>JAEIFP010000759.1:0-600000 GCA_018903935.1 Drosophila insularis
GTTGTGGAATTGGTCGTGGTTTTTATAATTTTTTAGAGCTTTTTTGTTTTATTCTTTTAGGCACGTTTTTCTTCGCCATCGGTTTCATTAGTACAAAATGTTAAATTAACTTATGTATGTATATACTAGATTTAAGAACAGAAATGGTTTTCGGTTATCGGTAACAAAGCTTAAATACAAATAAAATGATACTCTCTTTTTATTTTTTATTCGCTTTTCTTTGTGCACTCTCTGTTTTAAACTTATAATCACGTATGAATTTTAAATTTACACCTCTCAAATTTGTTGGTAACTGGAAATTTTTGACTACCCTGAATTTCTCTTTACCTAGACATACTACTCCATCTTCTATTTCGTGGCCCAAAAAACAGATTCTTCTTTTAAAAGACTGTCGTTTCGACATAATACCATAATATCGTCAACAAGAATTCCCATAATTCCGACATTTATCAACTTCCGGAAAATGTAGTAAATGAATCCTTTAAAAACCGCTGGCGAATAACAAAACCCAAAACGCGATTTATAAAATTCAAAAAGCCATTGTTTTGTCACGACTACGATATACGATTTTCTTCTTCTAGGTTAACGTGGTGAAATCGGTTCATGAGATCTATGATTTTAAACTATTTCGCATGTTGAATTTTCTCTAACACCTCTTTAATGAAATGTATCTTTCAGTAAGAGTGTGCTTCTATTGTTCTATTGCTTGCATTTTTCATTTTTCATCAAGAAAAAATAAACCCCAACACTCTTAGAAAAATTTCGCCACTTTTCAAAGTTTTGAGAAATTCAAACGATCATCAACCTTCTTTGCGTTGCCACGCAAACTGCAGAGTTCTCTCTATGCTTTTCTCACGGCTACACCGAGACTTGTAGACGTGCGAGAAGCATAATTTTTTTTGGCAGCACTTAATGGGGTTTTTTAAAATTTGTTTTATTCATAAATTGAAAATGTTATGTCATGTCATGTTAGAAACCTAATGTATAAATGTGTAATGTGTAGTATGAATGAATAAAGCAAATAATAGAAGGGTCGGAATTTTCGTCGATCATTTCAAAGATGTGATATATAAAGCTTAATGAGTTTTATATATTTAATATATACTTTAAAACGCCTTGCAAAATAGTATTATATATGGAATTACTTTATTTTTTAAAGTATTTATTTTACATTTCAGTCCTTTAGTACATGCAAGACTTTAGTAAAGAAATTCTTCTTTTCGGGGTAGTCCATTATTAATGTTTGTACTATCTCAATCATATTGGAATTTACATCATTCTGCTTTTCTGAATGCTGCTTAATTGTAATCTCTGAACGCGCTAATTTTTGTTGTGATTTTCTGTAGTTCAACCTGCCATAAGCTTTTGAACGATTTTGTTTCCGAATTATTTGCTCCAAATTAGCATGCTTAAGTAAAATGCCATCTTCTATTTGAACTTGAATACAGCAGTCTTCTTCATTAACATCCGTAAGATCATTTTGAATTCTTCTTAGCATGTAAACCATCCGTTCAATGCTGTTGGCATCATCAGTAAGCCGCCTTTCAGATAGATGTGTTATTTCATTTCGTAGAACTTTTAACTTATTACGGACTTCATTAACTTTAAATTGAACTTGGGATGAGTGACTTTTTTTCTTAAGCTTGGCGCCGATATTTTCCTTGACAGTTGCATTTACAAATATTTGTTCGCGGTGAATGACGCAATGCTCTAAATCTTGGACCAATTTCTCTTGAGCCCTTCTTAATTGATTAAATCGAATATTCATTCGATGTATTTCATTTTTCATCACACCAATATCACCGTTTACGGAGCGTTCTGATTTTGACCAGCGAATTGTTTCCTCGATAAGCTTGTACTTTGTTTCCCACGACAAAGATTCCCTATGGATATCTTTCACTAGATCTTTATGAAGGTCTATTTCACTTTGCATCTCATCCATATCTCCTTCCAATCTTAATATATCCAGTTCAGTATCCTAGAAATAAAAAAATTTTGTTTATTTTGCGTTTTAAATATATTGCATTAAACAATCCATTTATAGTTGTTTATAACAATATCCATGTTTAATGTATTTGTATAAATGCTTATAACGCATCGCCTACTACGCACAACTGAACTTAAACAACAACAGACGTTGACGATATTTGCGCAGTACGTTCAAGTGGCCCGTACGAGACCAGGACAAATCGAGTTACGCGCGAGCCCAAGCAGATAGCTGCAAACCTCCCACCCGACCAACCGAGGGGTGCAGCCGTATAACGCACTGCATGAGCCGCGTGGACAAATAAAAATAGGAAAAAAACAGACAAACAAAAATAATACAATAGCTAGCTATGAACTAGATAGGATAGGATAGATGTTTTAAGCAGGGACCGTAACTGTTATAAGATAAATCTAAACAAATCAATAATAATAATTATTTTGAAACTTTTTCCATTTAACTCAAAAATAACTCTTATTTTTGATTTTTAAAAGAAAACTCGAAAAAACTTTTATTTTTGATTTTTATTTTTTTCCTCAACCCATAACTGTTATTTTTGAAAAAAAAAATAATTTGTGATTTATATAAAAAAAAAAAATTATAAAAATCATTTAATGATTTTTATTTATTTTTTTTCTCAAAAATAAAAATCATTGCTGACTCAATTTAAATTATTAATAGTTTTTTTTTGCAAGAATACACATCCAATCTGAAAGAAATTTTTAAATTTTTTTCAAAAATAAAAGTTATTCTTGAGTTTTATTTTAAAAATCAAAAATAATAATTAAGATTGAGTGTTTTTGTAACAATTATTACATAGATGATTTTTTGGAAAATTTTTTGGAAAATAATAATTATTTTCGGTTCCTGGTTCTAAGTACAGTAATAGAAGACTTTGAGCAGATAACAGGGAATAGAAGATTGTAATCAGAGCAGAGGATATTGATATTTAACATTTTTGCCGCGCATACTTTCGCGTCTAGAATCTAGAAAAAATTGCAATAGCGAAGTTATAATTTTTTCAAAAGCTTTCGGAAAAGCGGACAATTTCGCCTTCCAAATAGATGGAAAAAAGGAAGATTCGACAGACAAAGCATTTGCACAGAACCGGAGTACACAACTTTCATCAGTCCCTGGATTTTTAAAAATGATAAGGATACGGATTTGTTCGAAATTCCGTTGAGGAATAAGTTGTTTTGAAGAAACTCGCAAACTTATTGGCAATGGTCTGATCAGTGTTAGTTTTTTTATTTTTAGGCTTCTTACGCTTTAAATTGGCAAAATTATAAAATTGTTTACTGTCAGAAAAAAACTGAAGGTAATAGCGCTGAAGATAATTCTTTTAGCATTGTGTATTAAGCCCCATGAATTTTGAACGAACGACTGTATACAGAGCGTAATCTGATAAACGACGTGTTTTTTGAAACTTCTTATAATATCGAGTCTTCACATTTTTCAATTTGGATAACTCTCGAGAGAAACAGAGATGTTTGTTAAACCGCTCCTGTCTACCAAGAGGCACACAGATATTAAAGAAGCGAATAGCTGAGTTCATATCTCTATAATTGTACAAATAAGACCTGTTTGACACACCAGAAGTTGCTGATGTGGCAGGAATAGTGTCAGTTGTTGTTGTTGGCAGTATACTGCTTAACTATTAAATGCTTCGGCCAAATATCTTCTCGACATATACTGTTAAAGATATTGGTAGAAATGCTAATTTTAAAGGACGAATTTCCCGAGAATAAGAAAATTTAAACTTTCCACCGCAATATTCGAGACGTTAACTTTTTCCGAATATAGGCTATTACATCAATAGATGTGACAATAGGTTCTAGCCTAGAAACGAGAGGACGCGGTCCCGATGCGGTCACTGTAGCAGTCAACTTCTTCACTATTGGAACTATCGTCAATTTCCATTGGAATGGGTAATTGCCCGGACGAATAGAGAGATACACCCCAAGGACTGGTCCTTTTACGTTTTGGAGGCTCATTCAAAAGCGATAAGCTTCTCTTCGCAGGTAAACATCTGATTTAACCGTGAAAGTCTTCGTCTTTTTGACTTCATGCCTATCATTTGCCTTCACTTTGATTTTTTTGTATGGACCAATTGATTCGACAGCTTCTTGCCTGATACGAACTGTGTGACCAACTAATAGCCGAGGCATGCCTTGCATTTCTGCTTGTAACTGCGCTTGTATCTGGTCTGTCCCTCTATTAATTGCTGTCTTTCTTCTGCTTTTATTTGGTTTCACTCATTTTGAAGTTGGACTAGTATTTCTTCTTCCAGGATTCTGCGTAACTCAAGATCTGAATCGTTGCTCATTTTTAATCCGAAAATATCTTCAAACGTTGTAAATCTGGTCGACGTGTAAACATTTGATTTTAGAGTACATTGCACCTGTGCTGTTCACCTGTACCACTTCTAAGGCTCCGTAGCTAACAACTTCGTTATAACGGAAAGTATGATTTTGGTGACCCTCTTCTTTCAGGATTCTGCGTAGCTCGAGATCTGAATCGTTGCTCATTTTAAATCCGAAAATATCTTCAAACAGTGTAAATCTGGTCGACGAGTGAACACTTTGCACCTGTGCTGTTCACCTGTACCGTAGCTGACAGCTTGGTTATAACGGAAAGTATGATTTTGGTGACCCTCTCTATTTGTCCGCTTTCTATTGCAACTTCTGTAGTTGTTTCGCCGTGTTCGCCTTTATCGCTGATGATACGACGGGGATTTCCAAAAATTGTGACCCATTCAGTCAAGTGTTTTACAACTTCCAAAGCATCTGTCGACTTTGTAGGAAACATATTTAGAGAACCTATCTACAACTGCGAATATGTACATGTAGTTCTTCGAAACTGGATCCAATAATCCTAAATGATAAACGTGTAGTGTCTCCAGAGAAACTTTCCCTTCATCAACGCAATGCAAAAAATCCTTCTGTTTGCTTAAATTCTGTTAGGGGTTATGCACTGCATGCAGTATACGATGGTATGACTAACTTTTTTGTCCATGTGGGTAATATAATAATCTTGTTGCATCGCATGCTTTGGGTTTTGAACTCCCATTTGTCCGAAATTGTGAGTATTTCTTAATATCTCATTTCCCACGCTTTACGAAACTGCCAATAAATCGAATCCATCCTGCTTATCAGGGACCGTAACTGTTATAAGATAAATCTAAACAAATCAATAATAATAATTATTTTGAAACTTTTTCCATTTAACTCAAAAATAACTCTTATTTTTGATTTTTAAAAGAAAACTCGAAAAAACTTTTATTTTTGATTTTTATTTTTTTCCTCAACCCATAACTGTTATTTTTGAAAAAAAAAAATAATTTGTTATTTATATAAAAAAAAAAAAATTATAAAACTCGTTTAATGATTTTTTTTTTTTTTCAAAAAATAAAAATCATTGCTGACTCAATTTGAATTATTAATAGTTTTTTTGCAAGAATACACATCCAATCTGAAAAATTTTTTTTTTGGAGTTGAACCAAGTCGGCGTTGAAAATGTCACCTACGTACAGCAAGACATCGGCTCAGTTTTGAAAGCAAAGTCGAGGCTAAATCGTATGCAAATCTTGTCAGACTGGCAGAAATAATTCTGAAAGCTGGACAGCTTAAGATGGGCTACTCAGTATGCAGAGTTAGC
This sequence comes from Drosophila insularis, assembly GCA_018903935.1. Taxonomy (NCBI): domain Eukaryota; kingdom Metazoa; phylum Arthropoda; class Insecta; order Diptera; family Drosophilidae; genus Drosophila; species Drosophila insularis. The sequence goes on from JAEIFP010000759.1 coordinate 5,642, forward strand.
CTGAACAATGACTCAACCAGATTCTACAGATGCCTGGCATTTCGACACGTAGCGGCTCGATGTCAGGACCCAATCGACAGGACCAATTGATGCCTAAAATCTGGCAGCAAGAAACACAAGGTAAGAGACCGGTAAACAATGCCAACTGCTGCTTATGCGCAGCCAGAGGTGTCACCGAGCGCGCACATATAGCTGGCAGCCATAGTTGTCCGTCCGCATGCGCAAGCAGGCAAGAGAAGCCGGTTTCACGAATACGATATGTTTAATTTCATATAGTTAAACTTGAATCATTGTGAGGCGGCTGACGAGCTGCTGAAGCAGAGAGTACACGAAACCAAGTCTGACGTGGCAATTATGTATATACGGGCCATTGTGTAGGATTTCTGCCGAAAATTGGATATGTAGCGATTCACAAGGTTCCTAGTAAAAATTGTTTTTATATTGGAAAAGACTGGGGCCCTTTGAGACGAATGAAGTATAGAAAAATTTTCTTGAGAAACAGAAGTTGAATGTACCAGTACCAGTTCGCCACTAGATCCCTTCATTCGAGGTTCTCAGAACGAATCATTTTTTAAACGTAATAAGCCGATGGACGCTGGGGCCCCTGGAATTCAGAAGCCCTGTAAACTACTGGAATCTTAGACATTGTTTTTATAAGTGAAGAAATATTGTGTAGCAGAGAACTGATTTTATTTCAACCAGGGTCCAGTACACAAAATTCACAGTAATAAATTTTCTGTTCGTACACAGAATAAACAAAAGGCCTGAGCCCCAGACGTTTAGGGGCTCCTTCAATCTACTATAATTGCATAGTTTTTATATAGATTTTCCGACCAAAGCTATACTTTGGCAAGTCTGTGGCATTTTTCCATAATTAATGGTTTTCACACTTTTCTTAATGATATTTATGTGAGGTTAAATATTATATTTAAAGTAGTTTATTGTTCATAATATTAACTGAATGTTTAAATATGAGGTGTCATACATATGTTTCTTTAAAGTTAATAATTAATTTCACAACTGCCGAACGCTATCGGAACTTCTTTTCTTGCGCCTGTTCTCGACGAAGTCTACTCATTAACTGCCTTTCACGAAGTTGCCACTCACTCGCAGCTGCTACACGCCTCTCTCTCTATAAAAGGGTTATCTAAGAGCACCCGAAAAATTTTCCTGATATCGTAGCGGATGGTCTTTCTAAAAATTCTCTAGCAGCTCTTGTCAACATTCTACGAAAATTCGGAGAAGTTGCATTAGCGTGTTTAAACAATGAGTTGGACTTTGCCTCAAAATGACCTACTTTCAAAACTGGTACGATGATAGAGATCAACACGAAGAGAACTCCGACACTGAACTGCCTGCAGATCAAGATGAAATGAAGAAATCAGATCCAGCTCTGTGCTTTAATGTTACTAAAACATGTAAGACATGCAAAAATTGTGCGGGTTGTTGTAATTTTTGTTTACAACGCTCCTCATTTCATTTCATTTTTCTTGCATATACATTTCTTTTGACACTTTCTTGTATGCAAGTAGCTTGCGAAAGATCATTTTCCAAGTTAAAATATGTCAAAAATAGATTGAGAAGCTGTTTGACGCAAAAGCATTTGGAAACTTTCTTGCTTATGCCAGTTAAAAACAAAAACTTGAGTCAAATTGAAGATCAACGAATTATTAACGCCTTATCCTTACAGAGCAATTTACTTGAAAAACTTTTAACTGTTTGATGACTGTTAAAATCTAAAATTACACCTTAGAAGCGTAGAAGCGCGTTGTTGAAACAAGATAGACAAATAAAAATTGTTGTTTCTTTGTAAGAAGTCATTTTTATTTTATTCACATAAACGATGATGATGTAAAACCTAAAAATGTGTACCTTTTATTTTCCTCGGAAATAAATTTTCAAGCATAGAGGGGGCCTTTCAACTTGTATGCCCGGTGGGCCCTTAGGGTCCCAGTCCGGTCCTGGGCTTGCCTAACTGCAAGAAGGCATTAATAACGAGCAAGGAAATTACTGAATGCAAATTGGCCACAGATGCACGCCATTTACAGCCTAGCGAAAAAATCCCTGAAAAGGCCATCCTTGCAGCCAAGAAAGGGGCGTTCCTAAAAGTGTGTGATTCTGCCGTGCACGACCCCTGGGGTAAGGCCTATAAAATAATGGTGAAGCAAATCCATTCAAACCGGAAATCTGTGCCAACGGATGCTCAGAAGAATATTCGACGCTCTCTTTTCAAGCCGATCGAACCCTTTGCAGCGCAACGCCCATCCCACCTGCAGAAATTTTCCCCATCGATGCAGTCTCTACTGATTCAGTCGCAGCCAAATCTCTCAAGCTCGGTAAGGCCCCAGACCCGGATTTATTCCAGAATCGCGACATTAAACTAGCAATGATGCTACGCCTAAAAGCATTAGCCTAGGGGAAAATTCAGAAGCTGGTGTTGTTACCAAAGCCTGGGCAGCATATTGAAGCAGCGTCCTCCTACAGACCAATATAGTTGATAGACACAGTCGGTAAAGCGCTGGATGGAATAGTCAATGTGAGGCTAAATAACTGGATCAGCAGGGCATCGTTCTCTCGGAAAACCAGTTCGGCTTTCGGAAGTAAGGTCAACGATAGACGCAATCAGCAAGGTCGTACATATTGCTGCAAATGCAATCGAGGGCTCCCGGTGGAAGGGTGACCAGGCAATACTGCCTGGTCGTAACGTCGTAAAGAACGCCTTTAATACAGCGGATTGGAGCTGCATCCTGCGCTCAGTGAGTAGTTTATCTGTCTAAGGATCTCGAGCGGACTGAAGCGATTGCATCTTGTGAGTCGGTCTCTCACTGGCTGTGAATAAAACGGAGGCAGTGCTTATCAGCAGTAGGATGACAGGATGCCAGCATATAAGCAGAGCGATCAATAATCGTCTCGAAGCGGGCTGTACGTTACCTGAGCGTATGCATAGACACTCGGAACAGGTGCATACCAAGGCGGCGATTACTAGGCAGGCCTTGTCTCGTCTGATGATAAATACCAGAGGCCCGAAACAGGAGCGCAGGCTGCTCCTAGCGAGCGTCCTAAAATCGGAGATACTGTATGCAGCGCAAGTCTGGGCTAAAGTTATTCACGACCCGTCATACAGCAGGGGCATTTCATTCTTTCATTGCGGCATTACATTCTATGCGCACTCCGTGTGTAGCGCTTTAAGGACGGTAAAGGTGCGTAAAGGTTTGGATAGAAAGAAAACAAGGCCAACGAGTGTCCTTCCAACTTACACAAGTGCTAACTGGACACAGATACTTCAGACCTACCTTCACCGATTTGGGCATGGGCATGAACCCTACTGCCTGTTCTGCGGCAGCACCATACTCGAGAATGCGTCCGAGTTAATAACGAGCGATAAAGGCTGGCAGACATGACTAACACGACTCTTACCCCCGACAACCTGTTGTCAAATAAATAATATGCAGTTATGATACCGACTGTATAAATATTACAATTAAACAACAACTTAAACTAAACAAATACAGTTAGTTTAATTTTGTTAACATATCTAAAAAAAAATCCATTTGATTAAATGGTTATATTATAAATCGTAAATTAGATAGGTCTCGTGTCTCTTCTGCTGCCATTGAGCATAATAAATTCTCATATTATGATCAAGATTCGAATAGAAAATGTTCAATATTAGCAAAATGCGAGAAAGAAAACATAAAAAAAATTGGTCAAAATTCGATTTTTTTACATTTTGTCCCAATGCTCGGGAACGGCCAGATTTAGAGGCTAGATGTCTTCCCAAAATTTGTTTGTGGTTGTTATTTTGATGAGTTGGTAGGTTGTTGTATGGTATTCATGTGTTCATAAGTATTACTTTTTTTTCCTTTGCGTTTTTGGCAGGTTCGCTGGTTTGTTTTACAACATCAGTTTGGGCCGTGATTTTAGCAAACAAGGTGTCGATTTTTTTTAATGTATGTATGACATTCCTTTTTACGTTTTTTGCATGGTGTGGGTTCCTCTCGGTCAATGTGATCGTTACACGGAAAGCTGCAGTTTGCAAAAGTTGATGTGGTGGCGAAGTCTGCTACATTTACGACTACGCACTGGAGGGCGGATTTTTGTTTTTTGTTAGTCAGAGGCCCTGCTGTGCGGGATTTGTTTTGGGTGCATCTGGTCATCGTCAATACTATATCGTAGCAATTTGTGAACCGAGAGCAAAAATTTCAAAGTTAAAAAAATTGTTTGTTGCTGCACATATTCATAAACATTCTATCGAATTTAACTATAAAATAATTTATATTATCTAAATAAATTATGCATTTATACATAACCCATTTTGAAATATTCACAGCTAAAGTCGAACAAGTATTTCCTCGTTTCTTATGCTCGTTTTGTTTTAATTATTACTCTTAAAGAGTGATATAAGGCAATGACTTCTGCTCTTATAAATATCGTTTAATATTAAGAGATTTTAAGAAAAATGGATAACAAAAGTTCTTGACATTTGCGGTAAACGACGTAAAGCATGATCCAGCAAAATTAGAATGCCAGAAATAAAAAAAAAAGGAAAGAGTGCGGAAAGTGATATGGATATATCTGATACTTCATCCTTAACCAATGTGCAAAAAAGAACATAAATGGAGTCAAAATGACTTTAATGTCTGTGCGGAATAAATTGGACGAAATGTGGAAATACGTTAAAAGTATTCCAGGAATATCTCAGACGGATGCGTTCTATTGCAATGGACAACAGGTAGAAGCAGCTAGGACAGCGTATTCCTTAAACCAAAATTTTTGGTTGACTATATAAATAAATTTAAGACATGTATAAAAAACCATTTATAGTCATCCGATTCATGTATTCTTATTAAAGGGGTTAAAAAAGTCGTAATATATATGATGCAAAATCTTAAAAGTTATCTGGCTGAAATTTTTGTTCTGTGCTTTTTATTACATGGGTCAGATCAAGTATGAAAATCTCTAGGATCGGACCACTGTATCATATAGTTATATACGAAAAGTAGGTGAAGCAGTTGGAGTATGATGTGATAGTCTTAAATAAAAAACATCAGATACCAAAGATTCAATCTGATCGGATAAATAGAACACAAGTTATAGTTAATATAAATCGTCTCAGCTCAACAGCTGCCGACAGCGTGGCCTGCTGCCTACTACGTCATTGCTCGAATCATATGAGCACACGCATACACACATACACAGACGCAACGCTACATAAACTATATGTATATGCGTGCCAATCGCGGCATGCATGTAAAAAGGAATTGGGAAGAAGAACAAGAAATGGAAATGATTTTTGAAAGGTTCTGTCTGTGCATCAATGAATTGCGTTACAAAAAAATTGTTTGGAACATGTAATAAAATTATGGCCAACGACTGCGAGCGTATATAAACTACGACACAGCCTAAGTTAGCTTCGACAGTGAAGAATCAATTCATAATCATGAACATTTTCGGACTGCAACTTTTTGCGACTTCTTAACTTAAACTCATCCATCAACGTCGTCCATCGTCAGCTACTATAATCGTTTCTAAAAATAACTTTGCAGTACTCATAATTGAATTGACATGCACTTGATATGTTTTCCGCTTTCCCATCTTCTCTCTTCGTTTCTTAGGCGCCAGTCTGCAGCAAATCGTCTCTATCGTTTTTAGACTTAATTGGGTATCCAACATCTGTCTTCCTTGTGATCACCACTTTTTTAATTCTTTTGCTGGTTTGCACCAGGTATAAAATGTTGGGTTGTCTGATTTTTATGCCTTGCACCCATAAGGTGAAATGGTATATTACAGTCGCCAAAATGCATGTAACAGGCAGAAAGAAGCTTTTCTTGATCAGTAGAAACAGCCGAGTCGATCTAGCCATGTCCGTCCGTCCGCCCGTCTGCCCGTCTGTCCGTCCGTACCAACGCCTAGATCTCGGAGACTATGAGAGATAGAGCCACCAAATTTGGTATATAGACTCGTGTAGTATGTAGAGTGTTCATGTTTATTTCAAATTTTTGCCACGCCCCCTTGCGCCCCCAAAATTTAAAGAAAAGTATTTTTCTCAAAGACTATTCTCGTTTAGTAAAAATGGAGATTTTGTTTGTATAAAAATTTTGCTACGCCCTTTTCCGCCCCGTAATTTGAAAAAACTCGATTATCGCTCGTAACTTTCTACCTTTTGCAATCAATTTAGGCATACTTTAATTTGATTTTAATTTCCAGCAACATACCAAATTTTCTATATAAAAGTTTTCCCAATAAGCAGGAGTTGGCCGTTGGCTGGTTGCGGCCATACAGTGCTCGTGAGTTTGTAGGCATGAAAAACAATTTAATAGTCATCTGCTCTGTTAGGTGACGTAAATAAATAAGTATTTTTCTACCTTGTCGTTCGGTTCAGTATGTCAATATGTAAGTTTACTGGTTGCAAAGAATCATTCTGGTCACAGCAAGGCCCATAAGGGCATCTCTGGCACTTGTCTTCATTGCCAGTTTTCTTTTTACCATTGGAAACACACTTCGCTACGTCTTTCGATTTTGATTTTGATTCTCCTCACAACCATTGTAGTGCCCAGTTTTTATACCATACACCCATAGGGTGAAATGGTATATTAAAGTCGCCAAAATGTATGTAACAGGCAGAAGGAAGCTTTTCCGACCCCATAAAGTATATATATTCTTGATCAGCATCAACAGCCGAGACGATCTAGCCATGTCCGTCTGTCCGTCCGTCCGTCCGTCTGTATGAACACCTAGATCTGGGAGACTATAAGAGCTAGAGCCACCAAATTTGGTATGTAGAGTGAACAAGTTTATTTCAAATTTCTGCACCGCCCCCTACCGCCCCCGCAAATTATATAAAACCGATTTTCTCAAACACTATAGCAACTAGAGACACAAAATTTGGTATCTATATTTGCTCAGTAAATGCGCACATTTTGTATTTGTAAAAATTTTGCCACGCCCCCTAACGCCCCCGCAAATTAAATAAAACCGATTTTCTCAAAAACTTCCTAGCTAGAGACACCATAGTTGGTATGTATATTTGCTTAGTAATTGCGCACATTTTTGATGTGTAACGATTTTGCCACGCCCCTTTCCGCCCCCGTAATTTGAAAATACTCGATTATCTCCCGTAATGTTCTACCTTGTGCAATCAAATTTAGCACACAAAAATTTGATACCAATATCCAGCAAAATACCAAATTTGATCAAAATCGGAATAAAATAAGTCAAGTTATGCATATAAACGTTTTTCCATTTGGCCGGAGTATGCCGTTGGCTGGTGGGGGCGCTAGGGTGCTCGTATGCTTGATTGAGCGAAATACTAAGATATGCTTGTAAAAAGCATGTGAACATTTTTTTTTAAATACGAAAATGCATTGGTTATTATAAATTTAAAATATTTGTTTTACTGGTGTATGGTATACCCAAGTCGGCGAGACGACATTAATATACCATGTTACATACATTTTGCCATTATATTATATATTACATATACATATATACCATTTCATATATACAAATAAAAATCCACAGAAAGGCTGACAATAGACCAGAAACTAATGACAAAAAAAAGCTATCAAGTAATTAGGATGTCGCAGCTTTTAGTACTGCAACGAGCGGTAGAAAATCCTTACCACCTGTCGTATAGCCAAGAATTTGTGCAGCACGCCGGTGGACAGACTGGCACTGAACCGAAAGCATCACAGGACGCTCACAGGCTTACTCACCGGACAATGCCTAACAAGAACTCATGCCAACAAACTAAACCTACTAGACTGCACCAACTAAAAATGCAAGGTACCGTAGACCCATTTAACACCATCTTTGCGAATATCTAGCATTGGCAGCGATAAACCATAGGTACCTAGGAGCCCATCTACTGAACGGCTAAACGAACTATCTACCAACTGTCCTTAAATATTATAGTATTATTGTTTATTTATGTGGTGTTTTGGTGCTACATACCTTAAGGCTTTTACTAAGACCGCTCTGTTCGTGTTCAAATTCGGATTCTTCCTGATCATAATGATTTCTTGTTTTGTAAATCTTGTCATTAAGCAATTCTAGTCTTGCCGTCTGCTTTTGAATGTCAAGCATTAACTGTTTAGTCTTTTTTTCTGATACTTCTAGTTCTTGATCAATTTTCAGAGATTTTTGCTTTATAATGGATAACTCTGTAATGAAATTACATCAAAAGAATTGTTTAGTTTTTTTTTTTTAATATTCCCCATTGTGTAATTTTGCTTAATGCATTTTTAAGTTTTATTGTGTCGCAGAGGGCTACCCGAACCAATCTGTAACGGAACACTGTTTAACACAGGGACACACTCACACAGTAGCCGTGTTGGAATACTACTCGGCAAACTTGATCGCTGACGCTGCGGCTAAAGTACCAGCCATTTGTAGAAATTTTCAGAATTAAATAGAAATAATTATTTTAAAATCCTGACAATTATAATTATAATTGCCGGTTTAGATAAATTTGGGAGGATATTGAGGATGTGTGAAATAGTTTGTATAGTTTGTATAGCTTTTTATAGCGCCGATATATTCCAAAAATATCAAAGAATCAATCCCCCGCAACGCAGATATTTATATACCGTTGCAATCTTTGACAATATTTGTTTTTGCTAATTTTTGGTAACTCACATATCAAACCTGTCAACTATTTTTCTGTCCTTTTTTATTTCTCTAGACACCCGCAATTTTTGTTTTTCTTCCTTTTTCGCCATCCCCTTTGGCACATTTATTTTGAGTAGCGTTACGCTTGTATGTATGTATGAGCTCTGCTGCTTTTTCTAAAATCTTTCTTCTTGAAATTAGGGGACATGATGTTTAAATCATCTCTTCTAGAACTACTTATCTTTACACATCAGAAATGTGCGCCATTACTAAGCAAATATACATACCATTTATGGTGTCTCTAGCTAGAATAGTTTTTGAGAAAATCGGTTTTATTTAATTCGCGGGGGCGGTAGGGGGCGTGGCAAAATTTTTACAAATACAATATTTTGTGTCTCTAGTTGCTATAGTATTTGAAAAAATCGGTTTTATATAATTTGCGGGGGCGGTAGGGGGCGTGGCAGAAATTTGAAATAAACTTGTTCACTCTACATACTACACGAGTCTACATACCAAATTTGGTGGCTCTAGCTCTTATAGTCTCCCAGATCTAGGTGTTCATACAGACGGACGGACGGACGGACAGACGGACATGGCTAGATCGTCTCGGCTGTTGATGCTGATCAAGAATATATATACTTTATGGGGTCGGAAAAGCTTCCTTCTGCCTGTTACATACATTTTGGCGACTTTAATATACCATTTCACCCTATGGGTGTATGGTATAAAAACTGGGCACTACAATGGTTGTGAGGAGAATCAAAATCAAAATCGAAAGACGTAGCGAAGTGTGTTTCCAATGGTAAAAAGAAAACTGGCAATGAAGACAAGTGCCAGAGATGCCCTTATGGGCCTTGCTGTGACCAGAATGATTCTTTGCAACCAGTAAACTTACATATTGACATACTGAACCGAACGACAAGGTAGAAAAATACTTATTTATTTACGTCACCTAACAGAGCAGATGACTATTAAATTGTTTTTCATGCCTACAATCTCACGAGCACTGTATGGCCGCAACCAGCCAACGGCCAACTCCTGCTTATTGGGAAAACTTTTATATAGAAAATTTGGTATGTTGCTGGAAATTAAAATCAAATTAAAGTATGCCTAAATTGATTGCAAAAGGTAGAAAGTTACGAGCGATAATCGAGTTTTTTCAAATTACGGGGCGGAAAAGGGCGTAGCAAAATTTTTATACAAACAAAATCTCCATTTTTACTAAACGAGAATAGTCTTTGAGAAAAATACTTTTCTTTAAATTTTGGGGGCGCAAGGGGGCGTGGCAAAAATTTGAAATAAACATGAACACTCTACATACTACACGAGTCTATATACCAAATTTGGTGGCTCTATCTCTTATAGTCTCCGAGATCTAGGCGTTGGTACGGACGGACAGACGGGCAGACGGGCGGACGGACGGACATGGCTAGATCGACTCGGCTGTTTCTACTGATCAAGAAAAGCTTCTTTCTGCCTGTTACATGCATTTTGGCGACTGTAATATACCATTTCACCTTATGGGTGCAAGGCATAAAAATCAGACAACCCAACATTTTATACCCATATCGTGCAATCAAGCAAAAGAATTAAAAAAGTGGTGATCACAAGGAAGACAGATGTTGGATACCCAATTAAGTCTAAAAACGATAGAGACGATTTGCTGCAGACTGGCGCCTAAGAAACGAAGAGAGAAGATGGGAAAGCGGAAAACATATCAAGTGCATGTCAATTCAATTATGAGTACTGCAAAGTTATTTTTAGAAACGATTATAGTAGCTGACGATGGACGACGTTGATGGATGAGTTTAAGTTAAGAAGTCGCAAAAAGTTGCAGTCCGAAAATGTTCATGATTATTTATTGATTCTTCACTGTCGAAGCTAACTTAGGCTGTGTCGTAGTTTATATACGCTCGCAGTCGTTGGCCATAATATTATTACATGTTCCAAACAATTTTTTTGTAAAACAATTCATAGATGCACAGACAGAACCTTTTTAAAAATCATTTCCATTTCTTGTTCTTCTTCCCAATTCCTTTTCACATGCATGCCGCGATTGGCAAGCATATACATATCGTTTATGTAGCGTTGCGTCTGCGTATGTGTGTATGCGTGTGCTCATATGATTCGAGCAATGACGTAGTAGGCAGCAGGCCGCGCTGTCGGCAGCTGTTGAGCTGAGACGATTTATATTGACTATAACTTGTGTTCTATTTATCCGATCAGATTGAATCTTTGGTATCTGATGTTTTTTATTTAAGACTATCACATCAGACTCCAACTGCTTCACCTACTTTTCGTATATAACTATATGATACAGTGGTCCAATTCTAGCGATTTTCATACTTGATCTGACCCATGATAAAAATAATAAGTGCAGAACAAAAATTTCAGCCCGATAGCTTTTAAGATGGCTGAGTAAAACGCTAACGCACAGACTTACAGACGGATAAAATGACAGACGGACATATCTATATCGACTCAGCTTCTCATGCTGATCAAGAATATGTATACTTTGTGGGGTCGGAAACATCTCCTGCAAAGAGCATTACGAACATCTGACCAATTTTCTAATACCCTATGCAAGGGTATACAGATGTCGATATCAAAACGAACAGTTTAAAAGTCCGATTTCAGCAAAACCTTAAGGAATATTTGATTTGTCTCATTTGTTGCCGTTCTTCATCAAAATGTTGGTAAATCTCTTGTTTGAGTAGATGATGGTTTGTAGTTCATATTTACACTAAACATAAGCTTCAACGGAATTCACAGCGCTCTGTACTTCTGAAACTGCCTTAAATCACTTGGTTGTGTCGTTTTCGGAAATCTTTGCAATAACGAAAAAAATTGTTCGATTTACCCTCTTCACTTGTACATTTCTACAAGGAACTCATCCTTTCCTCCCGACCGTAAATGCTGAGCCTCTATCGGAAACAATACTCTCAATTGTTTTCAGCGCTTTCTCGCAGATTGTAGTTGCATTCAGAAACAGCCAATAAATGAAAGCATTCATCATGTGTTCATGGTGGTTAATCTCCTCTATCAGCACAATTTAGAAAAACCAGTTTCTTATTCCTAATCTACATAACCTTATTTAGCTTCGACTGCTTTTATATGTGCTGTATTCGCACGTTGAGTATCTTAGTCCGCATAAAGTGATATTTGCGCTTAAAAATCTTTCATCCAATTGCTTCAGCAATCTTCAAACATTTTTTCAAAGGAGTCTAATCTCAGCATTAATACAGGACGACATTTTTAAGGTCTTGAAAAGCTTTTTTTAATTTCAATAGGTCTTCTATAGTAATTGGGGGTGCCTATCACGGCCGTGTACTTAGTTTTTGTCCATCACGTCAGGTTTTGGAAAAAAGAGTGTTGAAAAGATTTAAAATTACCTCATGTGCAATATTTTATTGTAAAATATAAACATAATATTATTCTGAAATCATTATTATTTTAACCTAATAATATGTATAAAAGGTATGATTTAAAAGCAATTTACAAATTATCAATGATCAATATTTCTTTGATATAATACACAAAATCATCTACTTTGGATATGGTCTAAAATGAGTAAAATTTCAACAAAAAAGTATGCTATAACGATTCCAAGAATTTGCTGCATTTTAATTTGAAAGAATTAGTGAAATCCTAGGCATCTAACAAATTGTGGGTGCCTATTTTCCAATCCCAAATCCCCTGATTTGACAAAATCTAGACGTGATGGGCAAAAACCGAGTGTGCAGCCAGAATCAGGGTACCCAAATTAGTCAGTGACAACGTCATTAAAATCATGTCGGCCTGTGTAGTTAGGTATGTATAAGTCGAGAACATCCTTGTTTATTAACTCTTGGAATGTATGATGAATCCGTAATTAATTTTAAATTTTGAAATCAATGTTTGACCGCAATTGTCTCGGCATCAAACTGCGAAGCGATACTGCCCTATTTGACATCCCGCCGTTGCTATATTGCAGGTTATTATACCATACACCCATAGGGTGAAATGGTATATTAAAGTCGCTAAAATGTATGTAACAGGCAGAAGGAAGCTTTTCCGACCCCATAAAGTATATATATTCTTGATCAGCATCAACAGCCGAGACGATCTAGCCATGTCCGTCTGTCCGTCCGTCCGTCCGTCCGTCCGTCCGTCCGTCCGTCTGTATGAACACCTAGATCTCGGAGACTATAAGAGCTAGAGCCACCAAATTTGGTATGAAGACTCGTGTCATATGTACGCTTATCGAGTTTGTTTCAAATGTTTGCCACGCCCCCTACCGCCCCCGCAAATGATATAAAACCGATTTTCTTAAACACCATAGCAACTAGAGACACAAAATTTGGTATGTATATTTGCTTAGTAAACGCGCACATTTTGTATTTATAAAAAATTTGCCACGCCCCCTACCGCCCCCGCAAATCAACTAAAACCGATTTTCTCAAAAACTATTTTAGCTAGAGACACCATATTTGGTATGTATATTTGCTTAGTAATTGCGCACATTTTTGATGTGTAAAAATTTTGCCAAAATCTCCCGTAATTTTCTACCTTTTGCAATCAAATTTAGCACACTTAAATTTGATACTAATATCCAGCGAAACACCAAATTTGATTAAAATCGGAATAAAAATAGCCAAGTTATGCATATAAACGTTTTTCCATATGGCCGGAGTTGGCCGTTGGCTGGTGGGGGCGCTAGGGTGCTCATATGCTTGAGTGAGCGAAATACTGAGATATGCTTGTAAAAAGCATGTGAACAGTTTTTTTTAAATACGAAAATGCATTGGTTATTATAAATTTAAAATATTTGTTTTACTGGTGTATGGTATATCCAAGTCGGCGAGTCGACTTACTTACTTCATTTTTTTTTCGAAAATTTACTGACTGCATGATCTCTATTCAAATCGTATGCTGTGTCTGGGGCAATGGTTTAGTTTTTTAATTCGGACCCCAATACAGGGTTGAGTGAAAAAGAATTATCAAAATATGGTGTACTCTCGTTAATTTATAACTCGAGATCCTTTTGAAATATTGTGAACCATCAAAGGTATCAAATATATACATATATACATATATACATATATACATATATACATATATACATATATACATATATACATATATACATATATACATATATACATATATACATATATACATATATACATATATACATATATACATATATACATATATACATATATACATATATACATATATACATATATACATATATACATATATACATATATACATATATACATATATACATATATACATATATACATATATACATATATACATATATACATATATACATATATACATATATACATATATACATATATACATATATACATATATACATATATACATATATACATATATACATATATACATATATACATATATACATATATACATATATACATATATACATATATACATATATACATATATACATATATACATATATACATATATACATATATACATATATACATATATACATATATACATATATACATATATACATATATACATATATACATATATACATATATACATATATACATATATACATATATACATATATACATATATACATATATACATACATATATACATATATACATATATACATATATACATATATACATATATACATATATACATATATACATATATACATATATACATATATACATATATACATATATACATATATACATATATACATATATACATATATACATATATACATATATACATATATAAATTAACACTTTCCTTGTTCTCCGTAGGAAAAAAATAAAATTTATTTAAAAATCTTTATTAGTTTTACGTTCACAAATCTTTTAATTTACTGGAAGACTTTAAGACAACTACTATGAACAAGGATCGCGGAGCTCCAACGAAGTTACAAGTTGCACTCAGGTTGGAGACTGACTTTGGGTTGATCGATTATGTTTGGATGAAGCCTCTGGTATTGGGCGTCGTTGGTGACAGCGACGTCTGCTGAGTCCAAAAGTCCAACGCTGGCGTGGGATCTGTTTATCGATGAATTGATTTAGGCGACTTGAAGTCTGGTGTACCGAACTTGATCTGTTTATTGCCGAATTGTAGAATTGGGCGACTTGCTGTCTGATGTACTGAACACGACACCATTCCCATAGGAATGTTTAGTCTGGTAGTTATTGTTTGTGCCGATGCCCATTATGACGAGTCTTGACTATTGTAAGATGAGTGTGGCGCGGTCATAAAATATTTATAGGTTTATAGCATGCCTGGTCTTAACTCCTCCCCTCTTAAATGCGGTCGTCCTCGGTCGCTACCACATACTGTACGGGTGATACGGGTGTGATCGGCATGGCCATCGGTGGATTGCTTTCTGTTGGTCTGTGGATGCATCGCTTCTTGAATACCCAGTAGATTATTGCTGTAATACTCAAGAGTGCTAAAATGATCCAGTAGGATGATGAAATGATTACGTTATTAGTTTGAATTTTTTCCAAGTTATCTGTATTGTTCAGATGTAGCTCTTTAATCATTTCCAATGATAAGATCTCGCCTTGGTGTTTTTTATCTGATATGAGTTGTAGTAGTGGCGGCTGGACTTCGACTTCACGTTTGGTCTTCATGATGTACCACGCATCGTCTATATTGATGGTTGCATTTTGCGACTGGATCACGAAGGTTCCGTCCAACGTAAGATTTTCTCCGTCAATGTTGATGGTTCCTTTAAATTGGTTTAGCAAAAGTGTGCCGGGAGCCACCTCTGAATGCGTTTTAACATGTTGATTGTTCGTACTTTGGCAATTTGGTTTTTTTTCTGTAGAAATACGCTCCTATACATTTGCTATTCTTTAAGTCTATTAAATCTTCCAGTTTACATGGTATCTTATCATTTAGATTTTTACATTTGTTCTTATTAGCTAACCCGAAATGTTGTTTATTACATTTTAGTATATGTCCATAGTCTATTTTTTCTATTGTTTTTTCATTTTTTATAGGTAGTGCAAGAATTTTTTACATTGTTCTTTTATTACCCTAGGAATACTAACAATATAAAGAAGGGCTCTGCCATCAGATGCAATGCTTACTTCGGCAAATTCTATTAGCTCTTCAATATTTACAAACGTTAGGCTTTCTTCGGCAATTGATTCAATGATATTTATTTCTGCTGGTGATAGAATTAAAGAATTTATGGTATTGGCCTTGGCCCAATTCATTGCATAAATGACATTAGTAATTTCTTCTCTCAATAAGCTTAATTTGTATTTTGACATTTCTATTTCTTTTGCTTTATCTTCTGTTTCGGGTTTGTTTTTAAGTAACAAAGAGTTAGTTATTTTGACCAAATCATTTATCTTATTTTCTACTAGGTTATTTATTATTGCTTGTTTATTATTATTCTTTAGCTGTTCATTGATTTTATCGATTACAATCTTGTGATCTTGGTGATCTGGGGTACCCGCGAGCCACTTCCACGCTGTTCCAAGTATATCGAGAGAGCGTTTTGCTCTGAATCTCATTGGCTTTAGTCATTCGATTTCATTCGCGATTCGAGTTATTTCGTAAATTAAAAAAGGGTAGTACGGATTTGTTTTTGTTTTATTTTGTACAACCTCCTTCAATACTGACAATGCCTGTTGATACTTTTCTATCTCTACCACGTGGATGATCTTAAGGGTACCATTCTGACTTGCTGCTATTCCGGTTTCCAACATTACCACCCTAGATTTTGAGTAATCCAAGATAGTCGTGTGTCCCCAGCAAGCTGGTAACAAGATTAACCTGTCGAAAAAGGATGTTGATCAGTATTTTAGCTGATTCTTATGCACTATCCTGCCTGACATGGTTTTAACCTTTGTATTCAAATCTTCAGCTACTTTTTCTTTTTTATATCTTGGAGTTAGTTTAGAACCTAACCTTCTGTTGATCTTAACATATATTGTGTCACCTGGATCGTAAATTTTTATAGGTTCCTTTTTCTTATTGTGATATTGTAAATCGGAATCTTGCTTATCTGAAATTTTCTTTGAAATTTTTTGCTTTTCGAGTTCTAGTTTTTCTGGTGAGTGTGCTAAGTGTACCGCAAAGAATGCTTCTATTGGTTTTTTATTAGTGGTGTTATAGATCGTTTTATTATACTCATCTACAGCTCTGAATATTAGGTCTTCGAATTCCAACTCGGGATGCTCAACCTTTAAACATCTCATAATTTCTGTGAATGTCGAATGGAATCTTTCTACTTGGCCGTTGCTAGACGATGTATATGGTGGGGTTGTATGGACATTTATGCCTAGCTGATCATTCAAAAGAAATTTTATTGACGCGGAATTCAGGGATTTCTCATTATCCATGACTACCGTTTTGGTCACGCCGAAAGCTACTAATAACTCGCGAAGTGGTACCTTTAAATGTTCCGCTGCTTTTGAATTAACTAGCTTTATTTGCACATACTTTGAGAACTTGTCTATTGCTGTTAGGATAATTTTATTCTGTGTTGAGTATAAATCTATGTGTATGATTTCTCCTGGATAACTAGGAATGGGTGATGGTTGAATTTCTTGATTTGGGGGGTGTCTTTGGTATTTTGAAAGTTTGCATGTTTGACAGGCTTTTACTACTGCTTCTATTTTCTTTTTCATACCGGGGAAAAAAAATTTCGATAAAATTTGTTTTTTGTTCTCCAATGCGTTTCTATGGGCTCTAACATGTTCTTTTGCTATGATTTCTTGCTGTTGGCTATGGTCATGGACATCTGTAGTTTGAATCTGCGTGAATCTTGCTTTATAGTTCCTAAAATGTTCCGGAAATATGGATTGGATCTTTCCCATAATACTTTCGGAAGTGAAAATACCATTTACCATTCTAGAATCCATTTTTGCTTTTAAAATTGTTACAAGATCATTCTCTGAATAGTTTCTCCTTACTACTGTATGTCTATGGTATGTAGGGAACGGTAATTCGAATGTCGTTGATTCGTTATCGCTGGTGAGAATTATTAATTGGTTTTTAAAGACGTTAATGGGAATGTCCATTGTTGGTATAAGTTCATGACCTGAGCTCTCATCGCTATGCACAGTGGCTGCTGACGTGTTAAGCGGACGTTGACGATACTATGCGCAGTACGTTCAAGTGGCCCCTACGACACCAGGACAAAGCCTGTTACGCGCGAGCCCAAGCAGATAACTGCCCACCTCCCACCCGACCGACCGAGGGGTGCAGCCGTAAAACGCACGGCGCGAATCGCGTGGACAAATACACAAGAGAAGAAACAGACAAACAAATAATACTATAGTTATCTATTAACTAAATGGGATAGGATAGATGTTTTAAGCATATTGATAGAAAACTCTGCGCTGATTACAGGGAAAAGAAGGTTGTAATCAGAGCAGAGGACCCTAAAAGGTTCATGCATGGCATAGTTAGAAGAACAACGACTAAGGGATAATGGTATCAAAGGATGTCTACTCCGTCTACATGGTACCGACAGATTTACCTGAGCTAATAACTCAGGCGAGTCGATATCACCAATTAGGAGCTTGTGCATGAAAATTGCACCAAGCATAGTTCTACGGTTAGTTAGGGAAGGAAGGTTAATCAAGAGAAGTCTACTAGAATATATACATATATACATATATACATATATACATATATACATATATACATATATACATATATACATATATACATATATACATATATACATATATACATATATACATATATACATATATACATATATACATATATACATATATACATATATACATATATACATATATACATATATACATATATACATATATACATATATACATATATACATATATACATATATACATATATACATATATACATATATACATATATACATATATACATATATACATATATACATATATACATATATACATATATACATATATACATATATACATATATACATATATACATATATGTGATGGAATGTAATGGATTATTTATTTGTATAAAAACAAATAGAGAGTTTTAATGCTTATCAGTTTACAAAAACAAAATTAGTTCAATAGGGTTCACAAATTAGGCTTAATTAAATACAACGTTTTAAAGCGACTTGAATCTTCTACTTATTTTTACCGACGACTTTCGGCTTCACTCGCAGACAACTTTTTTACCGATGATGCTACTTTTTCGACTCTCGCCAACTTTCTGCTTCCTCTCCTATTCGCCAGGGCTACAAAAACGACCAGCAACCCAGCACACATCTTACATTCGGCCATCCTGATCTAAGTCATCCGACCCCGATGACAACTCGTCCGAATCCTGGTTGTTCCTCCAATACTTCATATTGTCTGAGCTAGTAGCTGTGAGCATTGGCCCCTCGATATCTGCTGCTGCTTTCTTAACATCGTATCTTCCGCCTCGTTTAGCTGCTATCACCTCGTACGGTCCAAGATATTCACTCGCAAGCTTGCGACCCGCAACGAACTGTGTACGTCGAATCGCTACCAAATCTCCAACTTTATACACGTTATCAATCTTGCGTTTTGAATCATATTGTTTCTTGTATGCTTCCTGGGCTTTAGTAATTTCCCGTTTGGCAGAAGCTCTCATCGACTGTCTCTCTTCATCGAATTCATCGCATATTTCCTCCTGTAACAACTTAAGAATCCGATTCTCTGGCCCATTGTTCATTTGAACACCCAGCATTAGTTCAAATGGTGATCTTTTTGTGGATACATTGACATGAGAATTAATAGCTCTTTGCACATTTGGCACATACTTAAACCATTTAGCCGGTTCATCCGCAGACAGCTTGGAAATAATCGTAATGATAGATCTGTTCACACGTTCGATCTGACCGTTGCCTCTTGGAACGCCCGTTGTTGTCCAAACATGGTGCATTCCGTTCGACTTAATATATTCCTCGAAATCTTTAGCTATAAACGCAGATCCTCTGTCACTGATAATTCGAACAGCGTTACCAAATATAGCAGACCACTCTTTTAACTTTCGTAGTACTTCCTCGCAACTTGTTGTTTTTGTTGGATATAACCAAACAAATTTCGTGAAGGCGTCGACCATAGCAAATATATACTTATATTGCTTTGATGTTGCGTCTAAAGGCCCCAGATGATCCACATGTATCGTTTCTAAAGGTCTATCGCCTTTGTCTATCACCTGCATCAATCCTTCCTTTTTGCCAAACTTTTTGTTATAAATTATGCATTTGACGCAGTTATTTATAATTCGGGCGACTTTTGACTCTAAATGCGGTATCCAATAAGACTGCTGAACTGCATGCATTGTCTTTTGCATCGCATAGTGACCAACATTGTGGGCTTCAACAATGATCTCTTTTTCCATTTGTTTCGGGACAACCAAAAGTTCATTACCGCCAACCGTTTTGTATAAAAGACCGCCTTTTAATTTAAAATCTTCATAGGGTTGTTTTTGCAACAATTCAATCAGAGCCTTTGACATTGTATCCTCTTGCTGCGCTTTTTTAAATAGTGCCGACGTTTCTGATCGTATAATCATAATTCCTTGTGGATAGCGACTGAGACAATCCACATGTTTAAGTCTCTCTCCAGCTCTATGTTCCACATCGAAGTTAAAATCCTGCAAATAGACAATCCATCGCGCCACGTCTCTAGGAACATCCTTCTTGTTTATTGTCTGCTTAAAGGCTGCGCAATCAGTAACAACTTTAAACTTGATGCCCAAAATGTATTGTCTAAACTTTTGGCAGGCAAGGTATACTGCTTTCGCTTCCAAAATGTAGCTATGCTGTCGAGCCTCAGTTTCCGAAGACTTTTTGCTCCAAAACCACACTGGATGCAACTGGCCATCCTTCCATTGCAACAATGCTGCTCCAAATCCCATTTTTGATGCGTCTGTGTGAATTTCTGTGTTGGCATTGCGATCATACAGTTTCAGTACTGGTTCGACAGTGAGAGCTCTTTTTAATTCTTCAAATGCCTTGAGTGCAACCGCATCCATCCTAAAATCAACGTCTTTACGCAAAAGATCAGTCAATGGTCGGGCAATAATTGAATACCCCTTAATAAACTTGCGAAAAAATCCAGTTAAGCCCAGAAATGCTTGAATTGCCTTTATATTTTCTGGTACTTTAAACTTGCTAACAGCTTTAGTCTTCTCTTGTCCTGGCTTAATTTGTCCATCGTAGATCGTATGGCCCAAAAAATCAACAGTGGTTTTTAGAAAGTGACACTTCTTCCATTTAATCTTAAGTCCAAACGCTGCTGCTGTGTCAAAAACTTTCTTCATCTTATTGAGACATTCTTCTGCTGTTGTTGCATGGATTATAATATCATCCATATACAGATCCAGCACGTCAGCATTTAACAACGGTTGAAAAACATTTGTCACATATCGGATAAATACTGCAGGTGAATTACAGAATCCAAACGGAGCTTTGTTGAATTCGAATAATCCCTCCTTGGTCACAAATGCTGTGTATTTTTTACTTGTTTCTTCAATCGGCACGTGAAAAAATCCGTTCTCTAAGTCCATGACTGTAAAAAACTTTGCGGCCTGCAGCTTCTCTAGGACATCGTCAATTATCGGAACCGGAAACCCATCCTTCAACACCATACTGTTTAGCTTTCGAAAATCCACGCAGATTCTATAGCAGCCATCTTTCTTTTTCACCACAACGACTCGACTGGCAAAATTGGATGACGATCGGCGAATGATTCCAGCATTGAGCCATTCGTCGACTTGTTGCTTCACTGCTGCAGCTTCAATAGGCGGCAAACGACTTGGTGCTTGGCGAAACGGCAAGATAACACCATCTGGGACAATCTGTAGACTAACTGCATCAGTTGATTCTGCTAGTAGCCCTGCAGCATTCTGGGTTCTCTCTTCAACGTTTGGGTATTCAACGGCCTTGTAGTCGTTGATCATTGCTCGCACATCATTTTCGAAATCTGAGGGTACATCTATATCAGAATCGGTTTCTGTTACATTAAAAATACTTAACTGATTATCCTCAGAAGTTTTATCCCCAGCAGGGGGATAAAACTTATATCCTGCTTCCGACGACGTAACGAAGAACTTTTCCATAAAGTCATAGCCGAGTACAACATCATACGGCACATCTTCGTTTGCGACCACAACAAATTTTTGGACTGTCTGGACGTCGTCCACCTTGACCTCAGCTTCAAAAGTACCAAGCGGATGAGTAACTTTTCCGCCTAGACCAACCAAATTCTTGACAGCTTTCTGCAGACTTTTAACTCCAATCTTCTCTATAGCGCTTCTGGACACCAAAGACACATCCGCTCCTGTGTCAACCAAAGCGTTAATGTTGCAACCTTTTATGTCCACTTCCTTTATGCGTTTTGTATTTTGTACTACACCAATGTTTGCAGTCTCCAATGGCTTCGAATTATACACTGCACCAATATTCGCAATCTTTGGACAGTTCTTTGAGATGTGACCCTCACCATTGCAGCGAAAACATTTTGTTGTCACATTGCATTGCTTTCTAAGATGCTCGCTCGATCCGCAGTTAAAGCAACGAGGCTTTTTCTCGTAGTTTCTCTGGCTAACTTTCTTCAGACCTTGTGGCACATCGATCTTTGCCATTTCCATTGCGTGCTGATAGATTTCATACTTTTCTCGTAGCTCTCTGAATGACTGGGCGCAATATAAGTTGATTTTTAAGTCGTTCTTCATCTTCAAACCGTCTACTATATAGCGCAGTACCGATTTCATATCTATATTGCCTTCTGCTGCGATTGACTTCATATGAAACATGTACTCTCGAAAGGTTTCCTCTTTCTGCATCTTACGCTCACGTAGCTTCTGATGTATATTAGCGCTACATACGTCGTCCATGCCAAATTCGTTTTCCAACTGGACACGAAGATCATCATAACTGCGTACTGGAGTTGAATCTAAAAATAACTTTGCAACTTTAGTCATTTTAGATCGTGCCTGAACATATTTTTGCTTCATAGTTAGTCCATAGGCCTCAGCATTTAGTTCAAAATTATTGAACCACATCTCCACAGGCATACTTTGTCCATCATAGTTGGGTACCACTTTAGCAAAATCGTCTGCTTGAATGCCTGAGTCACCCTGTTTCACTTCGTCAGCTTCGATTTTCAGCGTCAGCAACTGTATCAAATTTTTCAACATCGTGTTGTTCTCTTCTTCCATATTGTTCTCTTTCGTGTTCTCTTCTTGTTTTTCGACCAAATCCAGCATCAACGCTTCGTGTACTTCTCTGGCTCTTGTTATGCATCCAACTTCTTGCTTCTCTTCTTGTATTTCAATTTCGTCAGCTTTTTTCAAGGTCTCGTTTTGTCGCGACATTTCGGCGCCCGCGCGTTTTTTCTCAGTGTTTTTTGCCGGTGTACGCTTCGTTTTCGTCATTACCGATTTTGTTCAACAACAACAACTCTTTTAATTTTACAACTGTTCTCGGGAATTTTCCAATAGCAACTTACAACTTTAAATGATTTTTACCAACTTTTAAAAACCATTTCACAACTTAAGCACTGATTGTCTTTATATTAACCGATAGCACGAGGTTGAGCCCCCAAATGTGATGGAATGTAATGGATTATTTATTTGTATAAAAACAAATAGAGAGTTTTAATGCTTATCAGTTTACAAAAACAAAATTAGTTCAATAGGGTTCACAAATTAGGCTTAATTAAATACAACGTTTTAAAGCGACTTGAATCTTCTACTTATTTTTACCGACGACTTTCGGCTTCACTCGCAGACA
This sequence comes from Drosophila insularis, assembly GCA_018903935.1. Taxonomy (NCBI): domain Eukaryota; kingdom Metazoa; phylum Arthropoda; class Insecta; order Diptera; family Drosophilidae; genus Drosophila; species Drosophila insularis. Next base: position 29,007 of record JAEIFP010000759.1, read on the forward strand.
ACTTTTTTACCGATGATGCTACTTTTTCGACTCTCGCCAACTTTCTGCTTCCTCTCCTATTCGCCAGGGCTACAAAAACGACCAGCAACCCAGCACACATCTTACATATATACATATATACATATATACATATATACATATATACATATATACATATATACATATATACATATATACATATATACATATATACATATATACATATATAAATATATACATATATACATATATACATATATACATATATACATATATACATATATACATATATACATATATACATATATACATATATACATATATACATATATACATATATACATATATACATATATACATATATACATATATACATATATACATATATACATATATACATATATACATATATACATATATACATATATACATATATACATATATACATATATACATATATACATATATACATATATACATATATACATATATACATATATACATATATACATATATACATATATACATATATACATATATACATATATACATATATACATATATACATATATACATATATACATATATACATATATACATATATATGTCGCATAATGGACGTACTTTGGACACTGTACGTGTCTGTCACATTATGAATATAGTTTGACCACTGTGCTTGCCAGAGCAAGCTGTGCAATGAGTTTGGGATATTGGGAATGCTTCTTAGAATTTGACTATAGCGAAGAATATGACTGGCGCCTAGGTGCCGTACGAGTGAGGCGACAGCGTTGTCGCGCTGTTGCCGAGTGTAGTCCAGCTTGGCGTCTAAAAAGAAGTAGATCGATGCGTGATCGAAGAATGCGAGTCAGTTGCGTTCGGATAATTGTATGCGTCGGTTGGAATTCACTTCACTCTTAAAGTTTCTGAAACAATATGGCAGACCAGCAGATAGAACCAAATGACCCTGCGACATCAGAAGTGGGATCTGCCTTGCCTACAAATACCACCGATGCATACTTGGCAGCTTTACAACTGCAAAACAACAACCTTTTGGAGATCATTAAAAATATGCAGACACCAAGAGCTCCGGCAACTGATGAAAAGGGAAAACATGTAACTCTGCCAAAATTTAACCCTGAGGGAGCTGGAGCAGACGCCACAGCTTGGTGTACGACAGTGGGTCTCATATTTGCTGATAAAATGCCAGAAGGAAGCACCCTGATGATAACATTAAGTAAGGCGCTAGAGGGAAGCGCATCACAATGGCTGTCCCAAATATGCTTTGCTGGCATTACATGGCCACAATTCAAAGAACTCTTTGTGCAACGCTTTGTTGGCATAGAAACGTCTGCGGCTATACTGATGAAAATTTTGAACGGGCGACCAAAGTCTGGAGAAAGCTACACCGAGTATGGCAGCCGAATTGTCACCCTAATAATGTCAAAATTTAAATCTAATGATCTGGAGGAAATCGCGGTTTCCCTAGCTCTGGCCCACATGGCACAAATGGATGACAAATTGTCGCGCTTGGTTTTTACAAACAATATTAAAACCCGAAATGAAATGCAACAACAACTACAAGCGCACACTTTTAAGAAGCGGAACCTAGATGACGACTCATCTACAACAGGCCCGGAGCGTAAAAAGCCTAAGTATCTCTCTCAAGTGAAATGCAACTATTGTGGAAAGTCTGGGCATAAATATGCTGAATGTCGTGCTCGGCAAAGGACACCAATTCAAGGAAAAAGCCACTAGGGAAGTTCATCGCAAGGATCAAAAGACCTGTCAAATGTTTCAAATGCGACGACCTTGGACACTTCGCATCCGCTTGCCCAAAAGGACGACCACGAGGAAACGACCGAGTAATTGAGAAACGTGTAGACATCTGTACTGTAGCTCCGCCATCAGGAACAATATGCAGTTCAACCGGTGAGTCTATTCCATTTTGTTTCGACTCCGGAGCTGAATGCTCCTTGGTTAAGGAAAGCGTCGCCGATAAGTTTAGTGGTAAAAGAATTAATAACATTGTAAAGTTAAACGGTATAAGCAATGATTCAATATGTAGCACTCAACAACTATTATGTAATATAAGTATTGATCAATGTTATTTCGAGATTTTGTTATTTGAAACATGATGTACTGATTGGTCGTGAAATTTTTAGTCAGGGCTTTGGCGTAACTATGGACGCTGACAAATTTCAACTTTACAAGACCAAAAGAGTTGAAGCGTTAATAATTTCCAATTATGAAGATGTCATAGAATCGAATAGTGAACTTGATGATCTTGATAAGGCAGCCTTGATAAATATTTTAAAAGATTATTCAGAATGGTTTATTGATGGAATACCAAAGACTAGGGTCACCACAGGGCATTTGGAAATTAGACTAATAGATCAGCAAAAGACAGTACAACGGCGGCCATATAGGCTTAGTGAAGAAGAAAAAAACAAAGTGCGGGGTAAAGTTGACGAATTATTAAAGGCTCAAGTTATTCGCCCAAGCTGTTCACCTTTCGCTAGTCCAATGATGCTAGTTAAGAAGAAAAATGGCACCGATCGACTGTGTGTAGACTATCGCATGCTAAACGACAATACAGTTGCTGACAAATACCCGTTGCCCCTCATCTCAGACCAAATTGCCAGACTTCGTGGTGCTAAATATTTTTCGTGCATTGATATGGCAAGTGGCTTCTATCAAATTCCAGTTCACGAGGACTCAATCGAACGAACTGCATTTGTGACGCCAGAAGGTCAATACGAGTTCTTGACAATGCCGTTCGGTTTGAAGAACGCACCATCTGTGTTCCAGAGGGCTATAATGAAGGCCTTAGGAGCTCTAGCTTACACTTATGCAATCGTGTATATTGATGATGTTCTCATAATAGCAGAAAGTAAAGAAGATGCGCTAGTTAGATTACGGACAGTATTGGAGACATTAAGTAAGGCTGGATTTTCATTTAATGTCACTAAGTGTTCCTTTCTCACAACTAGAATAGAGTATCTTGGATTTGAATTAAGCAATGGAGAAATCAGGCCAAATTCACGAAAAATTCAAGCTTTAAATGGATTACCACCACCTCAAAATGTTTCACAGCTAAGACAATTTATAGGTTTAGCTTCTTATTTTCGGCAATTTGTGTTAAATTTCTCCCAAACACTTAAACCCCTGTATCTTCTCACCTCTAAGAAAAACACTGACTTTGTTTGGTTACCAGTGCATGAACAGATACGAACAAAAATAATAACTATATTGACACAGACGCCAGTTTTAATCATATTCGATCCGCAATACCCAATAGAGCTACATACAGACGCAAGTTGTATTGGGTATGGAGCGATCCTGTTACACAAAATTGACAATAAACCTCATGTGGTAGAGTATTACAGTAAGTGTACGTCTCCCGCCGAATCTAAATACCATTCATACGAACTGGAGACGTTAGCAGTAGTAAATGCTATTAAACACTTCCGACATTATTTGCAGGGACGTAAATTTATAGTTTATACTGACTGTAATTCTTTAAAGGCCAGTCGCACAAAATTAGATTTAACACCGAGGGTGCATAGATGGTGGGCGTTTTTACAGGCATTTGATTTCGAAATAGAATATAGAAAAGGCGAGCGAATGGCGCATGTTGACTTTCTCTCTCGAAATCCAGTGCTTGAACAACATAAGACCGAATAAAATTCCTGAATTACGAATCAATTTGACGGAGGTATCTGACAACTGGTTGGTCTCGGAACAACAGCGAGATTCCGAGATACAAGAAATAATTTTAAAGTTAAAAAGTAATGAGTTACCAGGAAATATGGACAAGACCTATGAATTGCGAAAAGGAATACTACATAGGAAAATACAGCGAAATAGTAGGACCAAATGTTTGCCGGTAATACCAAGAGCTTTTCGATGGGCCGTCATAAATCACGTCCATGAAGCTATAATGCATCTGGGTTGGGAAAAAACGCTCGACAAGGTCTATGGTTATTATTGGTTCGAAAATATGTCCAAATATGTGCGTAGGTTTGTTTAAAACTGCATCACATGTAAAGTCTCTAAGCCACTTGTGGGAAAAGTGCAAGTCGAGCTGCATCCTATTCCTAAAATAGAAATACCATGGCATACGATACATATTGACATTACAGGCAAAATGAGTGGTAAAAATGATTTGAAGGAATACGTCATCGTTCTTATAGATGCTTTCACTAAGTTTGTTTATTTTCATCACACACAAATATAGATTCTGAAAGCTGCATTAAGGCTGTAAAATCAGCCGTATCTTTATTTGGTTTACCCACTCGAATTATAGCAGATCAGGGACGCAGTTTCGCAAGTAAAAGTTTCCGCGAATTTTGCTCATCTCAAAAAATTAATCTACATTTAATTGCTACGGGTGCCAGTAGAGCAAACGGTCAGGTAGAACGGGTCATGAGTACCCTGAAAGGTATGCTGACTGCTGTCGAAACCAGTCAGAGATCATGGCAGGATGCGTTGGCTGAAGTGCAGCTAGCAATGAATTGCACGTGTGACTAAGTTTAGCCCTTTAGAACTATTTTGGCTTGTTGCCGATAAACGAAGATAACAATGATGAAGTAGACAAAGAAAATTTGAGAAAGGAGGCTAAAAAGAATATGGAAACTCAAGCAAAATATGACAAAAATAGGTTTGATAAAAATAAAGCTAAAATAGTAAATTTCAAAGTGGGTGATCACGTTTTGCTCAAAAACGAAGAACGTCATCAAACCAAACAGATATTTACTGAAATCTTTAACATGTAATCGAAAGTATAAGTATTCTCATGAATGTTTAAAAGCAATTCCAAATAATCAGATACTCGATGAGTTATGTGAAGATAGAGACAGCACAATGGAAGTTGCATCTGTTGTCCAATATGATAAATGAAGACTGCACCATAGCAGAAGAGACATGTTATGGTGGGGGTCGTATGTATGTGTAGAAGGAATTACACAAATGATTAGTTTATATGTGTAGAAGGAATTACACAAATGATTATTTTATATGTGTGGAAGGAATTACACAAATGATAAGTTTATATGTGTAGAAGGAATTACACAAAAGATAAGTTAGTTATGTGTAAAAGGAACTACACAAATTTGTTTGGTTAAAAAAAAAAAAAAAAAAAAAAAAAAAAAAAAAAAAAAAACAATATGTTAAAGGAATTACACGAATGTTATGATTTATTAGATTAAAATTATGTTACGAAAATGTAATTATGCTATGACAAGAATGAATTTTAAACTGATTTGAATTGTGTTACATAATGAATAAGAATATCGAATAAAAATGTATTGAAATACCCTTTGAATTCTGAAGCGTTGTCACTTATGTGGTTGAGTTAAGACAACACACGAGGACGTGTATATTGTCAGGAAGGCCGTGTCGCATAATGGACGTACTTTGGACACTGTACGTGTCTGTCACATTATGAATATAGTTTGACCACTGTGCTTGCCAGAGCAAGCTGTGCAATGAGTTTGGGATATTGGGAATGCTTCTTAGAATTTGACTATAGCGAAGAATATGACTGGCGCCTAGGTGCCGTACCAGTGAGGCGACAGCGTTGTCGCGCTGTTGCCGAGTGTAGTCCAGCTTGGCGTCTTAAAAGAAGTAGATCGATGCGTGATCGAAGAATGCGAGTCAGTTGCGTTCGGATAATTGTATGCGTCGGTTGGAATTCACTTCACTCTTAAAGTTTCTGAAACAATATGGCAGACCAGCAGATAGAACCAAATGACCCTGCGACATATACATATATACAAGTTAAGACCAGGCATGCTATAAACCTATAAATACTTTATGACCGCGCCCACACTTATCTTACAATAGTCAAGACTCGTCATAATGGGCATCGGCACAAACAATAACTACCAGACTAAACATTCCTATGGGAATGGTGTCGTGTTCAGTACATCAGACAGCAAGTCGCCCAATTCTACAATTCGGCAATAAACAGATCAAGTTCGGTACACCAGACTTCAAGTCGCCTAAATCAATTCATCGATAAACAGATCCCACGCCAGCGTTGGACTTTTGGACTCAGCAGACGTCGCTGTCACCAACGACGCCCAATACCAGAGGCTTCATCCAAACATAATCGATCAACCCAAAGTCAGTCTTCAACCTGAGTGCAACTTGTAACTTCGTTGGAGCTCCGGGATCCTTGTTCATAGTAGTTGTCTTAAAGTCTTCCAGTAAATTAAAAGATTTGTGAACGTAAAACTAATAAAGATTTTTAAATAAATTTTATTTTTTTCCTACGGAGAACAAGGAAATTGTTAATTGGCGCCCGAGCAGGGACCCTGCTAAACAAAACTTGATCGAGTGTTAGTGACAGATATCAGTGATCGTGACATATATATATACATATATACATATATACATATATACATATATACATATATACATATATACATATATACATATATACATATATACATATATACATATATACATATATACATATATACATATATACATATATACATATATACATATATACATATATACATATATACATATATACATATATACATATATACATATATACATATATACATATATACATATATACATATATACATATATACATATATACATATATACATATATACATATATACATATATACATATATACATATATACATATATACATATATACATATATACATATATACATATATACATATATACATATATACATATATACATATATACATATATACATATATACATATATACATATATACATATATACATATATACATATATACATATATACATATATACATATATACATATATACATATATACATATATACATATATACATATATACATATATACATATATACATATATACATATATACATATATACATATATACATATATACATATATACATATATACATATATACATATATACATATATACATATATACATATATACATATATACATATATACATATATACATATATACATATATACATATATACATATATACATATATACATATATACATATATACATATATACATATATACATATATACATATATACATATATACATATATACATATATACATATATACATATATACATATAGTCATATATCCAACTTCAATACCCAATAACTAATAAATTTTTCGCCCCCTAAAATTTATAACTTTAAAGTAAACATCCGTTTTTTTATATAAACACTTGGACACTTGCAATAACAATTGTCCCCCTTAAAATCAAAGCGTGTGAACGCTAACTCATAATTAAAACACAGGCCAATAAAATCCGTTTTATTCATAAACAATTGAACACTTGCAATAAAAATTGTCCCCCAAAAATCAAAAGCGTGAGAACGCTAATTCAGCATTAAAATTCGGGCCAATCAAATCGCATCAATATCGATCACGCCATTTAAGGGCTCACAAATTTAGCCTATAAATATTACTATAAGACATTTTTGTACTTCAGTTTTTAAGTTTTCGTTGAACGAATAAGGTCCCCGCTTTTAACTCGAAAAAACAATATCTTTTTTTTTCCCTTTGGAAAGACTAGATATTTAATTGGCGCAGTCGGTAGGATCGGTAAAAGTGAACTTGTTATTCTATCCGTGTGACACATAGAATTATTATCGGTGTGTTACATAGAATTAGTGAATAATCACTATAAAAATCCGATCCGACATCAAGAACTTAAGGGAAGTGCTCAAAAGCCTACAACAGTGGAAAATATTTACGCCAACTGTGCGCGAAAAAATTTCCTCTACTGTGTGTTACAACCATAAACTCCAATTGTGGAACAAAAATGCAATTTGTGTGCGCAAAAAAAAAAACACAAAACACCAAAAACCCAGAAAATCAACAAAACAAAAATGGCCTTAGAACTCACCGAAGCCCACCTCAATCAAGCACTGTCTTCATTAAGACAGGTGGCAAACTATGATGGAGCACCAGAGAATCTGACGTCATTCATAAGGAGGATAGATTTCATCATGCACTTATATCCAACCCATGATATAAGGCAACATAACATACTGTTCAGCGCAATCGAGATGCAGCTCACTGGAGAGGCACAACGGCTCTCGCAAATTGGACAAGTCAACACCTGGCCGGAACTAAGATCATTCCTCATCAATGAATTGAAGACGCAGACCCCTTGTGAGGAACTTCTTCGACGCCTCTACAACACCAACTATACAGGAAACCTTCGTAAGTTTGTAACAGAATTAGAAGACAAATCCTATATTATCACAAACAAACTAAGTCTTGAAAACGATGCAAATAACACCGTTCTTTATACAAATGCTTTAAATAACACTATAAAAGATGTAATAAATAAAAAATTACCCGATAGATTATTTATGACGTTAGCTAGATATGATATAACAACAGTTAGCAAGCTGAAACAAGTAGCTCAAAGAGAAGGGTTATACGAGAATAGTATAACAGAAAACAGAAAACAAATCAAAGCCAAAATCAAAACCAAAAAGTTGGAAAACCCTTCGTACCCAATAGTACTCCGTCTCAAACAAAACAATCCGATACACAAAACCAACAACTTTTCCAAAAGTTTCAACAAAAATTAAATATTGTCAGGGCTCAAAATCCAATGAATTATCAGCAGCAAAATAGGTATCCAAAAAATAATGTAGCAAACCAGCCTACAAAAATGCAAAGAGAAAGTAATAGTGGAATTAGCAAAATGGACACATCAGAAAATTTTCATCAGAATGCTTCGGATCAATCGGAAGAAGAGATAGGAACAAGTCCTTCATCAGAATAATAATGAACAATAAACTTTTGAGATGTATAGTCGACACAGGATCTTCCATAAATATAATGTCCGAAAACTTTTTTAATTTCAAAACCTGTTTAGGAGATTCCAAAATTCACATGATTGAAGAAGCAGTAGAATTAAAAGAAATCATTTTCCTTGCACCCAGCAAACTTTGTCCGACAGAACAAAAATTTTATATCCATAAATTTTCAAATAAATACGACATGTTGATAGGCAGAACTTTCCTAAAAGCCTGCAAAACCCAAATAAATTATGAAGAAAAATACGCAAAACTAGGAAATTTTAAATTTTATTTCAGAGATATTGAAGAAATAGAAGAAGAACATAACATAGAATGTTTGGACCCACCTACAGAGAGGGACCCAGACACAAATTTTGCAATTGAAAATGAAATAGTAGAAAGCAATGAGTATAGACTCGACCATTTAAACAACGAAGAAACACAAAAACTCAAAAAAGTCTTGTACGAATTCAGTGACATTCAGTACCGCGAAGGTGAAAATTTGATTTTCACGAGTACAATAAAACACTCTAATCATACAAAACATGAGGACCCAATATACAAACACCCATACAAATACCCACAAATCTTTGACGAAGAAGTCAATAAACAGATTAATGAAATGATAGAACAGGGTATCACTCGAAAATCGAAATCCCCCTATTGTTCTCCAATCTGGATCGTACCTAAAAAAGAGGACGCATCCAAGGAACAAAAGTTCCGCTTAGTAATCGACTATCATAGTCTAAATGAAATTACTGTCGATGACAAGTTCCCAATACCGGTAATGGATGAAATATTAGACAAACTTGGAAAATGTCAATATTTCACAACCATTGACCTCGCCAAAGGATTCCATCAAATCCAAATGGATCCCAAATCAATAGGAAAAACCGCATTCTCCACCAAACATGGTCATTACGAGTACACACAAATGCCATTTGGGCTAAAAAATGCACCAGCAACGTTCCAAAGATGTATGAACAATTTACTAGAAGATTTAATCTATAAAGATTGTTTAGTTTATTTAGACGATATAATTGTGTATTCCACCTCATTAGAAGAACATTTGGCATCACTAAAAAAGGTTTTTAATAAATTGCGAAAAGCTAATCTAAAACTACAATTAAATAAATGCGAGTTCTTGAAAAAGGAAACAGAATTTTTAGGTCACGTCATAACTACAGAAGGCATCAAACCAAACCCAGATAAAGTCAAAGCAATTCAAAATTTTCCTATCCCTAAAACCCCAAAAGAAATAAAATCATTCTTGGGATTATGTGGATTCTTCCGGAAATTTATACCAAACTTTGCACATATTGCAAAACCTTTAACTCTCGGATTGAAAAAAGGAGCTAAGATTAACATAAACAACCCAGACTATATTTCATCCTTTGAGAAATTAAAATATCTCCTTATGAACGATCCCATACTTGCATATCCCGATTTCAAAAAACCTTTTTTCTTAACCACAGATGCTAGCAATATAGCTTTAGGTGCGTTCATCTCACAGGACCATAGACCTATTTCTTATGCTAGTAGAACACTTAACGAACATGAACTTAATTATTCAGCCTTAGAAAAGGAATTACTATCTATCGTATGGGCAACCAAATATTTTAGGCCATACCTCTTCGGTAGACATTTTGAAATCCTAAGTGATCATAAACCCCTTGTCTGGTTGCACAATATCAAAGAACCTAATATGAAATTACAGAGATGGAAGATAAAATTGAACGAATTCGATTACAAAATAAAATACTTACCAGGAAAAGAGAATCACGTTGCAGACGCCCTTTCCAGAATTAAAACAGATGAAAACTTTTTGGGATCAACAGAAAGCACCGCAGTTACAATACATAGTGCTCATGAGGACAATGGAAATTACATTCCAATAGTAGAAAAACCCATTAATTATTTCAACAGGCAAATAGAATTCATTAGAGGTTCAGAAGACAAAGCAGAAACAACAACTTATTTTTATAAATCAAACATAAAAATAATATACAAAGAAATGACTAATGCTCACGCCAGGGATATAATCAAAAGATATCTTTGCGGTAAGAAAACTGTACTGTATTTTCATAATGAACAAGATTTTCCCATATTCCAACAAGCCTTTATTGAAATAATACGATCAAACACAAATACAATGAAGTAAGTAAGTCGTCTCGCCGACTTGGATATATGTACCATACACCAGTAAAACAAATATTTTAAATTTATAATAACCAATGCATTTTCGTATTTAAAAAAAAACTGTTCACATGCTTTTCACAAGCATATCTTAGTATTTCGCTCATTCAAGCATACGAGCACCCTAGCGCCCCCACCAGTCAACGGCCAACTCCGGCCATATGGAAAAACGTTTATATGCATAACTTGGCTATTTTTATTCCGATTTTGATCAAATTTGGTGTTTTGCTGGATATTAGTATCAAATTTAAGTGTGCTAAATTAGATTGCACAAGGTAAAAAATTACGGTAGATAATCGAGTTTTTTCAAATTACGGGGGCGGAAAGGGGCGTGGCAAAATCTTTACACATTAAAATTGTGCGCAATTACTAAGCAAATATACATACCAACTATGGTATCTCTAGCTAAAATAGGTTTTGAGAAAATCGGTTTTATTTGATTTGCGGGGGCGGTAGGGGGCGTGGTAAATTTTTTATAAATACAAAATGTGCGCGTTTACTAAGCAAATATACATACTAAATTTTGTGTCTCTAGTTGCTATGGTGTTTAAGGAAATCGGTTTTATATCATTTGCGGGGGCGGTAGGGGGCGTGGCAAACATTTGAAACAAACTCGATAAGCGTACATATGACACAAGTCTACATACCAAATTTGGTGGCTCTAGCTCTTATAGTCTCCGAGATCTAGGTGTTCATACAGACGGACGGACGGACGGACGGACGGACGGACGGACGGACGGACGGACGGACGGACAGACGGACATGGCTAGATCGTCTCGGCTGTTGATGCTGATCAAGAATATATATACTTTATGGGGTCGGAAAAGCTTCCTTCTGCCTGTTACATACATTTTGGCGACTTTAATATACCATTTCACCCTATGGGTGTATGGTATAAAAACCTCGAAATCTAGCATTAAGTTAGAGGACCTTCAAACGTTTGCACAATTCAAAGAAATAATCCTAAAACAACATAAAGAATTATTACATCCAGGAATCGAAAAAACGATTAATTTGTTTAAAGAAAAATATTATTTCCCCTAATTCAAAACATAATTAATGAATGCTCAGTATGCAATATCGCAAAGACCGAAAATAGAAATACAAAACTAACTTTCGAAATAACACCAGAAACTTTTAATATTAGAGAAAAATACGTCATGGACTTTTACATGATCGACAATTTACAATTCCTTTCATGCATTGACATTTACTCCAAATTTGCAACACTTGTAGAAGTAAAGTCTAGAGATTGGTTAGAAGCCAAGAGAGCAATCATGAAAGTATTCACTGAAATGGGCAAACCAATAGAAATAAAATCAGACAAAGATTCAGCATTTCTGTGTATAGCATTAAAGAATTGGCTACAAGAAGAAAATGTTAAGTTAGACATCACAACAAGTAAAAGCGGCATTTCAGACGTAGAAAGATTCCATAAAACAGTAAATGAAAAACTCAGAATTATAAATAGTGAAAACGACATCGAAGATAAATTAATCAAATTTGAAAAAATTCTCTACATATACAACCATAAAACGAGACATAAAACAACTAACCGAACGCCAGCGGACATCTTTATCTATGCAGGATCACCCGACTATAATACCCAAACGAATAAAATACTTCAAATAAACAATTTAAATAGAGATAGACACGACTTCGAAATTGATACTAGATTTAAACAAGCACCATTAGTAAAGTCAAAAACGACAAATCCATTCAAAAAGACAGGAGAAATAAATCAGTTAGATGAAAAACATTATGAAGAAAGAAATAGAGGACAAAAATAGAGGACACACTACAAATCAAAATTCAAGAAGAAAAAGAAAGTTAATAAAAGCAAATACGACAATTGATTAATTACAGGTCAACAACTCAAGATGGCTTTTTTGTGCATATTGCTATTTTTAACATTAAAATCAACATGCAGCCAATCCATTGACATAAACCCAGTAAAAGCACCGAACGGTTACTTAATATTTAAGACAGGAACCATGGATTTACCTACAAACTTTGAATATCATTATTTCAAAGTTAATTTAACGCTAATAGACATTACATATAACAATTTAATGCAACAAGCACAAGAATTTAAAGACATAATCCATATTCAATACCTAACAGAAAAACTAAGTAGAGAAATTAATGGAATACAAATTGTAAAACGTAACAAACGAGGACTAATTAACGGAATTGGTTCAATATACAAATATCTTTTTGGTACTCTTGATCAAAACGATAAAGATGAATTAGAAGAAAAAATAAATAATCTTGAAAGCAATAGCGTACAAGCAAACGAACTAAATTACGTAATAGACACTATTAATAAAGGTTTAGAAGTACTAAACAACCTCAAGGAAGAAAAGGAAAAATCAGTAAAATTAGAAGTTTTAATCTTTAATTTTGAGCATTTCACAGAATACATCGAAGATATAGAAATGGGCATGCAGCTCACTAGGCTAGGAATTTTCAACCCAAAACTTTTAAACATAACCGCTTAAGTCATGTTAATTCGGAGAAACTATTGAATACAAAAACATCCACCTGGCTTAAACCAAATTCAAACGAAATATTTATCATTTCAAACATTCCTCAAGAAATAATAAAAACCCCTATCTTTGAGATACTTCCTTATCCAGATGAAAATAAAAATATTTTGACAGAAAATTCATACCATAAATACTATTTTGACAACAACACTTTGTTTAATAAAAATACAAAACAAATAGAAACTAATGAATGTAAAATAGGCATTTCAAATCAAATCCCAACCACTTGTAAATACACTAAAACATATAAGAATTTTCAAACTAATTACATTGAACCAAACATAATTGTAACATGGAATTTACCAAAAACTAAACTTAATCAAAATTGCGTAAACAACGACTTAATAATAGAAGGCAATAACATAATAAAAATTTACGATTGTGCCTTACAATTAAACAACATATCAATAATAAATTCATTGCTTGATTATAGCCAAAGCATTTATGTAACAAACAATATCACCAGGCTAGAACCTATTTCCTTTATCCAAACAAAAGAGATAATTAACGAACACACCAAATATTACACTGTATTCCAAACTATTACATTAACCACTTTTATACTTACTATAATAAGTTTCATTACATACTTAATCTATAAGTTTAAGGCAATGCCACAAGAATTATTAATTAAGCATTTTCGATCAAATAACAATCGTGCTGAATCCCAAATTATAAACAAAATTGATACTCCAATCTTTACAGCGGAGAAAAACCCCTCGCTATATCCCAATGTATCCGCCTGAGGACAGGCTAATTTTTTTAGGATGGGGAAGTCATATATCCAACTTCAATACCCAATAACTAATAAATTTTTCGCCCCCTAAAATTTATAACTTTAAAGTAAACATCCGTTTTTTTATATAAACACTTGGACACTTGCAATAACAATTGCCCCCCTTAAAATCAAAGCGTGTGAACGCTAACTCATAATTAAAACACAGGCCAATAAAATCCGTTTTATTCATAAACAATTGAACACTTGCAATAATAATTGTCCCCCAAAAATCAAAAGCGTGAGAACGCTAATTCAGCATTAAAATTCGGGCCAATCAAATCGCATCAATATCGATCACGCCATTTAAGGGCTCACAAATTTAGCCTATAAATATTACTATAAGACATTTTTGTACTTCAGTTTTTAAGTTTTCGTTCAACGAATAAAGTCCCCGCTTTTAACTCGAACAAACAATATCTCTTTTTTTTCCCGTTTGGAAAGACAAGATATTTAATTGGCGCAGTCGGTAGGATCGGTAAAAGTGAACTTGTTATTCTATCCGTGTGACACATAGAATTATTATCGGTGTGTTACATAGAATTAGTGAATAATCACTATAAAAATCCGATCCGACATCAAGAACTTACGGGAAGTGCTCAAAAGCCTACAACAGTGGAAAATATTTACGCCAACTGTGCGCGAAAAAATTTCCTCTACTGTGTGTTACAACCATAAACTCCAATTGTGGAACAAAAACGCCAATTTGTGTGCGAACAAAAAACAAAACACCAAAAAACCCAGAAAATCAACAAAACAAAAATGGCCTTAGAACTCACCGAAGCCCACCTCAATCAAGCACTGTCTTCATTAAGACAGGTGGCAAACTATGATGGAGCACCAGAGAATCTGACGTCATTCATAAGGAGGATAGATTTCATCATGCACTTATATCCAACCCATGATATAAGGCAACATAACATACTGTTCAGCGCAATCGAGATGCAGCTCACTGGAGAGGCACAACGGCTCTCGCAAATTGGACAAGTCAACACCTGGCCGGAACTAAGATCATTCCTCATCAATGAATTGAAGACGCAGACCCCTTGTGAGGAACTTCTTCGACGCCTCTACAACACCAACTATACAGGAAACCTTCGTAAGTTTGTAACAGAATTAGAAGACAAATCCTATATTATCACAAACAAACTAAGTCTTGAAAACGATGCAAATAACACCGTTCTTTATACAAATGCTTTAAATAACACTATAAAAGATGTAATAAATAAAAAATTACCCGATAGATTATTTATGACGTTAGCTAGATATGATATAACAACAGTTAGCAAGCTGAAACAAGTAGCTCAAAGAGAAGGGTTATACGAGAATAGTATAACAGAAAACAGAAAATCAAATCAAAGCCAAAATCAAAACCAAAAAGGTGGAAAACCCTTTGTACCCAATAGTACTCCGTCTCAAACAAAACAATCCGATACACAAAACCAACAACTTTTCCAAGAGTTTCAACAAAAATTAAATATTGACAGGGCTCAAAATCCAATGAATTATCAACAGCAAAATAGGTATCCAAAAAATAATGTAGCAAACCAGCCTACAAAAAGGCAAAGAGAAAGTAATAGTGGAATTAGCAAAATGGACACATCAGAAAATTTTCATCAGAATGCCTCGGATCAATCGGAAGAAGAGATCAGAATTTAATGAACAATAAACCTTTGAGATGTATAGTCGACTCAGGATCTTCAATAAATATAATGTCCGAAAACTTTTTTAATTTCAAAACCTATTCAGGAGTAGAATTAAAAGAAATCATTTTCCTTGCACCCAGCAAACTTTGTCCGACAGAACATAAATTTTATATCCATAAATTTTCAAATAAATATGACATGTTGATAGGCAGAAGAAGAATACACAAAACTAGGAAACTATACATTTTATTTCAGAGATATTGAAGAAATAGAAGAAGAACATAACATAGAATGTTTGGACCCACCTACAGAGAGGGACCCTTACACAAATTTTGCAATTGAATAGAAAGCAATGAGTATAGACTCGACCATTTAAACAACGAAGAAACACAAAAACTCAAAAAAGTCTTGTACGAATTCAAGGACATTCAGTACCGCGAAGGTGAAAATTTGACTTTCACGAGTACAATAAAACACTCTATTCATACAAAACATGAGGACCCCCAAAACATACAAACACCCATACAAATACCCACAAATCTTTGACGAAGAAGTCAATAAACAGATTAATGAAATGATAGAACAGGGAATCATTTGAAAATCGAAATCGCCCTATTGTTCTCCAATCTGGATCGTACCTAAAAAAGAGGACGCATCCAAGGAACAAGAGTTCCGGTTAGTAATCGACTATCGTAGTCTAAATGAGATTACTGTCGATGACAAGTTCCCAATACCGGTTATGGATGAAATATTAGACAAACTTGGAAAATGTCAATATTTCACAACCATTGACCTCGCCAAAGGATTCCATCAAATCCAAGTGGATCCCAAATCAATAGAAAAAACATCATTCTCCATTAAACATGGTCATTACGAGTAAACACAAATGCCATTTGGGCTAAAAAATGCACCAGCAACGTTCCAAAGATGTATGAACAATTTACTAGATGATCTAATCTATAAAGATTGTTTAGTTTATTTAGACAATATAATTGTGTATTCCACCTCATTAGAAGAACATTTGGCATCACTAAAAAAAGTTTTTACTAAATTGCGCAAAGCTAATCTAAAACTACAATTAAATAAATGCGAGTTCTTGAAAAAGGAAACAGAATTTTTAGGTCACGTCATAACTACAGAAGGCATCAAACCAAACCCAGATAAAGTCAAAGCAATTCAAAATTTTCCTATCCCTAAAACGCCAAAAGAAATAAAATCATTCTTAGGATTATGTGGATTCTTCCGGAAATTTATACCAAACTTTGCACATATTGCAAAACCTTTAACTCTCGGATTGAAAAAAGGAGCTAAGATTAACATAAACAACCCAGACTATATTTCATCCTTTGAGAAATTAAAATATCTCCTTATGAACGATCCCATACTTGCATATCCCGATTTCAAAAAACCTTTTTCTTAACCACAGATGCTAGCAATATAGCTTTAGGTGCGTTCATCTCACAGGACCATAGACCTATTTCTTATGCTAGTAGAACACTTAACGAACATGAACTTAATTATTCAGCCTTAGAAAAGGAATTACTATCTATCGTATGGGCAACCAAATATTTTAGGCCATACCTCTTCGGTAGACATTTTGAAATCCTAAGTGATCATAAACCCCTTGTCTGGTTGCACAATATCAAAGAACCTAATATGAAATTACAGAGATGGAAGATAAAATTGAACGAATTCGATTACAAAATAAAATACTTACCAGGAAAAGAGAATCACGTTGCAGACGCCCTTTCCAGAATTAAAACAGATGAAAACTTTTTGGGATCAACAGAAAGCACCGCAGTTACAATACATAGTGCTCATGAGGACAATGGAAATTACATTCCAATAGTAGAAAAACCCATTAATTATTTCAACAGGCAAATAGAATTCATTAGAGGTTCAGAAGACAAAGCAGAAACAACAACTTATTTTTATAAATCAAACATAAAAATAATATACAAAGAAATGACTAATGCTCACGCCAGGGATATAATCAAAAGATATCTTTGCGGTAAGAAAACTGTACTGTATTTTCATAATGAACAAGATTTTCCCATATTCCAACAAGCCTTTATTGAAATAATACGATCAAACACAAATACAATGAAGTAAGTAAGTCGTCTCGCCGACTTGGATATATGTACCATACACCAGTAAAACAAATATTTTAAATTTATAATAACCAATGCATTTTCGTATTTAATAAAAAACTGTTCACATGCTTTTCACAAGCATATCTTAGTATTTCGCTCATTCAAGCATACGAGCACCCTAGCGCCCCCACCAGTCAACGGCCAACTCCGGCCATATGGAAAAACGTTTATATGCATAACTTGGCTATTTTTATTCCGATTTTGATCAAATTTGGTGTTTTGCTGGATATTAGTATCAAATTTAAGTGTGCTAAATTAGATTGCACAAGGTAAAAAATTACGGTAGATAATCGAGTTTTTTCAAATTACGGGGGCGGAAAGGGGCGTGGCAAAATCTTTACACATTAAAATTGTGCGCAATTACTAAGCAAATATACATACCAACTATGGTATCTCTAGCTAAAATAGGTTTTGAGAAAATCGGTTTTATTTGATTTGCGGGGGCGGTAGGGGGCGTGGTAAATTTTTTATAAATACAAAATGTGCGCGTTTACTAAGCAAATATACATACTAAATTTTGTGTCTCTAGTTGCTATGGTGTTTAAGGAAATCGGTTTTATATCATTTGCGGGGGCGGTAGGGGGCGTGGCAAACATTTGAAACAAACTCGATAAGCGTACATATGACACAAGTCTACATACCAAATTTGGTGGCTCTAGCTCTTATAGTCTCCGAGATCTAGGTGTTCATACAGACGGACGGACGGACGGACGGACGGACGGACAGACGGACATGGCTAGATCGTCTCGGCTGTTGATGCTGATCAAGAATATATATACTTTATGGGGTCGGAAAAGCTTCCTTCTGCCTGTTACATACATTTTGGCGACTTTAATATACCATTTCACCCTATGGGTGTATGGTATAAAAACCTCGAAATCTAGCATTAAGTTAGAGGACCTTCAAACGTTTGCACAATTCAAAGAAATAATCCTAAAACAACATAAAGAATTATTACATCCAGGAATCGAAAAAACGATTAATTTGTTTAAAGAAAAATATTATTAATGAATGCTCAGTATGCAATATCGCAAAGACCGAAAATAGAAATACAAAACTAACTTTCGAAATAACACCAGAAACTTTTAATATTAGAGAAAAATACGTCATGGACTTTTACATGATCGACAATTTACAATTCCTCCTACTTCCTACTCCAAATTTGCAACACTTGTAGAAGTAAAGTCTAGAGATTGGTTAGAAGCCAAGAGAGCAATCATGAAAGTATTCACTGAAATGGGCAAACCAATAGAAATAAAATCAGACAAAGATTCAGCATTTCTGTGTATAGCATTAAAGAATTGGCTACAAGAAGAAAATGTTAAGTTAGACATCACAACAAGTAAAAGCGGCATTTCAGACGTAGAAAGATTCCATAAAACAGTAAATGAAAAACTCAGAATTATAAATAGTGAAAACGACATCGAAGATAAATTAATCAAATTTGAAAAAATTCTCTACATATACAACCATAAAACGAGACATAAAACAACTAACCGAACGCCAGCGGACATCTTTATCTATGCAGGATCACCCGACTATAATACCCAAACGAATAAAATACTTCAAATAAACAATTTAAATAGAGATAGACACGACTTCGAAATTGATACTAGATTTAAACAAGCACCATTAGTAAAGTCAAAAACGACAAATCCATTCAAAAAGACAGGAGAAATAAATCAGTTAGATGAAAAACATTATGAAGAAAGAAATAGAGGACAAAAATAGAGGACACACTACAAATCAAAATTCAAGAAGAAAAAGAAAGTTAATAAAAGCAAATACGACAATTGATTAATTACAGGTCAACAACTCAAGATGGCTTTTTTGTGCATATTGCTATTTTTAACATTAAAATCAACATGCAGCCAATCCATTGACATAAACCCAGTAAAAGCACCGAACGGTTACTTAATATTTAAGACAGGAACCATGGATTTACCTACAAACTTTGAATATCATTATTTCAAAGTTAATTTAACGCTAATAGACATTACATATAACAATTTAATGCAACAAGCACAAGAATTTAAAGACATAATCCATATTCAATACCTAACAGAAAAACTAAGTAGAGAAATTAATGGAATACAAATTGTAAAACGTAACAAACGAGGACTAATTAACGGAATTGGTTCAATATACAAATATCTTTTTGGTACTCTTGATCAAAACGATAAAGATGAATTAGAAGAAAAAATAAATAATCTTGAAAGCAATAGCGTACAAGCAAACGAACTAAATTACGTAATAGACACTATTAATAAAGGTTTAGAAGTACTAAACAACCTCAAGGAAGAAAAGGAAAAATCAGTAAAATTAGAAGTTTTAATCTTTAATTTTGAGCATTTCACAGAATACATCGAAGATATAGAAATGGGCATGCAGCTCACTAGGCTAGGAATTTTCAACCCAAAACTTTTAAACATAACCGCTTAAGTCATGTTAATTCGGAGAAACTATTGAATACAAAAACATCCACCTGGCTTAAACCAAATTCAAACGAAATATTTATCATTTCAAACATTCCTCAAGAAATAATAAAAACCCCTATCTTTGAGATACTTATAAAATGAAAATAAAAATATTTTGACAGAAAATTCATACCATAAATACTATTTTGACAACAACACTTTGTTTAATAAAAATACAAAACAAATAGAAACTAATGAATGTAAAATAGGCATTTTAAATCAAATCCCAACCACTTGTAAATACACTAAAACATATAAGAATTTTCAAACTAATTACATTGAACCAAACATAATTGTAACATGGAATTTACCAAAAACTAAACTTAATCAAAATTGCGTAAACAACGACTTAATAATAGAAGGCAATAACATAATAAAAATTTACGATTGTGCCTTACAATTAAACAACATATCAATAATAAATTCATTGCTTGATTATAGCCAAAGCATTTATGTAACAAACAATATCACCAGGCTAGAACCTATTTCCTTTATCCAAACAAAAGAGATAATTAACGAACACACCAAATATTATACTGTATTTCAAACTATTACATTAACCACTTTTATACTTACTATAATAAGTTTCATTACATACTTAATCTATAAGTTTAAGGCAATGCCACAAGAATTATTAATTAAGCATTTTCGATCAAATAACAATCGTGCTCCCACAGAAAAAATTGAATCCCAAATTATAAACAAAATTGATACTCCAATCTTTACAGCGGAGAAAAACCCCTCGCTATATCCCAATGTATCCGCCTGAGGACAGGCTAATTTTTTTGGGATGGGGAAGTCATATATCCAACTTCAATACCCAATAACTAATAAATTTTTCGACCCCTAAAATTTATAACTTTAAAGTAAACATCCGTTTTTTTATATAAACACTTGGACACTTGCAATAACAATTGTCCCCCTTAAAATCAAAGCGTGTGAACGCTAACTCATAATTAAAACACAGGCCAATAAAATCCGTTTTATTCATAAACAATTGAACACTTGCAATAATAATTGTCCCCCAAAAATCAAAAGCGTGAGAACGCTAATTCAGCATTAAAATTCGGGCCAATCAAATCGCATCAATATCGATCACGCCATTTAAGGGCTCACAAATTTAGCCTATAAATATTACTATAAGACATTTTTGTACTTCAGTTTTTAAGTTTTCGTTCAACGAATAAAGTCCCCGCTTTTAACTCGAACAAACAATATCTTTTTTTTTCCCTTTGGAAAGACCAGATATTTAATTATAAATACATATATACATATAGACATATATACATATAGACATATATACATATATACATATTGTTGTGGAATTGGTCGTGGTTTTTATAATTTTTTAGAGCTTTTTTGTTTTATTCTTTTAGGCACGTTTTTCTTCTTTATCGGTGTCATTAGTACAAAAAGTTAAATTGACTTATATACTAGATTTAAGAACAGAAATGGTTTTCAGTAACATAGCTTAAATACAAATAAAATTATACTCTCGTTTTATTTTTTAATCGCTTTTCTTTGTGCACTCTCTGTTTTAAACTTATAATCACGTATGAATTTTAAATTTACACCTCTCAAATTTGTTGGTAACTGGAAATTTTTGACTACCTTGAATTTCTCTTTACCTAGACATACTACTCCATCTTCTATTTCGTGGCCCAAAAAACAGATTCTTCTTTTAAAAGACTGTCGTTTCGACATAATACCATAATATCGTCAACAAGAATTCCCATAATTCCGACATTTATCAACTAAAAACCGCTGGCGAATAACAAAACAATAACTATCGGGGAATTTCACCATGTCGCTTTTCCTCACATTTTCCGTTTACTCTTATAATAGATGAGGATATCTTGATAATAGCCAATTTTTTTTCTGTCGATCTAGTTTTGTCCGTTGCTGGTTTACAGACACCAAATCCTTCTATGCTAAATTGGTTTTCAAGCATTTCGCCAAGATGTTCATCATCGATGTGGCAGCATACGAAATCTGCTTCTCTTACTGTTGCTTTTATCGTACCGTGTATGACCAATCCGATATATACATATATACATATTTACATATATAAATTAATATCCTCCGTTCCTGATGTGGGTGAAGATTAGGTTGAGAGGCGAACTGTGCCTCTTATTGCTGGCCTCGGGCTCAGACAATAAAACAAATTATTTAACGGCTAAGTGCCGGGGTGAATATTTATTTAAGCGACTCATTGGAAGAGCGCTGTATTCAAAACTGATTTCTTAAAACACAGAATATTTCACTTAAGCTAAGCCAAAATCACGCCACAATGTCATGGTCGGCAAGCCGACTCAGCAGATCTTTGGCGATAACGGAAACTCTTGCAGCAAAACAAAAGTGTCCGGTTACCGTCGCTGACCATTGCAGCTATAGCACGCTGATACAACTTATGTAATGCCCACCACCAAGAAAGTTTATAAAAATTATGCCAAGTGACCAAAAGTAAGTTGAACAACGAGTTTGCCCAGTGGCTTAAAAAAAGGTGTACAAAAAAAAACAAGGGACCTCGGTCCCCAGGTCTGCTTCCACTGCCTTCTCATCACATAAAGGTGTGAGTTTGTTTCCGAGCCGTCGGTTGGACTTGACCAAAACTTTGTCACCAACGTCGAAGACCCTATTCTGCCGATTTGCGTTCTCCCTTGCTCTGAGCATCGTCTGAGCGTTTCTGATCTTTTCTTGTATTTTTCCTTGTGGCTCATCTGGGTGCGCCTGAACCACATCGACTGGTCTCTGGTCGGTGACCGAATGGATTGACTTATTGTACTCAGTTGTAGCCAGTAAGATGACTTCTACAGTGTCATTTATGCCTTTATCGATCTTTAGGCAGCTGGCTAGCTCTAACAGAGTGCTGTGAAAGCGCTCAACCTGTCCATTCTAGATGCTATGCAATGGTGGTGCATTTGAAATGCTGACCCCATAGTTGTTTGCGAGCATAGTCCCTATGGTCTCTGAATTAAATGACGGTTCATTGTCACAGTAAATGAATCTGGCTTTAGGATAAAAATTCACGATTTGCATTAGAGCTGGCTTCAGGTCCACAATGGTTCTTGAGGGGATCCGTTGGACAATAGCAAACTTAGAGAACTTGTCGATGCAAGTTAGAAAGCATTTCCTATCAGTGGAGAAAATGTCTATGTGTAACATCTCTCCTACATGTGAGGGGATCGGTGTCTCTCCAAGCTCTTGTTTTTTGGGGTGTCTATCATATTTAGCCCTAGCACATGTTTTGCAATTTTGTACTATTTCATTGGCCCTTCTTGCCATCTTTGGAAAGTAGTACTCCGAGAGTACCTGCTTAATATTTTCCTGTGCAGACCTATGGGCCCTATTATGGCTGTGAGGATTTCACCGCAATTACATCCACTACGCGATTTTTGCAATGCCAGAACTTTGTGGCCGGGTACGCTACGAACCAATGAATCTTGTATCATTGCAAGCGTGTGTAAATTACAGTGGAGAGCATTTACGCATTTGGGTGAAATTACATCTTTGAGCTCGTCTAGCAGCGATTCGAAGCAAGTATAGCTGATCACGTAGCGTTTCTTTTTCCAAAAAGAATAAAACTTCGTTTTAAGGGTAAACGCGCCTCTTCTAGCACTATTTGGTTTTGAAAACAATTCAAGGGTTTGTCTGTTGTCTCAATGGTGTTGGTGAGGGATACCTCACTGTGGATCGTTGCTGCGCAGGAATCAATTTCTTGTTCATTCACAGCGTTGAGCTGCTGTCTTGACAAGGCATCCGCAACCAGATTGTCCTTGCCGGGTTTATAGAAGATACGTACATTAGACTCGTCGATGGCCGCTTTCCACCTTTTGATCTTCGCATTTGGATTGGATTCCGAAACTGCGAAGGTCAAGGGTTGATGGTCAGTGAAGATATTAATGTCTTTCACCCCATACAAATAGTGCCTTAACTTGGCAAGTGACCATACGATGGCCAATAACTCTCTCTCATTTGTCGCATAGTTTACCTCGCTGTCCTTCAATGTTCTTGAAATCATTGTTATAGGACGACCCTCTTGAGACAAGACTGCACCTATGCCGTGAGCCGAAGCATCGGTCGTTAGATCGAATGGCTTCTATAAATCGGGGCATTCCATTCTCAGATGACAATATGTCGCGCAACTTCTGAAACGCCCTTTGCTGCACTTCAGAGAATTGAACCTTTATATTTCTGGACCTATGCTTACTGACTGTTCCATTTTCACCCTTTAAAATATTGGAGATGGGTCTTGCTATTGCGGCGAAGTTCCTAATGAACCATCTGTAATAACTTGCAAGGCCTAGAAATGATCTGACCTCGAACAGTGTTTTAGGTTCTGGATACTCCTGTATTGCCTTAACCTTTTCAGAATACGTCGTGGTGCCAGCGCTGGTGACTATGAAACCAAGAAAGTTCACGCTTTTCTTAAAAAATCGTGACTGTTCGACGGAGACCCTCATGTTTGCTTCGTGTAAGCTTTTTAGGACCCAATCCACGTGTTTAATGTGGGAGTCCTCATCTTCTGAAAAGATGATTACGTCATCGAGCTAAAAAATATAGCAAAATTTGCCAATCTGCTCTCGCAGTATGTCGTCGATGGTTCTTTGGAAGATGCTTGCTGCATTCTTTAATCCAAAGGGGAGCCTTTTAAACTCGTATTTCCCCCCGTTTAAAGAGAAAGAGGTTTTTTTGCGGTCGCGTTCAGCGAGTATGATCTGGTGATAACCGGACTTGAGGTCTAATGTTGAAAAGAATTTGGCTCTTCCCAAATTCCCCAATATCATTGATATATTTGGCATAGGGTATTTGTCAGGCACGGTTCTTTCGTTAAGTTTACGAAAGTCCATTACCAATCTCATTTTCCTATTGCCCGCCATATTGGGTTATTGTAGGGAGAGACTGACTCTTGAATTATATCATTTTTTAGCAGATCTTTGATTTCTTTATTAACGAAATCAGCTGCTCCTATTGGATATGGGTAAAGCCTGGCATAGATCGGTTGCTCATCTGTGGTCCTAATGGTAGCCACGCCTGATGTGTTATACGGAAACGCCTCGTCTGGGTCTGCAAACGCCTTTTGTCTGGTCTTTAGCATTTTCAAAAACTTCTGGCTAATGGGGATGCCTCTGCACAGTCTACATTTGTGAAATTTACATTATTGCACGTGTGGAAGGTGATTTGTTCGACCTCCGTGCCCCATTTAAGCTGTCCTGAAGCTAGACAAAGCGAGGCATCTGCCTGCTTTAGCAGGTCAAGGCCAACAATCCCATCAAAAGTTGACAAGTCCGGCAGAATAAAAAAGGTTGCCTTTAAGCCAAACATTGCAACAAAGCATTATTGTGTAATTTGTGTCTCGCCGTGAATGGTATGAATTTTGAAGTGGGACTCTACAGAGTGGACGCCTTTTAACCCTCCATGTGGCTGAATGAAATTCTTGGCCGCGCCCGTGTCAATGAGGAATCGCATGTGAGTCCCTGCTATTCTTTGTCTGATGACGGGTAGCAGGGATTTACTCATAAAAAATTGAGGGCATCAGAGTCATAACTAGCATCGTCATTGATTTGTGCCGCTGCGCTAGAGGCACCTCTGCTCCCGCGTCTTGCGTGACGTGATTCAATCTTTGCTGATTTCTCTGACCACCTGTGCGGTTGGATGCGGGGTTCTTCCTATTCGCGTGAGCAGGGGCCATTACTATTGTGCTGCCTGCTACTTCGTTGGTCAGTCTGCACTGGGGCCTTGCTTTGCTTGCTAAAGTGTGGATTCTTGGTACCGCTAGTTTGTGTTTTGGCTTGTTGCGAATGCCTCTCCTGTTGGTGACCCTGCGCTTTTGCATGCGGCTTGCGCTCTTTGTCCACTAGACTTCTTGCGAAATTAGCTGCGAATGTGTACCTTTCATGATTTGACTCAACTTCTTGCGCGAGAGCTAGCGCTGAAGACAAGTCTCTGGGCTTTGCTGCAAAGAGCACATGAATTGGTCTCTTGTCACTGTATGTGAAATCTAGGCGATTTATTATCGCATCAAAATTCAATACAGTACCAAATTAGGCCAGCACCGCGTCTGCAGGGCCCCTGATCTTGCTTCTTATAATGATAACAGCCTGGTAATGACGAGAGCTGTCATTATGTGGTCTGAAGATCTCGTAAGCGGCTAATGCTGCCTGCCTTCAAGATACATAAGCTTCCTGTACTCCTGCAAACTGAGGTAAACATTTGACGGCATCTAGTGGCTCGTCACAGCGAATGTCGTTTCTAATTCCTATAGCACCATATGCTACTACATGTGCGGCGGCAACGTTTGCTGCTGCTATTTGTTGAGCCAACTCATTAATTCTTTGAGTCAATGCTCGCTCCCTCTGCTCGTTTGCAGCGGCCTGTTCAGCTAAAGCATTGCTGACAGCCGACCTTCTTATTTCCCTAAGCTGATCTGGATCCATTTTACCTAATGGGGGGGAAACTGCAGTGAGAAATCTTGTAGCCGCGGCTCCGATGCGAATGTCACAGTCGGAGTCTGAGTCGGTAACTGCTTGCGAGGTGTTCTATATTGGTTGAACTGAAACATGCGCAGGCCAGTGGCCGCGAAAAGCAAACTAACTAGAATTCTCAAGGCAGTCACTCTCACGTGTTTCAGAAACCTGGTTCAGATTATTGTTATTAATTATGATCTGTTGCAATATAAAATACTCACAAGTACTAACTAATTTTTATACAAAATTAAGACTTTTGTATTTGAAGAAAAATTTTGGCTAGAGTATCTACTTACATGATTCAACTAACACAAAAAAAATTTCTTTATAAGCTTAGTCACTCGCAGCTCCCGCGCTGCTATCTTAATTGCTGTTGGTTGTTGCAGCTCCTGTGCTGCTGTTTTAGTTGTTATTGGTTGTGGAGTCCGACCACTAGTTGGGCGCCAATTAATATCCTCCGTTCCTGTTGTGGGTGAAGATTAGGTTGAGAGGCGAACTGTGCCTCTTATTGCTGGCCTCTATATTTTCCACATACTGACTTTATACTAACAATAGATATTTACAAATACTGACTTTATACCAGTGGTCGCTGCCGCTTCACGTACACTGTAAACGCTCGTGTTTGTTCGGCAATGTCACTTCGGCAAAAATTTTGATTGATGCTTGTCAGAAAAAAGATGATTGCCAAAAAAAAATAAATCAGTTGCTAATCAGCATTTGATGAAGCAACACCTTTTTAAAGCGGCTAACTGGAATACACCGAAAAAAACATGTTTAGTGCCGATTGGGAAAATTTATTTATTATTGATAATATGGAGGGCGATGCGCAATGCGTTATTTGTCATCAAATTTTTCCTATCATTATTATGCATTATTTAATAATATTTTCTTACCTATATTATGTAAGGATAATTTTTTTTTAATTTTTTGACAAAAATAAAAAATATTTCTATTTGCTATACTGTTTTTTAAGTGTAAAGCAAGAAAACGTTTCGTACTTCGTGTTTGTTGTCACACACACAAATGCAAAGTCTCATTATACCATACACCCATAGGGTGAAATGGTATATTAAAGTCGCTAAAATGTATGTAACAGGCAGAAGGAAGCTTTTCCGACCCCATAAAGTATATATATTCTTGATCAGCATCAACAGCCGAGACGATCTAGCCATGTCCGTCTGTCCGTCCGTCCGTCCGTCCGTCCGTCCGTCTGTATGAACACCTAGATCTCGGAGACTATAAGAGCTAGAGCCACCAAATTTGGTATGTAGACTCGTGTCATATGTACGCTTATCGAGTTTGTTTCAAATGTTTGCCACGCCCCCTACCGCCCCCGCAAATGATATAAAACCGATTTTCTCAAACACCATAGCAACTAGAGACACAAAATTTTGTATGTATATTTGCTTAGTAAACGCGCACATTTTGTATTTATAAAAATTTTGCCACGCCCCCTACCGCCCCCGCAAATTAAATAAAACCGATTTTCTCAAAAACTATTCTAGCTAAAGACACAAAATTTGGTATGAATATTTGCTTAGTAATTGCGTACATTTTTGATGTGTAAAGATTTTGCCACGCCCCCCTCCGCCCCCGTAATTTGGAAAAACTCGATTATCTCCCGTAATTTTCTACCTTGTGCAATCAAATTTAGCACACTTAAATTTGATACTAATATCAAGCAAAATACCAAATTTGATCAAAATCGGAATAAAAATAGTCAAGTTATGCATATAAACGTTTTTCCATATGGCCGGAAGTGGCCGTTGGCTGGTGGGGGCGCTAGGGTGCTCGAATGCTTGAGTGAGCGAAATACTAAGATATGCTTCTAAAAAGCATGCAAACAGATTTTTTAAAAATACGAAAATGCATTGGTTATTATAAATTTAAAATATTTGTTTTACTGGTGTATGGTATATCCAAGTCGGCGAGACGACTTACTTACTTCATTTTTGATTGTATGCGTGCCCACCCCTGCTTTATACTAACAATCGATACTTAAAAATACTGACAGCGATATATGTGTATATATTTAACATTAATCAAACAGAACGATAATTCATATTCTTTAGTCGCTATAGTGTTTGAGAAAATTTTATTTTATTTAATCTAGAGAGCGTGGCAAAAATTTGAAACAAAGTCGATAAGTGTACATATTATACGAGACTACATACATACCAAATTGGGTGACTCTAGCTCTTATAGTCTCCGAGATCTAGGTGTTCATACAGACGGACGGGCGGACATGTTGATGCTGATCAAGAATATATATACTTTATGGGGTCGGAAAAGCTTCCTTCTGCCTGTTACATACATTTTGGCGACTTTAATATACCATTTCACCCTATGGTATAAAAAAAAACCAGAGAGCCGGGGCTAACTTTAGCCGTGTTGAAGTTTATATACCCTTGCAACTTTATATATACCAAATTTCATGTTACCATGGGAGCACTACGTTATAGTCATCCGATCTTGATCAAATTTGGCACAGTCGTTTACAGTGTAATAAACTCACCAATATTTAATTTCACGACAGTAGCTCAGAAAAACGAAGTTATTGAGAAAAATCACTGTTCGTGACTTTCATTTGTATGGGAGCTACTATACGACCCATATAGTGGTCCGATCCAGCTGAATCCTAGATATACAACCCCTGCAGTATATACAAGCCTAGAAGCAAAATTTCAACTCTGTAGCTCTTACGGTCTAGGAGAGTTTGCGTTGATCCAGACGGACGGTCAGACGGACGGTTGGACGAACGGACGGACGGACGGACCAACATGGCTATATGAATTTATATGGTCGGAGATGCCTCGATCTATGCGTTGCACTTTTCTGACCAAAATTAATATACCCTTTTTGCAAGGGAATAAAAATTTTATTCAAATAGTTACAATATTGCAAAATTACAAATAGACAATTAAGAATCTTCCTCATCTAAAAGGAACGAATAGTCATTATTGTTATCATGATCTTCGTCATCTGATTTACTTTCCATTTTAATATTTTAATTGAAATTATAATTTTCGGACATTATAATTTTTCTATAAAAAAACGTCCGTAATATTATTTAACCTGCAATTTTTTCTAGCATTGACATGAATAAGAATGTTGGTCTATTTTATGGAGTTCGTCGTGCCTCTGATGCATTTTCGCCTATATATCTAACAGGAACTTAAAACCGATCTATAATAATTCGTTTTCCATCAGACCTGGTTTGTAGGCCACACCGAGAGGGGCGGCGGGGGTGTTAAACATATCCCGCGCTTTCTCCTGTGGTGGGAAATTACACTTTTGGCATTTTCCCTATCGTTCGAATTCTTAGCGCTGATTACTTTGCCGATTGTAATTAATCAGCTGGTAACTAATGTTGAGAACCGCCGATCGATAACAGAGCCAATAAACCAGCTGACGGCTTAACATAAGCTCACAACATTAGCTTCCATAGTGTTGCGTGCTTTTGGGCGCTCGCTTAGGCGCGATTTTCAAAATCCGCCTTTTGGGCAGAGTAAGTCCTAAGTTACCGACTAGCAATCTTTTTAGGTCATAAGAACAGGACCAACAAACCCACAGGGCCTCTGAGACACGAAGAGGACTGTGGTCTGCGTTTGTGCCAGCGGCTACAGCGTATTAAAACTTGGCAGGAGGTATAAAATGCAAAAAACACATGGGAAAATGGTTGAAAAAACGTCAGCTACTCCATGTGGCAGACACAGTTGTGGAAATCCACCCATGGTACAAGCCATGGCAGGGGCAAAGATTCTGGAGGCCCCTACAACCGTCTTCACCACCACTACTGCACCGGTGGCAAACTTGGCCGATGCAGCGGACATACCTACAAGCAGCAGCAGCAAAAAGCACGGACTGCCAAAGGAAGCAAGATCGCCAGGACACCGCCACAGGCTCTTATATACAGGACCACAGCTGGACGCAAAACCATCGTTATGGCGCGGCAATTTGGAGCAACAGCAGGACACAGCATAGCATAGCATAGCGTCAGCATAGCGCGGACGGATATGTAAGGGCGAGGTACAATGGAGTATATGTCTACAGCTGCTAAATAGCACCGAGCAGCATACTGGATGGACTAGTGGAGGACGCCAGAACTCACACGCCAACCATCATAGCCGGCAACTTCAATGCATGGGCAACGGAATGGGGTATCCAAAGGACTATCAGAAGGGGCAGGGCCCTGCTGGACGCTTTTGCCACACTCAACATCAGTCTGCTCAACGTAGGCAACACCCACACCTACAACAAGGCTGGCAGAGGCTCCGTGATCGACCTCACACACACCAACGACGTTCTACAGCTGGGCCCCAAGCACGCTGACCGAAGAAGCGTTATTCACCATAATGACCCAAGTGACAAGGAGCAGCAGCACGGACGCGGACACCCAGGCCAACCACATGGGCGACATTCTCCGCAGAGCATGTGATGCAGCCATGATACGCAAACGGCATGAAAACAACAAATGTAAGCCAGTACATTGGTGGAATGCAAGGATTGCGGATGCCAGGAGGCAATGTCACCAGGCCATACGACGACAGCAACGTGCCCAGAGAATGACCCCGTTTCCGGAGCTGCTTGCAGACTACAAGCGGAAAAGAGCCACCCTAAATATGGAGATCAAGAGCCACAGCCACAGCCACATGGGACTGCCTATAAAGAGACGGACTACAAACTCGCCAGGCGCATAATGCCAACGGATCCAACCAAGCTGGGTCACATTGTAGCGACACTATTCCCTTCAAGGCCAACGAGGAACTTAGCAGCGAGCGAAACGCCATGTGGAAGCAGGGAAGAGGATAAACATACATAAAGCCCCGGGCCTGTACGGGGTCCCGTGCTCTTGTAATCAAACTGCTAGTTTGCAAATACGCGTCGACGTTTGTGGAACTTTTCAGCACATGCATGCTGCAACGGGAGTTCCCTACGAGGTGGAAGCTACAAAGGTTGGTCCTGCTTCCCAAAGGTGACAAAATAGATGACCCATCATCATACAGACCCCTGTGTATGCTTGATGTGATTGGGAAACTTTTTGAGCACATCATTTGCAACAGACTGGAGGAGGAACTGGAGGAACGTCATGAACTGTCGGACTGGCAATTCGGATTCAGGAGGAAACGCAGCACTATCAACGCCATTAGTTCGGTGGTAGAGATAGCCGCTAAAGCCATCGAAGGGCAACGCAGGAAAGGCGGCAAGAAAAAATACTGCCTTATATCAACGTTGAATGTTCGGAATGCTTTTAATTCTGCCAGCTGGGACTCTATTATCGTGTGCCTAGAGCGATCAAACATATCTGAGTACATCATTAACCTGATATGCAGCTATTTCCGGGATCGGGTGCTACTCTACGACACAGCAGCTGGTCCACGAAAACACACCATCACAGGCGGAGTACCTCAAGGATCAGTGATCGGGCCAACATTGTGGAATGTCATGTATGACACTGTCCTGCGATTGGATATGTCCACTGACACTCCCATAGTGGGCTTCGCGGACGACATTGCGATCGTCACTGGAGACAAGGATATCCAGCTAGCGGAAGAAAACACCAATGCAGCTGTGTTCAGGATTTTGGGATGGATGGAGGCTAACTCACTATACATAGCCGCACACAAAACCGAGGACGTGCTCATAAGCAGCACGAAAAAAGTGGAAACAGCCAGGATTGAAGTCGCCGGAAGCTCTATAACATCAAAGCCTGCCATTAAATACCTGGGAGTCATGATGGATAATAGGCTAACATTCAAAGCCCACCTGCAGTATATCGCAGATAAAGCTGCGAAGGCCACGTCAGCTATAACTCGGCTTATGGCTAACGTCGGCGGCCCCAAGCAACGGAGCAGAGCGCGTTTAGAACAGTCTCCGAAGATGCCGCCCTGGTGCTGTCTGATATGGCCCCACTAGACCTCTTGGCCGACGATTCTAGAAATAGAGATCCAGTTAGAAGAGAGACGACTCTGACTAACTGGCAACGCAGATGGCGTGACTCAAACCATGGAAGCTGGACAAGGCGCCTTCTCCCCGACATTCGGCCATGGCTTAATCGCAAACATGGCCAGACTGACTTCTATTTGACACAGTTACTGACGGGACATGGATGCTTTAAATTCTACTTGCATAGGTTTTAACATGAGACAGATCCCTTTTGCACACACTGTGCGGGGAATATAGAAGACGCAGAACACGTCCTGTTTGTCTGTCCTAGATATTCTGCTGAACGGGAAGAGCTAAGCCTTGGCATTGGGAAGCCAATTATAGTCAACGACTTCATGGATATCCTACTTAGCTCCCAAAACAATTGGCTAGCTGTTAGCCACATGGCAGCAGTCATTATGCAATCCTTGCGTCACGCTGAACGTCAGCGTAACCAAAACTTCAGTTCTATGTAAACTCTAGAGACCATACATACGTGCAATCTCCCCCTCGTGAAGTAGTACTTCAGCGTTGGTTCCGCGAGAGGGATACGGAGCATAGGGTAGGTTTTAGCGCGGTGCGGTGACCACTAACCAAGGTCGACATCAAGTCCCACACTACGGCTTTTAATGCTTTCCCCCTATTTAAAAGAAAACTTTGGAATTGCAATTGGAATTTCGAAGGAGGAAAAAAATACACTGGAATGACACAGGATATGCAAAAGCGGAAAACTTGGAACTTTTAAATGTGTAAGTGTCTTAGTACTAAGACTTGAAAATATCAAATGTTGTACATATCAGGTTTGACACCAATGCTCGAAGGACAAATGTTCGTGGGAGGGCAGCAAACTTTGGCAGCACCAACAATTGCCGCTTTCCAATATCTTTGATCAGAAGTGAGTTTTTTGGGATTCCTTAAATTGAAATGCGCGGATTCTTCGTGTTAAATACTTATACTTTATTATAGCTAAAATAACAGACACGTGCTACTAATTGCGGGAGGAAACTCTTTTCACTCGTTGCACGGGACGGACGTTGCGCTTATCAAATTTCATTTTTTTCTCGCGACTAAAAACTTTTCTATAACTTATAAATTTTATTTTCATTTCCCGATTGCTTAGACTCGTTTTTGAGCAAAAGCATAATAAAATCTTACACAATTTCAACATAAGTTAAGACTTACAGTAAAACTTGCATTGGCAGTGTTGTTGTTTTGCTTTTTTTATATGCTTTTGTTTTTTACATCTTACCGTTGTAACTAACTCTGTATGTATTCAATTTGACGCCCTCTATCGCTCTTTCCTATTGCGCTCTCAACTTATGCCTATCCTCGATTCAGTGATACATGTTTTTACTTCTTATGTATTTCGCTTAAGATTCAAATTCCCATTTAAGTACTTAGATTTAGTTTTCTTAACTTTCCTTCAATGTATTTAGTTTAACAATCACTTAAATAATAAAGACACATTTCTCCGGCACTTGGCCGTAATTACATTTTATAATCTTTAATATATTGCTGTACCACAATGACAGTGATTTGGATACGCTTAAGTAACCGTATCTTGCCCTAAAATACCAAATTCATCCCATTGTGTTGGATTCCATCAACAGCTAACTCCAACGGGAAACAGTGAATGGAAACTTTGACCTTAAATATTACAGCACCACGAACACCCAGCACTTTTCACAAACTTTTGACAACCTCGTCGTAGTACTGCATCAAGACTATGTAGGTCGCCTTACCTGTCCATTTCTTATTGATGCCTGAGAACGCGCAGAGACCCCATGTTTTTGACCCAAGCAATTTTAATGGTGACCATGAAAAATATGTATCCTGGAGACAATCAGCCATAAAGGCATATCAGGTTTACAAAAGCTACTATTTTAAAAAATAAAGTGTGTGACGCTGCACAAGCAGTGCTTACTTCACATAACACTGTGCTAAACTTCGACGCAATCATTGCTAGACTTGATTACACTTACGCCAACAAAACATCTCTGCGCGTTCTCAGGAATCAATAAGAAATGGACAGGTAAGGCGACCTACATAGTCTTGATGCAGTACTACGACGAGGTTGAAAAATTAAAAAT
Organism: Drosophila insularis; assembly: GCA_018903935.1. Classification (NCBI taxonomy): domain Eukaryota; kingdom Metazoa; phylum Arthropoda; class Insecta; order Diptera; family Drosophilidae; genus Drosophila; species Drosophila insularis. The sequence continues at coordinate 64,076 of JAEIFP010000759.1, forward strand.
TAAAAACATTTCTCAGCAAACCACAGATGCCGATGCTAGCGACACACAGTGGGGCCTTTTGGCATTTTACATTCCAAAAATCATACCTTCCAAACCAATAAAGCCATTCTAAAAATTTTAAAGGCATATGATAAAAAATACCTTAAGCTTCAAAATGAATGTTTGTCAAAAGTGCTGGGTGTTCGTGGTGCTGTAATATTTAAGGTCAAAGTCAGAAAATATTTCCAAGCATGTTTTTCCTTTAAAAATGGAGAAAAACCCGGTTTTTTTTCAATCACAAATGGAATTTTTCATTAATTTGATTTTTTAACATAATTACAAAAAGAAAAAAAATTTTTTTTATATATTATTTAGGTTAATTTTGAAAATTTGCTATTGATGGCTGATTTTCTTTAAAATAATTTTCAATATTTACATCAATGTCTAATAAACTCAACATTTCGGAACTATAGTTGCTATTTTCCAAATCCTTTCGTGATCGCACGTGTCTCAGTGATGCAATAAGTGGGTCCGAAGAGGCTGCTAGCATGTTAAAAAGGTCTTCATTTTGTCTAACACGAGAAGTTTTTAATGTATTAGTGTATCTGAACCTTTTGTAGTCCTTGTTTTTACGTTTCTGTGCTTCTTCGGATAGCTCTCCAAGTGGTAAACACTGATATTCTATTAAATCCTTTCCGTGAGCCAAAATATTTTGTACCGTTGGGGTAAGTTTTTTTTGCGGATACAATTCAGTCAAAAGATGAGCAGTCTTTGAAGTATATTCGGCAAATTTTTCACCATTTACCATTTCCTTGCAATTTATAACATTCAAGATAACAGCCAACCTTTTAATGATCTCTTGACTAACACCTGTTATTAAAGATGTCATTTCATCATTTTCAAAAAATCTACTTGAATTATTTCCATCATTCGTGTTTCCGTATCCGTACTTTGGGTAGTCAACTTTTAGTCCCAGCTTCCGAGAGAATTCAGCTTGTATAATCTCCTTCCTGCTCTGAATATCCTCACGAGATCTATTATCCGTTTTTGTTTCTCCTGACCGATTAAGTGTGTAAGCTAGCTTCAGAATAAAATCCATACACTTTATTCTGCAATGCAACGGAGAAATTCCATATTCGTAGCATTTCTCCTCACTTGTTGAATCGTCTAAGTACTGAAATTCTTTGAGTTTTTTTTGCAAAGTGGACACCTTAACGTTGAGGAAGTGTTTGTAATTTCTTTTAACACTTTTCCAACAATCATTGTCAGGATTGGGTCGATGACAGTCGAAGATTTCTCCAATGTTCAGAACTTTCACTTCTTAGGTGGAAAGGAACTACAGAAGCCATGAACATATTTTCATCAGAAATAGCTTCGTCTTCTGTGTGTATAATCTGCTTGCAGGCGCTTTGTTGGAATACTTTGCTTAATCCTATTTAGTCGAATAGGACTGGCGATCTGCACAGCTTTCGTATTGATCGCCTTTGCCCTCTCTTGTTCCTTTGTATACTTTAAAGAAAGTGCTTCTGAAAGATGCTCCGTTGTAATGCTTTCAGTAGCACCCTGAAGCTTTCGTTTCCTTGTAGACGTTGAACAATTTGCCACATCTTTATGCGGCCTTCCTCTTCCTCGGATAGTTGATGGTTGATCATCTTCGTGCTCCGAATCTACGAATGTCGTATACTCCTCAAGCCAAACTTCATTTTTTTCACGAAATTTGCCAGATTTCTGCCGCTTGCGATCCATTTTCGCCTTAAGTTACATTGTGTATATTTCATTTTTACCGTAAGCTCCGTACTAGCGTTTTCGAATGAAACGCCCATCTCCTTTAGCAATCCCATTTCAAAATCATTTAAGTTTTCACACTCGTGGAAAACTTTCAAATTCTTTCTTTTTTTTAAAAACATTTTTGCACAAATAAATAAAACTGTCTTGAATTATATTGACAAATACTATTCAGTCCGGATTTAAGGTGTATCCACTTATGGAGTTAAAAATAAACTGTCGCAAACGAGAGGAATTATTAGCTCTTTATATTATATTTTTTGAATTAACTAGGAAGAACGAAAAATCGGTATTACCCTTTTTGTATTAATTAGGTAAAAAACTTAATATTTACATCCAATTAGGTAAACGGAAATAAAAACGACCAACTAGGACCAATTTTTAATCAACTTAAATAACATTTACCTGTCTTGTCAGTTTTTCCAAAGCAGGTAATTAGCAATTTAACATTGTAGAAAGGCAAAACAGTTATGTTATCATTTAAATACAAAGAATCTACAGGCCAATACGCATGCGCTCTTTTTCTTCCTTATACCTGTAACGCTTTTTTTAGGCGAGGTTGCCTTAGTTTTATGGCTTACGCATCGGTGTCACAGGTCTCTTGGGACCATATACATCTGATAGGTAAATATTTCACCTACCTAGTATGTAGTCCGGTAGTGATACTAGATGATACTTGTTAGTTGTATTCCACCAAAGTTCAAAAAATGTCAATATTTGGTACATTTTTTAAACGCTTCTAGTTCAATAACGATTTAAGTACTTATTAAAATTTATAAAACATGATATTAATAAAGAACATGCTATTCAAATAAATCCAAAAAATCCAAGATTGATTGTTGAAATCGCCCAATATTCAGTTTTAAAGCTGCGATTTTTTTTTTAAAATTATAATATTTTCCTATTTACTAAAAATGTCTTAACTTTGGGCGCCTCTAGCACCCATGAATCTCAACCGATATCAACCGATTTTGGATTCATAATCTCCGAAGTATTCCCTATCGATTGCATATATCATTTTTCGCGATCATGAAAAAACTGATTTTTGCAACGTTATCCGAGCAGAGGCCCAACTGTGCGACGCAAACGATTCTATACCAGACAATGATTTGTTAAACTTTTTAGGGAACGCTCCGATTTGCCGTTTGTCGAGCGACAGTTGGCTGGCACAAAATAAAAATCTTAATCGACACTGCTGAGGCAAAGATCTATGTAAAAAGGAGTTAAAAAACATAACACTTGTCGACAGCCCATTTACTGCGAACTCTCCGAACGGCGGGAAATACGAATAACTGTTGAAAAATGCAGAAGGCATCTTCCAAAAAGCAATCGATGATGTTCAAATGGGGACGACGTGCTAATATTCTGTGAAAACGAAGTCGAGCACGCCAAACACATTGACATTGTGCTCCAACTGCTTTGCTACGCCAACATGAGAGTGTCGAAAGAAAAGACCAATTTGGGTTTCATCGTCTCCAGTGACGTAACAAAAACTGATCTCGAAAAGGTCAAAGCAATTCAGCAATATCCCGAGCCAAAGAGCCTCTATGCATTAAGATCGTTTTTGGGCCTTGCTAGTTATTACAGGGTATTTATTAAGGATTTTGCATCAATCGCGAGAACCTTAACTGACATGCTGAAAGGCAATGGAATGGAAAATGGAAATGGAAAATGGAAATGGAAAATGGAAAAGTAAACAAGCACATGTCCAAAAACGTTCCAATTGACTTTGACAAATTGCAACGCCACGCCTTTGACCGCTTAAGAAATATTTTGGCATCAGAGGATATCATACTCATGTACTCAGACTTTAAAAACCCTTCAACCTCACAACCGATTCTTCTGCCAACTGTATTGGAGCAGTGCTGTCTCAAGGCAGATGGCCAATAACAATGATATCCCAAATATTAAAGCAAAGTAAGTCACTTTACTTCACTAATAAAAGAGAGTTGTTGGCAATCGTGTGGGCTCTTGGAAAATTACAAAATTACCTGCATGGAACCAGAGAGTTGCACATTTTCACAGAATACCAACCCCTCACATTTTATGTATCACAAAAGAACACAAATGCAAAAGTTAAATAGTGGATGGTATTTATGGAAGAGAGTAACGCTCAAATTGATTTCAAGCCAGGGAAAGAAAACCTTGTGGCAGATGCCTTATCACGGCGAAATATTATTGCCACCATCAACAGTTATCTCTCCCTGACCTACACAATCGAAACAACAAACAAGCCTGTTAATCTTTTGAGAAAAGAAATAATCCTAAAAGAAGCGCTCTAGAACTTGCATCGGAGACTGATTCTATTCGGCATGTGATACAATTTATAGACAAGAATGATCTCCTTCAATCCATTCCATTGCGACCTTCCTACATTAGACTCCTTTCAACATGAATGCGATTTTTCCCGACAACGGCATATGGTACCGATATAGCCAATAAAGACGACCAAAGTCAAATAGTTAATACTGAATACTTCGGGAGTACTACTTCCCAAATATGGCCAAATTCACTAATGAAATTAAATTAAATAGTGCTAAGCCGTCACCCAAAATAAACAAGAATTTGGGGTAACGCCCATACCGTCTTATCCTGGTGAAATGCTGCATATTGATTTATTCTCCACATACCACAAGCTATTCCTAAATTGCGTGGACAAGTTTTTTTGATTTATTCTCCACATACCACAAGCTATTCCTAAATTGCGTGGACAAGTTTTTCAAACCTTTTTTTAACCCTTATTATCCCGAACAATAACGCATATCATCATCCCCATATTACAGTTAATCAATATTTTTCCCAAAAAAAAAATAAAGATAATCTATTGTGCTAACAAAGCATCGTTCAATTCAGAACCGATTACATCAATGTTAATAAACCAATTCGAAATAGACATTGAATAGCTGCCCGAATATACAAGTGGAACGTTTCCACAGTACATTGCTAGAGATTGCCAGATGCATTAAAGTTAAGAAAACAACTAAGTGACACAAAGCAAATAATAATAAGAGCAGCAATAGAATTTAATAAAACAATCCATTCGGTTACAGAAAAGAAACCAGTTGACATTATTTGTGCTCAACAAACTGATTTGCGAGAAAAAACTAAAAACAGGATTAGCAAAGTCCAAGTATCAACTCAAAAGATGCATCGCATATGGGCAAAATAGAGTGTTCGACGTAGGTGGGATACATACAAACTATCCCCATTGTGTTCTGGGGGACGCGTGCAAGCAGACCTGCGAACGTCTGTACTTATAGAGTAGAGGGTGGTCCATAAAGATAATTTAAAGTAAATTCGATCAAGTTTTTATAAACGTTACATCAAATCACACAGTTACTAGAAGAAATGGAATGCTAATTACAAAAATTCAAAACCCTATGCTTACTATCAGGCTTGCCAAATCAAATATAATAAACCCAGCTTTTTTCGATCAAGAAGATTTAAAATATATTTTTACCAAACAATTCACATTAAAATATTACAGTCCGATAGTACCATCCAGATATTTATAGATTACCCTAGAATTAAACTTTTATGTAACAAGGTCATATTTTTCGCCGTGGCACATGGCGACACCATACTACAGATATACGATAACGTAGTAGCAGAATGCGTTGCAAACAATCTCGTAACATTTTCCAAACTGGCTAACCATGAAACATGCGCTCGCGGACTACACTCAGGGCAATCAGCTTTGTGCCGTACGCAGCCCAGTCATCTAGAACCCATTACAAGAGTTGACGAGGGGATACTTATTGTCAATAAGCTTGCGAGCACCAGCGTAGATGACGGCACTATTTTACACACCAATGGAACCCATCTTATTACATTAAAGAAAAGCGCTATGATAAAAACTTGACTTCACTCGTTGCGCTCATCAAATTTTCTTTTTCTCGCGAATAATTAACTTTTCTAAACCTTATAAACTCAATGTCGCACATTTCGTCGGTTTTATTAAAAATTTTTTCAATACGAATTTTATTTTCACTTCGCAATTGCTTACACTCGTTTTTGTGGATATGCAAAATAAAATCTTGAACAATTTCAAAATAAATTAAAACTAACAACATAACTTGTTTTAGCGGTGTTGTTGTTTTGTGTGTTTTATTTCTTTTGCTTTTGTGTCTTACATTTTACCGTTGTAACTAACTCTCGCTCTTGCATACAAATTGTTGTTGAATGTGTTAAATTTAACGCGCTCTCTTGTTCGTTCATATTTCGTCTTTTGCCTACCCGCGACTCAGTGATACATGTTTTTGTTTCTATGATTACCATTTGTGTATTCTTGTGCATTCTTTTAACACTTTAGTTGCGAAGGCACATTAACCCTTGGCTACGTGGCAATGCGGTTCACGTTAAGTGTGCAGGTTACACACATAGAATCAAGGAGTCTATTGCTAAATGTGGAGATACTCATTCATAAGGGATAAGCTTCTGAACTGAGTCTCCACCGCAGTAAACTCCGCTTTGACTTTGTTAAAACCTGGCCTCAAAGTGCCAAAGCTATATCTAGTCTGCCTCATAAATGACTGCATCTCATTCTCGACTTCCCAAAAAGCATCATGGATGGAGCTTATCGCTTATGAATGAGTCTCCAAAACGTAAAAGGACCAGTCCTTGCGGTGTCTCTCTTTATTTGTTCGGGCAATTACCCATTCCAATGGAAATTGCCGATGGTTTCAATAGTATTGAGGGCCCCGTCAACAAGTTGACTGCTGCAGTGAGCGACATGTCCAACATTGCTGCTGCAGCTGACGCGTCGGTACCTTGTCTTCTCGTTGGCATACCACCAAAGAAACATATATTTGTTGTCACATCTGATGATGTAATAGCCTATATTCGGAAGAAAGTTAACGTCTCAAATAATGCGGTGGAAAAGTTTAAATTTTCTTATTCTCGGGAAATTCGTCCTTTAAAATTAGCATTTCTACCAATATCTTTGACATTATATGTCGAGAAGATATTTGGCCGAAGCATTTAATAGTGAAGGAATATACTGTAAAGAAGTAAAATTGGCAATCGATTCGCCTGCCAACAACAAGAACTAACACTATTTCTGCCACATCAGCAACTGCTGGTGTGTCAAAAAATTAGTTTCGTCGTCTAGAATTTGTATTGTAGCAGGTTAGTGTTGGCTCTCTTAAAAAAGTGACACCGTGATATTCCGATCTTACAGCGGATTGGGACCCTAATTTGTAACCGTAGCTCTTCCGGGTTGTTGCTGCAGTTTTCGAAACATTTCACTACATATAATTTATTATAGAGTCACTAATGAAACTAATCGAGAGAACTGCATTCTCAAAAAAAAAAAAAAATGAACAAACGTATGGCTTTTTAATGTCTCAATTAACAGGACAACAAAAATACCGCTAAGTTAATCAACTAGCTTATCTAACGCGAGCTCCTCCCAATGTATGATGTATAGATCTAGTACGGCTTCGATGTTGGCTGCCATTATGCATCTATACCTTCCCGTCCATGGCCAATAACAAAAGAAAAATATTATGATATGTTAAAGGACCCCAAATGCACATTCTATTTCATCTTCTTATGAATTCATGCTGTGGGAACTTAAACTTCTATTCAAAATACATTTTTTATTTACTTATTCTTCAAAAACAATTTCATTGGCAAAAAGCGTTTTCTTTGTAATCACCGCAGCTAAATTCTCCCGTTACTCTACTTAAATCTACGCTTCGTTATTAACTATTGTATTACATGTTGTTGTTGTTCTTCTTCTTTTTTTATTTATTTTTTTTTTATGATTACTGTGAACTATATAAACAGACAGATTTTACCCCTGCATTTAATCGTAATGCAATAAAATAGTTTAAATTTTCTACAAGGTTATTCAAAAAAATTAATCGCGACACCGAATGATTGCTAGCACTTATATCTTTCAATAATTTTAATTTAATTAATTCGAAATTTCATGATCATTAGTAAGTGTAGTTTGTATGTGAGGCCTTTGCCTCGTGAGAGAAACAAAATTTGATGCGCGTAAAAAAAGCACGTCCGTCCTCTGCAACGAGTGATAGTCTTTGTTGTCACATCTGATGATGTAATAGCCTATATTCAAGAAAGTAAACGTCTGGAATATTGTGGGACATTTTGTCCATTAAAATTTGTGTTTCTGCCAACATCTTTAACATTATAAGTCGAGAAGATTTTTAGCCGAAGCATATAATAGTGAAGAAATATACTGTAAAGAAGAAAAATCTACCGATTCGCCTGCCAACAACAACTGACACTATTTATGACACATCACCAAGGGCTGTGTGTCAAAAAACTAGTTTCGTCACTTAACATGGGTTACCAGAATGTTAAAGGCTTGAAATCCAAACTTCCGAATCTTTATGTAGTCTTTCTTTTGATTATAACATTCTAGCATTTACGGAGACGTGGCTAAAACCTCACATTGCTGATGCATCTGTTTTTTTCCACAAAGTTTTCTATATTCAGACGTAACCGGATTTCTCGAGTAGGCGATTTTACTACTTGTTCCTATATTCCACCATCGTCTCACATGGTAGTATATTTAAATCATTTAGAGGAAATTCAATTTGGCTCCTCTTTAGTTTCCAGTCAAGACATGCTCATAGTTGTAGATGATTTTAATTTACCCGCTTTAGCATGGTCACTAACAGATGAATGTACCATGTTGCTGCCCTCTATGTCAAATGACTTTATTGATGGCCTTCTAGGCTTAACTTTATCCCAAGTCAATCCTGTCTTAAATTCTAATGGAAAGACGTTAGATCTTATTTTTGTACTGGTTTCTTCTTATTGTGATGTTTCTAGGATCGAGCCGTTTGTTCTTCCCGAAGACAAATTTCATCCCACATTAAGTTTAAAAATTGATCCGCCCTTGCTATCACCATTACTTGGTTCAAATGAGTTACCTCTAACTAGGTGCTTTCGTAAGACTGACTTTGCCAGCCTTAATGAAAACATTACCAATACCGATTGGTCTTATCTATACAATAGTAGAGATATGAACTCAGCTGTTCGTTTTTTATGATACTCTGAATTTACTCTTTGATATTTGTGTGCCCCTTGGTAGGCTGGAGCTGCTTAACAAACTTCCCTGGTTCTCTCGTAAGTTATCCAATTTGAAAAATGTGAAGACTCGATATTATAAGAAGTTTCAAAAAACACGTCGTTCATCAGATTACGCTCTGTATACAATCGCTCTTGAAAAATTCATGATGCTTAATACACAATGTTATAAGAATTATCTTCAGAATTATCTAAAAGCTAACACTGATCAGGCCATTGTCGATAAGTTTGCGAGTTTCTTCAAAACAAATTATTCCTCAACGAAATTTCGACCAAGTCCGTATCCTTATCATTTATAAAAGGCTTATTGTATTTTTAATCTAGTGATTGATGAAAGTTCTTTTCTTAGGGAACTTAAACTTGTTAAACCTGGGGCCAGATGGTATACCTGGATGTGTACTCAGGTTCTGTGCAAATACTTTATGTAAACCCATTTTAAAATTGGTTTTATTGTCTGTCGAATCTTTCTCTTTTCTATCTATTTGGAAGGAGTCGTATATTCCTCTACATAAAAATAGCAAAAAGTCCGAAGCCTCTAACTATTGGGATATTTCCATGTTGTCCGCTATTCCGAAAGCTTTTGAGAAAATCATAACTTTGCAATTGGAATATTTTTGTAGCTCTATTATTTCGCCATGCCAACATGTGTTTGAGAAACATAGATCTACAACCACTAACCTTTAAGAATTTTCTCCTCTGATTATCAAGGGTTTCAAAAATTCTAAGCAAACTGATGTCATATACACTGACTTCAGCAAAGTTTTGATTCTGTTAATCATACCCTATTAGTTTCTACACTGAACGGCATTGGTTTTCCACCTCTTTTCTTTTCTTGGGTTCGAGAATATTTAACAAATAGAAAACAGACGGTACTTTTTAAGTCTTCTTTTTCTGATTCCATTCCTGTGACTTCTGGTGTACATTGGCCCTCTGCTTTCACATTATTCATTAACGATCTTCCATCAGTCATTGTTCATTCGCGTGTGCTTATGTATGCTGACGATGTCAAGCTTTGTCTTACTTATAAAGATAAAGATTCATTCAGTCGGCTACAAGTTAATCTTAAAAATTTTCAATCCTGGTGCCAGTTTAATCTACTAAATCTTAACACTACCAAATATTATGTAATGACTTTTTTTCGTAACTCTCCTTAACTGGTCACTTATTTTCTAAACAATAGTCCTTTAGTACGTCTAATTAATAGGAATAATTTGGGCGTACTTATGGACCATAAGTTATATTTTAACACCCATATTTCCACCAAGGTCGCAAAGGGCATGAGTGTTCTTGGTTTCATTAAAAAATGGTCAAAAGAATTTGACGACCCCTATACAACTTATGTGCTTTTTACTTCTCTTGTCCGTCCTATTTCCCTGTAATCTGCTCAGAGTCTTATTACTATACTTATTACTATCCTCCTATCTTTTCCTATTTAGTGCATAGATAGCTATAGTATTATTTCTTTGTCAATTTTTTCCATTTAGTATTTGTCTCAAACTGTCATATAGAGAAACGATCTACATAGTAAAGCTCACTTATTAAGCTTTTTGAGTGTAACTTATTGCATTTGAGTGTTTTCTTAAAACTAGAACTCGTCTCAGGATGTTTTCATTTCTACCATGATATATCCCTCAAATTACAAATATGGGGAATTCAAAAAATGATTTACTTCATTCACAACTATGGTACATGAAGTCAACTCATTGTCCGTTGTAGAAAAATTTAACTATCTGATAAGTTGTCTATCTGGCCAAGCTCTAAGCGTAGTCTCCATTTCAAGTATCAGACAAAAATTATCCCAAAGCTCTAAACCGCCTCATAGAGCGATATGACAAGAAAGTTCTTTTACTCGTAGAATATATTTCAAGCCTGTTTAATATTGCTGGCATGAAAAAGGCAGATGGTGTTAGCCTTCGTACAATTTTGTATACCGTTTCAGCCCTTCGAGGATCATTGTTGTCTCTTGGGCTTGAAGCTGATGTATTAAACGCATTACTTATTTATAAGGTTATGTCAAAGATTGATCTGGAATCAGGTTGAAGAATACGATAAATTTCCAGACTGGGGCGTCTGTTATCAAATACTCAGTCAACACTATCAGTATTAAAAAGGGTATCTGAGAAACCGACAAGAGGAAAGGTAAAATTCATAGTGCATCGAAAGTATTTGTTGCAGCCCGGAACTTTCGCACATTTCCAACATTGATGTTAACTCGGCAAGCTCGACAGGGACTGCTTCCATCAGCAATAGTTCTAATTCAACGCAAACTTTGTGGGTTTCGGCTCGCAAGATTCGTGATCTGAGCTTATCTTTATAACTGAAGAAATACGTGTACAAATGAAACATTCCGTACCTATCAAAATTCGTTTAAGAATATCTCCAGACGAATGGAATATGGAGTTTATCGCGACTAAATCTTGTAGTAAGCACAGTGTCCAAAGCATAAGCAATAGTTGTACTACAACCACTGTGTAAGCACTGTTATAACTCTCTTTCTCTCGCTCTGCCTTGCAAGCAAAGATGCCCTCTCTACTTTTGAATATGTAACTCTCTGACTACTCTGTACGCGAGCAGAGAGTCAGTTCGTAAGCATAATCCAAAGCGATCAGATCAAATAAGTAAAGCAACGAACACTTAATAAGTGACATAATTGTTTATACTACCATAATATCAGAAGTGGTTCAAAATCCATAAAATGTCGAAATATTTAAACAATATTTCTACGACAAGCCTTAAAAGTTGGCTGCTGACGGTCTTTCAATAGCTCCAATACCAGATCCCAATGCCACTCCATGTACAAGCTACGTTGGTACAAGGTCACCACAACAACAACAAAAGACGCAATTAGAGTCTCAAACTCTACTCTGGTCTTCTCCGGTAGTCTTAGTCAAAAAAACAGAAAAGGAGACAGTCGAAAAGTTAATTAAGTGACTCAAAAGGACGCATACCCCTTGCCAAAAATAGATGGCATATTAAGTCGGTTGCCAACAGCTAATTTTGTTTCAAGTATCGACTTAAAAGATGGGCAAAACTCGTTTTTAATTCCACGTAATGCCGTTTGTCTTATGCAACGCGCCCCAAATAATGTCTCGTCTATCGTCGTAATCCCGCCAGTTTTCGTTTACTTGGATGATTTGCTAATCGTTTCAAATAGCTTTGACTCACAAATGATAGAGTTGTCGCCAAAATCCGCAATCTGCCCAGCAGACCCGACGCAGACACCAATGGGTTAACCCATATCATACTTTTCATACTTATACATAAGCGCCAGCCTACGTGCTGGGAAATTAACCGTTGCATATTACGCTTTAAGCACTAACCATAGAATACATAGATGCGTCAAACACAAGATTTTTTGATTACAAACGCTAGCCTGAGCGTGGAACCCCAGAGAACTTCGGCAAAAGCCGAACAGCGTAGAACCCCAGAGAGCGGCCGCAGCGAGAGCAAAAAACGTTTTTATTTACTTTTTATACCCTTGCAGAGGGTATTATAAAATTGGTCAGATGTTTGTAACGCACAGAAGGAGACGTTTTTTTTGGGGGCTTTTTATTATCTGGAGCGGATCAAGTATGAAACATATCAGGATCGGACCACATATAGCTCTAAAAGAAACATTTGCATAAAAATTGGAGTATCGCTATGAAATTTACAAATAATCGGCTCTGCTCCCAGCTCTGCCGGCAGCGCTGCTTGCTGTCTACTACGTCTTTTAATTAAAAAAGTAAATATATTAAAAAAAAGTAAATAAAAATGTATCAAAAAAATATATAAAACAATATAAAAAACTTTGACCAAGCTGGGAGTCGAACCCCGGCCGCCCGATCGCCAAGCGAGCACACTAACAACAGAGCCACGTCTATACTTAAAAAAGTGACGTCGAGTTCTGTTGTTAAGCACGCATCTCAATTTCGCATTGTCGTCGAAAACTCAAAAAGTCTGCGGGCCAGCATTCATATGCAAAACGCATTCATATGCAAAACGAGAACACAGCGACACAGACATGTGTCCATCGTTCTGCGGGGTTCTACGCTGTTCGGCTTTTGCCGAAGTTCTCTGGGGTTCCACGCTCAGGCTAGCGTTTGTAATAAAAATTCTTGAGTATGACCCATCTATGTTTTCTATGGTTATTGCTTTAAACTTACATGTTAAGTTTTATGCTTCTTACTAAGCAGCGGACAAAACAGTTTGTAAGGGCGAGTAAGGGCGATTTATTTCTTGTGGGCCTGCTAAAATATCGAACCTTAGCGCTCAAGAACTTAGAACTCAACAAATCTAAAATTATCGGCCATGAATTAATTCTATAAATTAATCTAACAGTGGTAAACCACTATATGAACCAAAAAATTAATAATTTAACTCAACTCGACGGGTCAACCCACAGTTCTACACGCCAATCATGTAGAGGTTAACCTCGATGATTGCATAACCAATCACTAAATTGTGATACATAACCTCAACGGTCAACCGTTTACGACCTACATAGGTCTACTAACTAATCAACATCGCTTAAAAGTATAATTGCAAAATATATCATTGCAAAAAATGCATGCACGAAGACAATGTCCGCATGGTGCAATGCAATCGATGCTGTTCCTGGTATCATTTCGACTGCGTTGGAGTAATAGACGAAAAATCTGAGAAAAGCTGGAACTGCGACTGCGTCAACGTGTCAACGAAAGTCGTCATAACCATATTGAACAACGCTCTGCAGAACCTCGGAAATACCACACGAGCAGGCGAACCTCAGGCTACTTTGTCACTAGCAAAACCAACGGGGCCGCTACCAGAACCGGATCGGGACTTTGGACTATGCCCGCCAAAAATATTCCCGGACAAAGCTAGGGCAGCTGTTCCTACGACACGCGAACAACCGCACTTAAGTGCTACGCCGATGGCGCCCTGGAATTTCACAAATACTTAAAACAGGGCTGCATCGTACTATCCAGAAAGTAAAGTGCGAATGGACGTAGACCTAAACACAGCAACACCAAGCGCGGCACAACTTGCAGTCAGTCAAGTGATACCGAAAGAGCTTCCAACATTTGATGGCAATCCTCAGAACTGGCCTTTATTTTACAGTAGTTTTCTGACAAGTACGGAAATCGCTGGGTATACGAATGCAGAAAATATTATGCGGCTACAAGCTAGCCTAAAAGGAAAAGCACGTGAGTTAGTTCAATCCAAACTCCTTTTACCAACAATGGTCCCTGAAATCATACAATAATTGAATTATTTATTTATTTACGTCAACTATCACAGCAGTCGACGAAAAACCTTAAGCTAAAAGACAGAAACAACTTATTGAAGAATGTTGCTTAGCTTTATACACAACTAAACATCCCTGACCCCGTGGACGTGTTTTATTTGCACAAGGTGCCAGTTATGCCCCGATTCACAGCCAGTATGGTCAGGGATGAGTTACAAACAATCCAAATCCAGTCCAAGTCTAGAATGTATTTAACGGTTTCATTGTAGATGATTGAAATGTATAGCTAGAAGAGAAGTGACAGACAGATGAGGAGAGATAAGGTGAGAAAGGTTGTTAAAAGATTGGCAAAGAACACGAAAAGGTTCGTGAAGAGAGTAGTTATTCAAAAATCTACTAAGGTGAGTAGGAAAAAAGTTTTTGGTCCGGCGTGAGGGAACACAAAAATATAAAGTATCTAGTAAATTGGTAGAAATGACATCACCGTTGACTAGTTTATGGAGAAAGAGAATGCCAAATACGAGCCTACGGTTGTAAAGTGAAGGAAGATTAATAAGAAGAAGTCTGTCAGATTAAGAAGGAAGGCGAAGACTCGGGTCCCAATTAAGACCGCGTAACGCGAACTTATTGAACTGCTTCTGAACCGATTCAATACTACGCTGGTGAACATCATATTGAGGGTTCCACACTGGTGAGCAATATTCTAAAGTAGGGCGAACTAACGAATTGTACAGAACCTTTGTTACGTAGGTGTCATCAAATTCGTTCAAACGTTTTATAAAGCCAAGAAGACTGCATGCTCTATTGAAACTTGAGGATATATGAATATTAAATGAAAGTTTTGGGTCAAACATAACGCCTAAGTCTTTGAATGATGGCACACCATAACAGAACAGACTTAGTAGAATAATAAACTACGAATGGAGACAAACGACTGAATGACATAAAAGAGCACTTTGAGACATTAAGGTGTAATTTATTAACGTGGCACCAATCACAGAACGCATCTAGATCTGATTGCAAGTACTGTTGGAAAGAAAGATCATTATAGGAATAACAAATCTTGACGTCATCCGCAAACAACATGAGCATGCGTGAATGAGCCAAGGCCAAGGGTAAATCATTTATAAACAGGGTAAATAACAGTGGGCCCAGATGACTGCCTTGGGGGACACCTGAGGTACCTCGAACAATTTCGGATATTGAGGAACGAAAATATACCTTTTGGGTTCTGCCAATAAGATACGATTTTAACCAAGCCAACAGTTTCGGGGAAAAGCCCATGATGTTAAGTTTCGCGAAAAGCATAGAATGATCAACCGTATCGAAAGCCTTACTAAAGTCGGTATAAATAATATCAGTTTGACACTTTTTACGGAAGCCATGGTGTACAAGGGTAGTCAATTCTAAAAGGTTGGTAAGCGACGTGTTGAAAAGAAGACGTAATAATTTTCTCAAACAGCTTAGGTATTGCGGAAAGTTTAACAATGCCACGGTATTTGGAAACATCCCATTTGTTGCCCTTTTTAAAAAGTGGAATAATAAAAGTCTCTTTCCAAACATCAGGAAAGCTACAAGTTTCACTCGATATAAAGAATAGCCAAAATAAAGGCTTAGATAGGGAAATCGAACACATTTTAAGGATACAACTAGGTATATTATTAAGCCCGGGTACGAAGGAAGACTTCATAGATGATAAGCTAGAGATAATACAGTCTTCAATAATACTTGGAAAAAACATACAATTTAAATGTGGGATTGAGAAGGGATAGTATGTGGAATCCCAAGCAGTAGTAGAATAAGTCGACTGAAAAAAATTAGCAAACAGATCAGTAATATCTGAATCATTATTAGCAGTCTGGTCATTAAGTCTGTGGGTGGAAGGCAGTAGGTTAGAGCGTCTTTTAGAATTAACAAAGTTGTAAAATCTTTTGGGGTTGTTATAGAGTTCAACCTTACAGCGAACGATATAATTATTGTAGCATTGAGTATTTAAGAGACGAAATTGAGATTTGGCTATACAGTAATTTGCATAGTCAAGTCGCGAACCAGTTTTTTTAAACCTTTTAAAAAATCTCGATTTAATATTACGGAGATTAGAGAGCCTACGTGTGACCCAAACAGGCGCGCTGGAGACGGTAGAGACATTCACATTAGGAACGCATTTATCAATTAGAGAATTAAGTGCAGAGTAGAAAAAATTCACTGCACAATCTATATTAAAGCACTCAAATAGAAATGACCAATCAAAAGAGGAAATAAGGTTGTTGAGAAGATAGAAATTTGTTTTACGAAAACATCTACGGCGAGAAACTGAGATGTAATAAAATGAATTAGTAAGGCAATTGTAAGAAATATTAACTTCAACGGTATGGAGCTTCACAAGGGGCTGTGTTTGAGATACAGAACTAACTGAGGGTTCCGAGACAAAAACAAGATCGAGGATTCTTTTAGAAGAGTTAAGTAAAGAATTCAACTGATATAGCTGACATTTAAGTAAACTATTAAGAAAAGCATGTTGAGATGAAGGAATTGAGAAAGATAGATTATCGTCAACCAGCCAACAAATATTAGGCAAGTTAAAATCACCTAAGACTATGAGGAAATCACGATCTTTAAGACGACTAAAAATAGTTTGCAAAGCATCAGCATGGTGCATGTAGGTCATTATATCTGAAGCTGGAGGAATATATGAACAAGAAATATATAAGCTAAAGTTGGAACATGTAACTTCGACGCAAATAAACTCAACACCTAAGGGCAGATCAAACGGCACAACACTTGAACACAGATTCGAGTTGACAGCAATGAGTACTCCACCGCCACGACGACCAACACGATCAAGCCTATAAGAAAAAAGTTATTAGAAATAATTTCGTTATCCAAAGCAGAGGAGTTGAGCCAAGTTTCAGAAAAAGCTAAAATGTCAGCCGGAAAGGTTTGGCTATCACAGTACAGTTTCGAGAGCTTGGTAAGAAGTCCTCTTACATTTTGATAATGAATGCAAAGACTAGACGTTATTAGTTTTTTGAAGCAGAAGATAAATTAGGAAGGTGGACAGGCAACGGACGAGAGCGCTTATTGGGCGCAAACTCGTGTACAACCAAGCCCTCTGGCCAAAAATTAGGATCTGCCATAGCTGAGAAATACTCATTTGGTAGTGTAATTTTAAAAGAGGAAATTTCGCGAGGTTTAAAAAATTGAACTTTTGAATCTAAACTTTAGCCGGGCATATATTACCAATGTAAGCTGCCACAGACGACTCAGAAGTATCTGGAGCAAGCCTAGAAATAAATAATTGTTTATGATGAGGCACTACAGTTAGTGAAGGCGGAAGACCATTGGAATCCACAAGTGATTGAGAGCCAGCTTGATCGTGTAATTGATCAGAATTCCCGTGAGGGACAGATTGAGGTACACCAGGGCTTGTACTGTGTACTTCAATCTGAAAAGAAGAGCATGAAGAGGGACAAGAAGATGGTGTAGGCGAAAGTAAAATGGGAGAAGATGTAATAGAGAGTGCTGGCGACTGCTTATGAGGCAACTCAAGGGTACATTTCTTGGCCAACTTCACAGAAGGTGGAGCGAAATTGAATTGCGACAATAAATATACGCTAGGGTCAGTCTCGTTAGACAGCTGTTTGGCCAGTTTGTTTAAGGAAAAAAACTTTAAACGAAGATCCCTATACATATGGCTAAAACCTAGCTGCTGACTGGCGCAAGATGGGCAAGTCCAGCGCATTAAGCCAAGCTCAGGCTTAGACACAGACACACCAGAAAATTTGTCATAGTCGCGGCCACTGAGGCCAGCACATTTTAAGTGAATAAGATTATCGCAAAGCCAACAAGATATTGCTCTATACTGAGCATCAAAACGATCATAATGCTTGCAAGTAGGTAGACAACAAGCCATTGAAAAGCCAAAAGAAACACAAGGCAAAAAAAACAAAAAATAAATTTATATATATAAGAATATAATTTAAATACACAGCACTAAGATAATTATCGAGTACACAGCACAAGAAAGAGTGCAAGAACAGTTATAAGCCAAGCTTTGAGAGGCGGCGTTACAAAAGTAATTACGCGGGAGAGAAGCTGAGCACAAGCACAAAGAAGAGAGAACAAAAATAAAATAAAAAAAAAAAACTAGCACTGATGGTATGATCGGGGCGGTGAGGGGAGCAACTGCAGAAGCAATGACGAGAGAGAAAAAGAAAAAAAATATATATATGTAAAAAATGCACCAACATACAGGTGTCAAGCAAACCACACCAACGAAAGCGTAAACAAACTACTAAGCACAATTTAAAATTGAGAGAAACAATAAATATTGATAAAAACTCAGGAGCTATGAAAAAAAACGAGCGTCACATCAGAGTATTTATTAGCAAATGGACCTACGACATATATAGCTGAAGCAGCAAGCCAGGTAACATCGCCGCTTTACCAGAAGCACCTAAAGAGCAGGTCAAGGATATTACGTGCGTCATATGTAACGAACCGGGGAACAAAATATACTGCTGCCCCTCGTTCAAAGCCACTCCACATCACAGAAAGATGTCTTTATCACAGTGTAGATACCCAGGATCTACCTGTACAGTCTATCGACATAAGGGCTCTCGCCAAGGAATTCCCCCACCTAGCGGGACTACCGATAGCATCATATACCAATGCACGCCCAAGCATTCTAATCGGCACAAATAACTGGAACCTGGCCGTACCCCTTAAAATCAAAGAGGGTGCATGGCATCAACCAATAGCGTCAAAGACGTGACTAGGATGGGAAACTCAAACTCTAACGATATTTGAATCTACTACCGCCTTGAAGAATGGCAGGTACGAGGTCGGTCTAATGTGATCCTGAAGTTTTATTACCTGATAGCTACGCAAACGACAACCACAGTTGAAGGAGCAAATCACCAAGCAAGTCGAAAACCTCGTCGAAAAAGGCTACGCTCGCATGCTGATGCCGGAGGAAATAGCTGCACCAAACAGACGGACATAGCATCTACCAACCTTCATAATAACTTAAAATCCAAATAAACCAGAGAAGGTCCGGCTTGTATGGGATGCAGCCGCCCAATCCGGCGGCAAGACCTTGAATGACTACATCTGGAGTGGTCCAGATCTCCTAAACTCCCTGCTTGACCTCTTACTCTCATTCCGAGTGGGACGAGTGGCGATATCGCCGAGATGTTCCACCAGATCCGAGTGAGACCAGCAGACACCCATGCCCAAAGGTTTCTGTGGTTTGACAGCAAATCCGAGAGGCACGAGCCTAACGTCTATGTTATGGAAGCGCTTACTTTCGGAATCAATTGCGCACCCTGCATTGCACACTTTATTCGTGTCAAAAATGCAGATCGATTCTGCCAACAGTACCCTCAAGCAGCACAAGCCGTAAAGGAATACCACTACGTGGATAATTTTATATACAGTGGCGACGACTACATGGAAGTCGGAAACATCGCAACTCAAGTTAGAGATATCCACGCAGCAATTGGTTTCCACATACTCAATTGGTCTTCGAACTCAAATGAGGTCCTACGAATACTAAAAAGCGATTCGCTGCTCCCCGAAGCTGACGAAATTATCGCCACAGAAAAGGAACTCGGCCGAACTCCGAAGTATTCACATTCATCTGCAAGTTCGCCAGGCTGAAGCGCAAGGTTTTAGACAGCGACAAAACACCAACCAAACGCGAGCTCTTGCATGTACTTATGTCAATGTACGACCCACTCGACTTCATCTCATGCTTTACAATAGAGTTGAAAATCCAACTGCATGAAGCCTGGAGAAGCGGCATTGGCTGGGATGCTGGTTTACCCAACGCATTCTTACCCAAATGGAAATGGAGCCTTACAACAATCGCTCAAATCCATGATGTCCAGTTACACACGTTCGTTGGCGCCAGCGAATTGGCACACGCAGCAGTCTACTACCTTCGGATACGCCAGGGGGAACGAACCTACCTCAGCTTCGTGGCCTCCAAGGGGAAAGTGGCACCGTAGAGTCCACTATCTATACCAAGAATGAAACTGCAGGCCGCAGTTATCGGAGCAAAGCTGAGTAACCGAATCCAACGAAATCCAAGTTTGTCAATTAATTCGAGTTGTGATTGGTCCGACTCAAAGACTGTTCTCAAATGGCTTCGTATGGATCCACGAAAGTTTCAGCAATTCGTCATGCACCGCGTTGGCGAAATACTGGAATTCACAAACGTTAGCCAATGGAACTGGGTTCCAACCAACCTTAACCCTGCAGATCTTGCTACTAAAACTTACAACGCCAATAAACATGAAACTTGGCTACACGGCCCAGACTATTTGCTTCAGGGTAAACACGAGTGGCCGATGGAGCTAAAACTTAACGTGGAACATTTTTTCGACTGGCGCAGGCTATATCGAGCTTAAGCGGGCTTTATTCTCTATATTGAGAAACTTAAGGTGAAACAAAAGAAGGAATCGCCACCTACAGAGGTTTCTTACGAGATGATTCAGCAGGAACGCACACTCCTACTGCGGCATGGGCAGTCATCTCAATTCAATCCAGAAATTCGCAACGTCCCTTCACTTACGTCGGCATCGACTACTTTGGACCCTTCTTGGTTGCTGTAGGACGGCGAAGCGAAAAAATATGGGGCGTTATTTTCACCTGCCTAACCATACGGGCAGTGCATATAGAACTGGCGTCCTCTTTGGACACTGCATCGTGCATAATGTGCATCCGAAACTTCATCAATCAGCGGGGGACCCTAAGAGAAATTTACAGCGACAATGGCACTAACTTCAAAGCTGCCAAAAAGATTATCTGCGACAAAGCGCAGACGATCAACTTCAACGCCGTGCAACCGGCGTTTAATGACATCAAATGGAAATTTAATACACCAGCCGCTCCTCGTATGGGGGGAGCATGGGAGCGACTTGTTCGTTCCGTCAAGACTGTACTCTAAGCATCAGCTCAGCGAGAAAATTCACCAGCGAGGGCCTACAAAGCGTACTCTGGGAAGTGGAATTTATCCTAAATTCCAGGCCCCTTACGTTTGTCTCTCTGGACAGCAAAGACGACGAGGCTATCACCCCCAACCATCTACTACTAGGATCAGCAAGCGACTATAAACCAGACTTCGAAACCACACACACCATACAACACATGTGGCAAGCTGTACAAGAATTCGCCGATCAATTATAGCGACGATGGGTACCGTCGTGAATACGTTCCAGATTTAGCCAGGCGAGGAAAATGGTTTACGAAGAGACCACCAGTAGCAGCTGGACATGTCGCACAGTGGGGCCTTCGGCATTTTACATTGCAAAAGTCATAGCTTCTAAACCAATAAAGCGTATTTAAAAATTTAAAAGAGCATATGATAAAAAATACCTTAAGCTTCAAAATGAATGTTTGTCAAAAGTGCTGGGTGTTCGTGGTGCTGTAATATTTAAGGTCAAAGTCAGAAAATATTTCCAAGCATGTTTTTCCTTTAAAAATGGAGAAAAACCCGGTTTTTTTTCAATCACAAATGGAATTTTTCATTAATTTGATTTTTTAACATAATTACAAAAAGAAAAAAAAATTTTTTTTATATATTATTTAGGTTAATTTTGAAAATTTGCTATTGATGGCTGATTTTCTTTAAAATAATTTTCAATATTTACATCAATGTCTAATAAACTCAACATTTCGGAACTATAGTTGCTATTTTCCAAATCCTTTCGTGATCGCACGTGTCTCAGTGATGCAATAAGTGGGTCCGAAGAGGCTGCTAGCATGTTAAAAAGGTCTTCATTTTGTCTAACACGAGAAGTTTTTAATGTATTAGTGTATCTGAACCTTTTGTAGTCCTTGTTTTTACGTTTCTGTGCTTCTTCGGATAGCTCTCCAAGTGGTAAACACTGATATTCTATTAAATCCTTTCCGTGAGCCAAAATATTTTGTACCGTTGGGGTAAGTTTTTTTGCGGATACAATTCAGTCAAAAGATGAGCAGTCTTTGAAGTATATTCGGCAAATTTTTCACCATTTACCATTTCCTTGCAATTTATAACATTCAAGATAACAGCCAACCTTTTAATGATCTCTTGACTAACACCTGTTATTAAAGATGTCATTTCATCATTTTCAAAAAATCTACTTGAATTATTTCCATCATTCGTGTTTCCGTATCCGTACTTTGGGTAGTCAACTTTTAGTCCCAGCTTCCGAGAGAATTCAGCTTGTATAATCTCCTTCCTGCTCTGAATATCCTCACGAGATCTATTATCCGTTTTTGTTTCTCCTGACCGATTAAGTGTGTAAGCTAGCTTCAGAATAAAATCCATACACTTTATTCTGCAATGCAAGGGAGAAATTCCATATTCGTAGCATTTCTCCTCACTTGTTGAATCGTCTAAGTACTGAAATTCTTTGAGTTTTTTTTGCAAAGTGGACACCTTAACGTTGAGGAAGTGTTTGTAATTTCTTTTAACACTTTTCCAACAATCATTGTCAGGATTGGGTCGATGACAGTCGAAGATTTCTCCAATGTTCAGAACTTTCACTTCTTAGGTGCAAAGGAACTACAGAAGCCATGAACATATTTTCATCAGAAGTGTACTTAGTGGCAACTAAGTTTGGTGGGGTTGGAATATTTTCCTTAATCCGATTTAGTCGAATAGGACTGTCGATCTGCACAGCTTTCGTAATGATCGCCTTTGCCCTCTCTTGTTCCTTTGTATACTTTAAAGAAAGTGCTTCTGAAAGATGCTCCGTTGTAATGCTTTCAGTAGTACCCTGAAGCTTTCATTTCCTTGTAGACGTTGAACAATTTGCCACATCTTTATGCGGCCTTCCTCTTCCTCGGCTAGTTGATGGTTGATCATCTTCGTGCTCCGAATCTACGAATGTCGTATACTCCTCAAGCCAAACTTCATTTTTTTCACGAAATTTGCCAGATTTCTGCCGCTTGCGATCCATTTTCGCCTTAAGTTACATTGTGTATATTTGATTTTTACCGTAAGCTCCGTACTAGCGTTTTCGAATGAAACGCCCATCTCCTTCAGCAATCCCATTTCAAAATCATTTAAGTTTTCACACTCGTGGAAAACTTTCAAATTCTTTTATTTTTAACAACATTTTTGCACAAATAAATAAAGCCGTCTTGAATTATATTGACAAATACTATTGAGTCCGGATTGAGGGTGTTTACACTTATGGAATTAAAAATAAACTGTCGCAAACAAGAGGAACAATTAGCTCTATATGTTATATTAATTACATTATTATTTTTCTTTATACTAAATGGTCCTACATATATAAAAAAATTCTTATTTATGAACTGTTTCATTCTTTAAATAAACTTGGTCTCCTATTTCTATTTTAAAATCTAATACTTTTCTACTATTTATTTCTTTTTGCTTAATTTAATTTTTTTCTAAAAGTATAATATCTGAGCCAGGATAAATTGTGCCCTAAGGTCGGCCCAGCACTCGGCCATTGGAACTAGTCCTTACTATTTAGTATTCGGTCAACATATGATAACATCAGGAAATTCATTGATAAGGAAATTAGAGCTTCTCAATGATCGATCCTTACGTCTTAATCAGCCTGATTCATTATAAATAGCTCAAAGTAAGGCATGTGCAATTATGCAAAAACAGCAAGAAAAAAACGGACAGGCTTATAATTTGCGAGCCCGGGAGTTTAATTATAGAAGAAAATTTAAATTCAAAATTGGGTGCCAGATTTATAAAGGTAAGAGTACGTAAAAAGATTGTGATCTCCAACTATGAATTGGAAAATTATTATATTTATCCTAATGAAGCAATAAATATTCTCCTGTTGATAAGGGAATGCTTAATTATAGAGAGAGTCAAGAAGTGTTTACAAGAAATTTAAACCAAAGCAATTTTGCCCACGGCTATTGTTCAAAATTGGGTGCCAGATTTATAAAGGCAAGAGTACGTAAAAAGATTGGGACCTCCAACTATGAATTGGAAAATTATTATATCTATGCTAATGAAGCAATAAATATTCTCCTGTTGATAAGGGAATACTTTCTAATGGGAGAAAACGAGAAAGGCAGCAGCAGCAAGGATGGCGACGAGGTGGGTACACCAAGCGTCTGATTTAATAGGTTTCGAAGTTCTTGGAGCAACCCGTATGAGTCATTACAAATTTGTACATGGGCAAAGTTCAATGACAAAACCACCAGTGATTGCGAGCATAGAAATGCACCTTGCATTATCAGCGCATAAAATTCTATCTTTCTTTTCTATCTTTGATTTTTTTCTTTTCTCTCTCTTGTCGCATGCACGTTTAATTTTAATAATAGAATAATGAGTAAAGCAGGAAGGTCGACGAAAAAATAATTGTGGTAACTGGGTTTCGGCAGAACTACACCCCCTTGTCGACGAGCTAGTGCCGGAAATCTACAGCGTGCCAGCCGATATCCAGCTGCTTTTGATGAACCCAATCGAGCAAATGGCTGGGGATGCCAAGTACGTCCTTTGATAAAGTGAGATTGTAATGGGTTAGTAGTTGTCGATCTACGTTCTTTAAGCCCATGTTGGGATGAAAAAATAATACATCTACAAAAATGATGCAATTCTCAAATGCTTTAGGTATGGCAGACAAATTGGAAATACCTTTATAATTTTTCCCCTTTTTATGAAGAGGAATAATATATGATTTCTTCCAGATAGACCGGAAGTCGGAAGATGTGACTGCACAAACGCTGCCTGGTATTCCGTCAGGGTCACTGGTTTGACAGAACTGAGCATGCTAAGAACCGAACGCTCATCAAACAGACGATTGCAAGTGATTCGCTTAATAAATCATAGAGGAATAAGTTGTTTTGAAAAAAATCAGCATACATAACGGCAATAGCCTGGTCACTGTCAGCTTTATTACTTTTAAAAGGCAAGTAAAATTGCTTAGGATCGCGAGAAAACCTTCGTTTAAATCGCCGAAGATAATGCTTATAGCACTGTGATTTCACGACCGTTAAATTTGATCGAGCAACTACATAAAAAATGAAGTAAGTAAGTCGTCTCGCCGACTCCGGTATACCATGCACCAGGTGAAAAATATTTTAAATTTCTATACTATCTCGCTTCACAAGCCTACAGCCAACTCCGCCCTTATATATATATTTAATATATATTAAAGATGGTACGGCACTGGCGTTTGTTTTCCGCTGCTATTTATCAAGGGCTATCTCCGTAGTTGATTTCTGTAGTTAAAGTACGCAGTAATTATAAATGGATAAGGTTGTAGACTGATTAATGATTGTAATTGGTGTTGGGCTTAACGACACATTTTGATGAACAAGTTCGATCACTTTTTAAAGAGTGAACAAGTTTATTAACTCGGTCACTCAGCTGTTCACTTCACCCACTTACTCCCTGACTTATTATTTGACTCACTGACTTAAATTTTCAGTTCACTCACTTTTTAAAGAGTGAACAAGTTTGTTAACTTTGTCTCTCAGCTGCTCACTTCACCCACTTACTCTCTAACTTAAATATTCAGTTTACTGATTCAGAAACTCACTTGTTTGACATACTTGTTTTTGTGAAAAGGATGTTTAAACGGTTGTCGAAAGTTTGCACAATAAATGCATTTTTCTGTAAAGCTTAGCTTGCATTATTAATAAGCGCTATACAAATGAAGTAAGTAAGTCGTCTCGCCGACTTGGATATACCATACACCAGTAAAACAAATATTTTAAATTTATAATAACCAATGCAATTTCGTATTTAAAAAAAAACTGTTCACATGCTTTTCACAGGCATATTTTAGTATTTCGCTCATTCAAGCATACGAGCACCCTAGCGCCCCCACCAGCAAACGGCCACTTCCGGCCATATGGAAAAACGTTTATATGCATAACTTGGCTATTTTTATTCCGATTTTGATCATTCGATTTTCGTGTTTTGCTGGATATTAGTATCAAATTTAAGTGTGCTAAATTTGATTGCACAAGGTAGAAAATTACGGGAGATAATCGAGTTTTTTCAAATTACGGGGGCGGAAAGGGGCGTGGCAAAATCTTTACACATTAAAATTGTGCGCAATTACTAAGCAAATATACATACCAACTATGGTGTCTCTAGCTAGAATATTTTTTGAGAAAATAGGTTTTTTATAATTTGCGGGGGCGGTAGGGGGCGTGGCAAAATTTTTATAAATACAAAATGTGCGCGCTTACTAAGCAAATATACATACCAAATTTTGTGTCTCTAGTTGCTATAGTGTTTAAGAAAATGGTTTTTTTATAATAGGTGTTCATACAGACGGACGGACGGCGGAATCGTAAATCTCGAATAACCTTTGTTGCCCCAAATGATGTCATTTGAAAGCAATTATTGTACTGCTGGATATGAGTCAAAAAATGATACAAATACAGATACAAATGAACGTAGTGGCTCTGGTGGCGGTACCAATGGCGTCAATTTGACTCGGCCGCTGGCGCAACACAATCCAGGGGCTTCATTTTTTAATTTCAATTCCTTGCAATGTGGACACACAATACTCATTTGTCCAATAGGAACAATTTTCGCTGAACTGTAATCAATTGCCACATTATAGCTGAATGCAGCTCTGTGGGGATTAAACATATTTGATTTGCTCTTATATTTCTTTGACTTGCCGTATTTCGAGTTCTGCGGCCTAAGCTTGTACGTCTGGTTGGTGGCATTGTTAAAAACGAAAATACATTTGTTCTTCGTCTATTGACTGTGAAACAGCGGGATTGTTGTTGTTCTGACACGTGCGTCAATACTTTGTTGCTGGATTTGTACTTCTGTTCTTTCGAATCTGCTATTTCGCAAGTACCAATCATTACTTGTACTGCGGCTCAAATCAGCCCCTTTTCGTTTTCTTGGCATTTTTCGTTAGTAACTTTTCGTTTGTAAATAAAACAGGAATGAACGAATTTCCTACAACGTGGTTGACATTTAACTGCCCCCGCCTAATGCGATCGATACTTGGAAAGCCGTTATAAAAACCCATTTTATTCGCGCTCCCGAAGATTTTCTTAATATTTTTTTCTGTAAGAACCTTCTCCTAATAATAACAAATACAACAAAAAAAGAATTAGTGAAATCAGTCCAAACAATCACGCGTAATTTCAAAGTTATTCAAAAGTTGTAAGTATACAAAAAACAGTGTTAACCATTAAGTGATTATTTATTATTTGGGTATAAAAAATAGATGTTGGCCGATTCTCAGTCCTACACGATCTGCATAAAAAATTTCGTGAGAATCGGTCGAGCCGTTTCGGAGTAGTTTGGTAACAAACACCACATCGAGAATTTTATATATATAGATTAATGTCATCAAAATTGTAAATGGGATCTACAGTGTCAGAAAAAAAAGCACAGCTTTAGGATGTTTAGCAAAGACTAGTTCAAAAAGTGAATAACCATTGTAGTATATACATACCAAAAATCATTCAACACAAAGAGCTCAACTTGTAACACTTTGTTGCAAGTATAAAACAATCAAATATGTACGCAATAAAACATAAGTGTGCATTTGAATATATTTATGTGTATACATTAATATATTCACATAAACATACTCACATAAATATACAGCTAACCATGTTCATATATGTATGTACATTTATATATGCACATACATATATTCACATAAGCAACAATGCACAGGCGTAACATGAGCTAGGGTCAAGCCAGCGTATGAACGCTGTCCAAGCACGTTGACGCAAGTGCCCTAAATAATATGTATGTATGTACTGACACTTCCTCTTTCTTTTGTAGCTGTTGCCTAAGTCGCAGCATAAGAATATCTATGTAACAATAGGTTAAGTCAAAGAATATTTGCGGAATAAAAATCAATCTGAATATTACCACCAACCAAGCTTGACGTGTTCTTTCTTTAATTCAATCCAAGTGGAACCCGGTCATTACATGGCGACCGTGACAATAGGCCAAGACAAGGCCTAAGGACATCGAAGGACCCAGGACTAAGGACATCGAAGGACCCAGGACTAAGGACATTAAGGACCAAGGAGAAAATTTTGTGTACGTATGTGTGTGTGTTGAAAAAAAAAAGAAAATATAAGCACGAAAATGAGAAACGGTAACGATGGATAACTTCTTTCAAAGAGTTACCAAACGGAACCCGGGCTTAAGAGAAAACATAATTGAGGTGTTTAGAAGTGAATACAGCCACTCCCCTCTCCACAAAGCTCGCTTACTCTAGTGCAAATAAGAACTATATACTCAGAACAAACTGAAGAAAGATTCCCAGTAAAAGGAGACACAAGAATAGTAATGTGCTTCTTATTGAGTGTACCAAATATATGCTGCTACACAAACGCAGCAGGTACTTTCCATTTCTACTTGATGGAATAAAAAATAAAAGAGGAATTAAAAAAAAAATCAAATAAATACAAAAAAAACAAAAAAAAAAAAAGAACATACACACACACACACAAAAATATAAATTAACAATTGAAAAAAAAAGCAAGTGCTGATGACTAGCACCGAACCGTCACATCCAGAGGACTTGGATTGCCTGACAGCTGTACCTACCGTACAAAGGGACACACCCCTCCTCGAAGAGGTATTAGACAACGACAACGCTGCATAGAGCGTATTGACATCTTAAAAGCTGAACTTCGCCAAAGAGCGAAGAAACGCAAGGGGGCCGCAAGCCTTAACTTGCCTTTAATTTAATAATTATAATTATAAGCTTAATAGCAAGTTGAAGCATGAAAGTGCAACTTGCGAACTACTAACTTTCGGCTAAGCTATTACTAACAATGTGGTTGGATATTTTTTTATACCCTTGCAGAGGGTATTATAAAATTGGTCAGATGTTTGTAACGCACAGAAGGAGACGTTTCCGACCCCATAAAGTATATATATTCTTGATCAGCATGAGAAGCTAAGTCGATATAGCCATGTCCGTCTGACCGTCTGTCCGTCTGTCCGTCGGTGCGTACGCGTTTTACTCAGCCATCTTAAAGTATGAGATAAAGTATGAAAATCTTTGGGATCGGACCACTATATCATATAGCTCTAGAAGAAACATTTTTGCAAAAATTGGAGTATCCCCATGAAATTTACCAATATGATAGTAATAGATATAAAATCTCAGATCCCAAAATTTGAATCTGATCCGATAAATAGAACACAAGTTACAGTCAATATAAATCGGTTCAAACGCTGCCGGCAGCGCTGCTTGCTGCCTACTACTGCCATCATCAAATCAACAGAGCACACGCATACACACACAGACGCAACGCTACATGAACTGTATGTGTATGCGTGCCGTGCTTTGCTTAGAAAATGATGGAAGAAGAAAAACTTGTGGTAAAAAGAGAAATAATATTTTGTTTGTGTATTGATGAATTGAGTTGCAGGGAAAGAAATTTCAAAAAGGAAATATCAAAGAAGCTAACTTCGGCTATGCCGAAGTTTATATACCCTTGCAGTATACTTGGCAATAATATTTTTCCTTTTTGAAATTTCTTTCCCTGCAACTCAATTCATCAATACACAAACAAAATATTATTTCTCTTTTTACCACAAGTTTTTCTTCTTCCATCATTTTCTAAGCAAAGCACGGCACGCATACACATACAGTTCATGTAGCGTTGCGTCTGTGTGTGTATGCGTGTGCTCTGTTGATTTGATGATGGCAGTAGTAGGCAGCAAGCAGCGCTGCCGGCAGCGTTTGAACCGATTTATATTGACTGTAACTTGTGTTCTATTTATCGGATCAGATTCAAATTTTGGGATCTGAGATTTTATATCTATTACTATCATATTGGTAAATTTCATGGGGATACTCCAATTTTTGCAAAAATGTTTCTTCTAGAGCTATATGATATAGTGGTCCGATCCCAAAGATTTTCATACTTTATCTCACCCGGGTAAAAAAAAGCTCCCAAAAAAAATTTCATCCCGATAGCTCTTAAGATGGCTGAGTAAAACGCGTACGCACCGACGGACAGACGGACAGACGGACATGGCTATATCGACTTAGCTTCTCATGCTGATCAAGAATATATATACTTTATGGGGTCGGAAACGTCTCCTTCTGTGCGTTACAAACATCTGACCAATTATATAATACCCTCTGCAAGGGTATAAAAATATTATTGCCAAGTATACTGCAAGGGTATATAAACTTCGGCATAGCCGAAGTTAGCTTCTTTGATATTTTTTGAGTAATTTCTAAACAACAAATGATATGTATACTTGAATGGTGAGCCAACCACATACTCTATAATTTTTCCACGTCTCTGGCTCACTGTGTGAAACACAGTTGAGATAATTTTTCTCTTTTTCAAAATTTTTGAATTATATTAAAAAAAATAGAAAAAAAACATAAAATTATGTAACAATCGAATCCATAAAGGAATTTTTTTTCTCTCCGTCAAACAAATAGAAAACAGGTCTAAACGACCAAGAAAACAAAAATTTTTGCTAGGAAGATGGGTTCTCAAGAATCCAAAATAGACCACCCAACGGCTAATGTCGTTAACAGCGTTAAAATAGTAGATCACAAGGAAAATTTAGAAGAAATAGGGATATTGTTGTTAGCTATCCTAATATTAGTAGCCTTAAATCTGGCTTTGAAATTATATGCAATGCATAATAAAATAATTAAGAAAAAATATCAGAGTAGAGCAGATGGCCTAAATACAGTATAAAAATGGGTCGAGTAGAACTTAAATATTTGAACAAATACATTCCATTCTTAGATTTTCTCTTTAACAGAGGCGAGACCTATCCAAAATATAAAGAAATTAAATACTGGATTGTGAATAAAAGAAAATTTAAATCGGGGATAGCCCACTTGATAGAAAGATCCATAGTAGAAGCGTACAACCGCCTAAAGCGAAAAAACAAGATTCTACCCACATGGGTACATAAACTATTCAAACAACCCATAGAGATAATTGATCTCTCAGGGAATTAAAAAAAAAAAAAGAGAGTGTAAATCATTTTTAACAAAATATGATTAATTGGGATGATATATTAAGAAGCTAGAACACATGCGCAGGAATAAAATAAATCTTGTAAGTGCCTCTCGCAGAATAGGGAAACATCCCAAAGTACAATAGAAAAACACTCGAAAATAATAATAGAGAGCCTAGAAAATATTAGAGCAGTGTTAAAAGAACACTATAGTAAATTCACTACGGGCCGAAAAACAGCCGCAAATGCATTCTATAATGATTGCAAACAAAAGGCAAAATCCGTGTTAAAAAGATATAATATTGAATATAAACAAACAATTGATTTGGATATTTCAATATCACTGGAAGACAAAAGTAGCGTCAATAACGGCAAAAATCAAAAACCTACCCCATAGAAACAAAACAGCAAGTCAGTATGCCCAAGAGATTGAAAAGCTTACTGAATCTCTGGAAGGTGCCTTTATACACGATGGCACATCTGTCGTACTAGCTAAAAAGTATACACTTTCAGTCGCTACAGAGGCAATAACAAAGAACTGCATAAACAATCAAGTACGTAACGTACTAAAAGCAGGTATTTTCCGTGACATGAACGAACTAACAAGAAAGTTCATAGACAGTAGTACAGCAGAAACAGGACAAGCGAACCCTGTCATGCACTACCGTCAATACAATAGAAATGGACAAAATAATTACCGAGGGAGAGGTAATTACCAAAATAACGGTTATAGGAATAATAATAATACCGGTGGATATCGTGGTAACTCACGGTACAACAACCGAGGAAGAAATAATTCCAACCGAAACAGCTCGAACCGAGGTAATTCCAACCGAGGTAGCTCTAACAACGGAAATGGTAATGTACGACTTACTCAAAGTAGTTCGGAAAACCAATTGATCCCTGCAGATATTCAGAAGAAACTGTAAATGTATAAACACATTCAATCTTAGCCTAAGTATTTTCATCAAAGTTAAAAACGAAAATATATACAACACCTATACCTTCTTGTTGGATACAGGTGCAGACGTATCAATAATAAAAGAAAAAACAGATCCTTTTAAACATATAGATACTTCAAACACAATTGAAATATCAGGAATTGGTGAAGGTTCAATTACTTCCAAAGGTCTAACCCTTATAGAACTAAGACAAAATGAATTCATAATTCCACACAATTTCCATATAGTAGACGAAAGTTTCCCAATACCATTTGATGGAATTTTAGGACTAGATTTCTTCAAAACATTTAATTGCCAATTAGACTTCAGTGAACCAAACGATTTGCTAATATTAAGACCAAATAATTTAAATTTTGCAATAAATATCCCAATATTACACACTTGTGACAGCAATACCACAATTCTCCCAGCAAGATCTGAAGTAGTCCGACAAATAAATATTCCAAATGAAAACTCAAATATCGTCATCTTAAATCAAGAGGTCGAAAATTGAATATTTATTGGAAATTCGATCTCAAGCCCGAACAAAACATTTGTCCGAATTTTAAACACAACAAAAAGTGTAAAAATTTTAAATTTAAAAAACATAAAATATGAATCATTAAAGAATTATGAAATTGTACAGACAACTGATGACCAAAGAAGTCAATCAGTAATGCAAAAACTGAAGCCAAACTTCCCACCTATGTTCAAAAACGTACTAGAAGAGCTTTGCACCAAGTATACAGATATATTTGGATTAGAAAACGAACCGATTACTCCGAGTATAATAGTGCGTTACTACTGGTACCTAAAAAGGGTTTACCAGGATCAGAAAAGAAACGATGGCGATTGGTAATAGACTATCGCGAAATAAACAAAAAATTTTTGTCCGATAAATTCCCATTACCAAGAATAGACGATATTCTTGATCAACTAGGCAGAGCCAAATATTTTTCATGTCTAGATTTAATGTCCGGTTTTCACCAAATAGAACTAAAAGATAAATCGCGAAGCATTACGTCATTTTCCACTAGCAATGGATCTTATCAGTTTACTGGACTACCGTATGGTCTGAAAATAGCACCAAATTCCTTTCAAAGAATGATGACAATTGCTTTCTCTGGATTAAATCCGTCACAAGCATTCCTTTACATGGATGACTTAATAGTCATCGGCTGTTCGGAGAAACACATGCTCAAAAATCTAAAGGATATTTTTGTCATATGCAGAAAACACAACCTAAAACTGCATCCAGAGAAATGTTCATTCTTCATGCACGAAGTGACATTCTTGGGTCACAAGTGTACCGACAAAGGAATATTGCCAGATGACACCAAATATGACGACATTGAAAAATACACAGTACCAACAGATGCTGATAGTGCTAGAAGATTCGTAGCCTTTTGCAACTATTACAGACGTTTTATTAAAAACTTCGCAGAACATGCAGGCCCGATAACACAACTGTGTAAGAAAAACTTAGAATTTGGATTTCAATATCTGAAAAAAGCCCTAATAGAACCCACACTGCTGCAGTATCCAGATTTTAGCAAAGAGTTTTGCATAATAACAGATGCTAGCAAATATGCATGTGAAGCAGCACTAACTCAAGCTTATGGCGATAAGCAGTTGCCAGTAGCATACGCATCCCGTTCGTTCACTAAAGGTGAAAGTAATAAAAGTACTACTGAGCAAGAACTAGCTGCGATACACTGGGCCATTACACACTTTCGCCCATATATATATGGCAGACATTTCAGAGTCAATACAGACCACAGACCCCTAACGTATTTATTTTCTATGATAAATCCGAGTTCAAAATTAACAAGAATGAGACTTGATCTAGAGGAATATGAATTTACAGTAGAATATCTGAAGGGAAAAGATAATTTTGTTGCGGATGCATTATCCCGCATTACAATCCAGGATCTAAAAAACACAAAAGCAAATGTCCTGAAAGTCACTACCAGGCAGCAAAGTAGACAAAATAATCTCTGGCCTTAATGATGCTTTTAAGCCCAAAATACATGAAGTACTCTGCAATGATGAAGTACGAAAAGTGACCTTGCGCATAACACACGATTTATGTTTCCTCAAAAATGGAAAGAAAGTTATAGCAAGAATTGAGATTGGAGATCTGTACACCAATGGAAATCTAGACTTAGGTCAGTTTTTCAAAGGCTTGAAAAACAAGCCGGTATACTCGAAATCAAACAACTCAAATTGGCACCGAGTGAAACATTTTCAAAAGAATCTTTTAAAGAAATGGGCAATAAAATATTGAAAACATTAAGAGTAGCGCTACTCCAACCGGTGACCATTATAGAAAAAGATAAAGAAGCAATATTGTCTACATACCATGATGATCCAATACGGGGTGGCCATACAGGCATTACAAAAACTTTGGCCAAAGTAAAAAGATATTATTATTGGAAAAACATGACACGTCATGTAAAAGACTACATTAATAAATGTGAAATATGCCTAAAGTCAAAAACAACAAAGCACATAAAAACACCCTTAGTTATTACAGAAACCCCCATACATGCTTTTGATAAGGTAATAGTAGACACCATTGGTCCATTACCAAAATCCGAAAACGGTAACGCATATGCAGTCACTCTAATATGTGACTTGACGAAATACCTAGTAGCAATACCAGTTCCCAATAAAAGCGCTACAACAATCTCGAAAGCTATTTTTGAATCATTCATTCTGAAGTACGGTCCAATGAAGACGTTCATTACGGACATGAGAACAGAATACAAAACTTCAATAATAAATGACTTGTGCAAATATTTAAATATAGACAACATTACGTCTACTGCACACCACCACCAGACCTTGGGTACCGGTGAAAGAAGTCATAGGACATTCAATGAGTACATTCGATCATATATATCAGTAGATAAAACTGATTGGGACATATGGTTACAATATTTTGTGTACTGTTTTAACACAACCCCATCAATAACACACAAATATTGTCCCTATGAACTTGTATTTGGTAAACAAAATAATTTACCAATCCATCTTAATAGCATAAATAGAATAGAACCATTATATAACGTAGATGATTATGCTTAAGAAGTTAAGTTTAGATTAGAACTAGCATACAGTAGAGAAAGAATAATGTTAGATAAACGTAAGGAAAACCAGAAAAATTTTTATTACAATAAGTCAGCATATTTTAAAATAGAAATAGGAGATAAAGTTTTTTTAAAATATCAAAGAAGCTAACTTCGGCTATGCCGAAGTTTATATACCCTTGCAGTATACTTGGCAATAATATTTTTCCTTTTTGAAATTTCTTTCACTGCAACTCAATTCATCAATACACAAACAAAATATTATTTCTCTTTTTACCACAAGTTTTTCTTCTTCCATCATTTTCTAAGCAAAGCACGGCACGCATACACATACAGTTCATGTAGCGTTGCGTCTGTGTGTGTATGCGTGTGCTCTGTTGATTTGATGATGGCAGTAGTAGGCAGCAAGCAGCGCTGCCGGCAGCGTTTGAACCGATTTATATTGACTGTAACTTGTGTTCTATTTATCGGATCAGATTCAAATTTTGGGATCTGAGATTTTATATCTATTACTATCATATTGGTAAATTTCATGGGGATACTCCAATTTTTGCAAAAATGTTTCTTCTAGAGCTATATGATATAGTGGTCCGATCCCAAAGATTTTCATACTTTATCTCACCCGGGTAAAAAAAAGCTCCCAAAAAAAATTTCATCCCGATAGCTCTTAAGATGGCTGAGTAAAACGCGTACGCACCGACGGACAGACGGACAGACGGACATGGCTATATCGACTTAGCTTCTCATGCTGATCAAGAATATATATACTTTATGGGGTCGGAAACGTCTCCTTCTGTGCGTTACAAACATCTGACCAATTTTATAATACCCTCTGCAAGGGTATAAAAACGAAGCTGGTCATAAGCTTGACTCAGCCTATATAGGACCATTCGAAGTTGTAGAAATATCTAAAAACAACAATATAAATACTAGGAATAATAAAAATAAGATACAAACAGTACATAAGGATACATATATTACTATTAATCAATCATTTATTATCATTATTAGTAATTAATAAATAACTCCATAATATTACGTTATTTTGGTGTAGTATTATTTGGGGAGGTGTAGTATATACATACCAAAAATCATTCAACACAAAGAGCTCAACTTGTAACACTTTGTTGCAAGTATAAAACAATCAAATACATATGTACGCAATAAAACATAAGTGTGCATTTGAATAAGAATATCTATGTAACAATAGGTTAAGTCAAAGAATATTTGCGGAATAAAAATCAATCTGAATATTACCACCAACCAAGCTTGACGTGTTCTTTCATTAATTCAATCCAAGTGAAACCCGGTCATTACACCATGTACGGTGGATGGTGTAGTGTTAAATCAATATGTAAAGTACATATGCTGTATATTTATCATAATTGTCATTTTCAATGTTCTAATTGTCATTAAAAGTTCTATGACTCCTTTCTACTGTTTCAACAGTTTGATGTTGGTGAGCCGTAGAATTAACCTTAGTGATGTTAAAATTTTTGCAAAGTTTCCATGTCTGTTAGAGTTGTTTTAACTAATCCGTAAATAAAAATAAATTTTTCAAATATTGCCTTTGCAAACGCCTTTGTGCTTTTGTTTGGTATTGGTATTGATATGTGATATTTGGACGGGTCACACATAATAGAATCTGCATATTCATTACCATTTATTGTTTTTGGTAATCGTCCAATTGTATCGATGATTATTGTATCAGAAGTGGTTGGTGTTATTGTCAAGGGGGAGTGGTTGTGTCTGGTTGTTTTGGCTAGTTTGCATTGTTCCCAAATTTTGACGTATGTTGCAACGTCTCGTGACATGTGTTTCCAAATAAATTCTCTTGTCATTTTTCTTAGCGTTCTGTTTACCCCGCAG
Organism: Drosophila insularis; assembly: GCA_018903935.1. Taxonomy (NCBI): domain Eukaryota; kingdom Metazoa; phylum Arthropoda; class Insecta; order Diptera; family Drosophilidae; genus Drosophila; species Drosophila insularis. Next base: position 100,946 of record JAEIFP010000759.1, read on the forward strand.
TGACCTCCATCTTCTGGATCATAATGATATATATTTAACTTTTTTTTTATTTCTTCTTCATTTGTTAATATTTTTAATTGTGGTAGAACTATTTATAACTTTTTTAAAATGGCTTTTCCTTTTAGTTTTAAATCCTTAACCGTCAGTAACTTAAATAATTTTTTTGTTAGGTCTACCTTCAGTTTACAGACTCATTAAGCACCAGCTTGATTTTCAAGCTTTGAAAGGAATAGATCTAGATCTAATCTTCCATTAATGATCAAATCGCCTTGAAGGAGAGTAATTATACCCTTAGGTCAGATGTTTGTAACGCAAAGAAGGAGATGTTTCCGACCCCATAAAGTATATATATTCTTGATCAGCGTGAGAAGCTGAGTCGATATAGCCATGTCCGTCTGTGCGAATGCGCTTTACTCAGCCGTCTTAAAAGCTATTGGGCTGAAATCTTTTTTCTGTTCTTTTTTTTTGTACCGTAGGCAGATCAAGTTTGAAAATCTTTGGGATCGGACCACTCTATCTTATAGCTGAATACGAAAAGTAGGTGAAGCAGTTGAAGTATCGCTATGAAATGTGTACTAATGTGATAGTAATAGTAAAAAAACATGACATCCCAAAATTTCAATCTGATAGCTATGAAATTTACTAATGTGATAGTAATAGTAAAAAAACATCAGATCCCAATATTTCAATCTGATCGGATAAATAGCACACAAGTTACCGTCAATATAAATCGGCTCTGCTCAACCGCTGCAGGCAGCGCAGTTTGCTGCCTACTACGTCATTGCTCGAATCATCAGAGCACACGCATACACACGCAGACGCAACGCTACAAAAACTATATGTGGTAGCGTGCCAATCGCGTCATGCGTGTAAAAGGGGATGGGGAAAAAGAAGAAGAAATGGAAATTATATTTGAAAGGTTCTGTGCATTAATGAATTGAGTTACAGAAAAAGAGTTTGGAACATGTAAAAATATTATGGCCATGGACTGCAAGGGTATATAAACTTCGGCACAGCCGATGTTAGCTTCTTTGATATTTTTTTTATAATTTTTACTCTATTTATAGTAATTTTATTCTATATAAATGTAATGTTTGCTATTTGTTTTTACTATCAATTATTATTATGTTATTATTAGGACATATGATCTGCATTAAATATTTGCCGGTGTAATTATTTTCTAATTTATGGTCTGTTTTATTCTTTAAAATATTTCTTGTCCTTCAGTTACAGATACCTTTTTTGAGTTTGTATCATATATTTCCTTCTGTAATGCCTTAAATTTTTTAACAAGAAGTTTTGCTCTATTTTGCGCTATTTGTATCTTGAATTTTATTTCTTTATTAAAGTCATCATCAATGTTGTAAATGGGATATACAGTCTCAGATGAAAAAGCGACAGTTTTAGGATGTTTCGCAAAGACTAGTTCAAAACGCGAATAACCATGTACGATGGATGGAGTTGTGTTAAAGCAATATGTGAAGTATGCTAGATATTCATCCCAACCGTCCTTTTTAATGGATATATATGACCTGATGTACTCATTGAAAGTTCTACGACTCCTTTCTACTGTTCCAAGAGTTTGATGATGGTGAGCCGTGGAATTAATTTTAGTGATGTTAAAATTTTTGCAGAGTTCTATTAGTATTGAATTCATATATTCTGTTCCCAAGTCAGTTAGAATTGTTTTAACTGATCCGTAAATTAAATTAAACTTTTCAAATTTTGCCTTTGCAACCACCTTTGCGCTTTTGTTTGGTATTGTTATTGATATGAGATATTTGGACAGGGCACAGATAATAGTAACTGCATATTCATTAACATTTATTGTTTTTGGTAATGGTCCAATTGTATCTATGATTATTGTATCAAAAGTGGATGCAGGTGTTGGTGTTATTGTCAAGGGGGAGTTGTTGTGTCTGGTTGTTTTGGCTAGTTTGCATTGTTCGCAATTTTTAACGTATGTTACCACATCTCGGGATATGTGTTTCTAAAACAAATTTTCTCTTTTTATCTTTCCTAGCGTTCTGTTTACCCCGCAGTGACCTCCCTATATTGGATCATTACGATATTTTTTTAACGTATTTTTTATTTTTTCTTCATTTATTATTATTTTTACTTGTGGTAGAACTGCTATTTTTAACTTTTTTAATATATCTTTTCCTTTTTGTTTTAATTCGTTAAGCGTAAGTGACCTAAATGGTTATTCTGACAGGTCTACCTTGAGTTCAAAGATTTTTTGAGCACCAGCTTCTTTTTCAAACCCTGGAAGGAATAGATCTAGATCTATTCTTTCATTAATGATCAAATCTCCTATGTTGAAGGAGAGTAATTTTTCTTAATTTTTGGTAATAAAACATTTGCATTTTTTGAATTTAATTTGCGCGTATTTTTTGGCTTCGTTAGGATTTATTATTTCATATATTCTTGGTGTTTCTATTCTGTTATTGTTAAATTTGTTTTCCTTATGTATTAATTTTTTTGTTTCTGATCTTGTTGCTACTTTAAGTATTTTATTAGTTTCTATGCTTTTTATATTTTCAAATTCAATTCTTGAGAGAGCATCCGCTGCGAAATTTTCTTGTCCTCTGATGTATTCTATAGTAAAATCAACCTCTTCTAAATCTAATCTTATTCTAATAAGCTTTGACGATGGTTTTTGTAGAGAAAATAGATATGTTAATGGCTGATGGTCAGTCCTAATTAGGAATTTTTTTCCGTATATGTATTGTTTGAAATATTGAATCGCCCAATGTATTGCTGTTAATTCCTGCTCTATTGTTGACTTATTGCTTTCACAGTTTGTAAACACTTTATATGCGTATGATACGTGTAATTGGAGTCCATTAGATGCTTGGCCGAGAACGGCTCCACTTGCGATCTTACTTGCGTCAGTTGTAATACAAAATTGTTCATTGAAATTCATTTGTTCATAAATTGTGCTTGATATGCAAAGTTTGGACTGAATGCGGTACTAATTACAGAAAGCTAGAATTCGTTTGGCTTCATCGCCATTTTTAGGAGTGTGGTGGTATTCTTTAATAATTTTAAACTTGCTTTTATCTGGTAAGATTCCTTTCTTTGTACGTTTCTGTCCTAAAAAGGTAAGTTTATGTGTGAAGAAAGAGCATTTGTCGAAATGCAACTTTATATTATATCTGCTTTCGACAGGTTTCAAAGACATTTCTTAAATTTCTGATCTTCCAATGACAATTAGATCATCCATATATAGGAATGTTTGAGAAGGTGTTAGACCCGTGATGGTAATCGTTTGAATCTGACCCGTGATGGTAATCGTTTGAATCTGAATGAGCCCTTATCTATGGAAAATGATGCTATATCCCGAGAGTTTTCTTCTAATTCTACTTCATGAAATCCTGACTTTAAATCTAAACAAGACAAATATTTGGCGCGACCTAGTTGGTCAGGGATATCGTTTATTCTAGGTGGGATGAGAATGTATCTGCTACAAGTTGTTTATTAATTTTTCTATAATCAACTGTCAATCTCCACCTTTTTTCATTGCTGCCAGGTAGCGACTTTTTAGGAACTCAGACATCGAGGGTTCAATGATATCATCATTGATCAATTTGAGTCTTAATTTTTGTTTATAGAAGTTATTTCAGGAAATTTGTTCAGATTCTATGGCGAATATATTATCAAATTTTGAGCATAATTTATGTAGAGGTTCCTTCACAAAGTCGAGAAAATGGGGCGCTTGTTTGTTAATTATGACAGCATTATGTTTCAAATCATGTGGTTTGTCTATTTTTAGGATTTCCTACTCGGACAAATTTTCATTTAAGAGGTTTATGTTAGAAATTTGGGCGTCTGTGTTGTTAGCATTTAATATGCGGGCATATGGGTTAGTCGTAGAGGCAATTGTGTTCGCAACGAATACCCCTGGATGCAATGCTTGATTATTATTATTTATTATTGGTTGAGGATATTGCAATGCGTACTACTTTTTCTGTTCTAGATGGGATATTGAATACATTGTGTGTTGACTGATTTCTATGTTTATTATAATTTTATATCGTGATTTATACGGGTCTAATACCTTTTTGTTGGTGGAATAATTGAGTCTGCAATTGAATTTTCATAAAATCAAGCCCCAGAATTCCGTCCCATGGGATGGTAAAATCATTTTCTATTACTTGGAAGGTGTGTTTCATTGAGAGGTTGCTGACCTTGAGTCTGGTTTCGCCTATTATAAATAGAATGCCTTAACCTATTTCACTACGTTTTGTTCGTTTGTGTATGTCGACTGTATTGTCTTTCCTTCATATTTTTTGTTTTATTAGTGATATATCAGCTCCTGTGTCTAATAATAATTTTATTGTCCCTACATCGTCAAAGTTTAGAAGTATGTTTAAGATTAAACATCGTGTTCATCTGAAATGGCTTCACCAAATCAGATTGACCAAAGAAATATACAAAACGAAAGACAACAAAAAAATAAGTCATAAAGATTCATATATGGAGTATTGCTTAAAACCAAAAAAAACATGCATCATCACTCTGCGGAAAACACAAGATTATAATTAGTTCTTGTATTATTATTCCTATAATTTTTTCGATTATAATTATTAATAAAGTTATTGTAGTTCCTAGTATTATTACGATTTGGGTTTCTATTTTGATAATTATTATTATTATTATTATTATTTCTATTATTATATGTGTTTCTATTTGTGTAGTTGTTTCTTTTAGTATAAAAGACACTTCGATCCTGTTCCATATTTGTATATGTATTTACAGATTTAGCTACAACATCATTCATTTCAGTGAAATTGCCTGCTTCTTACCCTTTCATTGTGGCAGTTCTTTATAATTGATTTTACTGCTGTTTGGGTTGCATAGTTCTTTCCTGTTTCAGGGTTTACGTTGTCTGTTATAAATGCGCTTGTTAGAGATTTAGTAAGATTTTCTATTTCTGACATAAATAATTTTGCGTTCTTGCCATTTTGTTTTTAATTCACAAATTTCGCCTCTGCTACTTGTACTGTTTCACCCTTAATTGCCTTTTTAATGTTTGGATTATACCTGTTATTGTCTTATCATTTGTTACTATTAGTCTAACGTCCCCTTTTATTTTTTTTTTATGACTTTAATGGCTGTTTCTTCATGTTCTGCCTTTATTTCATTAATTAATTCCAATGAATCTATGAAGCTTTGAAGTGTTTCTACTCCTTATTTATTAATACATATTTTAACATTCTATTTTACCATTAATTGCTTGTTGTACTCTTTCAATGTACCTATACCACATAGTCGAATTTTCATAACATAGTTTTGTTAACATAAAAAATAAATATTTTATGGATACGTTCAACTTGACCATTTCCCCTCGGTACTCCGGTAACTATCATTAAATGCTGAATGTTTTGCTCTTTACAATAATCTTTGAATTAGTGAGAAACAACTGCACCTCCTCTATTTGATATAATACGCCTTGGATTCCCAAAAACTGATGCTTGATGCCTAAACCTATCTACTACAGCTTCTGACGCAGTGTTCTTTGTGAGACAATGTATTCGATACAATTATGTAAAATATTATTGGCTTTTTAGAACAACTTCGGAACTACATCGTCTATTAATGGCATTGAAATTTGCTCTCTTACAAACTTTCTATTAACTTCCTCTTTAGTTCTTTTAACAGAAAAATTACCCTTTCTATGTGCAATTTTAATTAATTCCTCTTCCATGTAGTGATGGGACTACAATTAAATTTTTAATGGGATCCTTGTACAAAACATCAATTTTAATAAAGAAATCTTCATATCATCAGTGATGGGACTACAATTAACTCCTTAATGCGATCCTTGTACAAAACACCATTTTTAATAAAGAAATCTTCATAAGTCTGATGCTCTAAAACAGCTATCACTGCTCTAATCCAATCATAACTAGCTTGGGCTAGTTTAAGTCTGTGACGCATTGAATCCCCTAACATTAAACAATCTGCAATCTGTTACGATTTTAAACTTTATACCTAGTAAGGACACGCGCCACTTCCTCAATGCCTCTACTATCGCTAACACTGTGCAACACCAAAAATCAAACCGCACCGGACCTTTTTTTTCTGAAAGTAGAAGTATTGCCACGCCCCCCTCCGCCCCCGTAATTTGAAAAAACTCGATTATCTCCCGTAATTTTCTACCTTGTGCAATCAAATTTAGCACACTTAAATTTGATACTAATATCCAGCAAAACAACAAATTTGATCAAAATAGGAATAAAAATAGCCAAGTTATGCATATAAATGTTTTTCCATATGGCCGGAGTTGGCCGTTGGCTGGTGGGGGCGCTAGGGTGCTCATATGCTTGAGTGAGCGAAATACTAAGATATGCTTGTAAATAGCATGAACAGTTTTTTTTAAACACGAAAATGCATTGGTTATTATAAATTTAAAATATTTGTTTTACTGGTGTATGGTATACCCAAGTCGGCGAGACGACTTACTTACTTCATTTTAATTTATAACTATTTTTTTGTGAGAATAGTATCAAGTTCTCCACTGACGAACCGCATTACTTTGATCTTGATAAAGAAATTGAACCACAACCAAAAAGAACTCATTTCTAATTTTGCACATTTCAAAGTTTATTTGTTGTTGTAAATTAATCTTGATACTATTCTCACAAAAAAATAGTTATCAATTTAAAATATTTCCAAAATGTTATTATTATTCTCACAAAAAAATAGTTATAAATTAAAAATACTTCCATAACTACTCTAAAAAAGGGCTTAATTGTATTTTTTTCTAGAACTGTAGCTGAAAAAGTCATTTTGGGTTATATAACATTTATAAAATTAATTTATTTAACCATTAACAATATTTCTACAATAAATAAGGATGATATAAGTCGAATGCATAAAAAAGAAATCGATATATAAGTCATATTTACCTCATATGACAAACTAAAAAATACCCCCAAAATGAAAAATTTCAACTCGCTATAAAAAAAAAAAACGAGCTAACTTTGAAAAACCCAAATAGGGTTTTGCTATTCAATACTTCTACTTTCAGAAAAAAAAGGTCCGGTGCGGTTTGATTTTAATACCCTTCATTTTGTTGCATAGTGTAATACTTCCAATTCCTATGAATGGTATTTTGCTTCTGGAGGCTTGGTTTTACGGCTGAGATACTGTACTGGATGGAATAACTGATCATCACTATCCTTTTGTAGAAGAATTCCCCCGTAACCATATATGGACGCATCAGTGTGTACTTCAGTTACCGCCTTTGGGTTATACAATCGTAAAACTGGCGCGCTAATCAAGGCAGCCTTTAGCTGTTCAAATGCGATTTTCTGATCGTCACCGAACACAAACGTTGCATCTTTTCTAAGCAAGTCTGACAGTGGTTTCGCTATTAGTGCGTAAGACTCTATGAAACGACGAAAATAGGGAAGGAAGCTTTGCATACTCTTACAATTCTGCTGTTTTGGGTAGTTTTTCACCGCATGCGTTTTCGCTTTAGAAGGCCTTGTGGTACCCTTTTTTCAACGATGTATTCCAAAAACTCTATACTTTTCTTAAGAACTGGCACTTCTGCCATTTAAGGCGCAAACCAAACTCTGATGCCCTATTTAACACACGTTTCAGCTTGAAAATTCCTTCTTTAGTATCCTTTGAGGGAATAATAAGATCATCCATATAAGTAACGACTGTGCCATCTCGAATTAAATCAATAAATGTCGCAAAAATGTATCGGGAAAATAAATGTATTACCTTGCAATCTCTCAATTACATCGTCTATTAATGGCATTGGAAAATGTTCTCTTACAATCTTAGCATTCAAACGTCTATTATCACAGCAAAGTCTTTTTCCTCAATCCTTTTTTGGAATAAGCAGACGCATATTCTAACCATTTCTCTACTGTCGAATCCACAATACCCTTAACCACAGAAGATAACCGCCTCGGGCGCTCGTATACTGGGAACTCGTCACTTATTAAAATTTTCATTTCGACTGGACTCTCTTTTGACGACTGTGGTACATAACTGTAAATAAGTTTTATGTCTTCTTTGACGTCCGATTTAGTTAAATGACACAAATCCATTTCACACTTTTCTTCTTCGGCTAATAAAGACAAACCCTCGAGTTCCTGTACTATACTCTTCTGAGTTTCCACTTCTTTCAATTCTTCTCTAGCCTTAAAAAAACATTTTCTTTTGTGATAACCATGTCAGCTAATTCTACAATGTCGTTTCCAATTACTACTTCATAGTCAATATCGACTTTGCTATAGCCATGGAAAGTTAAGGGCCATTGAAGACCATCAATATTCACCTGAGCTTTAAAACTACCTACAGTATTTAACTCACTTTTATACTCTCCAAATAAACGGTTTGGTTCATTGCTTAATTCTATACCATGAAGTTTTCTGACAATTCATCCTTCATTAAACATAGATCACATCCTGTATCTATGAGTGCCGACAGTTTAACTTTTCCACATGATATTGTTTTGAAAATAGATTTTTCTTTTACATTAATTTCCTTGGACATGGTGTTCGCCCTACTGTACTCCTTTTTAGTATCGATCTTACGTGTCGGACATACTGATGCTTTATGCCCTAGCTGATCGCATTTAAAGCACTTTATCTTCAGACACACACTCGACAAATGAGATACTTCGCCACACTTAAAACATTTTCTCGACCAAGGTAAACCTTTTCGTAAATTGTAATCTGTTCTTTTAGCTGAATGACTGACTTTGCCTGATACAAGTTACTTTTGTTAGCTCTTGAATCGGGTATTCCTTCTATGAAATATTCTATAAGAATAGCTTCATCTAAATTTATGGAACTGCCTATTTCTTTCAGACTATAAAGGGACTCACGAAAATCTTCGTTTGTGCGTTTGCGTCTGATTCGCAACAACTTATGTATCTAAATTGATGATACTCCTGAGCCGAACTCGCCTAGCAAAATTCTTTTTAATGATATGATTAATCAGTCACTCCTCTCTCACTACGAACAAAAACTTTTGGTGCTCCTTTCAATAATTGCTCCGCATAGATAATCTTCTGTATTATCTTTAAAATCCCGTAACCAATTCTCTATTGACAGTTGACCTGACCCACTGAACAAAGAAAGAGAATCCTCAATGTCGCGCAAAGTAAAATTATTTCTAACTACAGTTGGTGCTGTAAACTGAAATGATACTGCATCATCATTTTCCGATTCAACCTCGACTTCGTGAGCCACCAAACCAAAATGTTCCAGAAGACGGTCTTGCAACGATTGCTTTCTACCAGTTACTGCCAAATTTAAGCTGGCCAACCCAATTTGAATTATAACTTTTTTTTTTTTTTCTGTAAACGTTATGTCTATTAACATAAACTTCCAGCTCACCACTATGTTGTCTTCTCGCTCTCTCGTGTTGTCTCACCAACGCACAGTGGGCGATTTGGCTGATCTAGCGTAAATAAATACTAATTTTCAACATTTAAAATCATGCGAAATTTGATTTTCCTCCGATAGTAATATGTTCATTTAACAAATCGATAGCATCTATATCGATAATATGTATATCGTTAATCAGCCCTGAGCTCACAAACACAAAATATCGAAACAAAGCTTTTCGTTGCACGTTGTTTTATTCATTTTTAATCCAGTTTTTTTGTATTTCACAAAGTGAAGTTATGTATCTTAAGAATCTAAATGCATTAACAAGTGGACTTTCGAAGCAACAGCTTCAAAGCAGAAGAAATTGAAATGGAGGTTGATGTAATAGAGGAGCAAAAGGAAAGCGAGGATAATATGAACATACATGACAACGGTACACAGTACGAAAGTAAAAACAATGCCACAAAAGAACTCAACGAATGTATGTATAACAACACACACAAAGGCCCCTACATCATATACATAGACAAATTTGACACAAATGCAAGTGAGTCGAAAATGAGAATACCAATAAATCCCCTAGAGCTAAACGCGGTGTTACTTAGGCTCAAAGTAAAAGACATCCTAACGGTCAATAAAATAGGCTACGGTAGATGTAAAGCAGAGTTTAAGTCAGCAGAGGCAGCCAATAATCTATTAAATTCTGATTTAAAAAAAAACGGTTATGAACCCAAGATCCTTAAACACTTCCTATTCAAAACTGGAATTTTATTCCAAATACCGATACGTTTTTCAGACGCAGAACTAAAAGAGTACATCAACTCTGCAGTTCCAATTTACGAAATAATACGTGTACAAAGGAAAGAAAGGGATGTGCTGGTCCCCACGAATAGGGTTAAGCTCATCTTTAGAGGAAACAATATTCCAACAGAGATAACTTTTCTGTACTCCAAGGTCAAAGTAAATCCTTTTATTCCCTTCAGCCAATGCTTTCGTTGCTTCCGTTTTGGCCATTTCGCTCAGCATTGCAAAGAAAAGCAACAAAAATGAGGCACCTGCTCCCTAGTCCATACAAAAGAACAATCTTGCTCACAGACAATCTGCATAAACTGCAAAGATGAACACATTGGCACACACACAGAATGCCCTGCTCGAAAAAGAGAATTCGCCATACAAAAAGCCATGACTATGGAAAATCTTTCTAGAAACGAGACTAAAGTTAAATACCCCGCTCTCTTTCAAAAAACTAGTACAATCAACACAAACGACCTTACACTTTTCCCCACCCCACAATGGCAGATTAGCTCTGACAGAAACGCGATCCAAAACAACACACAAGTCGTTGCAAAACATATACACAAACAGATGCCCTACAACAAAACAGTCAAGAATATCCAATATAGAAGAAATGAAGAGAGAAACGCTATGAATACCATGAACAGCTGGAATGCGGTTCTAAGTGATCATAGAATCTCTCTCAATGAAAAATATGTTATCTGAACTACACAACATCACCGATACACGAAACAGCATCCTCTTCCAATATTCTGATGACTTTTTCTTAATAAGCTTCCACAAAAACTTCATATCAGCCAAAAATAACTTAGAAAATCTAGTCAATAAATTCAACGAAAAGTGCAATAAAATAATCTAACTTTTAACCCCAATAAATCATCTGTGATACATTTTAACTTAAGAAGACAACCACTGAATATACTGTGCAATAATTTAGCTTTAGGAGAAGTAAACAAAATAAAATATCTAGGTAGACTTATTAACGCAAATAACTCCTCTATAGACCACATAAAAAAACAATAGCAAACTCTAACCAGACAAATATGTTCTTACAAATACTGAGTGGATGTCGTTTCGGAACTCACCCCACCAAGTCTCTATTACACTATAAGGCATTCATAAGACCAAAATATGAATATGCCCCTACGTCTTCCGCTAATATATCTAAGTCAGTCATGTCCGCCATCAACTCTCATGCCAATTTCCATCTCAGAAAAGCACTGGGTCTCATAAGATCTACTCCAGTCAATATAATTTACCATCTGGCAGCTGAACTCCCTCCTGAATTTAGAATTAAATTCGCCACAGCGAAGGAGCTATCAAAAATCTTTGCCTACGGGCTACCAGCGGCCTCTCTCCTTACCAGCCCCTTCTCACCTTGTGGGTGAGCTACGGCAGAGTGTACAATGAGTTTAAATATATCTTAGACAGAATTACCCCAGTAAATTCCCTTCCTGTCTCCACTAGAAAAATCTCATTTTATACAAACTTCTTTAAGAACACGGCCAGAAACAAAAAAGAAGCTAACAAAGACATTGTACATGCACTTCTAAGAGAAAAAACTAACAAACTCCTCTCCCAAAACTATGAGCTGATTTACACTGATGGCTCCGTATCTGAAAATTATACAGGTAGCGCAATTGTACATAGACAATCAAACACCACTCGAAGCTTCTACACCGACAGAACGCTGTCCTCACTGACCTCTGAACTCACTGCCTTAGAGAAAGCCATAGACTTTGCAATACTCAAATGCATGCACAAAGTAGCCATTCTAACCGATAGCCTAGGATCTATACAAACGCTTATTAATCCGCACTCTAACAATTGTATATCACGAAGAATCCTGGAAAAGATTGAAAGCAGTTATTTCATAACATCAGTTGAACTTCACCACATACCCAGCCATGCCAACATCTTGGAGATCGATTTGGCAGATACCGCTGCCAAAAACGCCAGACTTGAAGGCACATACATACAAGTCAGCTGGACTCTCAATGACGTCATCAACCATATCCTAAGCTGAATCAAAATAGAATGGGAGAGAAAGTATAGTGAACGCAATAAAGGTTACTGTCTTCTTTTCCCATGTCAAGCCGCATTTTTGGTTCCACAAGACGAATGCATTCGGAAGACTAGAAACAAAACAATTGAACTGAATAATAAGTGGACACGCCTTCGATAAAAACACCTTGGCAAAAATGAATGTCTTTAACGACGCACTATGCGATACTTGTAACACCATTGAGGACATTTCCCATGTTCTGCTGAAATGCACCTGAATAGGGCTTCCAGGGCGAAGGAAAGAATAACCCAATCTTCATTCGTTGAATTCAAAATATGAACTGATTTTATTTACAAAAGTACGGAGTTTATATAGGAAATCTTAGGCTCTAGTAGGTAACAATTGTTCTTAAGGCGATCTTATTCTAATACGAGTCACACCCACGTATTCGGGGGTTGAAAAATTATTATTATTTTGGGCACGGCGTCGGCCACTTGACATCCTGCCGTTGTGATCGTTTCGGGTTAGTTTACAAGTGTTTGTTCCCACAATATGTGTGGCTGATTGTAATTCTAATCATATGCTAGGTTAGTTGTTTGTGACAAAGGTACAGTTGTATTATATTTTCTTTAGTGTATCTGATTTGGTGAAGCCGCTTCAGATGGACACGGTGTTTATTCTTAAACATTCTGCCAAGGGCCGCCAAATGCGACGTGTTGGAATTTATTTTTATAGTTAATTGTCTTATACAAATTTTTATTAATATTATCATTAGTAAGATAACTATTGTTAAAGAAGCATGAAAAGTTACATGATGGACGATCAAAACCTAGTTAATCTGATCTTCCTTTACCGATTGTAACTGACTTCCTATTCTTACCAACTCTGCTGTATGGTTTACCAAATGGGCTTCTACTGGATTTTATATTATTTTATATTTGGCATATTACTAATATCGCCCAATGCTTAACAATTTTTGTTTCGGGATATCTACCCACTGCTGATGTGCATTACTATGTTGACTTCTAGCCTTTTTATATGGTGGAAAATTTAAAAAATAACTACTTTTATTTTTCGACTTGTTCCAATCTGATCTTTGCTCCATTTTTTTTAAATATCGTTGATAGCTAAAATTTAAGTTCTTGTTCTGTTTATTGTTAGATGTTGCTCTTTTATAACTATTTTGCCTTGTCTGCCTTTTTTGTAATGCAGATTCGGACAATTTATTACCGGAATCTATTTTGACACTATTTTTTTGATAATCATTATTTAATTCAACCATTGCCATCTCAATATTCTTATTTTGTATATATACTTTTTCTTCCATAGTTTTCACTGTACCTCCAAAGTGAGGTCCTGCCGGGGGGCATAAATTTATTTCTTTATTACTTTGAGAAATTATTTCTTTTACCTCAGCTTTTATCTTACCTCCAAAGTGAGGTCCTGCTGAATGAGTCAAATGCTGACTTATTCCTTGAATTTTGTTGTTGACTTTCTTTTGAATTGTATTGTATTTATTTTCACGTTTACCTTTGTTCTTCTCCCAACGCTGTTGCATACCTGTGACATCTATTGTTGTTGCCACTACTGACTTTTTATTTTTTGATTTGGTGCATCCCGAGACGATCCAACCAAATTGAGTATTTTGGCCTAGTAGGCCATCGTTTACCCCCATTATTATATGAACCTTACCAGGTTTATTAAAAGTAGGATCAGCTAGTACGTAGGATTGCCATTTTGACATATCCACGTCTACCGTTTTTAATGGAAGAGCTTTCATTAACTTTGGCAACACAATCGCCTCAACCTTAAGATGACTTATCCAAGGATTTCGCGTCTTCACATCTATTTTTACCTTATATTTTGATTTTTTTGCATTTATTGAGGACACGCCCTTTATTTCTGTATGTTGTTTAATTTTAGGTAATTTTAAAATTTGAGCTGCCTCTTCAGACAAAATGGTGCTCTGTGAACCATTATCAATAAGGGCTCTAAGAGTCTTATATCCTCCATTTACATTTTTTACTTGTATTAGGGCTGTGGCCAACAGTGTGGGTTGAGCCGTTATACAAGTATTAACTCTCTCCTGTATTTCTTCAAAATGGAGTAGAGTATGGTGTCCTTTACTGCACAATGAACAGACCATCTCATTAGTGCATTCTTTATTGCTTGAATGGTTCAAGCATCGTGTGCACAGCTGCACTTTTTTGGCCGTTTCATACCTTTCCATAGGTATCAAACCTTTAAATTTATAGCACTTATACGTTTTATGCCCGGCAACTTTGCAAATCGGACAGTTATTTTCAAAAACCCCATATGAAACAACTTTTTGCGGGTCTTTCTCTTCTTTCCTCATGGCACTTAGCGAACAATATCTTTGCTCCAAGCATTCCATGACGTCAGAAAGCATTTGTATCTGCCTTGTTTTTCTAATCTGACTCTCATACAATTGTAGAGCCTCCCTGTCAAATTTCCTAAGTATGAGTTGTGCGAATATTACGTCAACTTCATCGGACAAATTTGCTTTTATTTTAATTAAGTGCACTGACTCATTAATTATGTCAATCACTCCTTTTACACTCTTTGCGGATTCATTGTTGATCATCGGTAGATCAACGATCCGACTTAATTGTTCGGAAAATACCCTCCGATTATTTTCATACCGCTTGGTCAACAGTTCCCAAGCGGCACTATAACTGTCAGCTGAACCTGACAATAAATGAGCTACCATGCTCCTTGCTTCGCCCTTTAATGCGGATTTCAAATAATTAAACTTAAGAGTAGGGCTTAGATCCTTTCTTTTTTTAATCAATTCCCCAAACAATTCCACAAACAGGTCCCATTCTCTAGGCTCTCCAGAAAATGTGGGTACCTGCATTTTTGGCAACACCGGTAGTTCCCCTCTCACGGTAACATTCTCAACTTTTACATTTTTCTGATCGTGCAATTTTATTTCTAACACTGATACTGAATTCTGGACATCGAATTCTAAATCATCCATAGCATTTTTAAATTTTGCATCTTTTGTCAAACCCCGGTAGGCCTGTACTTTCTCCCATAAATAATTGATCTTATTAACATGTATTATGCATGTCTCTGTTGAATTATCCGAAGTGCGTAATTCTTTGGTTACTCTATCCAAATATTCCTGGAGCTGTCGGGCTCTATCCATAAATATCTCCTGGTTAACATTGGCGTTTTCAATGCCGCGCGCCTAAACTTTGCTATCATCCAACTTTTCGAACATCGATACATCTGCCTCACTGTTTTCCGAATCACCAGTGCCCTGCCTGGTTGATTCTCCTTTGGCTATTAATCTGGCTGCCATATTTAAACCTTCCTCATACTTTCCATCTGTGAAATAGTAGTGTTGGTTTATTCCACTCTCTAGCATTTGGCTATGGTTACTTATCCATAGCTTCTTTATCTCACTTAGTTCGTTAAGAATCTTGCTAGTAAACTTACTAGCATCTAACTCTTCTAGCTTCTTCAATTTTTTATGCAACTCGTGTTGCTTCGCTAATAATTTTTCAGTTTTTGTGGGGAACATTTTTGTCTTATTCATAAATTAGGATACCGGTATAAGTATATAAGTATATAATAAGAAAAAAAATATTTATAACTATTTTAATTTATATCTTATCTGATGATCCTGTTGTAGACACCGTTCGCCACTGTTGTCCGCCAAGTAGAGTTGTCTGCCGCTGCGTAGCGATAGTTGATCGCCTTTTTGTTTTATATTACGTCTCGATCAGCTGCTGTTGTCCAGGGCCTATGGGCTCAGGCGGTACCGGTGCCGGTCATCGCACTAGACTTCCTTCTATTGGCAATGTTTGTTCTTCAGCGGCCTCTCCTTTGCAACTATCTTGTTGCTCAGCTGCTGTTGGTAGTTGCCAATTTGCAACTACATATAGTGTATATATACACTAGTTCACTTTTTTCGATATTAGGGCTTCGAATACGCCACACACCAACTTTATATTTTTATATTTTTTACCGCTGCCGAAATTATTGCAGTTGCTCGACTAGCCAAACTGCCTTTAAATACTCGGTCTCACGCACTTTTTATTTATTAAGCAATATTTTGCTTTTATATTATACTCTGTCTCTTACCACTGGTGGTGGAAAACAAGAGATTTTTATTTTGCTACCTTTAGCTGATCTTAGCATTTACACTTGCATAAGAATCCAGACTTTAAGGAGCTGATTCATTCTCTGAGTCTCTTACCACTGGTGGGGGAAAACTACAGAGTTCCTTTTACTCGAAGGCCCAAAATGAATAGGGCTTCCAGGGCGAAGGAAAGAATAACCCAATCTTCATTCGTTGAATTCAAAATATGAACTGATTTTATTTACTAAAGTACGGAGTTTATATAGGAAATCTTAGGCTCTAGTAGGTAACAATTGTTCTTAAGGCGATCTTATTCTAATACGAGCCACACGCACGTATTCGGGGGTTGAAAAATTATTATTATTTTGGGCACGGCGTCGGCCACTTGACATCCTGCCGTTGTGATCGTTTTGGGTTAGTTTACAAGTGTTTGTTCCCACAATATGTGTGGCTGATTGTAATTCTAATCATATGCTAGGTTAGTTGTTTGTGACAAAGGTACAGTTGTATTATATTTTCTTTAGTGTATCTGATTTGGTGAAGCCGCTTCAGATGGACACGGTGTTTATTCTTAAACAGCACCAAATTCGCTCACATTTGAAGAGACTATCCTACTTTATTAAAATACCAGAACATATATCGTCTCCTCGCTAACGAACCAGTTGATAACTACATATCATTAGCACGATTCACACATGCCGCTAACATCGATCTCTAATTTTGCACGAAACAACACAAACTCACCACTCACGCATACCACACTTTCATCATCGATTCACATACACATCATTACACACACAGCTGTCAACACTTCGGAAACCTTTTTTGCTGCAGGACAAAATAACGTTTCTAGGCCGCAAGAAAATTTTTTGCCAAATGCAGGCAAGAAATCAGAGCCCGCGTGGCAGACAGTGGCTGCGCGACCAGCGAAAAAGGCGATACCCAAGAAGCGTCCACCTGCTATTTTGGTCCAGGGAAAGGATAACATTTCATACAGCGAAATAGTGAAGCTGGTTACTAGGAGCCACGACGAGAAGCTCATTGCTGTGGGCGACCGCGTTCGCACGGTAAGACGGACTGCGAAGGGAGACCTGCTGCTGGAACTAAATCCATCTGGCGCCGAAATAGTCGACCAGCTGAGACAGGACATAGGAGTGGCGCTTGCCGGGCAGTTTGAGGCGCGCGCTCTGTCAAACCTCACCAGGATTGATGTGCTGGATATGGATGGCGAAACCACGAGGGATGAGATAGTTCGCGCGTTATCAGAGCAACTGAGCCTGCAAATTGAGGACTATCATATAAAAAGTCTGCGCCCAGCCCACGACGGCTGTCAAAGGGCAATCTTATGCGTCCCGTCAACAGTGGCCGAGATCATCTTGAAGGCTGGCAACCTCAAGATAGGATTTTCTGTGTGCCGCATCAGCAAAAACACATCGGCGGTCAGATGTTATAGGTGTCTGGCGTTCGGCCATGTAGCAGCTCGCTGCTCGGACCCAGTGGACAGGACAAATTGGTGCTTAAGGTGTGGAGGCAAGGACCATAAAGCGAAGGATTGCAGAAATATGTATAATTGCTGCCTATGGGAGGCCCAAGGCATAGCCAATAGAGCGCATGTAGCCGGCAGCCAGCGTTGCCCATCGGCTTCCAAGAGCGGACCAAATGCGCTGTTTTCCCGGACTCAGCATGATTAGATTCTTACAGCTAAATTTAAATCTCTGCGAGGCAGCCCAGGACCTTCTGCTACAGACCCTAGTGGAACAGAAGAGCGACGTGGCCCTTGTTAGCGAACCATAAGACCCAGCGGGAACAGCGTGTGCAGCGGATCAAGCAAGGCCGCCATCATCGTCTGCAGTACTCACATGCCCCCCCTAACGAAAGTGAAAGCTGCGAGGCATTACATACGTAGCTGCATAGGAAAGATATTTGTATACAGTTGCTACTTTCCCCCGAGTCTCTCTTTTGATGAATTCTGCGGGACCGTCGACGAGCTGGCAACTGACGCCCATTTGCACACACCCTGCCTTATCGCCGGTGATTTCAACGCCTGGGCAGTGGATTGGGGCAGCACCTACACCAACCCAAGAGGAAGAGCGGTTCTGGAAGCTTTCGCACAACTGGACATAACCCTGCTAAACAGTGGCGGGAGAAATACCTTCAACCGCGCGGGCTATGGCTCGGTGATAGACCTGACGTTCGTCAGCAGCTCTCTGTGCCGAAACGCAACCTGGGAAGTCGGCAATTTCAACACCGCCAGTGATCACGAGGCCATACTGACCGTTCTCGGCTCCAGGGAAATCATGCCTGTGCCAATCCCGCAAGAGAAAGCGTACAAAACCGGCAGCCTAAGAGAGAGCCTTTTCAAAAGCTCCCTAAACGAGGTAACAATTCAGGCGGACAGCGCTGAAAATATGGCAAATTGCTTGGCTAGCTCAGTCCTCTCGGCATGCGACGCTAGCATGAACATAAGAAGGACCTACGCAGGCCCCCACCGCCCGGTCTTCTGGTGGAATGAAACGATCTCCGGAGAGCGGCAATCCTGTTTCGCTGCAAGGCGGCGGTATCAGCGCGCCAGAAAGAGCGGCGACCCGTCCTGGCCCATCCTGAGGGAAACTTTCTGCGTGGCTAGGAAATCACTCAAGAAGGCAATCCACTCGAGCAAGCGGAGCTGTTTCCTTGACTTATGCGACTCGGCGGAAAACGACCCATGGGGCAGGGCATACAAAATCGTGGTCAAGCGCATTTATGCCTCGAAGCAGCGACCACCAACGGATCCAGAAATGCTTAAAGGCATCGTGGCAGGACTGTTCCCGCATACTGGAGGAGAAATTGTGAGTCGACGGATCAGCAGCAATCTCCCCTTCGCAGTGGAGCCTATTGAGCGGGAGGAGATACGTGCGGCAGCAAAGAGGCTGAAAAACGGCAAAGCACCCGGCCCAGACGGAATCCCAAACTGTGCCATAAAACTTGCGATGACGGAGAGACCAGAACTATTTACTGAAGTCTACACCCAGTGCCTGCGAGAGGGTTTTTTCCCTGCAAGGTGGAAGCTCCAGAAACTGGTGCTTCTCCCGAAGCCTGGCAAGCCTCCAAGCGACGTGTCTGCCTACAGGCCGATATGCCTTATCGACACTTTCAGCAAGGTTTTAGAGTCAATCGTACGCTCAAGGCTGCAGCAGGCGATTCAGGATGGTGGCGGACTCTCTTCGAACCAATTCGGTTTCCGGAAGACCCTGTCCACCACAGACGCAATAGCCAGGGTTGTAGACACGGCCTCGCAGGCGATCAAGGGCTCGAGGTGGAAAGGCGGCTCGAAGAAATACTGCCTCGTCGTCACGCTAGACGTAAAAAATGCTTTCAACACGGCGGACTGGGGGCGTATTCTGGATGCCCTTCAGTCGTTCAGCGTTCCTGACTACCTGCGCGCCATCGTGTGGAGCTACTTACACGGCAGGCGACTTGTGTATAGGTCAGACGTGGGCCGTGAATCGTACAATGTTTCGGCTGGAGTACCACAAGGCTCTGTCCTAGGACCAACATTATGGAATGCCATGTACGACGGCGTCTTGTGGCTGGCTGTGCCTGCTGGTTGCCAACTTATAGGATACGCAGACGATGTGGCCCTCATAGTGGTGAGTAAGACCATCAGACAGGCCGAAGATGGGGCGAACTCTGCAATAGCGACCATCATGCGTTGGATGAGCTCCGTGGGCCTGAGCCTGGCAGCCCAAAAAAACCGAAGCGGTGCTGATTAGTAGCCGAAAGATCGTGGAGACCGCCACAATCCTAATCGACGGAAACACGGTGCAATCAAAGCGCGCGATTCGCTACCTCGGAGTATGGATCGACACCCGCCTCTGCTTTAGGGAGCACTTGGCGTATGTAACCGAAAAGGCAGCCGCGAGCGTCCGTGCCCTCTCAAGGATCACGCCGAACACGAGGGGTCCCAAGCAGGAGGCCAGGAAGCTGCTAATGACAGTCTGCAGGTCGATCATTTTATACGCGGCCCCAATCTGGGCACGCGCCATGAGCGTAGACAGCTATAGCAGAGGGATCAGATCGTCGCACAGGCTAAGCGCGCTGCGAATCTGCTCGGGTTTTCGCACGGTATCAGACGAAGCGGCACTCGTGATCGCCGGAGTGGTGCCTATCGACCTACAGGCAAATGAGGCGGTAATTATAGCAGCTACAGAGCGTGGATCTCTGGCCAGGCGCCGCGCGCGATCGGACGCTAGAGACGCAAGCATCGACCTATGGCAGGCTAGATGGGATGCGTTCCGACGCAGGCAGGTGGACCCATAGATTAATCCCGAACATAAAGAAGTGGACAGAGAGGACTCATGGTACGGTAAATTTCTACCTGACCCAGTTCCTGAGCGGCCATGGGTGTTTCCGAAAGTACCTTCATCGTTTTGGGCACGATAGCTCTCAATGCTGTCCGGTCTGCCCCGGCGAAATAGTGGAAGACGCGCAACACATCCTGTTCGCGTGCAGTCGCTTTAAAGACGGCAGGAAGGCGCTTCAACTGGAGGCAAACGTGAAAATATGCGCCGATAACCTTGTGGATCTGATGATGGCGAGAAAAAGCATGTGGGAGGCGGTGAACAGTATCGCCGCGTCAACAATCCGCGAGCTGCGCTTAGCCGAGCGTGGCAGGGCTGGACCTGGAGTGGCATAGGAGGTAGCAGCTATCCTGCGAAGCAATTCCCTCGAGGAAGTACCGCAGGATCCCGGCCGCCACAGTTGCCAAAGCAGTGTCTCCCCCATTTTTCTTCCTTTTTCTGTTACCCACCTTTTTTCCTCATATGTATTTTATTTCTTTAACCTATCTTTTGTTGTTAGCCCTTTCATCTCTGTTCTATTTTGTTGCTTAATTAATAAATAAATAAATGAATATAAAAAAAACACACACACACACACACATACATACTCACTATTATCATTCACACACGTACACAACTAACCGCATGTGTCTTCACCTCTGCGATACTAAACTAAAAAGAAAACAAAAACAAATACATTTCTTGCAGATTTGCTCCCAGAAGTTACATTGAAATTGTTTTTCACACATTCGCTGTGGCGTTAAACCGTCGGATACGGGAAGGCCAAATAATCCTTCCATAAATTACATTACATTATCAAAAAAAAAAAAATAAATAAGAATCTAAATGTTTTGTGACCTGTGAATATATATTGTGTTGTTTAATTGTACTTTTAACCATCTGTCCCTCTAATATGCTATTGTTAACCAATTTCATCTTCTGTAGAATAACAAATTATA
This sequence comes from Drosophila insularis, assembly GCA_018903935.1. Lineage (NCBI taxonomy): Eukaryota > Metazoa > Arthropoda > Insecta > Diptera > Drosophilidae > Drosophila > Drosophila insularis. The sequence continues at coordinate 122,497 of JAEIFP010000759.1, forward strand.
TTATATTATATTATATTATTATATTTCGCACTTGTCGACTTCATTTTTTCTAATGTTCTCAAGAAATCGGACTGTAGTGAGCAGGACTACCATTCAATGATGGATAAACTCAAAATTTTCCACAAAAAATTGTCTGAAAAGTGAAAGAAAAGCAACAGAGATAAGAATCGATTGGAGAACAACAACGCAGCCTGGCTCAACGACGAGTTGGTTCTTCTGAGCCCTGAAGAAAAATTGGCTCCAGGCGAAAACCAAAAGATATTGAAAATTGCCACCCCAATCGTCAGTGCACAAAATAATCACCTCTTGTGGAAAACAATTCTTGCAATGACCTTATGAGAGCAACACAATAAGCCTATATAAATGTGGTAAACGGAGTGCATCGGACATTGTTTCAATGGTAGAAGCAGATCCCGACGCATCTAAAAACAATTACCCATTAAATATTCCCCAGAAGAAGCATTGGCGTTTTATATTGATGCCGATTACAAGAAAAACTCATACAAGCTATTGCAAGCCGGCACAAAAGCTCGAAAAGCTAATATTTTTTCCAACATATGATGTTTTGCGATCGGCGAAAAAAATGTACTGTCCGGATTGCATCAGAACGGAAGAAAGTTGGACTGAAGTTCCTTTACAAGAAATGCTGGACCACACCATTATATAGTGGAATACAGCTCGAAGGTTTTTTGAAAACTCAGAACTGTCCGCTCAAATTACTGGAGTAAACCATGACCTGATAAAAGGACTTGGTGTTATTTTGGGTTCCATGTCTTCAGGTTGTGCAATAAATGCCGATAGCTTTAGAAAATATACGATGGAAATTGCGAAGATATTTGTACAAGAATATTCTTGGTTTTACATGCCCAGCTCATTGCACAAAATATTAATTCACGGAGCCGAAATTATAGAATGTGTACCACTTCCGATTGGCATGATGATGTCCTTTGGAACCTTTGGAAGCAAATAACAAAAATTTACGAAATTTTCGGCTCAAGCATACACGAAAAAACTCGCGTGTAAATACAATGGAGGATTAAATGAATTCATTATTAGTTGCTTCAGACCCACTTATAACAAGTTTGTGCAAAAACTAACGAAATAAATCAATCTAGTAAAGAAATAGTATTTGATAAGGAAGTTCGAAGTCTGCTATTAAATTATCCTTCAGATTCAGAAAATTCCGATTCGGAATCGGATAACTAATATTATTAATTATAATAATAGTTAAAATAATAGTTAATAATAGTTTATAATAGTTAAAAGAATAGTTAATAATAGTTAAAAATGCAGACAATAAAAATGTTAAAAACATGTATGTTGGTGTTTAAACTATATAAAATAAGATAACAATAAGACAATCATAATATAGAAATATATGTCAAGTTAGTATGTAACCCGATTATAGATATCGATGGCTCATCAGTCATAAGTAGATTTGAGATGGTCAGCAGTTAACAATAAAGACCTAGTGAATTATGCTGCTATGCAATAAAGACGTATTTTGCTGACCTAACACTATGTCGAACTATGCACTGGTGAGCTCTCTATTTTTACTATAAAAGAAATGCATTATTCTTAGTAAGATCAGATACCAATTGTAGTTACATCGGGTGTGCATCGCTGTGTCTTTGGCCCCCAATCTCTACCTTTGTAATCTCACTCCGAAGTCCACCCAATTTATGTGTTGGTTGCGACAACCTTTAGTCACTGGTTTATGTGCTAGTGCCTATATATATATAAATAAATAAACATTTAATAACTTCATGAAATACTAAAGTCTTTCATTGAACATTTTGGTGACCCCGACATTGGCGGCTCCAAGTTGAAAGATTAACAGACTTGGTGAAACCGTCATCAAGTGAGAAGATTTGGTCAACTCAGGCGACCAATCTCTCAACAAGGAAATTGTCAACTAGGCGACTACTTTCTTTGCACGCTTAGGACGCAGTACAATCCTAAGCGAGGGCACAAATTGGTGAAGTAGTCCTGACTATAAAATCGCAATTGATTAACGTGGCAATCAGTGCGTACCAATATAAATAAATAAAACAATTTATTGGAAAACTAGTGGTTGGTTTTCCGCAACAGGGTAGCAGTCCATACCCATTGAATGAAAATTGATCAACTAGGCGATCACTTCTTCAAAAACATTTAACAACGATTTGAGTCAAAAGGCGACCAAATCATAATAAGTTATTTTTTTTTATGTAAAATAAAGTTTCTTCCACTCTGTTGCATAAAAACTAAACAAAAAAAAAGAAATTTTAAATTTGGCGTCAGCAATCTCTGACCTAGCCAAACCCAGGTAGTACATACGAGTACCATAATTTGGCATCAGTCAGCAATTTTTAACAAATAAAAGAAACTCAAAAAATTGGTTTCACTGTCGTGGCGTATATCTGTGTAAAAAGAATAAGAATATTGGAAATAAAATTAACTATTGTTAAAAAAAAACTAAACAAAATGCGACTTCTATTTAGTTCTTATTCTTATTTGTACTACACTTGACCAATTTAAGGAACGAGTCGGAGCGTTCCCTGTCTTTGACAAAATAAATAAACTCCCATCGGGTCAAGTACTAGTATAAATAAGCAAGTACATAAGAATATAAAAGAACATGGAGGAGTTCTATAATCAGCAGACAAAACGCGGAGAGGCAATTCAGGCCTTCATTCGGAATACCAAAAAGGATTCTATCGCCAGGAAAACGAAGCCTTCCTATTTCGAGGAGAAACTTGAGCTCCTGGAATACATGTGGGAGAACTTCGAAAAAAGTCATCAGGAGCTAATGGACAAATTAAATAACGTGCCAACAGAAGATGACTACTTTTTAACGGACTATTTCAACAGAATGAAGGCTGTGGTAACTAATACTGTGGAAGATTGGAAGGACCACTTGGCAAAGATAAAATTAGAGAGGCAAGCTCGTCAAAGAGAGGAAGAGCGAGTCATGATCAAACCACTGCTTCGCAAGCAAGGTGCGCTGTTGGATTCATTGTCCAGGACATTAAGACAAATAGTGCCTGAGGAAAAAATGAATTATAAATCGGTAGTCGACAAATTATGGATGCAAATTGAAGAAATCCATTATGAGATTCATCGGCTAACTGACAATCCAACCGAAGCTGGATATAATATAGCTACGTTTGTGGCTGCAGAAAATACAATGCTGAAATTCTGTGTGGCACCAGCAGAAAATGTAGAGATACAATCAGCGCCTGTAGTGCAATCGATACAATCATTGCAACTACCCAAAATTCCCATTCCAAAATTTGATGGGGATTATCTGAAATGGCAACAATTTCATGACATCTATAAAAAGGTGGTTCATGAGTCAAATGTATCCACAATAGAGAAAATGTGGTACTTAAAATCAAACCTTTCTGGAGAAGCAGAGAGATTGATACGGCACCTGGAATTAACAGAAGCCAATTACAACACTGCTTGGTCAGTGTTGCATGATCGATTTAATAACAAACGAGTTATAGTAACAGCCATACTGACAAAGCTGTTTGATCACCCAAATGTGGGAAATGACGCAGCTTTGATAAAGAATTTGCATGATAACATCTTTGAATCATTGCAAGCTTTAAAAAATGTAGGCGTCAACATGGAATCGTCAGATGCTGTCATAATGTTTCATATGACAAGAAAATTGGATAGATTCAACCACGCACTATATGAGCAATCTCTTTCAAACACAAGGGATCAACAAGAAGTAAAGGATTTCCTATCATTCTTGGAACAGCGCTTCCTAACATTAGAGGCGATTGGAAAACCAAGAAACGAAAATCGCAGCATTGAAAAACTAAATCCAAGAAAGACATGCGCAACAGCATCTGGGACAAACAGTACCTTGTGTGCTTTCTGTGAGAAATCAAAACACAAACTCTTCCAATGTGAAAGGTTTAAAATCAAATCCGCAGTAGAGCGGCTAAATTGGGTGCAGAGACACAAATTGTGTGTCAATTGCTTTAAGCCAGACCATATGGCAAAAAATTGTTCATGGAGGGGATGCTTGCGATGCGATGAAAAACATAACACGATGTTGCATTTAGACACAGGCAACCAAATGGCTACATCTGCTTCAGCAGCGTCTGCATATGGAATTGGCAGAAAATACACTCTGTTGGCAACGGCCAAGGTAGTAGTAAAAGGAATCAATGAAAGGACAGGAGAATTTCGAGCACTCTTGGATAGCGGCTCACAAGTAAATATCGTTTCAGAGAGACTGGTAAAGAAGTTATCATTGAAAATTAACGAGACTCATGTGCACATAAATGGAGTGGGTGGTCAACCACAGATAAGCAAGGCGCGAGTAAGCTTGGTTGTAAGGTCAAGATACAACAAGTTCGCAATGCTAGTTGAGGCATTTGTATTGCCACACATAATAGGTGACCAACCCACAGAACAGATAACTGAGAAAGTCACATTACCAAACAACATTCAATTAGCGGACCCAACATTTGATAAACCAGGAAAAATTGATATGCTGTTGGGAGCTGATGATCACTATGCTATACTGCTACCAGAAAGGAGACGGGGAAATCGAAACCGTTTATCATTACAAAATTCAGAATTGGGATGGATTGTTGCTGGCAGAATTAATATGTCAACGTCAGCTTCTATCACATGTATGGTAGGCATAACTAATCCAGAGGAATCTCTAGAAAGATTTTGGCAGCTAGACACACTAGAGCCAATAAAAAGGTATAGGAGTCCAGAGGAAGAGTATTGTGAAAAATTCTTCCTCGATAACCTACACACGGCGGCTGACAATCGACTAATTGTAAAGCTTCATCCCTTGGAGAATCTCGGGAAGTAGCTATAAGAAGATTCATGTCGTTAGAGCGGCGATTGAGCCCTGACATAAAAAAGGAGTATGTGAAATTTATGTCAGAATATGAACAGCTTGGACATATGAAGCAGGTAATGGTGGAGCAAATACCCAAGAACCATTACTTTATTCCACATCACTGTGTACTAAAGCCCGAAAGTACCACCACCAAGCTAAGAGTAGTGTTTGATTCATCATCCAAAATGTCATCAGGAAAATCACTGAACGACATTTTATATCCAGGACCAGTTGTACAGAGTCAACTCTTCTCAATTCAGGACACACAAATATGTGTTCACTGCGGACATTGAAAAAATGTATCGTCAAGTTTGGATAAACCCTGCCGATCAATTCAATCAGATGATTGTGTGGAGAGAGGATTCAAGTCAAGAACTGAAGTTTTATCGTTTAAAAACGGTGACTTATGGAACAACATCAGCCCCATATTTAGCGACAAAGTGTCTGGAATATTTGGCGCTAAAAAACATTGAAAATTTGTCGTCTGGAGCATTTGCATTAAAAAATGACTTTTATGTTGATGATTGTCTTACAGGAGCAGACAGTATACCAGAAGCCCTGCAAATAAGACACGAGCTGCTAGAAATCTTGAGACCTAAGGGTTTCAACTTACGGAAGTGGTGTTCAAATAGCAGTCAACTTCTAAAAGAAATTCCAAAGGAGGATACGATTGCTGACATCAATCTCGGTGACACACTGGAACAAACAAGTGTCAAAACATTGGGAATCATATGGGCACCCAAAGAAGACCAATTATGTGGAAAGGCCCAAAGACATACAAAAGGAATAACCAGACGAGTGGTGCTATCTGAAGTCGGTCAAATCTTTGATCCTCTAGGACTGTTCGCACCGGTAGTGGTAAGAGCGAAAATGTTTCTTCAACATGTTGCTACCGAACGAATTGAGATGGATGAGGACCTACCGCCGTATTTGGAGAAGCAATGGGAAGCTTACCGAGAGGATGTACAGGCACTAAACCACATGAAAATTCCAAGGCATATTTTTGAGGGCAAGGTCCCCACTACAAAGGAATTGCATACATTTGTTGATGCATCAGAAAAGGCGTATGGTGCGGCCGTTTATGTCCGATCAACCTATAAAAATGGCCAAATTTCGGTCAGATTGTTGTGCGCCAAGTCGAGAGTGGCTCCCCTGGAAAAACAGACACTGCCCCGGCTGGAACTATGTGCAGCTGTACTTGGAGTTGAACTCACGGATAGAGTTCGACAGGATCTCCAATTCGGATCAGAAGGTGTGGAATCATTTCTCTGGTCAGACTCAACAGTAGTACTCTCTTGGATTAATTCACGGGCATCACATTTCCACACGTTTGTGGCTAATCGGTTGACCAAAATACATGCGGTATCACATCCAAGGCAATGGCGTCATGAGTCATCAGCGCTCAACGCAGCTGATGTTCTGTCTCGAGGCATATCAGCAGCCCAGCTTAGCACACATACATTATGGTTATATGGACTACTATTTTTGCATAGACCACAACGTGGCTGGCCAGCACCATTTAAGCCTACAGAGCACACGATTGATACCGCTGAGAAGAAAACCAAGGTATTCAGCATTGTGACTGCCACGGCAAACAACAAGAGTGAATGGATATATACGGTAAATCACAGAAATTCGTTTTACCGGCTTCAGCGAATAGTGGCGTATGTGCTACGGTTTTGTCACAAGCAGAACAGGAAACCAACGGCTCAGTTAGAGTTGGAAGAGTTGGACCAAACACGGAGAGTGATCATTAACCCTCCGTCGGACACCTGGGTCTGGCCAGACCTTTTTTGACTTTGAACGTTAAGCTAACATGGTTCCATTTTATCTATCGACTTGAAATTCCAGGTAGCTTCCTAAAATTTTATTTTCTATCGATCTAGCCACAGGACAATTACCAAAAGGTCCTTGAACAAGGCGAAAAAAAAGGATTAAAAAGTTACACCTTCGGACGGACACATTGATGATGCGTCTGATATTGAAAATGATGTGATAACAATCGAGCCAAATGAAATATTTGATAGTGATGAAGATATAGAAGACGAAACAGATCAAGTTGCTGGTCAATGTGATGATGGCTTTTTTTACGGCAAAAACGGAACAAAATGGAGCAAAAACGAGCCATCCGCTGTTATTCGTACGCGTCAACACAACATTATGCGTTTTCGATTTGGGCCAAGACAACAAAATGCCATTCCAATTGAGGTATTCAAGCTGTTTTTTTCGCCAAATATTTCATTTATTATTGTTACTCAAACAAATCGTCATGGAAAAGAAGCCACTCGTAAATGGAATGCAGAGAATCCTGATTCTAAACCCAGAGTTTGGAATGATTCGACAAGCACTGAGCTTGACGCTTTTGTTGGAATTCTTTTGGCTGCTGGCCTATCACACAATAATATGCAAACATCAGAAGTCTTGTGGCGTTCTGATGCTTTGCCCATTTTCCGAGCAGCTATGTCTTATAGACGATTCAAGCAATTATCGCGATATATTCGTTTTGATGACAGTCGTACCCGTGAATTTCGTCAACAAAGCGATAAACCCGCGCCCATTCGAGATATATGGAATTTGTTAAATGAAAACCTCGCCAATAACTATGATGCACATGATGTTGTGACTATTGACAAGCAACTGTTTCCATATCGTGGCAGAACCAAATTTACACAATATATACCGTCAAAGCCAGCAAAATATGGCATAAAAGTGTGGTGGGCATGCGATGCGAAAACAAAATATCCGTTGCAAGGAAAGCTGTATACTGGCAAAGAAGGAACCAATCGTGAAGTGAACCAAGGCGAAAATGTGTTGATGCAACTTTCAAACCGATATAGTATGAGTGGCCGAACGATCGTTGCTGATAATTTCTTTGTAACATTGGATGCTGCCAAAAGACTTGCTGTTATTGGTCTCGCATTGGTTGGCACCATACGATCCAACAAGAGATGTCTTCCTTCGGAAATGAAAAAACAAGACTCTCGTCCAGTGCTTTCATCATTGTTTGGTTTTCATGAAAACGTATCGATTTGTAGCTACATGCCAAAAAAAAAAATCGAGCCGTAAACTTGCTTTCCACCGTACATTATTCGAAGTTCTGTGAAGGAGAGGCAAAGAAACCAGAGGCAATTATGTTTTATAATGCTAACAAAGCAGGTGTCAATTCAATGGATCAAATGGTTTCGCATTTCACGACAAAACGACCAACAAGGCGATGGACATATGCTTTCTTTTGCAACATGTTGGATATCATGGCATTCGCTGCTTACTGTATATGTAAGGAAGTGGATGGTTACGAAAAAAACAGCGCCCGGCGAACTTTTTTGAATAATCTCTCCAACACATTAGTTCGTGCAAATATCGAAAATCGAATGAACAATATTCATGTCATTGGTCAATTTACAACTCGTTCGGCGGTTGAAGCATTCTTCGGAAAACCAATAAATTTAACAAAAAATTTGATCCTTGCCAATAAAGCTGGAGCCGATACACTAACAAACAAGAGAGAGTGTCGCTGTTGTTTACAAGGAAGCGAAAAAGTGCGCCGTAAAACTCGTTTTTTTGTACTGCTTGCAATCAGCCAGTATGCCAACAACACTCAAAAACAGCTTATACATGCTTTGTTTGTGTTTCTCAGAATCCGTAAGAAAATTGGAATTATATTTTCCATCATACAATTACATTTCATTCCATTTCTATTGTTAAAACAACAACAAATTAATTAAAAATGAAGTAAGTAAGTCGTCTCGCCGACTTGGATATACCATACACCAGTAAAACAAATATTTTAAATTTATAATAACCAATGCATTTTCGTATTTTTAAAAAAATCTGTTTGCATGCTTTTTAGAAGCATATCTTAGTATTTCGCTCACTCAAGCATTTGAGCACCCTAGCGCCCCCACCAGCCAACGGCCACTTCCGGCCATATGGAAAAACGTTTATATGCATAACTTGACTATTTTTATTCCGATTTTGATCAAATTTGGTATTTTGCTTGATATTAGTATCAAATTTAAGTGTGCTAAATTTGATTGCACAAGGTAGAAAATTACGGGAGATAATCGAGTTTTTTCAAATTACGGGGGCGGAGGGGGGCGTGGCAAAATCTTTACACATCAAAACTGTGCGCAATTACTAAGCAAATATTTATACCAACTATGGTATCTCTAGCTAAAATAGGTTTTGAGAAAATCGGTTTTATTTGATTTGCGGGGGCGGTAGGGGGCGTGGCAAAATTTTTATAAATACAAAATGTGCGCGTTTACTAAGCAAATATACATACCAAATTTTGTGTCTCTAGTTGCTATGGTGTTTAAGAAAATCGGTTTTATATCATTTGCGGGGGCGGTAGGGGGCGTGGCAAACATTTGAAACAAACTCGATAAGCGTACATATGACACGAGTCTACATACCAAATTTGGTGGCTCTGGCTCTTATAGTCTCCGAGATCTAGGTGTTCATACAGACGGACGGACCGTCGGACGGACGGACAGACGGACATGGCTAGATCGTCTCGGCTGTTGATGCTGATCAAGAATATATATACTTTATGGGGTCGGAAAAGCTTCCTTCTGCCTGTTACATACATTTTAGCGACTTTAATATACCATTTCACCCTATGGGTGTATGGTATAATAAAAAACAAAAGTGAACGAAAGAAAAATGTCTATTTTTCGTAATCCGATTTTTTTTCGGGTATATATTTTCTTCCACATATAGCTCAATGCAAATCGATTAAGAATGGTAAGAAATTAAAATATCTACCTACTCGGTACATATATGAGCCAGAATATATGGTTAATTTCTATTTAAATGCATGTAAATACATAGGGGTCTGGCCAGACCCAAGTGTCCGTCCGAAGGTTTTAAAATATGTGTCCGACGGAGGGTTAAGCAAATTCAAGAAACAGGATTTGCATATGAATTACGGCACTTAAAGAAACGACCTGATCAACCGCTAGATCGCAAAAGCACGGTGGCAACATTGCCACTAATACTGGATGAATATTCAATCATACGAGTAGCAACTCGGCTACAACAAGCACCAGTATCAACGGAAACAAGGAAGCCATATCTCTTGCCGTATAATGATCCGGTGGTAAAAATGATACTAAGGATACTTCATGAAGAGAATCTTCATTGTGGACATGAGGCACTACGCGGAATAGCTAGGCAACAGTACCACATCATTAAGGTGAAGCCGATGGTCCGGAATGTGATCCAGGGCTGCGTAAAATGCACCAAGTATCGGCCTCAGTTCTTTAAACAAGTCATGGGCGACTTACCTGAGCACCGGGTATCTCAAAATAGACCCTTTCTCAACGCCGGAGTAGACTATTGTGGACCATTCTGGATCCACCATAAAGTTCGAGGAAAACGTCCCGACAAGGCTTACATTGCAGTATTTGTATGCTTTGCAACCAAGGCAGTCCACCTGGAGTTGGTCGGAGACCTGTCCACCTCCTCATTCGTAGGTGCGCTTCAGCGTTTCATTGGACGCAGAGGAAGATGTCAGACATTGTACTGCGACAATGCAACAAACTTTGTTGGAGCAAACAACCAACTGAAGGAGCTGAATGATACTATACACTCAGAGAAGGCAGCAGATACTATTAAGGAGTTTTGCAACAAAAAAGGAGTGCAATTTAAGTTCATACCACCACGGTCTCCACATTTCGGAGGATTATGGGAAGCTGCAGTGAAATCCGCTGAGCATTTACTATTGAAAAACGTGTCGTATCGTAACTGTCTAACATTTTTGTCAATGTTGAAGCAGTACTGAACTCTCGCCCGTTAACCCCAAACTCAGACGATCCCAACGACTTGACAGCTCTAAAACCAGGCCATCTATTGATCGGAGAACCATTAGTAGCTCAATCTGATGCAGAGCCAGTAACACAGCGATCCATTCCAGAGCAATGGGAATTAGTGCAACGGATTAAGCATACATTCTGGACACAATGGTCTCAAGAGTACCTACAGGAATTGCAGGGTACATCCAAATGGAAGAAACCATATAACAATGTCAAAGAAGGCATGATGGTAATTCTAAAGGAGGATAATGTGCCCATCTTGCAGTGGCCGATTGGACGAATTATCAAATTGTATCCAGGCCTGGATGGATACGTCCGTGTAGTAGACGTTAAAACAGCCAGAGGCACCTACAAGCGTGCCATCCACCAGACCAATTGAACTCACAGTGACCTGTGACGATAACATCCAAGATGTCACTATCAAGAAGACTGGATTGTTAACCCTAGACCCGACGTGTACAGCAAGAAGTTCTGCTATCCGAATAACAGGTCACCGTATAGCTACGACAGACACAATGAAATTGTCATATGTGCGATTTGGCAACTTCAGCATTGGCCCAACAAAGGCAGCGCCAACAACAACACAATTCACGAAGCTTAGCTTAGCTACGACGAATTAAGCAACATTCAAGGAAAACTGGAAACTAAGCCAAACTGGAAATTGCCAGAAGACCCCAGCCAGCCGGCTCACCATGTTATCGTCTCCTACGTAGCGCTAACAATACCATTGGTTCTTGTGATGGCATATGGAACAAAAGATGCTTACAACCCCAAAGACACAATGGTCCAGATCAGACAACCGTGAGGATCGTCAATCCCATACCGACTCCTGCTGCAGTAAACCCAGCCCCCAGCAATTTTGCTGAGATGGTCAGCAGTTAACAATAAAGACCTAGTGAATTAAGCTGATATGCAATAAAGACGTATTTTGCTGACCTAACACTATGTCGAACTATGCACTGGTGAGCTCGGCTCAAGCATACACGAAAAAACTCGCGTGTAAATACAATGGAGGATTTAATGAATTCATTATTAGTTGCTTCAGACCCACTTATAACAAGTTTGTGCAAAAACTAACGATATAAATCAATCTAGTAAAGAAATAGTATTTGATAAGGAAGTTCGAAGTCTGCTATTAAATTACCCTTCAGATTCAGAAAATTCCGATTCGGAATCGGATAACTAATATTATTAATTATAATAATAGTTAAAATAATAGTTAATAATAGTTTATAATAGTTAAAAGAATAGTTAATAATAGTTAAGAATGCAGACAATAAAAATGTTAAAAACATGTATGTTGGTGTTTAAACTATATAAAATAAGATAACAATAAGACAATCATAATATAGAAATATATGTCAAGTTAGTATGTAACCCGATTATAGATATCGATGGCTCATCAGTCATAAGTAGGTTTGAGATGGTCAGCAGTTAACAATAAAGACCTAGTGAATTAAGCTGCTATGCAATAAAGACGTATTTTGATGACCTAACACTATGTCGAACTATGCACTGGTGAGCTCTCTATTTTTACTATAAAAGAAATGCATTATTCTTAGTAAGATCAGATACCAATTGTAGTTACATCGGGTGTGCATCGCTGTGTCTTTGGCCCCCAATCTCTACCTTTGTAATCTCACTCCGAAGTCCACCCAATTTATGTGTTGGTTGCGACAACCTTTAGTCACTGGTTTATGTGCTAGTGCCTATATATATATAAATAAATAAACATTTAATAACTTCATGAAATACTAAAGTCGTTCATTGAACAATGTAAATAAAAAAATAAAAAAGCATAACAAAAATTTAAGTTGCAAAAAGTTATTAAATATTGTGCCTTGAAGGGTCCAATATAAAAATTACCATTATTGCAAAATTGTTTATTTTTTGAGTAATTAATTTCGTTACGCTAGATCAGCCAAATCGCCCACTGTGCAAGTAGGTTCCATTCACCCTTTTTTTGTTGCCGACTTCGTCTATGATGTAGATGGTTGCGGCGTTGATTAACGATTAAGGGTTCCAAGTGACCTGGTCGAGAGCTACATTGGGCTTGAGTTCCGGCTACTAATTTTTGCATGCAGCCATTTGTGGGCGATCTTTTGCAGAATGTTGTGGTTACCGCCATTTGGCAACCCTCGTCTGAGAATAGCTCCGTACCACAATCAGCAACTACGTTTCTGTTATTGAAATCTAAAACTGTTATCCCGTTTTACCGGGAAAAGGCTGATTTGTTTACAGACAGATTCTGGGTGAGGATATTTGATTAAAAAGTACAAAATGTTAAAATTTTTAAAAAACCTTGATACTACCTACTTCTAATAAATCTGACACACTAATATTAATGAGATATTTGTTGGTAATTTCCTTGACATCTAAGTCATCGAGAATTAGAGGGTTCAATAAATTCGCTTTTGCTAAATTTCTTGTTAGACTTAAATTTTCAAGGTGTGTAATGACCATTCTGTTCTTTGCTACAATTCCTTACCTGTACAAAGGAGTAAGTTTGTTACCAAGGCGTTTGTTTGATTTTACCAAAACTTAGATGTGCTGTGAAGGGGTGGTGCATTGACAATTTGTATTTGAAACTAATTTAATAGGAGGGACCTTATTGTTTCAGAATTTATCGACCTTTCATTATTAAAATTTATTTATGCATGTCAGAAAGAATCTTTATCCGTGGAGAAAACGTAGATGTGTAAAATTTCTCCTGCGTAAGCCCGTGCTGGTGTCGTATCCAGCTTATGTTTCTTTTGATGCGTGTCATATTTTGCCACAGAGCAAACCTTGCAATTTGCTGCTGTTTCTGTTGTCAATTTTCCCATGTTAGGGAAAAAATAGTCTTGCAAAATTTGTTTCACGTTTTCCTGGGCTGCACGGTGCGCCCTGTTATATTCGGTCACTACAATTTCTTTTTGTTCCGACTTGTCCGATACATCTGTAACGATGTGTTTGCAATACCAGAATTTTGTTGCCGGATACAGTTCAACCAATTTGTGCTGAATGAGAGCAAAAGTTGGCAGTTCGCAATGTATTGCGTTACCACTTCAGCATTTATTACATCTTGTAGTGTCTGTAAAAGTGAATCAGGGTATGATGTACCGAAGGGAAATCTGCTTCCTCAATCACGATTTGATTTCGAAACTAATTAAAGGGCTTATCGGATACATCAAAAGTGTAGGTCAGAGACTCTTCACTATGGCAGTTTTCCCTATCGGACTCTGATTCTGAATCTGGTGCTTCGAGAAATTTTCGTTTCCTGGTTTGTAAATTATTTTTGCGCCATGTGCGTCAATATATGTTTTCAAGCGTATTAATTTCGCGTTCGAATTTTTGTCTGACACGACGAAGGTTAACGGCTGGTGGTCGGTAAATATGTTTAAGTCTCTTACCCCATAGTTCTTTAGTGACCACACTATGGCAAGATGCTCCCTTTCGTTGGTCGCAAAATTTCTTTCGTTATTACGCAATTTACCGGAAATCATGGTAATTGGTCTGCCTTTTTGTGAAAGGACAGCGCCTAGTCCATCACCAGGTGCGTCTGTCGTAAGATCGAATGGTTGTCGATAATCTGGGTAAGCTAAAAAAAACTTCTTCCGAAGCTAAAATATCTTTTAGCTTGGAGAATGTCTGCAGTTATTCTGAAATAAGCTCGATTTTCTTTTCGGGGCAAGTTTTTGCAAACTTTTCCATTTTCGACCTTTAAAATATCTGGGCGATAATAGATGGCCAATCCAAGAAATGATCTGAGATCGAAAAGGGTACTTAGTGTTGGAAAATTTTTGATTGCCTAAACTTTTTCGCGTGAAGTTGTAATACCATCCCTAGAAACGATGAATCCCAGATACTCCACACTTTTTTATACCCTTACAGAGGGTATTACAAAGTGGTCAGATGTTTGTAACGCACAGAAGGAGACGTTTCCGACCATATAAAGTATATATATTCTTGATCAGCATGAGTTGATAAAGCCATGTCCGTATGTCCGTCTGTCCGTCCGTCTGTGCGTATGCGTTTCACTCAGCCATCTTAAGAGCTATCGGGATGAAATTTTTTTTGGCGGCTTTTTATTACCTGGGAATAAAGTATGAAAATCGGCAGAATCGGACCACTATATCATATAGCTCTGGAGGAAACATTTTTGCAAAAATTGGAGTATTGCCGTATAGCTACGACAGACACAATGAAATTGTCATATGTGCGATTTGGCAACTTCAGCATTGGCCCAACAAAGGCAGCGCCAACAACAACACAATTCACGAAGATGCAGCTTAGCTACGACGAATTAAGCAACATTCAAGGAAAACTGGAAACTAAGCCAAACTGGAAATTGCCAGAAGACCCCAGCCAGCCGGCTCACAATGTTATCGTCTCCTACGTAGCGCTAACAATACCATTGGTTCTTGTGATGGCATATGGAATAAGAAGATGCTTACAACCCCAAAGACACAATGGTCCAGATCAGACAACCGTGAGGATCGTCAATCCCATACCGACTCCTGCTGCAGTAAACCCAGCCCCCAGCAATTTTGCTGAGATGGTCAGCAGTTAACAATAAAGACCTAGTGAATTAAGCTGATATGCAATAAAGACGTATTTTGCTGACCTAACACTATGTCGAACTATGCACTGGTGAGCTCTCTATTTTTACTATAAAAGAAATGCATTATTCTTAGTAAGATCAGATACCAATTGTAGTTACATCGGGTGTGCATCGCTGTGTCTTTGGCCCCCAATCTCTACCTTTGTAATCTCACTCCGAAGTCCACCCAATTTATGTGTTGGTTGCGACAACCTTTAGTCACTGGTTTATGTGCTAGTGCCTATATATATATAAATAAATAAACATTTAATAACTTCATGAAATACTAAAGTCGTTCATTGAACAATGTAAATAAAAAAATAAAAAAAGCATAACAAAAATTTAAGTTGCAAAAAGTTATTAAATATTGTGCCTTGAAGGGTCCAATATAAAAATTACCATTATTGCAAAATTGTTTATTTTTTGAGTAATTAATTTCGTTACGCTAGATCAGCCAAATCGCCCACTGTGCAAGTAGGTTCCATTCACCCTTTTTTTTGTTGCCGACTTCGTCTATGATGTAGATGGTTGCGGCGTTGATTAACGATTAAGGGTTCCAAGTGACCTGGTCGAGAGCTACATTGGGCTTGAGTTCCGGCTACTAATTTTTGCATGCAGCCATTTGTGGGCGATCTTTTGCAGAATGTTGTGGTTACCGCCATTTGGCAACCCTCGTCTGAGAATAGCTCCGTACCACAATCAGCAACTACGTTTCTGTTATTGAAATCTAAAACTGTTATCCCGTTTTACCGGGAAAAGGCTGATTTTTTTACAGACAGATTCTGGGTGAGGATATTTGATTAAAAAGTACAAAATGGAAATCATGGTAATTGGTCTGCCTTTTTGTGAAAGGACAGCGCCTAGTCCATCACCAGGTGCGTCTGTCGTAAGATCGAATGGTTGTCGATGATCTGGGTAAGCTAAAAAAACTTCTTCCGAAGCTAAAATATCTTTTAGCTTGGAGAATGTCTGCAGTTATTCTGAAATAAGCTCGATTTTCTTTTCGGGGCAAGTTTTTGCAAACTTTTCCATTTTCGACCTTTAAAATATCTGGGCGATAATAGATGGCCAATCCAAGAAATGATCTGAGATCGAAAAGGGTACTTAGTGTTGGAAAATTTTTGATTGCCTAAACTTTTTCGCGTGAAGTTGTAATACCATCCCTAGAAACGATGAATCCCAGATACTCCACACTTTTTTATACCCTTACAGAGGGTATTACAAAGTGGTCAGATGTTTGTAACGCACAGAAGGAGACGTTTCCGACCATATAAAGTATATATATTCTTGATCAGCATGAGAAGCTGAGTTGATATAGCCATGTCCGTCTGACCGTCTGTCCGTCCGTCTGTGCGTATGCGTTTCACTCAGCCATCTTAAGAGCTATCGGGATGAAATTTTTTTTGGCGGTTTTTTATTACCTGGGAATAAAGTATGAAAATCGGCAGAATCGGACCACTATATCATATAGCTCTGGAGGAAACATTTTTGCAAAAATTGGAGTATTGGAGTATTTACCAATATGATAGTATTATATATAAAATCTCAGATCCCAAAATTTGAATCTGATCGGATAAATAGAACATAAGTTACAGCCGATATAAATCAGTTCGGCTTGCTGCTTACTACGTCATCATCAAATCAACAGAGCACACGCATGCACACATACAGACGCAACGGTACATAAACTATATGTGTATGCGTGCGAATCGCGGCATGCGTGTAAAATTGGATGGGGAAGAAGAAGAAGAAATTGTTAGCTTCTTTGATATTTTTGTTTAAATTTGGATTTTTCCTGTGATACTCGCATACCCGCGTCCTGAAGACTTTTAAGGGACCCATTCAATGTCCCTAACATGATCTTTTTTTTCGTAAAAAAATAATAACATCGTCTATGTAGACGTAGCATATTCTACTTATCTTTTCCCTAAGGACGTCATCGATGGCCCTCTGGAAGATACTGGGAGCAATTTTGAGCCCGAAGGGAAGTCTGCAGAATTTATACTTCCCATTATTGACAGAAATAGCGGTTTCCTTCCTTGTTAGGGAAGACGTTTTCATCCGTCCCTTTTTTCTCGACCACCCAGGTCGGATTATTATAGGGAGATTTTGAGGGTCGAATTATGCCGTGGGCTAAAAGCTGTTTAACTTCTGCGTTGACAAAGTCCGTAACGCCCAATGGGTAACCGATTCCCCATTTGTTTGAAATCATTGGAATAGGGTACTTGTCATCTGTAGTATTTTGGTTTAGTTTCCTAAAGTCAATTACTAGCCTCTTTTTATGGAAGCCGTTTTCATCTGTCCCTTTTTTGTCGACCACCCAGGTCGGATTATTATAGGGAGATTTTGAGGGTCGAATTATGCCGTTGGCTAGAAGTTGTTTAACTTCTGTCCGTAACGCCCATTGGGAGTGGGGATAGTTTAGAGTATACCGGTTCCCCATTTGTTCGAATAGTTGCTACAGTGTTTAAGTTATATGGCAGAGCGTCGACAAGATCTGCGAACGTTCCTTCTCTTTCGACTATCATCTTGTTGAAAGATTTAAGTACAGCAGACGGGACATCTGCATCGTCGATATAAATGAAATTTACTTGTGGGCAACGGGTAAGATTAATGGACTGAGATGCATTTTTTTTTTTAAATATGTGGTTGGATAACACTGTGTAACACCAAAAATCAAACCGCACCGGACCTTTTTTTTCTGAAAGTACATTTATTGAATAGCAAAATCCTATTTGGGTTTTTTAAAGTTAGATCGTTTTTTTATTATATAGCGAGTTGAAATTTTAAATTTTGAGGTTAATTTTTGGTTTGTCATATGAGCTGAATATGACTTTTATATCGATTCCTTTATGCATCGGATCTAAATCTTCCTTATTTATTGTAGAAATATTGTTAATGCTTAAATAAATTTAATTCATGAATGTTACATAACCCAAAATGCCATTTTCAGCTATAGTTTAAAAAAAAATTACATTTAAGTCATTTTCTAGAGTAGTTTTGGAGTATTTTTAATTTATAACTATTTTGTCACCAGATAGTTTATAAAGATAATGATTCAGCCCTGGGTGAGCGACGTTATGCTCTTCCCCTGGTCTTATCGATAAGTAAAGAAGAAGAAGTTGGTACCAAAACGTGAACGAGAAAGGGTGCGAACGAAGAAGCTCCTACGATCGGTGGTAACGGACGGCCATCACGAACGAATCCAACGGCAAAAGCTTTGCAATCTACAATCTCCTACTGGGTAATGTCATTTACAACCGACATTCTCAGAAGTGGGTTTAGTAGGTGACAACTTTTTGTGGTAAAAATAATTGTAAAATTAATTTAAAACTAAAAATATTTTTAGAAATAATAATCAAAAGTATTTTCTTGGTTTACCGTGGAAAACTTTTTGAATTGCTCCTTGAGATTTCGATATGCCGTGACTTTTGTATCTTTAGCTAACAAGTCATGGGTTTTTGCCTTATTTCTAAACATATTTTTAGTTTTTAATTAATTTTACAATTATTATTCCCACAAAAAATAGTTATAAATTAAAAATACTCCAAAACTACTCTAGAAAATGGCTTAAATGTAATTTTTTTTTTTAAACTATAGCTGAAAATGGCATTTTGGGTTATGTAACATTCATGAATTAAATTTATTTAAGCATTAACAATATTTCTACAATAAATAAGGAAGATTTATATCCGATGCATAAACAAGGAATCGAAAAAAAAATGTCCGGTTCGGTTTGATTTCAACAACCTTCAATTTGTCGCATAGTGTAATAGATCGATAGTTTCTCCGACCTTTTTTAAGAGGTCAAACCCAATTATGCCGTCAGAATCTTCTGGGATATTTATCAAAAAGAAGTGTGCTTTAAGACCGACAATATATATTGGACATCTTATCGTGACCTTTGAGGTTCCATGTATGTAAGGTACGATGGAAAGTTATAGAGGTTTAACAGCAGCAAGCGAACAGATGATCACGAAGAGCAGACTTTAACAGCAGAGATAGACAGCAGAGTAGAGTAGAGACAGAGAGAGTTTGGCGACTCGAGCAGCAGCAGCGAGAGAAAAGAAGAGAACCGAGCAGCAGAGTAAACGACGAAATTAGGATACTTGTAACTTTTCCAAAATACTTTTAAATTAAATAATTAATTAACTTAGTTGAGTAAACCCACTCAACTCACATTTGGGGGCTCGTCCTAATTTGGAGTGTACGTGTTTTTTTGTAGTTGTCTGGAGGTGTCTCAAATTTGGACAGTGGAGTCTCAAAAGTTTTAACTTAGTTCAGTAAACCCACTCAACTCACATTTGGGGCCTCGTCCTAATTTGAAGTGTACGCGTTATTTGTAGTTGTCTGGAGGTATCTCAAATTTGGACAGAGGAGTCTCAAAAGTTTTACCGCGAATTTGCTGAGTAACGCTGATGAGACGGACGGCACTACAAAGCATTCTGGAATACCAATACTGAGAGGGAGACAACCATACTACACCAAATCGGAAGCAAAGAAGGCAGTTCAGAGAATGGAAAATGAAGCGAGTAGCGAGTTGAAGCTGGATGAAGTTGCACCTGGAGGCGAAGTTAGTGCTATAGGAATTAAGGCCATGGCTGACGTAAGCACGTGTTAAAATGACCAATACAGAGAAGTTGTTTCTGGAGGCCAAACAATATTCGAATGTAAGGATGATGCTCGAGAATGATTTTGTGCAGCGAAGAAAATGCGCCGAGATACACGCAGAGTTACTTGATCGGAAAAGGCACAAGCACAACGTTAATGTGCAGTCAGTAATCCGCTATAAAGTCGACGGTTTGCAGATGAAAAGCAACTTTAGATATACTCTGTATGGTTGCAAGTCTTTTAAATAGCTTCAAGAGCAGTATAATGTGCATGAGCGCGCTGCCAAAAGATCTGCACTGCTTTAATTGCGTATCTGTTGAGCATGTTGAGATGCCACGTCGAAATGCTATCGGTGCAATAAAGAGGGACATATGGCGAAATATTTTAGTGGCTCAGCTGCAGACATTCATGTTGTTCGTGACGCAACACGAATGAAGAGGATAGCTGTCAACTGAGTCGAAGTGGAGTGCTTAGTGGATACGGGAGCCGATGTATTCTTTGGGACAAAGACGGTATTCAACAATATTCCAGGCGTTATGCTGAAGAGATGGACGTCGAAGCTGCCAGGTCTGAGACATAATATGACACGCCTAGTTGGATGCTTTGAAGCAGATGTTATCGTTAATCAGGAGAATACTTGGCACAAATTTGTTGGTTTTGCGGATAGAGACATTCAATATGACACGCTGCTCGGAATTGATTTTTTATAAATTCGATCTTTCAGCATCGGCAGGAGGATACAAGTTTTCTTTCCCGCAGAAGGAGAAAACTTGTGAGCAGATATACAGGTAAAACAATGTTGAAATCGATGCTTCTCAACAGTATGCAAATAAAGTTAATCGGCTGATTCAGAACAACAAGTTTGCAGATGCCGTAGCAGAAATACCTATCAGGCTTAAAATAGATGGAGAAATAACTCCTTTTCGCCAGTCTTGGAGACTTAGCCGATTGGCAATTGCTGAGGAAATCGATGTGGAAAAACAGATCGAAGAATGGTTAGCAGCCAAGTAAACAAGAAGGATGATGGTTTTAAAGGACTGCTTTCTTATTCCGCTGATCGATGATGTGCTAGATAAATTGCAGAACGCCAAGTTCATTACGGTGATCGATCTGGAGAACGGCTTCCTCCTGTCCCTATTGAAGAGAAAACTAAAAAATATACTGTATTTATCACGAAAACGGGTCTGTACGAATTTAACACAGCCCCGTTCAGATTCCGCAATTCGCCAGCCGTTTTTATTCGATGATAAACAATGATGTTCTCGATTTATATATGGACGACATAATTATTCACGCTGAGACTCCAGAAGAGTGCTTTGACAAAATGTCACACGTTTTGGAGAAGGCTGGATCATTTGGATTGAAGATTAAATGGCGGAAATGTCACTTTATGCAGGCAATGGAATTGTGTGGCCTGGACATGAAAAAACGGCGGCCGTCAGTAGGTTTTCGATGCCAAAAAACGTCAGGGCAGTGCAAGGATTTTTGGGATTAACTGGATTTTTCAGAAAATTTATCTTGAATTATTCCCAAATCGCACGCCCATTAACCGACCTTTTGCGGAAGAATGTTAGCTTCAAAATGGGCGAGTCTTAGATGAAAGCATTTCAATTACTCAAGAATGCATTGACTGCAGAGCCTGTGCTGAAGCTATACATCAGAGGAGCTAAGACTGAATTACATACGGATGCATCAAAGGATGGATACGGAGCGGCACCCTTGCAGTGGTCAGAAGGCTAACTGCATCCTGTTCACTTCTGGAGCCAAAAATCGTCTGAATCAGAGTCACGGCAACACAGTTATATTCTTGAAACGAAGGCCGTATATTTAGCAGCAAATCTAGGCACTACCTGCTGGGCTTGCAATTTAAGTTGGTTACGGATTGCTCTGCATTCAAACAAACGCTGAAGAAGGTGGATGTTCCGAGATCAGTAACACAGTGGATAATATATATTCAAGACTTTGACTACGAAGTAGAACATCGACCAGGGGAAAGGCTAAAGCATGTCGCAATCCTTGTATACTGGTGGCTTCTCTGGAGATTACAGCCCGTATAAAAGCAGCGCAAGCTATAGATGATACTCTTAAAGCCATTGTGGAGATTTTAGGCAGCCGTCGGTTTGAGGGGTACAAGATGAAAGGTGGACTTCTTTACAGGGAATAAAACGGTAACGATCTCCTTATTGTTCCGAAGCAGATGGAAAAGGAGGTGATTGTCGACGCTCTTAATGTTGGTCACTTCGCCGTGCAAAAAACCCTTCATGCTGTGTATCAATCTTATTGGATTCCCCATCTCGAACAAAAGGTTCAGCAGATTGTGAATAACTGTGTGAAATGTATAATTTTTAACAAAAAACTGGGCAAGAAAGAGGGTTTCCTTAATTATGTTGACAAAGGAGACCAACCACTTCATACGTTGCATATTGACCATTTAGGCCCCATGGACGCCACTACGAAGCAGTATAAATACATCTTGGCGATGGTTGATGATTTTACAAAGTTTATTTGGCTGTTTCCGACCAAAACTACAAGCTGCGAGGAAGCGCTAAAAAAAATAGATGTATGGTCACAAATCTTCGGAAATCCTGTGCATACAGTTTCCGAAAGAGGCTCAGCATTTACGGCCAACTTGTTTGCGGAGCATATGAAAACGAATGGCATACAGCATGTATGCGCCACAATGGGAGTTCCTTGTGGAAATGGACAGGTGGAGAGAGTAAATCGAACAATTTTGTCGGTTGTTGCAAAGATCTCCGAAAGCGATCCAACCAAGTGGTTTAAGGCAGTTCCAGAAGTACAGAGAACCCATAAAGTAAATATATTCTTCATCAGAATCAATAGCCGAGTCGATCTAGCCATGTCCGTCCGTTGGTCTGTCCGTATGAACACGTAGATCTCGGAGATTATAAGAGCTAGAGCCAACCAAATTTGGTACGTAGAGTTGTTTCGTATTCGCGCAGATTTTTAATATTTTCGCCATGCCCACTCCCGCCTACATAATTTAAAGAAATCCGATTGACTCCCGCATTATTTTGACTTACGCTATGAAAATCGGCACACTAGTTAGTCCTATTCATTTCTACCAACCTACCAAATGTTATTGACATCGTACTAAATATACGTATAAAAGTTTTTTACTAGGCAGTCCAAACGGCCGGAGGTGGCCATAGGCTAGTGGCGGTGCTAGAGGGCGCGTGTTTTTGGTGCTTGGTATACCGAAGTTACTTCAAAACTTTTCAAAAACATTGCATGCAATGTTATAATCATCTACTGGCGCGAAAATAATGGTTCTGCCGAGATTTTGATATTGTTTTCGCCAAGACGTGACGGGTGCTAAAAGCGTTCCCGTGAATGGCGTGGTCCGTCTTTATACAAAGTTCAAACGCAATATTCCTGAAAATTATTTTTGCCCATTCGTAGAGAAGCTTTGCAAACTTTGCCATGAGATGTAGAAATAAAATTACACTCAGCATTAACTTTAAAATCCATTTCGTGGTGCAACAAATTCTTGAAGTTACATATATTTGTTTTTATACTGCGACACTGCCCCACCAAAAAATATGATACATTTTTTATTGTACCGAACTTATTAATAAGATTAGCCATTAGTTTGGAGTTAAATAGGTGAACCGAATGTAATGAAGCGAATTTTCCAAAATCATTACAAAATTATGTTTCACTTTATGTTCATTCTTGAATGGATTGTACAATAGACGAGCGTTGCATAGCGTCCTGAATCGGGCAGGTGTAATTTTCCGAAAAGTTGTGATGAATTTACCTTTAGACATAACTACTTTAAATTTACTTAAATAACACTGTGATAGTCCAAAAAAAAAGACGTGGGAAAATTTATGGTTTCACCCTATTTCGGGTCTTGCGAATCGAACTGCATTATTAGTTTTTTAAGTTATAACGATGGTTTCATACAAAATTTTTTGCGGAAGTTTTTCATCAAAGTTGCCATTTTTTCGAAAAGGGTATTTTTTCCATTTGCTCCTAACTTCTAAAATATTTACTTTTTTTACACACTTTCAGCAAAGTTTCTTAGAATTGAAAGGGCTACAAATTTTGGGAAGACATCTAGCCTCTAAATCTACCCATTCCCGAGCATTGGGACAAAAGGTAAAAAAAAATCGAATTTTGACCAAATTTTTTTTATGTTTTCTTTCTCGCATTTTGTTAATATTGAAAATTTTCTATTCGAATCTTGATCATGATATGAGAATTTATTATGCTCAATGGCAGTAGAAGAGACACCAGACCTATCTAATTTACGATTTATAATATAACCATTTAATAAAATTGGATTTTTTTTAGATACGTTAACAAAATTAAACTAACTGTATTTGTTTAGTTTGTGAAAAATATTTATCGATTTGCGATGGCTCATACATTGATAGTAGCTCTCTTTAGTTTTGCGAGTTTATTCTGGCATGCGTAGCAGTTACCCGTATGATGAGAAATGAGTTCCAGGAGATATTTTGCGAGGGCTCGTAAATATTCCACATACGTAAGAAAATACGGAAAAACTTGTCGGACACTTGTTAATTATACCATACACCCATTGGGTGAAATGGTATATTAAAGTCGCCAAAATGTATGTAACAGGCAGAAGGAAGCTTTTCCGACCCCATAAAGTATATATATTCTAGATCAGCATCAACAGCCGAGACGATCTAGCCATGTCCGTCTGTCCGTCCGTCTGTATGAACACCTAGATCTCGGAGACTATAAGAGCTAGAGCCAACAAATTTGGTATGTAGACTCGTGTAGTATGTAGAGTGAACAAGTTTATTTCAAATTTCTGCCACGCCCCCTACCGCCCCCGCAAATTAAATAATTTTCGATTTTCTCAAAAACTATTCTAGCTAGAGACACCATAGTTGGTATGTATATTTGCTTAGTAATTGTGCACATTTTTGATGTGTAAAGATTTTGCTACGCCCTTTCCGCCCCCGTAATTTGAAAAACTCGATTATCTCCCGTAATGTTCTACTATGTGCAATCAAATTTAGCACACTTAAATTTGATACCAATATCCAGCAAAACACCAAAGCAAACAGCAAATTTGATCAAAATCGGACTGAAAATAGCCAAGTTATGCATATAAACGATTTTCCATATGGCCAGAGTTGGCCGTTGGCTGGTGGGGGCGGTAGGGTCCTCCTGTGCTTGAGTGAGCGAAATACTAAGATATACTTGTAAAAAGCATGTGAACAAATTTTTATAAAAATACGAAAATGCATTGGTTATTATAAACTTGAAATATTTGTTTTACTGGTGTATGGTATACCCAAGTCGAGGTGCTTGCATAAGTACCCACCGATATCAGTAGAATAGCGGTAAAAGGCTTGACTAGTTAAAGCTCATGGCATAAAAGTATTTCTAATATCAAGGGCGTAACTAGTATTTAAATTCGTCAGGGATAACACTTTTTTTCCTAACTTAACTTTTTCAATACATTTTGATTTGAAAACCTGTAAATAGTTTTATCAACTTCACCTTTAAGTATCTAAAAACCAGAGAGCCGGGGCTCACTTCGGCCGTGCCGAAGTTTATATTCCCTTGCAACTTTATACATACCAAATTTCTTTGACTTTAATTGTGGTAAAAAATACAACAAGAGTCACAGTTTTTCACCGATCGTTCCTCTGGGAGCTATGTGATATAGTCACCCGATCTCAATAAAATTTGGCATAGTCATTAATAGGTATATTAAACTGATAAATATTATTTTTTATGCCAATTGCGTGAAAAGTAACGAAGTTATTGATAAAAGTCACTGTTTCCGGCCGATCGTTCTATGGGAGTAATACGAAATAGTCATCCGATCTTGAAGAAATTTGGCACAGTCGTTTACAAGTGTAATAAACTCACCAATATTTCACGGCACTAGCTCAGAAAACAACCAAGTTATTGAGAAAAGTCACTATTCGTGACTTTGCCGTTTATATGGGAGCTATACGATATAGTGGTCCGATCCGGCTGAATCAGCATGAGAAGCTGAGTTGATATAGCCATGTCCGTCTGTCCGTCTGTTTTTCAAAAATTGGAGTATAGCCATGAAATTTACCAATATGATAGTATTATATATAAAATCTCAGATCCCAAAATTTGAATCTGATCGGATAAATAGAACACAAGTTACAGCCGATATAAATCGGTTCGGCTGCTTACTACGTCATCATCAAATCAACAGAGCACACGCATGCACACATAGACGCAACGCTACATAAACTATATGTGTATGCGTGCCAATCGCGTCATGCATGTAAAAGGGGATGGGGAAAAAGAAGAAGAAATGGAAATTATATTTGAAAGGTTCTGTGCATTAATGAATTGAGTTACAGAAAAAGAGTTTGGAACATGTAAAAATATTATGACCATGGACTGCAAGTATATAAAAATTCGGCACAGCCGATGTTAGCTTCTTTGATATTTTTTGTTTAAAAAAACTATCACAGTATTGTGATAGTTTTTTTAAACAAAAAATATCAAAGAAGCTAACATCGGCTGTGCCGAATTTTTATATACTTGCAGTCCATGGTCATAATATTTTTACATGTTCCAAACTCTTTTTCTGTAACTCAATTCAAATATAATTTCCATTTCTTCTTCTTTTTCCCCATCCCCTTTTACATGCATGACGCGATTGGCACGCATACACATATAGTTTATGTAATTTTAATTATACATTATACTGGGCTTTGAACTAAAGATTTTTTTTATGTATGTACATATATTAACATTGTCATTGTCGGCGTAAAAAACTCCAAAATTTTAAGCCTACCATTAGAGTGCCTTAAGCAATAAAAAATATTCGTTTTTAAGCGATAACTTGGAACTTAGTACGATATTATAATTTTTTTTTTTTTGTATAAAGTGTTATGAATCAAAGACTGGTATAAAGTAACAGGTTTTTTATTATCAGATACAGAAGTCAGAAATTGTTTTCTTTGTTAATATCTTTTTAAATTCGCGGTTAAGTTTAAAAAACAAAGAACATTTTAAAAAAGCAGCGTGTAAGAAGAAAAAATATCAAAAAATACGTTGGCTATAATATTTTTACATGTTCCAAACTCTTTTTCTGTAACTCAATTCATTAATGCACAGAACCTTTTAAATATCATTTCCATTTCTTGTTGTTCTTCTTCTTCCCCATCCCCTTTTACATGCATGCCGCGATTGGCACGCATACACATATAGTTTATGTAGCGTTGCGTCTGTGTGTGTATGCGTGTACTCTGATGATTCGAGCAATGACGTAGTAGGCAGTAGGCAGCGCTGCCAGCAGCGGTTGAGCAGAGCCGATTTATATTGACTGAAACTTGTGGTCTATATTTATCCGATTAGATTGAAATTTTGGGATCTAATGTTTTTTTTACAATTACTATCACATTAGTAACTTTCATATACTCCAACTGCTATATGATAGAGTGGTCCCATCCCAAAGATTTTCAAACTTGATCTGCCTACGGTAATAAAAAGCACAGAAAGCACAAAAATTTTCAGCCCGATAGCTTTTAAGATGGCGAAGTAAAACGCATACGCACAGACGGACATGGCTATATCGACTCAGCTTCTTTATGGGGTCGGAAACGTCTCCTTCTGTGCGTTACAAACATCTGACCAATTTTATTATACCCTCTGCAAGGGTATAAAAACAAGGTATTGCCGATAATTACTTTGGTACAAGTTTGAAATTTCGAAAACTGTTTAAAATGAATTTTGAAGCAAAATTGATACTTTCGAGCAAAAAAAGAAAGCAAAGGTTGCTCATTTGGGAGATTCTCACATTCCAAAAATGAGAAAATAAAACACATTTTTGTCAACTTTCTTAGCATTAATAAAATCAACTTTTAAACTTACGTTTTCGAGTAACTTGAATTTCATTTAGTTGATCGCCCCTTTTTTGCGACAAGTTAACAAAATGATTCTGAAGCATAATCCAAAACTGTTGGTGTTCTCGAATTTGTAATTCCCTTGTATGAATAGATTTTTCAATCTGTTTAATCTGCAAAAAGCGTAAATACAAAGTTAAGAAAAAATAATGTAAAAAAATATATATATATATATAACCTTTAATTCAGTTGGATTTCCATAAGTTTCTCCCAGAACCTTTTGTAAATTTTCCATTTTATTACTTAGCACTTCAAATCGTTTTAATTTAATTTCAATTTGAATCTGAATTTTTTTTACGTTCGCATCAAGAGCATCTGATTTACTTTGATATTTGTTAAGATTTGCAATAATATCATCATTACCTCTTTTAGTTCCAAATAAAACGGTTCTAAGCTTTTCCACTTCAAGCATAGCTGAACCTAGCTGGTTCTGTACTTTTGACAATGATATGTCAATATTTCGCCGATTCTGTTGAGCTTTATCTAAAAGTTTAAATCTGTAACAACTAGCTTTGTTATTAATAAGTTGTTCTTGTGCTAATTTCAAAATAGTTTCCTCTGTCTCAATTTTTGTTTTATGATATTTGTCTTGAGTTAAATCCAGCTTTCGAATCTCGGATATAAATTTCAGCCCTTCTCGTAAAGTGTCTTGTAAATCAGCTTCAGTACTTGCTAAAAGCTCTGGCAACTCGTCAAGTTTTGTTTCCAATTTAAGTAATACTTGGGCTTCACCTTGACCTTAAGAACGGGTAAACTTATTATTTAATTTTTTAAAATTTTAGTAATTAAAAATAAAATCAATAAAACTATGAAAAAGTCGTCACACCAACTTTAATATACCATACACCAAGTGGGATAAATATTTTAAATTTCAAGGACCAAATGTGTTTACATACATAGATAAAATTATTTATATATGCTGTTTAGCAAACATATGCTAACTCACTCACTCCTACCAGCATTGGTCAACTCCGCCCGTACATTTCTACTTCGCTATTTATATTCCGATATTAATTAAATTCGTATGTTGAAAGATATTAATAATAAAGTATTAGTGAGGCAAATAGTAATAGTTTAACCGTCCGGCCGTCTGTATGAACATCTATATCTCGGAGACTATAAGAGCTTGAGCTACTAAATTTGGTATGTAGACTCGTGTGGTATGTAGAGTGATCAAGTTTATTTCAAATTTCTGCCACGCCCCCTACCGCCCCCGCAAATTAAATAATTTTCGATTTTCTCAAAAACTATTCTAGCTAGAGACACCATTGTTGGTATGTATATTTGCTTAGTAATTGCGCACATTTTTGTTGCCACGCCCACTTCCGCTCTCCCAAATTAAATAAAACACATTTTCTCGAATACTATCATAGTCACAGACATAAAACGTGAACAGATTTTGCTTCTTCAATATTTTGTTAACAAAACTCGAACCACCAAAATTGCTACAAATATTGGCTTAGTGTACGAACTGATTATAATTCAAAATTTTTTCCACATCCAGTTTCGCCTATATAATCTAAAATAAACCGATTGCCACCTGCAGTTTATTGACTATCGAAATCAAATTCAGCACACTTATTATTAATTTCTAGCAGCCCACCGAATTTTATTAAAATCGGAATAGAAACATGGAGTACATAGTATAAAGGAGTTTTACTAGGCGGTCCATTAAAGCGGAGTTGGCCCTAGGCTAGTGGCGTCTCTAAAGTGCTATGTGTTTGTAAGAGTGAGCGAGACAGCATATGCTATAAGGCATGTAAAAAGAAGGAAAGACATACAGTGGCTCACAGCTTATTTCGTGCAGGGGTACAGTAAAACTTTAACAGCGTGTATTCCTTAAACTATTGAAGATATCAAAAAAATCAAGACGTGATTAAACAAAAGGGAGGTCACATCAAATACTAATTTAATTTGTTTAGAATAATTTTTAGAGTTAAGTGCAGTGCACGAAATAAGCTGTGACATAAAAAAAGCCACTGACGTTCCTTTTTTTTTAGTTATAATAGTTATTTTATGAGTAAGAAACACAATGAAGTGCCTAAATAAATTATAAATCACCACTAAATAAAACTGCATTTAATAAGCTGTGAGCCACTGTACATTTGGTCTTCGAAATTTTAAATATTTGTTCACCTGGTGCATGGTATATCAAAGTCGGAGGGTCAACTTAATTTCTTCATTAAAAATCCGCAGGCGGAAATGGTCATTTAAAAAAATTTAAACAAGTGAAACAATTTTATGAACCTTAAGCGCTTTTAGTCTACGAGTTTTTGTACGTATTACATGGTCTCATTACAGTTACGAAACTGCGAAATATAAGGCAGTGTAGCTCAAAACATCTAAAACTTTACGTTATTCCAAAAATATTATGAAGTTTGAGATACGTATGTGAACAAAATTTTTTAAACAAAAACTACGCAATCACCGAAATTTTATATCCGTTACCATCTTTAACTTCGATTCTAATTTCAGAAACTGTAAACTTACATGAATAAGTGCATTTAATACTTACAGTCACGTTTCAGAGAACTTGTATCATCGGCAAGTCGTTGCTTAAATGATTCAAGTTTTTTATTAAGTTCCATTTCTTTCGCAATCTGCTTTTTTATTGCTTCAATGCCGGTAATGTTAAGCTTTATTGATTCCTTTTGTGATCTATTATTGAGTAATTAAGAGATTCTGGAAATTTACTATTAAAAATAAAATATATATGTTACCTAATACTATTTTGAGCTTGAGACAAGATTCTGTCCCGGAGCTGAATTGCCACTATTACTTCACTCCAAGCTTGGGTTAAACGCTTATGTTCATTTTGCAACGCTTCTAAATCTGTGTTTGCATCTACAATACTCATATGGAGTAAATTAAGAATTTCTTTCATTGCCACCCCTTCTTCACCAATGGATTGTAACTCATCATCTCTTTTTTTTACTTCCATGTCTAATCGGTAAAACAGGAGATCTGATTTCCGTTTTTTCTCAGAAAGTTTTTTTTGCAGTTGTGCATCTCTGCTCACAATACGTTTGGCATTTTTCACATCATCTTCCACATCGTAAGCCCATTTCTTAATATTACTACACAGGCTTTGCAAATCTTCTAGTTGGAACATTCCTTTTTGATACAAAGCTTTTTGCCTCTTTGACAGTTTAATTTTTTCCTCATAATCTTTCTTTATTTCCTCAACTTTAATTTCCTCTGATTGACGCTTACAGATATACTGTTCGATTTCCAAAGATATTTCACGAATTTGATCATCCTGAAAACTCATCTTTTTCTGCATGTCATACAATGCCAAGCCTTGCGCTTCCCGACGATTTTCCTTTTCTTTTACTTGATATTTCAGTTCGGAAATTTCATTCTCCAATTTTTCTTTCGTACGTAAAAGATGTTTTTTTAATGAATTTTGGAACTTTGACAAAAGCGGATGGCTAGCAGGAAGAATCGCTAGCTGCTCAGGCTCAGGTGCAGGATCTTCCTGTTGCACTAAGATATTTGCAAAATTGCAGAATGGAAAGTCCTTGGCAGCGTGCATTTCGAATTTTTTTGAAGAAACTTAAGTCGCGTTCACTTTTTCAAACTGTGTATGTTTTTTCAAATGTATATACTGGGTTATGATGTTTTTGTTTGACAAAAATAACAAACACCCCTAGTTACACAATACAAAAATTTAGGGTGAGAAAAAACTTGTGTTAAAGTAGTTTATTTGACGGCATTGTTTGTGTTTGTAGACCTCGAGCAAACATACACAATGTTTGATTGTTTGAAACTTTTACATTTTTTTACCTTTATTGTAACTACCACCACATTCCCACATTTTATGCAATTAAATGGATCACAAAGCTGTCATAAAAACGGTTGCTCTTTATCGTAAAATATTTGATAGAAAATTTTAAGAAAATTATTTTCAAAAATGTCCCATGGTATAAAAATATGTACATATATCAGGAACAGAACTTATTCAAATAAACTTTTTTAGGATTTAAAGTTTGCCTTGCATTGTAATGGTAAGTTGGAAAATAGATCTGACTATCACATGGCATAAAGTTAAAACCTACCATCTGATAATAGCTATAATGGTGATATACTGAAGTATAGGTAGGGGAGAGGGCCCAGTTATGACCCGGGTTTTGAAAAACCTCGAAATTTTTTCTTCAGTTCCGGAAAATTAAAAATTAAGAAGTTTAACATTTAAATATTAACCAATCGCAACTTTTTTGCAAAGAATGTATGTTTATTTGAGTTACTCAAAAAATTTTGGAACAGATTTAATTTGAATAACTTTTTTAGGTCGAAAAAAAAGTGGCCCAGTTATGACTCACCTTAAGAAATTCACTGAAAATAAGAAAATATTAAAGGAATGTCACACCAATTGTTGTAATTTTATGGTTTATTTATTATGTAGGCCTTCAATGGCAAAAACAATGAAAAAATATCAAAGAAGCTAACATCGGCTGTGCCGAAGTTTATATACCCTTGCAGTCCAGGGCCATAATATTTTTTCATGTTCCAAACTCTTTTTCTGTATCTCAAATCATTAATGCACAGAACCTTTCAAATATCATTTCAATTTCTTCTTCTTCTTACCCATCCCCTTTTACACGCATGCCGCGACTCGCACGCATACACATATACATAGTTTATGTAGCGTTGCGTCTGTATGTGTGCATGCGTGTGCTCTGTTGATTTGATGATGACGTAGTAGGCAGCAAGCCGAACCGATTTATATCGGCTGTAACTTGTGTTCTATATATCCGATCAGATTCAAATTTTGGGATCTGAGATTTTATATATAATACTATCATATTGGTAAATTTCATGGCGATACTCCAATTTTTGCAAAAAATTTATTCATACTTTATTTTTCCCAGGTAATAAAAAGCCCCCAAAAAAATTTCATCCCGATAGCTCTTAAGATGGCTGAGTAAAACGCATACGCACAGACGGACGGACAGACGGTCAGACGGACAGACGGACATGGCTATATCAACTCAGCTTCTTATACTTTATAGGGTCGGAAACGTCTCTTTCTGTGCGTTACAAACATCTGACAAATTTTATAATACCCTCTGGAAGGGTATAAAAAACAAATGAAAATGGCCTCCAATGGCCATAAATGACAACGATTTTTATTCCTCGTCGTCCATGTCACTTTCGCAGTTTTTGCAAGTGAAATAACTTGCTTGCATGTTAGCGCACTTTGAATGAAACATTCCCGATCGAGATCTTCCAGAATATTCTCGGACAGTGTTGCCAACTGCCAGCCACAAAAAAAGAACGGATGGCGAAAAAAAAAAGTGAAAAAAAAGGATAAAAAATTTTTAAAATAGGACAGAAAAGAGGACCAAAATGTTTCAGCTTATCAATTGAACTTTTAATACGTATACATTAATATTTAAAGAGATCTCAACACATTATCTATAATGTAATCATCTTCGATTCATGCTTCAGTGTAGACCTCACTTGTGCCCACTTGTTTTAAGATTTTTTCTGGTACCTCGTAATTATGGCAGCAGGCGCCATGCCGCCGTAGTCCAAATCTAAAAATGGAAAAATTTTCAAATAGATGTATAAGTATTTACTGGAAGAATTTTAAGTTTACCTTATTGTCATAATGGCATTTAATGCCTGAAAACTCTTTCGATTTCACCATTTGACCATGGTAGCGTCAATAAATTTATAGCGAATGTCGCTATATTTAAGTATGGGTTGTTGCCCGCTGCGTCCTTAAAGGCAATTACTTCCTCCCAAAACTTTATGGTATTATCGGTGTTTTCCCATTTTACAAAATTAATGTTGTTATATTGTGAAATTATGGAATCTATTTCACTCCCATTCACTTTAAAAAGCTCTAAAAGTTCAACGATTGGAGGTTTGCATGCCCGCAAAACGTTTTCCGCAGAGAAGAATTCAATATGCTTTAATGTTTTAAAGTTGTCCGGCAATCTAAAACGAAATACAATATAATTATATTGGTCTAGTGTCAAATGGGATGGCCTTACCTTTGGATTAATTGAGAAATTAGTTCAACCACAAAATTGGTGCAATTTAATCGAATCTCATTTTGTGTTTGAAGATTTTGTTTGCTCTTTTTTATATGTGATTCGAACTCGTATCCTAAATACAAATCTCTTTGAATAAATTTTTCAAAATTATCAACAAGAATATCCATTTCGACGTTCGGAGCAATTATTTTACATTTAAGAGAGTTAATGCTCATCATTAAATCGCCTAACTGCTTTGTCGGGTTCGGGTTATTCATTTGGAAGGTTTTATTTATGCGCTGCATATCCTCCAAAATAGGCTTCAAAAAGATGAGATACAATTGGTTGACGTCATCGCTGTACAAGTCGCGTAGAATCGTAGCTTTGTGGCATTTTTCTAATAATGCAGCATTGTTAAAGTGCAGCTTAAGCTCTTCTCATTGTTCTAATATACGTCTTACTGCACTTTCGATAGACAGCTATCGTGTATCGTAAACTCTCGGAATTTTTAATGGAGCCTTCAGAAAAAACATATAAGTATATATTGGTCATAAAAAAACGTTAAATTTAAATATTGTTTACTGACACAACGACTCTTACGAAATCAATTACACAGACCATTGAACAACATAAAGCTCACCATATCGCTATTTAATGACTGATACAAATTTCTATAGGCAATTTGCCTACTGGTGCTTTTGCAAAACCAGGAGTAAGTTTCGCTAGCAATGAATTCAAGTGACGGGGGCAACATTTTTTTACAAGCAACGTTAACTGCTAATTGTACAGAATGGCACACACATTTCACTAATATAAGAGAAGGCACCAATTTCTTCAACTCGGCAAAAACCCCTCCTTTTTTACCCACCATAACATTGGCATTATCCGTTCCAATGCCGATTAAATTTTGTAAAGGTAGGTCAAACTGATTCAACTCAGCACGAATACTATCGCTGATTGTGGCAGCATCTCCGCTCGGAATGGAAATCAGGGATAACAAGGTTGACACCATGTCTTGGCGATGAACACTGAAGTAAATTATAG
The DNA here is from genome assembly GCA_018903935.1 of Drosophila insularis. NCBI lineage: Eukaryota > Metazoa > Arthropoda > Insecta > Diptera > Drosophilidae > Drosophila > Drosophila insularis. Next base: position 157,293 of record JAEIFP010000759.1, read on the forward strand.
AAACTCCTGAAAGTATTTATTTATTTATTTACGTCAACTAACACAGCAGTCGACGAAAAAGCTTAAGCTAAAGACAGATAGTAATTAATTGAAAAAGATAGCTTAGCTATATACACAACTAAACATCCCCGACCCGGTGGAGGTGTTTTATTTGCATAAGGTGCCAGCTATGCCCCGATTCACAGCCAATGTGGTCAGGGATGAGTTGCAGCCAATCCAAGTCCAGAATATTTTCATTGGTTTCGCTGTAGATGATTAAAAAGTATAGCGCGAAGAGAAGTGACAGAAAGATGAGGAGAAATTAGGTGAGAAAGGTTGTTAAAAGATTGGCAAAGAACACGAAAAGGTTCGTGAAGAGAGTAGTTAGTCAGACATCTACTAAGGTGAATAGGAAAAAAGTTTCTGGTCCGATGTGAGGGAACACAAAAATAAAGCGTACTTAGTAAATTAGTAGAAATGACTTCGTTGTTGACTAGTTTATGGAGAAAGAGAATGCCAAAAACGAGCCTACGGTTGTAAAGTGAAGGAAGATTAATAAGAAGAAGTCTGTCAGAATAAGAAGGTCGGCGAAGACTCGGGTCCCAATTAAGACCGCGTAACGCAAACTTAAGGAATTGCTTCTGTACCGATTCAATACTACGCTGGTGAACATCATATTGCGGGTTCCACACTGGCGAGCAATATTCGAGAGTAGGGCGAACTTGTTTCATAGGGATCATCAAATTCTTTGGCCCAATGTTTAATGAAGCCAAGAAGGCTGCATGCTCTATTGACAATTGAAGAAATATGAACATTAAATGAAAGTTTTGGGTCAAACATAACGCCTAAGTCTTTAAAGGATGGTACACAATCTAACAGAACAGACTTAATGGAGTAATGAGCTAGGAACGGAGACAAACGACTGAAAGTCATAAAAGAACACTTAGAGGCATTAAGGTGTAATTTATTAACGTGGCACCAATCACAGAACGCATCGAGATCAGATTGCAAGTACTGTTGGAAAGAAGGATCATTATAGGAATAACAAATCTTGACGTCATCCGCAAACATGAGCACGCGTGAGTGCACCAAGGCCAAGGGTAAATCATTAATAAACAGGGTAAATAACAGTGGACCCAGATGACTGCCTTGGGGTACACCTGACGTAACTTGAATAGTTTTAGATAATGAGGAACGAAAAGACACCTTTTGGGTTCTGCCAATAAGATACGACTTTAACCAAGCCAACAGTTTCGGGGAAAAACCCATGATGTTAAGTTTCGCGAAAAGCATAGAATGATCAACCGTATCGAAAATCAGTATAAATAACATCAGTTTGACACTTTTTACGGAAGCCATGGTGTACAAGGGTAGTCAATTCTAAAAGGTTAGTAAGCGACGAACGACCTTTCATGAAGCCATATTGACAAGGCGAAATAGTGGATCTGGATAGGTGTTGAAGGGAAGACGTAATAATTTTCTCAAACAGCTTTGGTATTGCCGAAAGTTTGGCAATGCCACGGTAGTTAGAAACATCCGATTTGCTACCCTTTTTAAAAAGCGGAATAATAAAAGACTCCTTCCAAATATCGGGAAAGCTACAAGTCTCACTCGATATAAAGAATAACCGAGATAAAGGCTTAGATAGGGAAATCGAACACATTTTAAGGATGCAACTAGGTATTTTATCAGGACCGGGAACGAAGGAAGACATCATAGATGACAAGCTAGAGATAATACAGTCTTCAGTAATACTAGGAAAAAACATACAATTTAAATGTGGGATTGAAAAGGGATAGGTTGTGGGATCCGAAACAGTAGTAGAATAAGTCGACTGAAAGAAATTAGCAAACAGATCTGCAATATCTGAGTCATTATTAGCAGTCTGGTCATTAAGTCTGAAGGTGGAAGGTAGTACATTAGAGCGTCTTTTGGAATTAACAAAGTTGTAAAATCTTTTGGGGTTCTTATAAAATTCAACCTTATAGCGAACGATATAATTATTGTAAAATTGAGTGTTTAAAAGACAAAATTGAGATTTGGCTATACAGTAATTTGCATAGTCAAGTCGCGAACCAGTTTTTTTAAATCTTTTAAAATATCTCGATTTAATATTGCGGAGATTAGAGAGCCTACGTGTGAACCAGACTGGCGCGCTGGAGACGGTAGAGACATTCACATAAGGAACGCATTTATCAATTAGAGAATTAAGAGCAGAGTAGAAAAACTTCACTGCACAATCTATATCGCAGCACTCAAATAGAAATGACCAATCAAAAGAGAAAATATGGCTATTAAGAAGATTGAAATTTGTTTTACGAAAACATCTACAACGAGAATTTGCGATGTTATTAAGTGATTTAGTAACGGAATTGTAAGAAATAGTAACTTCAATGGTAGGGTGATAAGGATCTTCAGGTTTCACTAGGGGCTGTGTTCGGGATACAGCACTAACAGTGGGATCAGAGACAAAAACAAGATCAAGGATTCTTTTAGAAGAGTTAAGGAAAGAATTCAACTGATATAGCGGACATTCAAGTAGGCAATCAAGAAAAACATGTTGAGATGAAGGAATTAATAAAGATAGATTATCATCAACAAGCCAAGAAATATTAGGCAAGTTGAAATCACCTAAAACTATAAGGAAATCACGATCTTTAAGACTATTAAAAATAGTTTGCAAAGCATCAGCATGGTGCATATAGGTCATGATATCAGAAGCTGGAAGAATATATGAACAAGAAATATATAAGCTAAAGTTGGAACATGTAACTTCGACGCAAATAAACTCAACACCTAAGGGCAGATCAATCGGCACGACACTTGAACACAGATTCGAGTTAACAGCAATGAGTTCTCCACCGCCACGACGACCAACACGATCAAGCCTATAAGAAATAAAGTTATTAGAAAGAATTTCGTTATCCAAAACAGAGGAGTTAAGCCAAGTTTCAGAGAAAGCTAATATGTCAGCCGAAAAGGTTTGGCTATCACAGAACAGGTTCGAGAGCTTGGTAAGAAGTCCTCTTACATTTTGATAATGAATGCAAAGACTAGACGTTATTAGTTTTTTGAAGCAGAAGATAAATTAGGAAGGTGGACAGGCAACGGACAGGAGCGCCTTTTGGGCGCAAACTCGTGTACAACTATGCCCTCTGGCCAGAAATTAGTGTCAACCATTGCTGAAAAATACTCATTTGGTACTGTAATTTTAAAAGAGGAGATTTCGCGAGGCCTTGAAAACTTAAGCTTTTGAATTAAAACCTTAGCAGGGCATATATTACCAATGTAAGCTGCCACAGACGACTCAGAAGTATCTGGAGCAAGCCTATAGATAAATAATTGTTTGCGATGAGGCACTACAGTTAGTGGAGGCGGAGGAGCATTGGGATCCGCAAGTGATTGAGAGCCAGCATGATCCTGTGATTGATCAGAGTTCCCGTGAGGGATAGATTGAGGTACACCAGGGCTTGTAATGGGTACTTCAATCTGAAAAGAAGAACATAAAGAGGGACAAGAAGATGGTGTAGGCGAGAGTAAAATGGGAGACGATGTAATAGAGAGTGCTGACGACTGCTTACGAGGCAACTCAAGGGTACATATCTTGGGTAACTTCTCAGAAGGTGGATTAAACTTAAATTGCGACAATGAATGTACGCTAGATTCACACTCGTTAGACAGCTGTTTGGCCAGTTTGTTTAAAGAAAGAAACTTTAAACGAAGATCCCTATACATACGGCTAAAATCAAGCTGCTGGCTGGCACAAGATGGGCAAGTCCAGCGCATTAAGCCAAGCTCAGGCTTAGACACAGACAAACCAGAAAATTTGTCGTAGTCGCGTCCATTGAGGCCAGCACATTTTAAGTGAAGAAGATTATCGCAGAGCCAACACGATATTGCTCTATACTGATCATCAAAATGATCAGAATGCTTGCAAGTAGGTAGACAACAAGCCATTGAAACGCCAAAAGGAACACAAGGCAAAAATATATACAAAATTTAAAATTTAAATACAAAGCACTAAGATAATTATCGATATAAAATCAATAAATACAAATAAAACAAAGAGACAGCTAGAGTACACAGCACAAGAAAGAGTGCAAGAACAGTTATAAGCCAAGCTTTGAGAGGCGGCGTTACAAAAGTAATTACGCGGCAGAGAAGCTGAGCATAAGCACAAAGAAGAGAGAACAACAAAAATAAAATAATAAAAAAAAACACTAGCACTGATGGAATGATCGGAGCGGTGAGGGGAGCAACTACAGAAGCAATGACGAGAGAGAAAAGGGGAAAAAAATATATATATATAAAATGCACCAAACACTAATCACGAAAAAAAACTAGTTAATTTGGCAAATTCTGCAAATAAAACACACGGGTCTCAAGCAAACCACACCAACGAAAAAGTAAACAGACTAAGCACAATTAAAAATTGAGAGAAAACAATAAATATTGATAAAAACTCAGGAGCTATGAAAAAACACGACCGTCACATCAGAGAGCAGAAGCTTTATTATCGGTTGGTTAACAGAGATGATATCTTTATAAAAATATATCTTACCTAGAATTTTAGTAATGGATATATCCGTAGTTTCATCGATAAATAAACTATATTTCGCATTACCGACATCTTCTCGAAGATCCTCCTTAAAATGTACGGCGAGAACATTTTTTATCAGGCTAGTGCATTTGTTGTGGCACAATTCGCTCAAGCGATCCACGGGTGCAATCGCTGCATGCTGTGCAACAAACATGGCCAATGCAAGCTCTCTTTCAGCTGTTTCGTTTCGTGGTAGTGGTTTGAACTTTATTTTATTCGCTTGTGCAAACGGTAGGGCATTATGCTCATGTTTTTTGTTGCCACATGTGCTCGCAAATGGTCAATTTTAGAATAAATACTGCACTTGCAATACTTGCAGTACGATTTGTCCGGATCCTTGGGATCGCGGCACAGCCACTTTGCAAAATCGGGTAAATTTAGCCACGCTTCGCGAAATTTTTGCTTGTACACTTCCTTTGGCATGTTAACTTTTATTAGTGACTGCTAAAGCTCGATATACCGCAAATCGATAACCTACGACTACAATTTTTAAAGTTTTAATGGTGGTACGATGATTATTAGACCGCTTCTTCAACACTCATCGCTATAAACAAATTTTTGCACTTAATAAAGAAAAAAGGACAGATTTCCGGACAAAGGGTGTTTAACATTTCTTCCGGCTAAACCAAAAATAAAAAAGGACAGATCTGTCCGGAAAAAGGCTGAAATGGCAACACTGTTCTCGGACAAACTGGTCTCAATATGTAAATATGTATTGTATATACAATACGATTATTAACGTTGGGGTCTGTCCAAAAACTGCAGAACGTCTAACAAACATGATTTACAGGGCTCAAACTATCATTCAATACCGCATTTCAAAAATATTTGAGAATGTCACAACAACTATATAATTCCACTGTATGTGTCTAAGCAACTGAATTACTTCTAAAGGATTGAAACAACATTCATGAGATTTAAAAATGTGATCAAGGGGATAAGAATGAATTAGATAAGCGGTCGGCAAACCTAAAGTCACAAATGAGGCTTTTGCATTTGTGTAGGTAGCAACACACACAACGTGAGTTTGATTTGTTTCAAAAAAATATTAAATGCATTATTATTAATGTAATATGTATAATAATTGAAATTTATCCAGTCTTGAAAGAATTTGATAACGAATTTCACATCGCAATCCATATTTCCAATAATAATAATAATATGCTCTAGTCGGAGAAATGGGCCGTGCCGACCATTGCACATTGGGCGCAAATGCCGATTTACTGGCATAAACTCCAAATTTAAAGATATGGACCTGAAATTTTGCAATTATGTTAGGATTATTTCTTTAGAATTTTAAATTTTCTTGTTTTAAAATTTTGACCACGCCTACACAAATCGCGTACATGCACAATGTAAAACAAATGGGATATACTGATAAATTTTTGAAAATTGAAATCAGATTCATCAACAACTGTTTGTTGAGGGCAACATCAAGAGCGCAATTACGTCTTTTGGTAGAAATTGCGCCTTGTTGTTTCTTATCGAAGAGATACACAATAAAAATATTCCTAGCGTATATATTTATATATATATTTATTATATATATATTTATAATACGCTTATAATATTTATTCCGAGCCTCAGAAGCGTTTTCTCCCAAGCAACCGACAGGAAGCACAAAAGATTGAATAATGTCTGCACCGTGATAACTAATAATAATTTTAGTAAGTAATAACTACTAAAATTTTATGAAAATTCCTTGATAGTGTTTCGTCTACATCTAATATTCCGTCTACATCTAATATTTTAGAATCGTTTGGACTTGATCTGGCACACAAATTTTTGTGTGCGTCGACTCGCAAAAGTGACCTTTTTCTCTGCCCAGCCTCTGGCGGTAAAGCGCCCCGGGAGCCAAAAGAGCCACTAATTGGCCATCCTTGCTGTAGACTCTAGAATGTCATCTATTCTGAAAAAGTGGAAATTTGTAGTAGCAGATAGTTAATTTGGTAGGGACTTTTTGGAAACTAGCAGGAGTGGATTGTTGTATTTGGATAGAGATGGTTCCAATATATTATCGCTAATTAGCTTTCCAACTTGATTTGGATTTAATCTATGTGACTATGCGGGCTTCTTGCAATTTTTTCTAAATTGGTTCTTCTTTAAATTTTTATCTTAATTGGACCATCATCCCATTTCAAGCCTGGCTGAAAAAATTTTGGATTTTAAGGTTCACAGTGATTTTTCTGCGGAAATTTACATACAAGAAATCTTACATACTAGAAAAAAACTCTAAAAATTTTAGTTTCGCCAGGATCAGCTGTTCGATTAGTCGAACAGTGGCCGTTCGCCACTAAACAGTTCTCTTCATCTCCTATACTTTTTTTTTTGTCTAGTTGCCAAAATAATGGAATAAAAGGCGTTTATTAGTTAGTCTATTAACTATATTATGTGTTGTATGTTTATTTATCTTATAGTAAGATGCAAAACAATTGTTAAGATGGAAACGTACTTGACACTTTTGACACATTCGCATAGTAGGTTTGTGACAAAACATGCACCGCCGTGTCTTTTTGTTGGGCTCGACTACAATCAAGTATTTTCCAAAAACTCGTGGAACGTAAGAAGTGTGGATATAGTCATGGACGGATTCAGCAGCCGTTGGAAAATCATTGTCTTTGATTTTGTAATCCGTTAGTAACAAGTTTGTTGTAAGCTCAACCCGACAATCCAACTGAGGCTTATTTTGCCTCAATTAAGTTTCCATGTATTGACAACTCTAAAAGACCCAGCCAAAGTGGCCATCGCCATTTTTTCGATCTAATCGAAATTCGGTAGTTAGACACTGCATTGTCATGCGAATTTACTCCGCCCATATAGGAATTGCAGTTTTTGTTGTCATCATGCTATCGTTTCCTGCGCGTTCTAGCAGTAAGTGGGTACACGTCAGTAAAATTGGAAAGCAAAGTCACCTCTCGTTTATCTTGCCAGCGACAACAGACAATGTTATTTGCCTTATCGAATCTTGCATCAATATCCCCTAAAAATGCAATGAAATTTTTTGTGAAACCTATAACCCTTGAAAAGTAAAAAATTTACCTTTTGGCAACGCTTTTTCAGTTTTTAAATCTGAAGATGGTTTTCCCAAGCGATTGCAGCGCACAGTGCCAGATGCACATATTGATTTATCTCTTAAAAGCACATGCGCATTACTACAGTAGCTCCTAGTCCAAGGTTCTTATCATTCTAATCCCGAGCTCCGCGTAAGGCATCATTTGGAATAAGTGACCTGCTGAAGGAGCCATGCACCAAGTTTTGTATCCAAATTTAATTGGCTTAATTTTTCATATACATTTTAAAATTGTGTCGACCAAAATATGGATGCATTTGCTCATCCATGGATAAGTATACTGACTTCAGCAAGGTCTTTGATTCTGTTAATCATAATCTGCTTTTATATAAGTTGGACGCACTTGGAATCCCCGGTTTTTTTCTTGATTGGATTCTTCAATATCTTTCTAATCGTACACAAAAGGTCCTCTTTAAGTCTTCATTTTCTAAGACCATCCAAGTGACCTCTGGAGTACCTCAGGGTAGTCATTTGGGTCCATTGCTATTCACTCTTTTTATAAATGATCTTCCATTGGTAGTGTCACATTCTTGGGTGCTTATGTACGCGGATGATGTCAAGCTTTATCTCAGTTTTAAAGACATATCGTCTAGCAACTCATTATCGTTGCGACACTGCCTTAAAACGGTTAGATATTATCAATGACTTAGGTGTTCTTATGGACCATAAATTAACCTTTAATCCTCATATTTCTGCTATAGTTAGTAAAGCTATGAATGTTCTTGGGTTTGTCAAACGATGGTCAAAAGAGTTTGACGATCCGTACACAACTAAAATTCTGTATACTTCTTTAATCCGTCCTATCTTAGAGTACGGATCTTGCATATGGTCGCCTCAATATGAGACGCACCAAAGTTTTTTTTTTTTTTTTTTAACGTTTAATATATATTTGTTGAATCTACTCTTAAATTAGAGCCTAACAACAAGTTTGAGATATTTTTCTTAGACTAGTACTTAAGATAAATCCTGGGGATATTGCAGGCGGCCCTAATCACTTGTTATTGGGTTGGTCTGTCATTTCTTTTAAGACGAGTTCTATTATTAGTTCGCGTAAGGGAATTGGCAAGAACATTTGGGTGTGCATCCAGTTTCGCAGAATACTTTAGTTGTTGAGTACCTATTTCAGATTTTACGCTAGGTATATTTAGATCATTTTGAATGTTGTCGTTTCGTATATACCACGGGGCCCCCGTGATTGATCTTAAAATCTTCGACTGCGCTCTTTGTATAATATCGACATTGCTGGTACTTGCATTTCCCCATAGTACGGCTCCGTAAGTCCAGATGGGTTTCAGTACGGAGTTGTATAGGAGGACTTTATACTCCAGACGTAGAGGGGACCGAGCATTGATGATCCAATGTAGGCTACTCGATTTCAGTTTAAGCTGTGACTTTTTTGCTTCGATGTGCTTGCGCCAAGTTAGTCTTCTGTCTAGGTGGATGCCCAGGTAAGTGACATCCACGGCTTGAGGAACTGGTACGTTGTTTAGCATTAGAGCTGGACAGTTTCTTCTGTTAAGCGTAAATGTAACATGTTTGCATTTCTGCTCGTTGACCCGGATACGCCAGGTTGCTAGCCATTCCTCTACCACCTTAAGGTGTTCCTCTAGTTTTGCAGAGGCTTGTATTGGGCATTTGGATCTGCTAAGGATTGCCGTGTCATCGGCAAAAGTGGACGTTGTAAGTCCTAAACTCGTTGGTAAGTCTGCAGTGTACAGCAGGTAGAGCAATGGCCCGAGTACACTGCCTTGCGGTACACCAGCTTTGATTTCAAAATCAGCGGAGACGGAGCCATTACATCTTACAGCGAATTTCCTATTGTAAAGGTAAGATTCCATGAGTTTGTGTGTGTACTGTGGCAGTTTTTGCCGGATTTTGAACATCAGACCCTCCAGCCAAACTCTATCGAAAGCCTGGGCAACGTCGAGAAAGACAGCCGCACAGTATTCTTTTAGTTCGAATGCTGTTCGTATTTCGGATGTTATGCGATTGACTTGTTCAATTGTACCATGTTTTTCGCGGAAGCCAAACTGGTGTGAAGGGATTGTGTTCTCCGATGCCAGAAATGAGTTTAGGCGGATCTGCAGGACCTTTTCAAAAAGCTTCGAAAGACATGGCAGCAAACTAATTGGCCTATAGGATGATGGCTGGGTTTTGTCCTTTCCCACTTTAGGAATCATGATGATAGTGGACTTTTTACATGTTCTTGGGAAGTAGCCAATTTTTATTATAGCGTTGAACAGTTTGCAGATATATTGTATTGCAATGATAGGGAGTTCTAGGATCATTTTCGGTGTGACTAGGTCATGGCCAGGTGCTTTTTTCGGCTTTATGTGGTTTTTAATAACTGCAGTGATCTCGTCCGATTGGAGTTCCGAGTACTCACTATCCGTTAATGTGTTCGAAGGGGGAAGTACAGATGAGTTTGATGTTGGATTTGGCTGGAAAACCATTTTAAGATGTGTGGCAAATACGTTTGCCCTCTCTTCGTCACTGCGGGCCCATCCACCGGTTGGACTCCTTATCGGTGAAATTGTCTCTGTAGGAGCGCTTAAAGTTGGGTGGGCTTTCCACAGAGGATGTTTAGTGCTGGTTGGACTGAGCTTTTCTATGTATTTCCTTTGAGCCCATTTTTCCTCTTGTCTTAACGCCTTGGAGAGGTTGCGATTAGCTTGCCTTAGGCGAAGTTTTGCTGCTGGTGATCGAGTAATCTGCCATTCTCTTCTTAGACGTCGTTTTTCCGTTACTAATTGTTCTATCCGCCGGTTCGTAGGCCTGTCAACAGGTTTGGTGTAAGAAGAGGCATGTGGAGTAGATACTCTTGCTGCAGCTCCCATCATCGACTCAAGTGCAGAGACGCACATATCAATGTCCTCTGCAGCATCCAGTTTCGGCGAACAGTCAATGTGGGCACTCATGTACATTTTAAATTTAAGCCAATTTGTTTTGTTGTTTGTAAGCCTATATGGGCGATCAAGTACTTGAGGTCTTGTTAATAATGTGAATAGCACTGGAGAGTGATCGGAAGTTAAATCTAGTAGTGTTTCCGCAGTGATCCGATTACGTGGAATCCTCTTGGTTACTGCGAAATCAATCAAGTCAGGCACTTTCTGTGGATCTGTGGGCCAATAAGTAGGCCTACCCGGTGAGACGCAATCCATCTTATTGAGAGGGTTGACTATTGTGTTGTACAACTGCTTTCCTTTAGGATTTACCAGGCGAGATCCCCAGTGCGTATGTTTGGCGTTATAGTCCCCTGCTGCAATGAAGCGATTTCCGAGTGTGTTAAAGAAATCGGTAAATTCCTTTTCAGAGATTGAGAAGCGTGGTGGGCAGTACAGGGCGACCAATGTAGTGTTGCCGCAGCTGGTTTGGACGGTTATAGCAGTTGCTTGTAGGTGCTGTGTTTCAAATCTGTTGAGGAACGAGTGTTTTATACGGTTATTGATTAGGATACCGGTCCCGCCATGAGCTTTTCCGTCTGGATGGTTTGTTGCGTAGAAGGTATATTTTGGTATTTGAAAATTATTTTTTGATGTTAAATGTGTTTCCGAAATCAGCAAAACGTCGATTTCACTTGAGTCTAGGAATAGTTGCAGTTCATTTTTGTGCTTGGAGATGCCGTTAGCATTCCAAAGACATAGACGTAGGGAAGCCATTATTTATTCTCGATAAGCTTCTGGATAAGCAGGTTTTGATTCCGCATTAGTTCGTGCATACAGTTTTGCATGAACGTCATAAAAGTGGTCATGTTTTGATTGAGTGAGATCAATAGGGCCTCTAGACCACTTGGAGTTACTTGGAGACGCACCAAAGTAAAATTGAATCTGTTCAAAAGAAATTTCTGCTTTTGCTCTTCGCGGTCTAAATTGGGATCGCAATGTCAATTTGCCATCATACTCCAGTAGGCTTCTTTTAATCAATCTTCCTTCTTTAATTAATCGTAGAGTAATGCTTGGTGCTATCTTTATTCATAAACTTTTAATAGGTGAAATAGACTCTCCTGAGCTACTGAACCAGTTAAACCTATCTGAACCCCGTAGACCTACTAGAAATTTTATTCCTGTATCCTTAAAACGCTGTACTTCTGCTTGGGCTCGCGCGAAACAGGCTATGTCCTGGTGTCGTATGGGCCACTTGAACGTACTTCGCATTGTACGCGTCAACGTCCAGACAATAAAAAAAAGTGCTTCTCAAACACCCCGAATTGCAAAAATTTGTTGTTCATTAGTTTATAAATAGGTCGCAATTTGCTGTAGTTGTTTGTTTGTGGCAACTTATTATATCCTGATAATACATATACTAAAATAAATCGTTTTAAAAGAACCATATCAAAGGATTGAGCAAATTTTGCATCATTATGTTGCATAATAAATATGTCGGATGGCAATTTGTTCTATTATTTCTGTTGAACGGCGACTTTTGATCATTCAGTGGTTCTGAATTATTTACAATTCCAAAATAAGGTGGCCTTTTTCATAAACTTTTATCCTTTGTGAAGCTGCAAATTTAGTTGCCAACTTATGTTTCGGACACAACGGATATTTCACTGTGCCTTCAATGATATTGGATAATCCTTGGCGATCTTTCAAAGTTTCTATTTCGAAACTTCATCACAAATTCGAACGCATTCAAACTAAATGCTCCCACCTTTTAATTTCACAATTTTCCGAGAAAAGGATGACGATTCAGAACCAAACAATTACCGTAATATGCACAGCTGGTATGATAAGTTTGTTAATTTTAAATTTGTACTGAAGACGCACATTGTTCGTCTTTTCGAACAGTCATTTTTGGGCATATTTTTTATTATAATACTATTTTCTTTTTTAAGACTTTAGATTGTATTTAAATATTTTGAACAATCGGCAATAAATTACTGATAGATTTGTATTCAATTTTCTTAGATTTTTTATATAATTTCTAATTAGAAATATGTTCTAAAATTTATTTATTTTTAAGCCCCACTTGGAGCCCAAAAAAATAAATGTTGGCAACTCTTGGCTATTTTATCCTAAAAGTTAAGGAACCGGAAAAAAAACTGCGTACTTTCTTTGTGTTCGATAAAAGTAAAAAAAAAAATATCAAAGAAGCTAACATCGGCTGTGCCGAAGTTTATATACCCTTGCAGTCCATGGCCATAATATTTTTACATGTTCCAAACTCTTTTTCTGTATCTCAATTCATTAATGCACAGAACCTTTCAAATATCATTTCAATTTCTTCTTTTTCTTCCCCATCCCCTTTTAGACGCATGCCGCGATTCGCACGCATACACATATAGTTAATGTAGCGTTGCGTCCGTATGTGTGCATGCGTGTGCTCTGTTGATTTGATGATGACGTAGTAGGCAGCAAGTTGAACCGATTTATATCGGCTGTAACTTGTGTTCTATTTATCCGATTAGATTCAAATTTTGGGATCTGAGATTTTATATATAATACTATCATATTGGTAAATTCATGGCGATACTCCAATTTTTGGAAAAATATTTCCTCCAGAGCTATATGATATAGTGGTCTGGTTCTGCCAATTTTCATACTTTATTTTTCCCAGGTAATAAAAAGCCCCAAAAAAAAATTCATCCTGATAGCTCTTAAAATGGCTGAGTAAAACGCATACGCACAGACGGACGGACAGACGGACATGGCTATATCAACTTAGCTTCTCGGTCGCAAACGTCTTCTTCTGTGCGTTACAAACATCTGACCAATTTTATAATGCCCTCCTCTGCAAGGGTATAAAAATAATTCTTAATTGATATCTCGAGACTATAAAAGCTAGAGTCACCAATTTTGGTACTTAGACTCCTGTAATACCTACGTTGTTCAAGTTTATTTCAAATTTTTGCCGCGCCCCGCAGATTAAATAAAACTTATTTTCTCGCAAACTAACAAAGATAGAACCACCAAATTTGGTAATTAGATTTCTTTAGTATGCGTGCAGATTATTGATATTTAACATTTTGGCCACGCCTTCTTTCGCCTCCAGAATCTAGAGAAAACCGATTGCCTCCTGCGACTTTTTGATTATCGAAACCAAATTCAGCACACTGGTGAGCCCTATCAAAATCTACAAACCTACCAATATTATGAAAATCGGACTACAAACATAGAAAATATACGTATTAACGAGTTTTACTAGGCGGTCCATAAGGGCGGAGTTGGCCGTAGGCTCGTGGCTTTCTTACTTCCTTTTTATTTCAAAGATATACGGCCAGCGGCCAGTTCTGGAATTTTCTATATTCATCACTTCGCAAAAGCGGCATTTTGGATTGATAAAAAGGATTATAGCGTGAATAAAGAATATGACAGGGAGCCGAACAAGCGAGCAGAAACTCGGTTTTGTATCTTGAAGCATAGCCGTCAGTTCAATCACAATTGTGTTTTATCTAAGCCTATTGTCGCTTCTAATGTAGAAGCAATTATATATTGTAAAATATAAAGCCTGTTCGACACATCCTTATTTTTCAACGCGCAACATTGTAAATTGAATTTAAGATCACAAATTCAGGTACCCCGCATTATGAGTCTTCAACTGTAGTGATAGAGCAATAAAGTAAAGCGGCATAAGTATAAGTATGTGACGGAGCAATTTCCTTTTCCATTATGAAATAATCAGTTATTATAGCTCCAGAATAATTTTCTCGTCTCAGTACTTGCGTACTGATATAAATAATATTTATTGATATTTTGAAAAAAAAGCAACGATAAATATGTAGTACATGGAAAAAACACCTATGCTAAGACACTTTTAAGAAGTTGCCGGATGGAGGAGTTTATCGGATTCAGAGAGGGGTGGTGAGGCATAAAGTATTATATTAATTTTGCTGTTTAAAGAAGATGATGAAACGGAAAGCATAATATGTTAGTCAAAGTAATAAATTTGAAGGAAATATTAGGCCCGCTATTATATCAACTAGTGCACCGTTACTAGTTATTTTTGTATACCCTGGCAGGTTTTGTTGTTAAGAAGTAATATTGGCGAAAGAAATGCCTACAATACTAGGCTGAAGCAATCCGGTGCTTGTGACATGATATTTTATCGAAATATGACATCAAAATAAAATGGCTATAGCATTTTCTTCTAAAATGGCTATAGCTTCCTTATATGCGTCAAACACTTCTGACCGATTCAGTGAACAGACAAGTTTAGAAAAAGAAAGAAATTGCCATGATGAGATAATGAATTATTTGTATATATTTTATTGTCCTACATTTTATTTCAGGGTTTTTATGTTTGCTTTACTTAAATATTGAATTTAATTATAATCCATTGAAAATACAAATAAATTTATTCAATTTATACTTAAATTTAAATTAAAATTTTAAAATTTTTAAATTTTAAAATTAAAATTTTTTTTTTCTTGTTTTTGTCCATTTAATTTAGGAAATTCTATCTATAGGAGTTTTATGGTACAACTGTTTAATTATATTGTGACTAGAAAACCTGGCAAACTTTGTTTTGCCATATAAATAATTTTCTAAAATTAAAATAGCTTACTTATCTATATATATAAAATTCTCGTGTCACAGTTTTTGAAGCCATAACACAAGCTTCGTTGTGCCCCCGCCTGATTAGGAATCTTTTCCCAGTTTGCCCCCACCTCCACTATTTCTATTTTGACCAAACGCATTAAATTGTTTCGATTGTAGAAAAGCTCCTGTAGCTGCGAGATGATGGACCTGCTTACGGAGGTATAGATTCCAGATCGTGCATTGGCTTCGTCTCTATCATCATGTACTTCATCGGACATTTAAAGAAATTTATGTTCACTATCTGGGAAGGGGAGCAGGGCGCCAGCTTTGTGATTGATTTTCGCTTTGACTTTGAAAGTTGGACAGCCTCAATTTCCGCACCAAATGACGTCATTTGGAAGCAGGAATTATATTTCCTAATGTTTGATAGGAAATGATTCGATTCAGTAGTGGATCCGGAAAGTAGAGTTCACAGTGGCTTTGGTGGTGCTTTAAGTTGAGGTAATTTAATTTTTTTTTCATTATTGAACTTCAGAGCCTGCAGACATGATTCTTCTGGCCAATGACGATATAGCGGCTGGAGCCATAATCAACAGCTGGGTCATATCGAAATGCAATACGATGGTATTGCTCATGTCAATCCAGTCTTATCTGTGCGCGGGACTCAGCTACGCTTCCCCTATGCAGTTTACTTCTTTGCAAGCGAAGCAATTGAATTGGTGCAAACCGCGACTCTCAGGCTCGCAAACGCTCATGCTCAAGCCTGGCTGCACGCCTTTCGGCTGGTTCCAATAAGAATCCTATGCTTTGCCTTAGCTGCTCCACTTCCCGTACCAATTCCCGCTCTTCTTCAGTCCTATTCGAAACATTGCTTCTGATTCCTTCTGCGTTGTGAGTACGACGGATTCGTATGCATTATTTCGTTAGTAACTTTTCGTTTGTAACTAAAGCAGGAATAAATGAATTTCCTACAACGTGGTTGACAAATTGATGCAAAATTAAATGGACATTTTTCAATATTTCTGAGAGATTTTCTTTATATTTTCTTCTTCTAATAATAATAGCAAATACAATTATTGTAGCAATATGTATTAGTATTAAGTATATCTAACTCTTTCCCTCAGTGCAATATGTTTAGCCTTAAGTATATCTTACTCTTTTCTTTGTTACAAATTAGTTTTAAGTTTTATGCAGTGGTACAGTACGAAAAGTGTGCTGTCTCACTTGTTAGAAAAGAACAGAGAGAATTAAATAAAAGAGTGAGAGCGGTTCAGTTTTTATGGAGAGCTAACCAAGGTCAGACGTGTTTTACTCGCTATAATTTCAGAAGTGGTCATAGTTAACCCAGTGAAAATACAGTGGGAAAGCTATAATTTAGCTAAGCAAAAAAATGTTAAAAAAAAAAAAAAAAAACAATAATGGATTCAATAAATCCTGATGATTTTTTAAAGTCCCAGTTACAAATCTGGTGCAAAAACCTAGGTTTACCAGATACTGGCACTAAAAATGTGCTAGCCGAACGTTTAAGCCAACTCAGCCCTATAGCGAGAGGGCAACATCCAAAAGATGGAGCTGCTCCTAACGGAGGACTAGGTAAACGCGCGGATCCCCCTGGAAAAGATTGCTTGGAGCACCTAAAGAGCATTCTGTATACGTCGGACGATGGCGCCGATCAGACGCAAAATTTCGAGGCAGACTTGTTCCAAGGTGTTGACTTGAAGAAGTAACGACAAACGAACAGAATGAAGCAAAAAATGAACAAAACGATGCAGAAAGCGAAATGCCGACAGAAAGAGAGACAGAAAACGAGAGCATTCTGAGTGAACAGCAAGAAATATACAAAGCAGCAAATGAGAAGTCAAATGAAAAGAGTAACAATGGAGAGGATAAAGCAACAAATAAGGAGCCAAACGGAGAGAACCAAAAAGAAGAAAACATAGTTATGTACACGTTGGAAAAAAAAAGTTCCGTAGAGAGAACGAACTTTTGCGCCTTGCTGGAAACCCTGAGTCTTGCAACTCAAGCAGCTGGCTGGCGACGAAAACAGGCGACCAGATCTTGGCCAAAGATGTAAAAGACTTTTTACCCGATTTTGACGGTAATGGAAATGTTTATAGTTATAGGATATCTTCCGTGCTCCATTTGGAAAGATCATTCGACTTGAACGAAAAAATTTTACGTTTGCTTGTCTTCGGCAAACTAACGAGCAAAGCCTTGGAATGGAGACACTCAAACCCGAAGTGTTTGAGTCAGCCTATGGAGACCATATTCGATGCTATGGGCAAAGTCTTCGGATCAAAGAAGACTAATGTAATAATTCGTCGAGAGTTTGAAGCACGCAAGTGGTGCGTCGGCGAACCGTTCCTGAATTATTTTAACGACAAAGTTGGCCTGGCTGGTGGCTTCCGTATGCCGGAGGACGAGATGGTCAAGTATATTGTTGACGGGATACTAGACCGTCGCTTGCGTGAGATGGCTTGTATGCAACGTTTTGGGTCTAAGGATGACGTGTTGGCAGCATTTGTCAATATAATGCTGTAGCAGGAAAATCCTGTATCTCGGCCAATTGTTTCCGTAAAGAAGGAGCTTATATTCAGTTGCTATAACTGTAACTGTATGGGTCATCTAGCAGCCGAGTGTAACAAATCAATAAGGGCAACTGGCGCTTGCTTTGAATGTGGTAGAATGGGTCACCGAGTGGCAGATTGCAGTGAAAATAAAAAACACCCCGCGGCAATATCAATAAGTTTGGATAAAATAAGAATTGTAGAAGTTCACATAGGTAATTATGTATTTTCTCCAGGATGCCTCACAGACTCGGGAAGCCCAGTTACCTTAATTAAAAAGGAGTTCGTTTCAGATGAAATTAAATTGGAAGCCGGTCCAGAACACGCATATTTTAGTTTAAATAAAATTAAACTTGAAGTCTTTGGAAGTATTTTATGTTACGTTGAAATATTGAATAAAAATGTTTGCGTTCGACTACTGATTGTTTCCAACGAGTCTATGGGAAGTCCAATACTGTTTCATGAAAATATGTGAAGCTAAAATTGTACTGCAGCTTGACGATGATCTGTGTAAAGAGTCAATGCCCGAAAGTATTAAGTTAAGCCATGACTTGAGCAATGAAGATAATTTTGAAAACCAAATGCTAAATATTGATTGTGAGCTGGTAAATTCAAAATATTCTGTTGGCAAAAGTTTAAGTTTCAAAGAAACGACAATGTTTGAAAATATTTTTAAGATTAAGTGCGAAATGAAACTCACAATCAATGCCATAAGTCCGTTTAGCTGTAATCCAAGACGACTTTCTTATAGCGAAAAGGCTGAATTGCAAAAAATAATTGACAAATACTTATACTCGGACACTGACGGTTTAACTATTTTATCTCTAATGAGTTTATCGACTTGTCTAGTTATTTCTTCTTTATGCATGTGGTATTCTGTAATTTTTTGTGTATACTGGTTGGTTGTCATTCAATCTTAGTTCTTGTTTATAAAAGTTGTTCGTAGTAATTGGTTCGTTTTCTAAACCAAATACATCTGTATAATTGGTGCAGAGCTCTTCTAGTACGTTTTTGAACATAGGTGGGAAGTTTGGGTTTAGTTTTTTAATTACTGATTGACTTCTTTCGTCATCAGTGGTCTGTACAATTTCATAATTCTTTAATGATTCATATTTTATGTTTTTTAAATTTAAAATTTTGACTCTTTTTGTTGTATTTAAAATTCGGACAAATGTTTTGTTCGGGTTTGAGATCGAACTTCCAATAAATATTCCATTTTCGACCTCTTGATTTAAGATGACGATATTTGAGTTTTCATTTGGAATATTTATTTGTCGGATTACTTCAGATCTCGCTGGGAGGATTGTGGTATTGCTGTCACAAGTGTGTAATATTGGGATATTTATTGCTATAAAAAAACTTTGCTGGTTCGTTTTACTTAAAAATATAATTTAATTTTGCTCCATGTGATGTTTTCTGTTGGCCAATAAGCAATTATCTGAACTCAACATACAGTCTTATTTCACCAGACGCTTGATGTTGCATCAGCCAAAAAAGGTGTGATCATGCAACTTAAAGACCAGAATAATGAAATACAAAAGATCGTTTACATTCAAATTTAAATTAAGCAATTGGGAATTCAGCGACCGTTCCTCAACATACCGCCGGGCCCTGAAACAAGGTTTCTGAAATTGGCAGGGGAGCCACCTTGGTTATAGGACGGGTCATCTCTCCTGTAGCTGTCTTTAACTTAAGGGCTCGTATTAGACCATCTGGGCCAGGAAGCGTCTCGATGATGCGTGCCAGGATCCATGCCGCGGGGGGAGTATGAGAGTCCTTCACTAATACGAGGTCATCAGGCTTCAGGTTTGCCGTTTTCATTAACCATTTTGGCCTCTGTTGCAACGACGTAATGTACTCAAGATGCCACCTTTTCCAAAAGCCTTGCAATATGGCCTGAGATTGCTGCCAGTAATCCAATCGATTTGCCGGCACTTGGTCCAAATCTCCATCTGGCACTGTGGTGTAAGGACGACCGATCAGCATGTGAGCGGGCGAAAGATATCCAACGTCCGTATCGGAAGTGGCACAAAGAGGTCGCGAATTGATCACCGCTTCCACCTGTGTTAACAACGTGTGCATTTGTTCAAATGTAAGAACGGCGTGGCCGATTACTCTGTGCAAATGAAGCTTGACAGAGCGCACAGCCGATTCCCATTTGCCTCCCCAGTGAGGTGCATGTGGCTGTATGAACTTCCAGTTCATACCGATAACGCCTATGAAATCTTGTCATTGTGCAGCTGAGATTGGACTTATTGTTCCATTTCGTTAAGATTTCTTTTGGCTCCCAAGAAATTCCGCCCATTGCCGCTGAACATCGTCACACATTTGCCTCGCCGTGAAATGAAACGTCTAAGAGCAGCCAAAAAGGTATCAGTGCTAAGGTCTGTTGCCAGCTCCAAATGTAATGCTGAAGTTGCCATGCATACGAAGAGACATATATATCCCTTTTCCTTTCGAGCATTCCTTCCCTTGTGTGTCTTAATTATGATTGGGCCAGCATAATCACAGTCTGTATTTTCGAACGGAAATGCTTGCCGAACTCTCACTGCCGGTAGTGCGGCCATTAATTGGTTGCTGGTATGTGCTCGCTGTCTGAAGCATCTTAGGCAGTTGTGAGTAACTTTACGAATCAGATTTCTGGCTCCTATTATCCAGAAACGTTGACGAACAATGACAATGAACAAGAGTGCCGAAACTCCTGGGTGTAAATTATGCTGATATGCGATGCTTCCTCGGCAAGATGAGCGGATGCTTGGCTGAATATGATAACTCCGAATTATTAAGACGACCTCCTACACGTAGAAGCCGAACGTCATCTAGAAGCGCCGTCAGGGTACACAGCTTTGAGGTTTTTGGCACGCACCCTTCGTTTCGTAGCGATTTTCGTTCTTCATGCCATTCGTCTTGAGATTGCTGCAGACATAGGTTCGTAGCCGCCGTATACTCGCCATATGTTACCGCGAGAGTGTCCGACCTTTCTTGGGGTTTTTTATGTGTCTAATGAATCGTAAAATATATGCCACGATGCGCACAAGTCTCGGCCAGGAAGAAACTCGACCAATAAGTTCTTCGAGTGGAGATGACTCATTCATGGCTCTCCCGAGAGTAAGTAATACGGTAGCTTTCAACTCCTTTTGGTACTCGTCAACTGAAATCATGTTCTTGACTATCATGTTCTTTACCTAAGTTAAGATGCCTCTCAGCCAGCCAGTCGGGACCCTTTCACCAGAGAGTAAACTGGAGTAAGTCCTCAGCCAGCATTCCTCGGGAACCGCAATCTGCGGGGTTCTATTATTATTTCCAATATAACGGCAGTACGATTGCCAAGGAACGTCTTTAAACTAGCTGGCAAATGGTTCAGCCATGCCAACACAATTGTCGAATCACACCATGCATACACGGTGACTTCTATGTCCTTCCAAGCTAACTTGATTGATGCGATCAGCCGACTTAGCAGAAGTGCGCCACATAATTCCAAACGAGTGAGCGATTGTTGCTTAAGTGGAGCGACCCGTGTTTTTGCCGCAATCAGTGACACTTCTATGCTGCCATCCTGCCTCACTATCCGAGAGTATACAACTGCTGCGTATGCTTTTATTGAGGCATCTGAGAAGGCGTGTAACTCTATTCGTTTGCCGACATATCCAATATGACGCCGTATCTGCCAGTTTAGTTGGGAGCGGTGAATCCCAATCCAGGTTAAGAAGCCAGAGTTCTTGGAAAAGGATCTTGAATTGAACGATGACCGGCGCCAGTAGACCAAGCGGGTCAAAAATGCGTGATATGTCGAATAACACTTGTCTTTTTGAACTCTCTGTGCATTCGCTCAACCTTATACCATATGTGAAGATGTCAAACTTTGGTTCCCAATGTATTCTCAATACCTTAACGGAGCAGGCATCTCCAGTCACACTTGTCGATGCTGCCTTTTCTAAATGACCGATTCCGTCGGTATTGGACACGCATTTTCCAAGCTCCAGTTGTGCTTCACTTAATATTTGAATAAGTTCATCTTTGTTACGTATGAGTTGGTCTTCCGTGTTTGCTCCGGTCAGGACGTCAACACAGAAATCCTCCAGTAGACTCTTGGCAGCTGTTGGATATTTATCCTTTAGGTCGATTGCAAGTTGTTGTAACACCCGTACGGCTAAAAACGGTGCACAGGCTGTTCCATAGGTTACCGTCCACAGCTGATAATGTTGCAGCTCTTCAGTTGGGTTTCCTCTCCATACAATTCGTTGATAATTCCGGTGGTTTTCAGAAATCCATATTTGCCTAAACATTTTAATGATGTCTGCGCAAAAAACAAACTTGTGGGTTCGGAAGCGTAAACACACATCCATTAGGTTACGCTGATTACTTGGGCCCACTAGTAATTCGTCGTTTAGTGATCTGCCATTCTTATCCTTATAAGATCCATCAAATACAATTCTCAGTTTGGTACCAATGACCGGATGGTGAGGCATATAGAACATTTGTTCCTTAGGTGCAATCGTCTTCTCTACCTCATCAAGAACGCGCATATGTCCCAGAGCGATGTATTCGCGCATGAACTTAGTATACTCTTCCTTTAACCTCTATCTTTCTGAAGTCGACGTTCTACTGAATAGAAGCGTAATGCTGCTCCCTGAAGAGTATCTGCGAATTTAACATCCGAGTTCTTAAATGGAGTCACGACAGATTGAAAATTATTCCCGACCTTCAGATCATCAGCAGTGGGCGGTAAACTGCCACTTAATTCTTCTAATTCCCAAAACCTATGGAGTGATGTATTTATTTCGATCGTTGATAACAGAGATGCTGTAGTTGATCCTTGTTTAACTGCAATTGAGGTGACCACCCACCCGAATATTGTGGATATTGCAAGTATGTTTCCATGTTCATCTAATACTTTCTGTCCTGTCAATGCGGACCACACGTAGTCGCTACCCAACAAAATGTCCACATACTTAGCGTTGGTTTCCGGTGCATCAGCCAGTTTTAACCCATCGAAAACTTTCAATACGGCCGGGTCGACTTCATCCATTGGCAGTAGAGATGTTATTTTACCTAAAACATGAGCTGTAATATCTAGTGTATGCTTCGAGAACCTTGATTTCAACTGTACTGCGCTGACCCCTCTTGTAGTATCGGCCTTGATTGACGAAATTCCTGAGACAAGTATTCGAGATGGTGAGCGTGATAGGCCCAGTGATCGTATGCAGTGCTCCGATATGTACGATAGTTCTGACCCACTATCAAAGAGAACACGACAAGTAGTGTATGATCCCCTTGAATTCAATGCCAAAACTAGAGCTGTGGGCAATACACTCCTTGGTTTCCCTTGCGGCTGTAGCTGTACTGCAGAACGTGCTTTACTTGTTTAGTTTCGGCAATCATAGCTGCTGTGGGATTAATACTCTTCTCTTCGGCTTGGCGATGTAGCAGCGTATGGTGCTAGTCCTGACAATGTTTGCATTTATACTTTGATTCACATCTTGAAATACCATGGTCAGGCCTTAGACAACTGAAGCACAAACGTTTCTCCACTGTGAGGGCCAAGAACTGGTCACAGCTGTATACAGTATGCTCCTTAGACTCACAATTTAAGACACGCTCTTGAGTCTGTGGAAATCAGTATCTGAGTAAATTTCTTAACGTTCGGTTGTGCGACTTGTACGCAACGGCTTAATTCGAACTCTTCACAACGTTCTCCGAGAAATCTGAGAAAATCTTTGATGGTTGGAGATGTCCCCGCACGGCTGTAGGACACCCATTTGCATTGCGACTCTGCATCAATTTTATCAAGTAGAAAATATATCACCCAGCATTCGCGATCAGTTTGGCCAAGTGCTTCCAGGCCATGTACAACTTCACTTGCCCCATCGGCAATCTTGCGTAGAACGGATACATCTCACACCCTTGTTGACGGCAGACGTCTAAAGGTATCCAAAAGCGAGTTAACGACATGACGAGGTCGATAATACCGTTCCATTAGGCTTGTCAAAGCTGTCTCGTACGCCGCTCCTGTCAACGGCAAATGATTAATTAAACTTGCAGCCGCATCACAGAGAAAAGACTTGAGATACTGAAACTTTTGAGCTTTATCCAGATTCACCCTGTTGTGAATGGTACTCTCGAATAAATCCTAAAAGGCTGGCCACTCCACATAGTCGCCACCAAAAGGCTTGATGTGTAACTTGGGCAGCTGGACATGTCCCCCTAACGCCGAACAGGCAGCTCCACCTACTGTCATGCTTGAAAATCAAACATATCATCAGTGGATTGATCAAACTTTAACTTTAACTTTAACTTGGTGCGTGTTGCCTTTAGTTTTTCCATCTTAAACTTAAGTAGAATTGCCTATCCCAACAGAATCCAAATCCGGTTATACATAATTTACTTAAAAATATAATTTAATTTTTCTCCATGTGATGTTTTCTGTTGGCCAATAAGCAATTATCTGAACTCAACATACAGTCTTATTTCACCAGACGCTTGATGTTGCATCAGCCAAAAAAGGTGTGACCATGCAACTTAAAGACCAAAATAATGAAATCCGAAAGATCGTTTACATTTAAATTTAAATTAAGCAATTGGGAATTCAGCGACCGTTCCTCAACAATTGCAAAATTTAAATTATTTGGTCTTTATGTTAGTAAATCGTTTGGTTCAATGAAGTCCAATTGGCAATTGAATGTTTTGAAGAAATCTAGTCCTAAAATTCCATCAAATGGAATTGGAAAACTTTCGTCTACTATATGGAAGTTGTGTGGAATTATGAATTCATTTTGTCTTAGTTCTATAAGGGTTAGACCTTTGGAAGTAATTGAACCTTCACCAATTCCTAATATTTCAATTGTGTTTGAAGTATCTATATGTTCAAAAGGATCTGTTTTTTCTTTTATTATTGATACGTCTGAACCTGTATCTAACAAGAAGCTATATGTGTTGTATGTATTTTCGTTTTTAACTTTGATGAAAATACTTAGGCTAAGATTAAATGTGTATACATTTACAGTTTCTTCTGAATATCTGCAGGGATCTATTGGTTTTCCGAATTACTTTGAGTAAGTCGTACATTACCATTTCCATTGTTAGAGCTACCTCGGTTGGAATTACCTCGGTTCGAGCTGTTGGAATTATTTCTTCCTTATATTAGGCCGAGTGAGTCAAAATACGTTTCCCCAATCGTGCTCGTAAAAAAGACTACAGGTGAACTTAGAATGTGCGTTGATTTCAGAAAATTAAACAAGGCGACTTCAAAAGATAGTTATCCTATTCCACTTATTGATGATCTATTAGATAGCCTTGCAGGAAAAACGTTATTTTCGAAACTCGTCTAAAAAATGGTATTTTCCATGTATACATGCATGAGGATTCAGTGTAGTTGACGTCATTTACGACACCGCTTGGTCAGTTTGAATTTCTTCGTGTGCCATTCGGCCTCAGAAATGCGCCGTCTACATTTCAAAGGTTTATAAACAGGATAATTGCCGATATGATTAGGGATGAAAAAGTTATTATATACATTAACACTTTCCTTGTTCTCCGTAGGAAAAAAATAAAATTTATTTAAAAATCTTTATTAGTTTTACGTTCACAAATCTTTTAATTTACTGGAAGACTTTAAGACAACTACTATGAACAAGGATCGCGGAGCTCCAACGAAGTTACAAGTTCCACTCAGGCTGAAGACTGATTTGAGGTAGATCGATTATGTATGGATGAAGCCTCTGGTATTGGGCGTCGTTGGTGAAAGCGACGTCTGCTGAGTCCAAAAGTCCAACGCTGGCGTGGGATCTGTTTATCGATGAATTGATTTAGGCGACTTGAAGTCTGGTTTACCGAACTTGATATGTTTATTACCGAATTGTAGAATTGGGCGACTTGCTGTCTGATGTACTGAACTCGACATTGTTATTGTTTGTGCCGATGCCCATTATGACGAGTCTTGACTATTGTAAGATGAGTGTGGGCGCGGTCATAAAATATTGATAAGTTTATAGCATGCCTGGTCTTAACTTATATTTAGACGACATTATGGTAGCAACAAAAGATTTTGATACGCATCTAGAAATTTTAAAAGAAGTATTTGACAGAATGGTTGAAAACAAATTGGAGTTGAGATTAGATAAGTGCGAATTTCTTCAGACCAGTGCTGAGTACCTAGGGTATTCGATTACAGGCAAAGGCATCAAAGTACCTAGGGTATTCGATTACAGGCAAAGCCATCAAAGCTGACGATAAAGGTATATAAGCAGTAAAGGATTTTCCAGTTCCGACTAAGGTCAGCGAGATTTAAAGTTTTTTAGGACTATGTTCCTATTTTCGTAGGTATATTAAAGATTTTGCTACTTTTTCCCAACCCATTAAAAACCTAAAAAAAAAAAAAAAAAAATTTTGTTTTGGAAAAAAAAAAAATTATAAATTTTAAAAAATAAAATTTTAATTAAAAAGCCCCCAATAATTGCTTTTTATACCAAAAAAAAAAAACCAAACCTATTTTAAACTAAACCCTATTTTTTTCGGTATTTTTTTACTACAAAAAAAAAAAGATAGAAAATTACAACCATTTTTTTTTTTTTTAAAAAAAAAAAACAAGTGAAATTTAAAAAAAAAATTTTTTTTTTAAAAAAAAAAGGATAATTTTTTTTTTAAAAAAAAAATTTTTTTTTTTAAAAGAAAAAAAATAAAAAAACCGAAATATTTTATATTTCTTTTTTTTAAAAATAAAAAAAAAAAAGGGTTGGGGGGGGGGGAAAAAAAAAAAAAAAAAAAAAGTGGTTGGCGGGTGCCAATTTCTTCAGGGGTCTGGTGCGTGAGTAATGTAATTAAAACGCGCGAGAACTTCGTTTTAAATTATATTAATATTTATTTTCTTTAAGTGACAAGATGTCCCGACACACACGAGGATGATTCGGGTTGGAAAAAATTTACAATCGACAAGAAAGGAAAATGCAAAATGGAAGAACGGGTGTTCGGGTTGAAATGCTCGTACTGGATTAAATGGCGATGCCCATGGGAAAAATCAAGTCACCCCTCCTGGTGTGACCGTAGATGCCGAGGATCAAAAAACCCTCCTCACTCCTCACTGCTCTTCGCCGCTCACTGCTGTTCACCCGGTGGCGTGAACATACCGCCCCCCTTGCAACATGTTGCAATTGCCACCCTGGACATATGTAGGATGGGGGACGGCAGCGTCCTGGAGCGCCTAGATCCCACAGGAGCCGGAGACGACCCATCCGAACACGGTGCTCTGGGCTGCGGGAGTACCGCTATGACCGGGCACACAGCCTGGTTGGATGACCTCAGGATAGAGGTCTGCCCCGAGCACCACGGACACCGACGCCGGCCGATAGAAATAGGGGTCGGCCAGGATCAGGGTGGCGAGTTTCTCCCGGACCGGCGCCGACACTTCCCGGATGGGAGTGCGGATGAGCAGGTCCTCTTCGACCCGGAATATAACATTCCGCCGGAACGTATTGTCGGACCTCGCCTCGAGGACGGCCGTGCAGGCTTGGTCGACCCCGACCTTGGTCACAGCCAACCCCAGGGACCGGGCAAAAGAAAGATTGATGCGGCTCTCAGCCGCACACGCATCGAGGAGGACGCGGGTCTCGAAGGATTTCGAGCCATTGCCCAACCGGAGGACTGCTGTTGGCATAACAGTCGTCGTCCTGGCGTGGAGCAGGGAGGAGAGAGAGATCTCGGCTGCGCCTTCTGGAGAAGCGGAGCGGTCGGAAGATGATCGGGAACGGGGTTGTGGCGGTGGTGCCGCACGTCCGGAGGAGGGTAATTGGCTGCGACGCCGGGCTGAGGCGCGTTGTCTCGGCGGTTGGTCGGCCATATGGAGCAGGGTATGGTGCTTTTGCCCGCATCGTCGGCAACCATGGCGAGTCCGGCACGCGTCGGATGAGTGCTCGTGTGCCAAGCAATTGGGACAGTACTTATTTATAAGCACCGCCCGGAGCCGCTTTTCCCCTCGGAGGTTCAGGAAGCGCTGACACTGCCGGAGTGCGTGAACCCCCCGACAGACCCGGCATCGGTACGCGTTCGTCCCATGTGGAGCAGATCGTTTGCTGCGGTGGTGCGGCAGACGCGTGGGGGCCATGTCGCTATGAAGGGGCGAGCTGAACGAACTGCAACGAAAGAAATTACGTAGGGGAGAGTGGATTAGTCGATACACGAGAACGAACAACATGCACGGAGACGAGGACATTCGGACGGAACATAGAGGGATTGGGAGTCACGATAGGGTTTTAGGCTCAGGACTCCTGCTGTCTTGCAACAGGATGAGCTTCGCTACGGGTCTTCGGATAGACCCACGCGCTGTGGTGACATCAGCCACTCGGACGAGACCGTCAGCCCCGGGCAGAGTGCGCTCAATTCGCCCTAAGCGCCACTCGTTGGAGGGGAGATTATCTTAGGACACGATCACGAGGTCGCCGGTCTGGAGGCTGCGAGTCGGTAATTTCCTCTTATTCCGTTTGTGGAGCTCCTTGAGGTACTCACATGGGAGAAATTGGCCTGGAGTTTAAGCACGCTTCGATCCTACACAGGAGAGTGGAAAGTTCCTCGAACGTGTACTTGACAGTGGAAGAGGACTTGTAAAACAGGGTCTTAAAACTTTTGACCCCTGCTTCCCACAGTCCTCCCATATGGGGGCGCTCAGCGGAATGAACTGCCAAGATAAAATGTGCTGGGGAAATGCCTTCATTATCTCAAGCTTGGTGGTGTTCAGGAAATCTTTTTCGAGCGCCTTTGAGGCCCCTACGAAGGTTTTGCTATTGTCGGAGTAAATTCGCTGTGGGCATTGTCTCCGTGCGACAAACCGAGAGAAGGCTGCAAGAAACCTCTGTGGTGAGATCGGAGGTAGCCTCGAGATGGATCGCCTTCGTGCTGAAACACACAAAGACGCAGACATAACCCTTAGTAATGAGACACGCACGCCCGGTGTAATTCTTGATCTCGAACGGCCCTGCGAAGTCAATGCCCGTGTGGGAGAAGGGCCTGGAGTACGTGATGCGCTCTCGAGGGAGATCACCCATCATCTGAGTCTGTAGTCGTCGACGATGAACGATGCAGACTTTACACCCCTTGATGTGGGACTTCACCAGGTTCTTGATCCGTGGGATCCAGAATTTGGTGCGCAGATACCGCACCATCAGTTGATTGCAGCCATGCAACGTGATGCGGTGGGCGAATTCGACAAGCAGGCGAGTGAAATGAGTATTATAGGGGAGGAGAATAGGGTGACGTTCATCATACCGGAGGGACTCAGCGGCCCGGAGTCGTCCGCAGGAGCGGAGTATCCCATGCTGGTCGAGAAATGGATTCAAATTGAGTAGCGTGCTGGATGATGGCAGGGGTCGCCCTTCACCAAGGGCCCGTATCTCCGCGAGGTATTCCCGACGCTGGGAGGTCCGAATCAAGGCGCGCTCGGCGGAGAGAAGTTCGTCATTGGTGAGGCGGACCGTGGAAGGCGTCGAAATCCTTTTGGTGGCGAAGCGTAGGATGTACGCGGTGACTCGTAATGCCCTACCGTAGTCCGAGAAACGTTCGCTAACGTCATCGAGTAGGGTGGTCGCGGTGGTGTGGCACTGGACTCGTTGCTCCAGCTGGGTGTCTGGGAGTTCATTATTGAGAGTTGGCCAATACTCGGGGTCCCGCTGGAGCCAGTCCGGCCCATGCCACCAGAGGCTGCTGGCCGATAACTCGGCCGCGGAGACTCCACGGCTTGCCAGATCAGCGGGGTTATCCTCGGAGCGCACATGTGACCAGCTTTGGCCACTGGTGCTTTTGGAGATGCTGGATACCCGATTGGCCACGAAGGTGGACCAACTACACGGGGGTTTATTGAGCCAAGCCAACACGATGGTAGAGTCGGTCCAAAACTGGGAGGTTGCAGGTGGGATTGGGAGTTCAGGAACGATCGACGCCCAGAGATCGGCTAGCAAAACCGCTCCGCACAACTCCAGCCGAGGCAGCGAGACTGTTTTGACTGGAGCTACACGGGTCTTAGCCGTTAATAAATGGACTCTTACTTGATCGCCGTACCGAACCCGCACATATAGGGCTGCTCCATACGCTTTCTGTGACGCGTCACAGAAGCCATGAAGCTCCCACGAGAGCTTATCGCTGGTGTTTAGCCAACGGGGGATGCGGAGTTGACTGAGGCCTGGGTAATCCTGCAGAAATTCGTGCCATTGCTGCAGCAGGAGAGGCGGCAGAACATCATCCCAGCCCAGTTCGGTTAGCCAGATTTGCTGCATGAATATCTTCGCTCGGATAACAAATGGGGCTAGCCAGCCAGCGGGGTCGAAGAGTTTAGCGATATGGGACAGAACCTGCCTCTTGGAGATCGACTCCTTCAATGGTGGGTCCGCTACGGTGAAGAAGAAGACGTCCTCGGCGGCTTGCCAGCGGATGCCCAAGGTTTTTGCAGTGCTCTCGCAGCAGATGCTCCTTTGGAATAGCTTGAAGTACCTCCTTCTTATTGGAAGTCCACTTCCGAAGTGGGAGGCCCGCAGATTGAAGGGCTGCTTGAAGCTTTTATATGGCGAGACGGGCGTCGGCTTCAGTGTGAGCGCCGGCAAGGACATCATCGACATACATGTAGTTCCGAAGGATTTCGCTCGTCTGAGGGTACATCGCTTGCACGTCTTGTGCCAGTTGTAAAAGGACTCGGATCGCCAAGAATGGCGCGCAGTTAACCCCAAACGTGACAGTTTGTAGCTCATAATCCTGAATATTGCCGCAGCGATCTCGGTAG
This sequence comes from Drosophila insularis, assembly GCA_018903935.1. Lineage (NCBI taxonomy): Eukaryota > Metazoa > Arthropoda > Insecta > Diptera > Drosophilidae > Drosophila > Drosophila insularis. The sequence continues at coordinate 187,744 of JAEIFP010000759.1, forward strand.
AGGATCCGCTGAAAGGGGGTATGCCTGGGGTCGACTCGGATTTGTCGATACATCTGCGTTATGTCAGCGTTGAAAACGAATTGAAAGAACCGCCATTTCAGTACCTGAAGCGTGAGATCGGCCTGAAGAGTAGGCCCGGTGTGCAAGACATCGTTAAGGCTGACGCCTCGTGTGGAGGGGCTCGACGCGTTAAATACCACGCGTACCTTGGTGGTGGTGCTATCGGGCTTAAACACCGCGTGATGGGGGAGATAGAAGTTTTTCCCATCTTGAGGCGGCGTCACCCGAATCATATGACCCAATTCCTCGTACTCTTGAATAATGGCATCGTACTGCGTTTTTAGGACGGGATCCTTGAGCAGGCGTGCTTCATTCCCAAGTCGACGCTATTCGGACCTTTGAACGGTAGGGATACAACATATGGGCCGTCCTTCCCTCTTTGGGTGGTCTCCTGGAAATTCCGCTCACAGAATACGTCATCCTCCTTTTCCGGCTTTGCGGGAAGGTCTTCCACCTCCTAAAATTTGGTGAGGAGTACCTCAAGTTTTGGTTTTGGACTAACTCGCGTCTGTGCAGCGAAAACTAATCGAGACACCGGAGGGTCAGGCATGATAGCCCCACACAGAACCCATCCAAAGGGTAGATGCAAAATAACTTTGAGCATTTGTGAGCTGGTTGCTCGTGGACGGACGCTCTGTGGCGCTGGATGGTGGGACTTGCGCAGCGGACGGCGAGGACACGGACACATCACTAGGATGCAACAGAGTATGATGACGTTCCTTGCAGGTAGGGCAATTATGCGCACTGGAGCACCCCTTCACTTGATGACCGCGGGCAAAACAGTTCAGACAAAGTCCCTGCTGTCTAATGGTTTCCGAACGCCTCTGAACTGGCATATCAAGAAAACTAGGGCAGAGCCGTATTGGGTGATTATCCCGATGGCACAGCTTGCAAGACGCTGGTTTGAGCTAAGCTTTCGCGGGAAACGCTTGGACCTTCATCGATGCAGAGGATTTGCGGGGGCCAATGGGGATGGCTTGGACACTTGGGGCCGACTTATGTTCTTCGGTGGCATCCAGGACACGATACCGATCGGTAAGAAATTGGTTCAAATCGTCCCAAGTTGAGACGACAGTCTTAGTTGGCACCGATTGTTCCCACAGGAGGATGGTGGCCTTCGGCAATTTGCTAGTGCATATGGCGACAAGTAAGACATCCCAATTCTCAGTACTAACACCCGAACGCTCAAGCGCGGTAAGACACCCTTGAAACGCAGTCTGCAGCTCTCGCAAGGATTTGCCCGACTCTTGTGCCACCGCGGGAATCTGAAGGAGTTGTCTGGCTTGAGTCATGACAAGCAGACGGCTATTTTAATACCGTGCGGTGAGGTTCTCCCACGCGGCCTGGAAACCCTCATTCGTCAGGGGGGACTTAGCCACGATGGTTCACGCTTCCCCTCGTGTCTTGGCGTTTAACTGATAGAGCTTCTCTACTTGTGTCAAATACGGATTGGCGATATAAATGGCGGCGAACAAATCGCGGAATGTGGGCCATGCTAGGCTGTCGCCATCAACTGTCTCCACCTCACACCTCCACCTTATGGCTGACGCATAAGACTCGTCATCTGTGCCGAGAGCTGTTCGATGCGTTCTCCGAACAACGTCCCGCATCGCACATACGCCGCGAAAGCGGATTCGTGCTTCGCCTTGATGTGGCTAATGTTTGCCAAGCTTTCCTCGACGGTGAAATGGTCACAACAACGTGCGGGATCTGGGTCTGGGTTGGAAGCTTGGAACGACCTTTGTGTTCAATCGAGTCTTTAACCGAGAATCTGCGACCCTTAGGTAGGCTGGACGAAGACGGACGGGATCTTGGGGATTCGCTGCGGCTGCGAACAGACGAGAACTTGCGCGAAATATCCGTACGCTTCACGGTCACCGGAGTTTTCGGAGGCCGAACCTTCTCCGGAGTTGCAGAGGGAGACGAAAGACTGTTAGCCTTCGGCGCAGTCTTGGACGGCTTCGTGGACATACTCAGGGGACGACCTTACCGACGAACACCGAGTTTGTGCGATTTTTTTTGGTTTTGGAAAAACCACAAAAAATGAGAAGTGGACTGTATGCGGACGCAAGAATTTTCTCACTGTGCACCGCAGGATTGCGGGAGACTTCTCTCGCGTGTGGCTCGGAAACGGAGCCCTTTTAATAGGGATAGATGCGGAACAGTATACGAACGCACGAATGCGGATCGAAAATTACACGTAGACGAAGCGAAATGATTACAAAACAAGTTTATATGGATTCGTAAGTATACGTACTCCATAAAACAAAACACGGATGAAATATATAAATAAAGATGTATAGGGCAAAATGAAAATACGTTTTTATATAAATCTGGATCATATATATATGTGCGCAAAATAATGGCCGGAAAAAATTATATATGATCTATAAATATGGACGGATATATATATGGGCACGATAATGCTGGAACAAAAAAATATATATTTATTTTGAAATATGGGCGGATATATATATGTGCGCAAAATACTGGCCGGAAAAAATATATGTATAATTTATAAATATGGGCGGATATATAAATATGGGCCCGATAGTGCTGGAAAAAAAATATATATTTATTTATAACTATGGGCGGATATATATATGTACGCAAAAGCTGGCCGGAAAAATTATTTAAATAATTTATAAATATGGACGGATATATAAATATGGGCACGATAGTGCTGGGAAAAAAAAAAATATATATGTATGTATTTATAAATATGGGCGGATATAAATATATGGGCCCGATAGTGCTGGAAAAAATATATATTTATTTATAAATATGGGCGGATATATATATGTGCGCAAAACACTGGCCGTGAAAAAATTATATATATATTTATTTATAATATGGTGATATATATGTGGGCAAAATAATGGCCGGAAGGAATTATCTGTATCTTTATTTATAAATATGGACGGGTATATAACTAGGCGAAAGAAGGGAATCGGAAATAATGTGATTTGAATTTGGCGCGCTTGAGCCGCCTATCGATATCACGACTCGACTCACGTGTCACCACTACTCCGAAAAACAGCTGTCGGCCGCTGCTTATATATTTGGTTTTGGTTTTGTTGTTTATTTATGTTAATTTTTTTTTTTTTTTTTGAGGTTGTGCGGAGGAAAAAGAACAAAACGAACGTTTTTACACACCGCGAGTGTTGTGAACGAAAACAAACACAATACCCGATCAGTGCATATGGACGAATGCTTTGATATATGTATGTACGTACATGCGTAAGTACACAGGTAAGTATGTAGATATGTATGCACACGCGTTGTTCACACAAAACGTAAGTAATTTGTCATTTAGTTGAATGTTGGGTTCCTTTCCCCTCCTTTTTTTTGTTAAATCAATGCGCGACACCGAAATGGATTATGTGTTGTGGATATGTACATATGTGCGTGCATCAATGTATGACTATGTAAGTATGTATGTATGTACATATGTAAGCAAGTGCACCTGTTTTCAAATACGCGCGTGAGGAAATTAATTTCGCAACCAATTCGAACGCACAAGAAGTCGCGGTGCATACGTTAATTGCTATTAACAAATTTTTTTTTGTTTTTTGTGTTGTGGTAAATGTGCGAATGAATTATGTGTATATGGATATGTGCATATGCGCGTACATCAACAGATGGCGATGTATGTATGTAAGTGGATACGCGCGTGAGGAAACTAGTTTGGCATGGAAATAATTCGAACACATAAGAAATCGCGGTGAACACTTTGTTTACTATTTTTTTATATATATATATATTTGTTTTATATTTTTTTATATAATACTTTAATAATTTTTTTTTTTTTGTTTAAACCTTTCTTTACGCGGACTTGGCAAACAGCTGTGAAAACTACATGTACATGTGAATGCATATGTACAAAAGTGGAATTGGACCAGTGCGAGGAAAAGAACTAAATAAAAATGGGTAATAGTGGAATGGAAAACGAAAACGCTGGACAAACACGCTAAGGATTAGTAACTACCATGGAACCTTGGAACAGGTCAGGTATGTACATACAATATATAAAAATGTGTAGGTCGCTATGGAAAAGCGGGAAAACCTCACACTTTTATTAGTATGTAGGGCAAATGAAATGAATAATGAAATTTTGTACTTATCAGGAATTCCGCCAATGCAAGCTGGAGGAGCGGAAGGATATCCGGCTCGACGGACCAATGTTTGTGGCGGGGCGGAAGAATCCAAATAAGCCGCAAGTGGTTGGCGGGTGCCAAAGTCATCAGGGGTCTGGTGCGTGAGTAGTGTAATTAAAACGCGCGAGAACTTCGTTTTAAACTAATTAATATTTATTTGTAGCAAGTGACAATATGTCCCGACACACACGAGAAGGATGCGGGTTGGAAAATTTTACAATCGCAAAAAAGGCAAATCAAAAAAAAAGAAGATCGGGTGTTCGGGTTGAAATCTTGTAGTAGATTAAATGGCGATGCCCATGGGAAAAATCAAGTCACCCCTCCTGGTGTGACCGTGGATGCCGAGGATAAAAAAACCCTCCTCACTCCTCACTGCTGTTCACCCGGTGGCGTGAACAGAGAGGTTAACCCCAGAATGTTTTACTCGCTATATTATATATATAGACTATTATTAGTTTTATTATTTTTTCGCACTAAATTTTATTTATTGTTGTTATTTTACCATGGTGTAACAGTCTTCTGCCTTTTCCGACCCTTATATGTATACATTTCATAATCAGCATCAATAGCATCTAACCATGTCCTTCTGTACGTCCGTTTGTCTTTTTACCTCACTTCGGAGGTAATTTGAAAGCTGAGTAACAAAGGCTAAAAAAAGAAATTTTTGGAGTTGTAAGGGGCACGCCTTATGTTTACTGCCTCATATTATTTAGAAACAAATGCAGCAAGCGCAACATTGATAGATAGGTCATATCCTTTGTCACAGAGTTTAGGTAGGTTAAACTGACAAAGAGAAGTTCGTGTCGATTCAGGCGGATGGATCTCGTCTCGTCTCGTTGTGCTGATGAAGAATATATATACTTTATACCGTCGGAGATGCTTCCTTCTATGCCTTGTATACTTCTGACCCAAATCATTATCCTCCAAATCATTATCCTAAAAATACTAATGTCATTTAGTTAACAGATCAGCTAAAGAGTATGAAAGAAATTGTCACGTTGAGAGTTTTGTTGCATACAATATAATTGGATAAAAGTTTATTCGTTCATTTATTCTATATCGTTAAATTATCATTTTATTTAATGTATAACATTAACATTTTTTATAGTTAAATATATAGATATTTTATAATGAATTATTGATTATGTATATTTTATTGTCCTGCATTTCATTTCAGGGTCTTTGTTATACTTAAATACTGTATTTACTGGAAGTGTGCTGGCATTATTAAGTTGTTACAATCAAATACATATATTTTTAATGCCATGTTTAACTTTTAATTGCTTATTTTTATAAATGTATGTATAATGAGGTCAAAATACCAATCTTTCAGATAAAGCTAAGAGTATTTCTAGTCTAGTCATTTTATCCTGTTCGTCCATTTGTCATGTCATGTGTTCCTGTGATTGCTGGAATGAGGGAGATAGTAAGATATTTGTGCTTAGTAATATTTTACGTAAAATTTTTAATACATTGAAAAACACAGGTAATACTAGCAAATTAAAATATGTGCTCTCTTGGTGCATGGCATACTGAAGTTGCCAAGACGACTTACACACTTCTCTTTATACCCTTGTAAAAGGGTTTACTAATTTTGGTCAGCACGACGAGACGAGTTTATATAGCCATGTCCGTCCATCTGGATCCTCCTATTAGCTGAAATTTTACATGTAGTCTTGTATATACTGCACAGGTTGTATCTCTGATTCAGCCGGATCGGACCACTATATCGTCTAGCTCCCATACAAACGGCAATCTCACGAACAGTGACTTTTCTCAATAACTTCGTTATTTTCTGAGCTACTGTGAAATTTAGTATTGGTGAGTTTATTACACTTGTAAACGACTGTGCCAAATTTGATCAAGATCGGATGACTATATCATATAGCTCCTATAGGAACTTCGGTGAAAATCAGTGACTCTTGTTGTATTTTTTTCTACAATTAAAGTTAAAAAAATTGGTATGTGTAAAGTTGTAAAGGTATACAAAACATCGGCACGGCCCCGGCTCACTGGTTATATACCAGTTTATTCTTTTATATCAGTGGTGGTTTATAGCAGTGGTAGTAATTGTTCGTCCAGGCACTTTCGTTTGGGAAGTGGCTTGTGATTTCATCAGATTGGATGACAAAGTGTAAAGCAAATACATACATACAGTGTAAGTCAAGGTTTTTCGTTGGTGCTACTTGTCACAACAACTTATTTACTTCATATACAAACGGAATATACTGGTGATGATAAAAAATTAAATCTTTGAAATAATTAACGATTTATCGTTTATTAATTAGTTGAGTTTTTTCTTTTAAATATCTTCGTTATAATTTTTATATTTGTTTTGGTCTGCGTCATTATTATAAAACGCTAATCGCTTTACAAAAAAATATCAAAGAAGCTAACAACACCTTTAGCTATTTATAAACCCTTGTAGTTGATGGCCATAATATTTTCACATGTTCTAAACTCTTTTTCTGTAACTCAATTCATTAATGCACAGACTGTAGTAAAATACATGTGCACGTGTAGTTGTTAGCTGCCTAATTTTTATACCATACACCCATAGGGTGAAAATGGTATATTAAAGTCGCTAAAATGTATGTAACAGGCAGAAGGAAGCTTTTCCGACCCCATAAAGTATATATATTCTTGATCATCAACAGCCGAGACGATCTAGCCATGTCCGTCTGTCCGTCCGTCCGTCCGTCCGTCCGTCCGTCCGTCCGTCCGTCCGTCCGTCCGTCTGTATGAACGCCTAGATCTCGGAGACTATAAGAGCTAGAGCCACCAAATTTGGTATGTAGACTCGTGTCATATGTACGCTTATCGAGTTTGTTTCAAATGTTTGCCACGCCCCCTACCGCCCCCGCAAATGATATAAAACCGATTTTCTCAAACACCATAGCAACTAGAGACACAAAATTTGGTATGTATATTCGCTTAGTAAACGCGCACATTTTGTATTTGTAAAATTTTTGCCACGCCCCCTACCGCCCCCGCAAATTAAATAAAACCGATTTTCTCAAAAACTATTCTAGCTAGAGACACAAAATTTGGTATGAATATTTGCTTAGTAATTGCGCACATTTTTGATGTGTAAAGATTTTGCCACGCCTCTTTCCGCCCCCGTAATTTGAAAAACTCCATTATCTCCCGTAATTTTCAACCTTGTGCAATCAAATTTAGCACACTTAAATTTGATACTAATATCCAGCAAAATACCAAATTTGATCAAAATCGGAATAAAAATAGCCAAGTTATGCATATGAACGTTTTTCCATATGGCCGGAGTTGGCCGTTGGCTGGTGGGGGCGCTAGGGTGCTCGAATGCTTGAGTGAGCGAAATACTAAGATATGCTTCTAAAAAGCATGCAAACAGATTTTTTTTAAAATACGATAATGCATTGGTTATTATAACTTTAAAATATTTGTTTTACTGGTGTATGGTATATCCAAGTCGGCGAGACGACTTACTTACTTCATTCTACTTTGCTAACGATAACACAAGTGTATGCTAAAGATCGGTGTCGTGCACTTCTAGCGTTGCTCTTGTTTAGCTCGTCGAATGAGGGGGGGGGGCTCTTTCCTACTCTAGGCATACGCACGGATCATACTGAAAAAATATAAGTGCACTATCAGAAACTAAAAGGATGTAAAAAGAAAAATATTGGATTAGATCGGGATACTATTAATTGTGCGGACGACTTCTCTGCAGATTAGCTAAAGGTGTTGTTAAGCTTAAATACGATAATTAGAGCAAATATAGATTCAAAAATTCATAGTAATTCAAAAGAGATTTGTGTACGCGTGTACCAGTTGGCAATAAAACAAATATTTATAGTATATACATGTGGCCCATCGATGCTGCAGGGATTTGCTGTATAATTTAGTTATTAGAAAAATGAAATGCAACAAAGCCAATCTCAACGCATTACATACCCATTAGGTTTTCTACTAAGGAAAACTGATTTTACTTGACCTAATAGGGACTTAATTTTAATAATATTTAAAGTTTCGTTACGTTACTTAAACTAATAATTCATTTAAATTTTCTTTTAGATCAGCAAAATTTACGTTAATAAAAGAGGAAAAAAATGTATGAAAAGGTGTTGCCGTGGTGCAACAACAAAAAGTAGTATCCAAACCAAAGGGCTGCTACGCCATACTTTGCGTACAGATGAAACAAGAAAAGGTAGTAGAACTAATACTAAGTATGCATATGCAGCAAAAAAAATGTCGAAAAGTAGTAGATCTCGCTCAAATTGGGTGTATAATGTTGGTATTAGCCGCGGAATTGCGTCATTTCATCACCAGACTATTTTAGCCTGGCCCATGGCGATGATTATTGATGAAATGGAAGGGTTGATAAAGTAAATCCGAGGCTCGCCGGTGTCTTAGTTATTTAAAGATGTTTTTTTTTTTTTTGTTCCAACGAAGAAAATATCAGCGATTGGGCTGGGGTACAATCAAACAAATTGTCCCAAAGAAAATAAAAAATCCAAGGCTGCTTGAAAGCCAAAAGTTGCTTGGTCGACGCCACGCGAAGTAGCAGATTTTGAAAATGTTGCTGGCGTAAATTCAAACACGTAAATCCAAAAACTTTTTCATCAATTCATATATTGTGGACATGTATGCTACAATCGAGAGTTATGAAAATCGCGTCAAAACTAACGAAGTTATTGAAAATGTCACTGTTAAAGAAACTATATGATAAAGTCGCCCGATCTTCATCAAATTTAGCACAGAAATCCAGCTTAATGTTAAACCCTCGAAGAACTGCTGCATTATAAAGATTACTTTATTCACTTACTGTCATTGGTTCTCTGTCCAACTTTAGATATCCTTCACTCCAGAGAGTGCTACCTTAAATATGTCCAAAATGCTTCGTGGACGCCGGCAGCGGCGCCATGATCGTATCTAGAGCAGGTCACCCTTCCGGTGAATTCTGCATAGCGGCGGAATACAAAGAGTGACTTTAACGAGAAATAGAAAATTGCTTATGCTAGGAATGGGAAAGTCCAACCTTTTTTCAAAGTCTAACCTATAGAGACAGCAAAGAGAATTAGGATCAGTGTTGTAAAGCTGGCAGTGATGGTGGTTCCTTTTGTCAGTGTGTCCAAGCGGCGTACGTTGTTTATGAGTAGGCTGTGGATGTATTCTACAATTAGCTTATGCCCTTCCGTTATGACCTTTGCCATTGTTGAAGGTATAGCTACCATTCTTGTGATCGTCTGGCTTCTAAACGTTCTCTTACCAATTATCACCGACTGGTTCGAGAATTGGATGATGAAGGTCCCGTTTAGGTCGGATTCTAAAATACCGTTTGTTACCTTTCCCCTGTAGTTAGTGGTATAGATAGTGCTATCCTCTAGTAATTCGATGGGACTTGCCGTATTACTTATTGAGTGGCATTTTGCGGTTTCTCCCTTAATAAGCCTTGGTGAGCAATACCCTTCATCCAGGCTGCTGAGATCTGTTTCTTTGCAGATAGTGATGTTTCTCATGGTTTGGCAGGCTTTTGCTATGAAAAATGTATTCCGAGGACTTACCAGAATTCTCCCTTAGGAAATGTCGAGTTGTTGGTCATTCGTTGGGCGAATTTGATGGCCTCTATGATGTTGTTATACCGCAAACTGGGAGTGGGTTTTATGATGTCCTGTAACTCGTCCATGTCTAGTAGGTTGGAGTTTGCCACTCCGACTTTTGCAAGCTAGCAGGCTTTAATGTGGGCTTTATGTGGGCTTAACGTGAACTTAATTCCTGAAGTGTGTGGGTGAGAAGTTTGTGTTAATGTTTATATTTCCTCCTACTTAATATGTGACTTGAGGACTTTTTTACCTGATCGTGTTGTGACCGTAACCTTGTTATCTTGAGCAACCTTTTCGGAAAAATATCTTTTCACATTTTTCCCTTTTATTTGTTTATTTGCGACAAAAAAATCTTGATCGGCTTCATACGTTACTGGGCTATCCCTTTTCAGGTTTCTGGCCCTGTTCGTTACCTCTTGCTGATGTTCCAACAATCCTCTGATATTTTCCAAGAGTTTTTCCTTTGGGTTGGTGAGTCCATTACTGTCCTGGGATGTGCTACGGTTGTGTATTCCATTTCCAAGAACGTTGAGTGGAATCGCTCTACATGTCCGTTTACCTCGTTTTTTTGTGAAGGAGTTCGATAGATATTAATTCCCAGGTCATGTAGGTAGTTGAGGATTGTGGGACATAGCAATCCTCGCTCGTTATCCAGAACCATTAGTTTGGGTTCGGAAAAGTACGATACTGCCGATCTTTGGAGAAATTGCCGATGCAAGACAGGAACCCCAATTTTTCAACTACGAAAAGGTCTACATGCAAGATTTCGCAAGGCATGCTGTAAGGCTTCTTATCGTATTCCGAAGTGGCGTCCTCCACAATTTCTTTTGCCAGACGGAGTTTGTAGCCGGAGATGTATTCCCAGATAATTGACTGTATGTTCCGTTTCAAAGATGTGTTAGATAGTTCCCCCTCCAGTGCTGCCTTTGTGTGGCAATGTTTTACGTCGACATCCGGGGTACGGTTCTGTGGAGGTGTCAACCCCTCTTCATATTACTACGATTACCTGGTTCCGGAAGGTGTTAAAAGGCGCGTCCACCCGATGTAATGGGAGGCGCAGGTTTTGGCCAACGGATTGGGTCAATCCATTTACTTTTCGTTTGTGGCGTAATTTTCTTCGGTTCAAGAGAGTCCGCGAAATATGAAGGAGATTGATCGGTCCTTCTCTTCCTGCAGCTGCGAGAGAACTCCTACGAGTGCTTCGTTTGTTGCATCAGTCGTGAGATTAAATCCGGGAAAGCTAGGACCTCTGAAGAAACTAGCAGTGTCTTGAGGTCCTCGAACGCCTCTAACTCTTTTCTCCTAGCGTGATTTGCACCTTCCTCGATTGGTTCGCTCTGACCTGACCCAAATCTCCCCTCGTGAGGTTGGTTTCGACACTTTGGCGTAATCGCGGTTGAATTTCCTGTAGTATGACGTCATTCCCAAAAAGCTTTTGAATTCCTTTAGATTGGTAGGGGGCTTCATTGCGGTGACGGCTGCCACCTTTTTCTCGTCGGTTCGTATCCCGTCGCTGAACACGGTGAATCCCAGGAAATTCACCTCGGTTCTCATGAAACTTGTCTTCTCCAGGTTGATTCGAGGGTTTGCCTCTGCTACTTTTTCAAATACTTTCCGTATGTCGCTCATGTGCTCTGTTTAATTTTTGCTCAAGATTATGATGTCGTCGATTAGCGCTCAAGGCTTCAGTTTCGTACATTCTGACTCGCTTGTTGTGTCTGTCTACAATTCTAAAATCCCTACGCTTCCTACTGTTGGATGCGGTCGGTTATAAATTTTATACGCCGGTAGCAGCTGACGTGTGCATATGTGAAGATGTGTCGATTCCCACCCGCGTTTTGTAGTGTCGTAAATACAGCGTTGCGTGATACTCATTTTTTTGCTAACGGAATTTTCTGCTGAGCGTGCATAAACGGAAAGTGCTCGAGTGCTTGTGTTTCCTATTTTCCTTTACCCCTTTCTACATACATGCTGATATCATTCTATACCTGGAGTGGCTGACCAAACAAACCTTTGCCTTTATGACTCTCATAAAACCTTACTGGTGTATGTGCTGGGTGGTATCTTTTTCGTATCAATTAGCACGATGAATCAAGAGGATGAATACAAGCGGAAATTATTTATTGTGACAGTTCTTATGATGATGAGGTCATGGAGGAGGAGGTCCAAGAAGTCATTAAAGTGGACTCAAGCTTGGAATTTGATTGGGACTTCAGTTCAACTTCAGAGTTATTAGGGCGAGTCACTGATGGCGGTTCTTCAGGCTTCGATCAGAGTTATTCCCTGATCAGTATTGGAAAAGCGTCTTTGCTAATTCACGGATTATTCTGCCGCGCCTTGGGAAGGATGAGGACATTTCGGAAGACAAGAAATACGAAAGGACAACCTTCACGATCACTGCTTATGCAGACAATATTAGCATTATCATTGCTGGGAAATATCGATCAATATTGAGTTTAATTACACTGTGATAGTCGAAAAAAAAGACATGGCCAAATTCGATGGTTTCACCCTATTTCGGGTCTTGCGAACTGCATGATTAGTTTTTTAAGTTATCACGATGGTTTCATACAAAATTTTTTACGGAAGTTTTTCATCAAAGTTGCCATTTTTTCGAAAATGGTATTTTTTCCATTTGCTCCTAACTTCTAAAATATTTACTTTTTTTACACACTTTCAGCAAAGTTTCTTAGAATTGAAAGGGCTACAAATTTTGGGAAGACATCTAGCCTCTAAATCTACCCATTCCCGAGCATTGGGACAAAAGGTAAAAAAAATCTAATTTTGACCAAATTTTTTTTATGTTTTCTTTCTCGCATTTTGTTAATATTGAAAATTTTCTATTCGAATCTTGATCATGATATGAGAATTTATTATGCTCAATGGCAGTAGAAGAGACACCAGACCTATCTAATTTACGATTTATAATATAACCATTTAATCAAATTGGATTTTTTTTTTTAGATATGTTAACAAAATTAAACTAACTGTATTTGTTTAGTTTTTGAAAAGCATTTGAAAGCTACATAATATAGTTATTCGATTTTATACAAATTTGTCACAGTCATTAACAGCTTCATTAAACAAAAACATATCAAATTTTAGGGCCATCGTTTCACACAAAGTCACTGTTTTCGACTAATTCTTCCAATGGGAGCTATATGATATACAACTATTATCTGAACTAGGCTAGGTATTTATTATGTGAACTAGGATAGAAAATGTTGTTGTTTCTTTAAATCTGGTGTAGGCACAAAAAAAAAAAAAATAACGAAAATTGTCAATGCTTATGTGTGCTTTACACTTCGCAAAATAAAAAGTGGAAAAATTTTAGCTCAATCGCTCATATAAGCGCAACAGTAGATTTCGTACAAACGAGATGGCTTTTTAAACCACTTTATTATTTTTGATGAAGTGGTTAATAAATTATTAACATCAGGCGCCAATACAGACGAAATGGACAAGGTTTCGAACTTACTGCTCACTTTGCCAATTTCATATGACGGGGTCATCACTGCTATAGAGACACTATCGGTGTCTACTCTAGTTTTTATTAAGAACCGTTTGCTAGATCATTAGACAATATTAAACAACGCTAATAATGACACAAGTAAAAAGGTATTACAGGTTGAGGCTATAAACAAGTTTAATAATAGCTACAAAAACAATTATAATAACAAATATAAATATAAAAAGCAAAATTATAATAAAAATTACAATAATGGCAAGCCATATTATTATATTGCCATTATAAACAGAAACAATATAATATAAAATGTCACCACTGTAGAAAGCCAGGGAACATTACAAAAATTTTTATGCGTATAAAAAACAATTAAATGAAAATAATTAAGAAAATAACACACAAGCTCATATTGCAACGACCACGCCAGGTTTCGCGTTCATGATTTAAAGTTTTACTGCAAAGAATAATAAGTTAAAGACGAATGTGAATTTCAACCTTGACTCGGGTGCATCCGATCACATTATAAATGATGAGACACTTTTTGTGGATTCTACAACCTCCAGTGAAGATTGCTATCGCCAAGAAAGGACAATACATCTTTGCAACCGAACGTGGAATCGTTCCTCTGGATAATGGGTACCGGATAACACAGGAAGATGCATTATACTGCCGAGTAATTACAGTACATCTAATCTCTGTAAAAAGGCTACAAGGCTGGAGTGACAGTAGTGTTTGAAAAGTCTGGAGTTAAACTGACGAAATATGGCATAAAAGATTGGGCCATGTAAGATAAGGGAAAATGTTTGAAACAAAAAAATAAGAATTTGTTTCAAGATAATAGACTACTTTATACATTTAATCCTACAGACGATATATGTGAAAATTTTTTAAATGGAAAGCAAGCCAGATTACGTTTTGACAAATATAAAAATAAAGAACAAATAAGTAACATATATGTAGGTATAATAAATAGAATTCAAGTAAGGCACTTAGAGATCGGACAGGAACGCCATACGAGATGTGGCATAATAGAAAGCCAGCTTCAAAGTATTTTAAAGTATTTGGTTCAGCTTTGTACGCACAAAATAAAATAAATAAATGAAGTAAGTAAGTCGTCTCGCCGACTTGGATATACCATACACCAGTAAAACAAATATTTTAAATTTATAATAACCAATGAATTTTCGTATTTTTAAAAAAATCTGTTCATATGCTTTTTACAAGCATATCTTAGTATTTCGCTCACCCAAGCATTCGAGCACCCTAGCGCCGCCACTAGCCAACGGCCAATCGTGCTCGTAAAAAAGACTACAGGTGAACTTATTCCACTTATTGATGATCTATTAGATAGCCTTGCAGGAAAAACGTTATTTTCGAAACTCGTCTAAAGAATGGTATTTTCCATGTATACATGTAAGATGTGTGCTGGGTTGCTGGTCGTTTTTGTAGCCCTGGCGAATAGGAGAGGAAGCAGAAACCCAGCAAGCATTTTTGAAGTTAACAGAGCATAAATGAGTCTTTTATAAGTCCCGCGACGATTGAAAATAGTCATATTTGCGCTCATTTTCTGATCATAAATGACCCATTCGTCGGAAGAAAATGGTACCCTAGCCGCGACTCATCTTGATGAGTCGCTTACGACTCTTTTTTTAATCATAAAAGAGTCTTCCACGAGTCATCTTTTAATCATAAAAGAGTCTTCCACGAGTCATCTTTTAATCATAAAAGAGTCTTCCACGAGTCATAATTTAATCATTTCTGACTCATATTCGAATTAAATTTTCAATAATTTGCAACGAAAATAATTTGTTTTTTAATATAATTTTTATTTATTCTACATATGTGATCTTAAAAAATAACAACAAAAAAAGTAAATAGATATTCAAAACAAAACATAGAAATTCAAAACAAAAAATAACAAAAATAGTAATAGAAATTCATAATTTATATTTACAATATTATTTACATATACTACTACGCCTACGAAACGCCTACGTTTCGCCAGCCTGTTGTTGGCATGGACAAAATGCTTTTGTAGCATCGTATTTAATTCTTTGTCCGTGCATTTATATTTTTCATTAGTAATATCTAAAAGGCAAAATATAAATTAATAAAAAATATTTTAAATATTTTCCAAAATATTACATACTTTTAATCACGGTTACAATGTAGCACCTTTCTGCTGAGGGTTTAGTTATCGTCCCCTTTCAGCTGTATTCGGAAGCTACCTTGTCCGAAAAAACTTTTCTGATGGCAGCTCTAATAAATTGAGTGGGCGACGCAATTGTTTGACTGACATAATCACCTCTTTATTTGTTAAATTTGATATATTATTTGCACATTGCACTTCCACTTCAATTGCACTTTCACGATCGAATGACAAAATTTTCACATTTCGGCATGTGCTGAGGAAATAGTGCCGTTTAACATAGATCTAAGCTTAGATAAGAATCGCTTTTGGATCAGCCAAGCAAGCAGAATATGAGTGCATAGTAAGAAAGCAAAATCAAGCAATGATCATATTTTAATCACCTGCATACTCATTTGGCGATTGCTTTGCATTTCGTTTTAAAACAAATTTGTATTTCAAACCAATCATACTTTGAGCATATGGGTCATTTTTGAGTCTTCTTCCGATCGCCCAGGAGATTAGTCGTTTTTTAATCGTCAAGGGGACTCAAAAAAGACTCATCAAGACGATTTCTGTTAAAACAGTCTTCCAAATGCTTGCAGGGAAGTTGGCGAGAGTCGAGAAGTAGCATCATCGGTGAAAAAGTTGTCTGCGAGTGATGCCGAAAGTCGTCGGTAAAAATAATGAGAAGAATCAAGTCGCTTTAAAACGTTGTATTTAATTAAGCCTAATTTCTGAACCCTATTGAACTAATTTTGTTTTTGTAAACTGATAAGCATTAAAACTCTCTATTTGTTTTTATACAAATAAATCCATTACATTCCATCACATTTGGGGGCTCAACCTCGTGCTATCGGTTAATATAAAGACAATCAATGCTTAAGTTGTGAAATGGTTTTTAAAAGTTGGTAAAAATCATTTAAAGTTGTAAGTTGCTATTGGAAAATTACATTCCATTACATTTGTGGGTTCGTCTTTGTGCTGTCGGTGAATGTAAAGACAATCAATGCTTAAGTTGTGAAATGGTTTTTAAAAGTTGGTAAAAATCATTTAAAGTTGTAAGTTGCTATTGGAAAATTCCCGAGAACAGTTGTAAAATTAAAAGAGTTGTTGTTGTTGAACGAAATCGGTAATGACAAAACGAGACCTTGAAAAAAGCTGACGAAATTGAAATACAAGAAGAGAAGCAAGAAGTTGGATGCATAACAAGAGCCAGAGAAGTACACGAAGCGTTGATGCTGGATTTGGTCGAAAAACAAGAAGAGAACACGAAAGAGAACAATATGGAAGAAGAGAACAACACGATGTTGAAAAATTTGATACAGTTGCTGACGCTGAAAATCGAAGCTGACGAAGTGAAACAGGGTGACTCAGGCATTCAAGCAGACGATTTTGCTAAAGTGGTACCCAACTATGATGGACAAAGTATGCCTGTGGAGATGTGGTTCAATAATTTTGAACTGAATGCTGAGGCCTATGGACTAACTATGAAGCAAAAATATGTTCAGGCACGATCTAAAATGACTAAAGTTGCAAAGTTATTTTTAGATTCAACTCCAGTACGCAGTTATGATGATCTTCGTGTCCAGTTGGAAAACGAATTTGGCATGGACGACGTATGTAGCGCTAATATACATCAGAAGCTACGTGAGCGTAAGATGCAGAAAGAGGAAACCTTTCGAGAGTACATGTTTCATATGAAGTCAATCGCAGCAGAAGGCAATATGGATATGAAATCGGTACTGCGCTATATAGTAGACGGTTTGAACATGAAGAACGACTTAAAAATCAACTTATATTGCGCCCAGTCATTCAGAGAGCTACGAAAAAAGTATGAAATCTATCAGCACGCAATGGAAATGGCAAAGATCGATGTGCCACAAGGTCTGAGGAAAGTTAGCCAGAGAAACTACGAGAAAAAGCCTCGTTGCTTTAACTGCGGATCGAGCGAGATCTTAGAAAGCAATGCAATGTGACAACAAAATGTTTTCGCTGCAATGGTGAGGGTCATATCTCAAAGAACTGTCCAAAGATTGCGAATATTGGTGCAGTGTATAATTCGAAGCCATTGGAGACTGCAAACATTGGTGTAGTACAAAATACAAAACGCATAAAGGAAGTGGACATAAAAGGTTGCAACATTAACGCTTTGGTTGACACAGGAGCGGATGTGTCTTTGGTGTCCAGAAGCGCTATAGAGAAGATTGGAGTTAAAAGTCTGCAGAAAGCTGTCAAGAATTTGGTTGGTCTAGGCGGAAAAGTTACTCATCCGCTTGGTACTTTTCAAGCTGAGGTCAAGGTGGACGACGTCCAGACAGTCCAAAAATTTGTTGTGGTCGCAAACGAAGATGTGCCGTATGATGTTGTACTCGGCTATGACTTTATGGAAAAGTTCTTCGTTACGTCGTCGGAAGCAGGATATAAGTTTTATCCCCTGCTGAGGATAAAACTTCTCAGGATAATCAGTTAAGCATTTTTAATGTAACAGAAACCGATTCTGATATAGATGTGCCCTCAGATTTCGAAAATGATGTGCGAGCAATGATCAACGACTACAAGGCCGTTGAATACCCAAACGTTGAAGAGAGAACCCAGAATGCTGCAGGGCTAGTAGCAGAATCAACTGATGCAGTTAGTCAACAGATTGTCCCAGATGGCGTTATCTTGCCGTTTCGCCAAGCACCAAGTCGTCTGCCGCCTATTGCAACAAGTCGACGAATGGCTCAATGCTGGAATCGTTCGCCGATCGTCATCCAATTTTGCCAGTCGAGTCGTTGTGGTGAAAAAGAAAGATGGCTGCTATAGAATCTGCGTGGATTTTCGAAAGCTAAACAGTATGGTGTTGAAGGATGGGTTTCCGGTTCCGATAATTGACGATGTCCTAGAGAAGCTGCAGGCCGCAAAGTTTTTTACAGTCATGGACTTAGAGAACGGATTTTTTCACGTGCCGATTGAAGAAACAAGTAAAAAATACACAGCATTTGTGACCAAGGAGGGATTATTCGAATTCAACAAAGCTCCGTTTGGATTCTGTAATTCACCTGCAGTATTTATCCGTTATGTGACAAATGTTTTTCAACCGTTGTTAAATGCTGACGTGCTGGATCTGTATACGGATGATATTATAATCCATGCAACAACAGCAGAAGAATGTCTCAATAAGATGAAGAAAGTTTTTGACACAGCAGCAGCGTTTGGACTTAAAATTAAATGGAAGAAGTGTCACTTTCTAAAAACCACTGTTGATTGTTTGGGCCATACGATCTACGATGGACAAATTAAGCCAGGATAAGAGAAGACTAAAGCTGTCAGCAAGTTTAAAGTACCAGAAAATATAAAGGCAATTCAAGCATTTCTGGGCTTAACTGGATTTTTTCGCAAGTTTATTAAGGGGTATTCAATTATTGCCCGACCATTGACTGATCTTTTGCGTAAAGACGTTGATTTTAGGATGGATGCGGTTGCACTCAAGGCATTTGAAGAATTAAAAAGAGCTCTCACTGTCGAACCAGTACTGAAACTGTATTATCGCAATGCCAACACAGAAATTCACACAGACGCATCAAAAATGGGATTTGGAGCAGCATTGTTGCAATGGAAGGATGGCCAGTTGCATCCAGTGTGGTTTTGGAGCAAAAAGTCTTCGGAAACTGAGGCTCGACAGCATAGCTACATTTTGGAAGCGAAAGCAGTATACCTTGCCTGCCAAAAGTTTAGACAATACATTTTGGGCATCAAGTTTAAAGTTGTTACTGATTGCGCAGCCTTTAAGCAGACAATAAACAAGAAGGATGTTCCTAGAGACGTGGCGCGATGGATTGTCTATTTGCAGGATTTTAACTTCGATGTGGAACATAGAGCTGGAGAGAGTCTTAAACATGTGGATTGTCTCAGTCGCTATCCATAAGGAATTATGATTATACGATCGGAAACGTCGGCACTGTTGGTGTTTAAACTATATAAAATAAGATAACAATAAGACAATCATAATATAGAAATATATGTCAAGTTAGTATGTAACCCGATTATAGATATCGATGGCTCATCAGTAGTAAGTAGGTGTGAGATGGTCAGCAGTTAACAATAAAGACCTAGTTAATTAAGCTGCTATGCAATAAAGACGTATTTTGCTGACCTAACACTATGTCGAACTATGCACTGGTGAGCTCTCTATTTTTACTATAAAAGAAATGCATTATTCTTAGTAAGATCAGATACCAATTGTAGTTACATCGGGTGTGCATCGCTGTGTCTTTGGCCCCCAATCTCTACCTTTGTAATCTCACTCCGAAGTCCACCCAATTTATGTGTTGGTTGCGACAACCTTTAGTCACTGGTTTATGTGCTAGTGCCTATATATATATAAATAAATAAACATTTAATAACTTCAAGAAATACTAACGTCTTTCATTGAACATTTTGGTGACCCCGACATTGGCGGCTCCAAGTTGAAAGATTAACAGACTTGGTGAAACCGTCATCAAGTGAGAAGATTTGGTCAACTCAGGCGACCAATCTCTCAACAACAAGGAAATTGTCAACTAGGCGACTACTTTCTTTGCACGCTTAGGACGCAGTACAATCCTAAGCGAGGGCACAAATTGGTGAACATTCCACATCAATCTGGGGTCCCGACTAAAAAATCGCAATTGATTAACGTGGCAATCAGTGCGTACCAATATAAATAAATAAAACAATTTATTGGAAAACTAGTGGTTGGTTTTCCGCAACAGGGTAGCAGTGCATACCCATTGAATGAAAGTTGATCAACTAGGCGATCACTTCTACAAAAACATTTAACAACGATTTGAGTCAACAGGGCGACCAAATCATAATAAGTTATTTTTTATGTAAAATAAAGTTTCTTCAACTCTGTTGCATAAAAAATAAACAAAAAAAAAAAAAGAAATTTTAAATTTGGCGTCAGCAATCTCTGACCTAGCTAAACCCAGGTAGTACATACGAGTACCATAATTTGGCATCAGTCAGCAATTTTTAACAAATAAAAGAAACTCAAAAAATTGGTTTCACTGTCGTGGCGTATATCTGTGTAAAAAGAATACGAATATTGGAAATAAAATTAACTATTGTTAAAAAAAACTAAACAAAAGGCGACTTCTATTTAGTTCTTATTCTTATTTGTACTACACTTGACCAATTTAAGGAACGAGTCGGAGCGTTCCCTGTCTTTGACAAAATAAATAAACTCCCATCGGGTCAAGTACTAGTATAAATAAGCAAGTACATAAGAATATAAAAGAACATGGAGGAGTTCTATAATCAGCAAACAGAACGCGGAGAGGCAATTCAGGCCTTCATTCGGAATACCAAAAAGGATTCTATCGCCAGGAAAACGAAGCCTTCCTATTTCGAGGAGAAACTTGAGCTCCTGGAATACATGTGGGAGAACTTCGAAAAAAGTCATCAGGAGCTAATGGACAAATTAAATAACGTGCCAACAGAAGATGACTACTTTGTAACGGACTATTTCACCAGAATGAAGGCGGTGGTAACTAATACTGTGGAAGATTGGAAGGACCACTTGGCAAAGATAAAATTAGAGAGGCAAGCTCGTCAAAGAGAGGAAGAGCGAGTCATGATCAAACCACTGCTTCGCAAGCAAGGTGCGCTGTTGGATTCATTGTCCAGGACATTAAGACAAATAGTGCCTGAGGAAAAAATGAATTATAAATCGGTAGTCGACAAATTATGGATGCAAATTGAAGAAATCCATTATGAGATTCATCCGCTAACTGACAATCCAGCCGAAGCCGGATATAATATAGCTACGTTTGTGGCTGCAGAAAATACAATGCTGAAATTCTGTGTGGCACCAGCAGAAAATGTAGAGATACAATCAGCGCCTGTAGTGCAATCGATACAATCATTGCAACTACCCAAAATTCCCATTCCAAAATTTGATGGCGATTATCTGAAATGGCAACAATTTCATGACATCTATAAAAAGGTGGTTCATGTGTCAAATGTATCCACAATAGAGAAAATGTGGTACTTAAAATCAAACCTTTCTGGAGAAGCAGAGAGATTGATACGGCACCTGGAATTAACAGAAGCCAATTACAACACTGCTTGGTCAGTGTTGCAGGATCGATTTAATAACAAACGAGTTCTAGTAACAGCCATACTGACAAAGCTGTTTGATCACCCAAATGTGGGAAATGACGCAGTATCGATAAAGAATTTGCATGATAACATCTTTGAATCGTTGCAAGCTTTAAAAAATGTAGGCGTCAATATGGAATCGTCAGATGCTGTTATAATGTTTCATATGACAAGGAAATTGGATAGATTCAACCACGCACTATATGAGCAATCTCTTTCAAACACAAGGGATCTACAGGAAGTAAAGGATTTCCTATCATTCTTGGAACAGCGCTTCCTAACATTAGAGGCGATTGGAAAACCAAGAAACGAAAATCGCAGCATTGAAAAACTAAATCCAAGGAAGACATGCGCAACAGCATCTGGGACAAACAGTACCTTGTGTGCTTTCTGTGAGAAATCAAAACACAAACTCTTCCAATGTGAAAGGTTTAAAATCAAATCCGCAGCAGAGCGGCTAAATTGGGTGCAGAGACACAAATTGTGTGTCAATTGCTTTAAGCCAGACCATATGGCCAAAAATTGCTCATGGAGGGGATGCTTCAAATGCGATAAAAAACATAACACGATGTTGCATTTAGACACAGGCAACCAAATGGCTACATCTGCTTCAGCAGCGTCTGCATATGGAATTGGCAGAAAATACACTCTGTTGGCAACGGCCAAGGTAGTAGTAAAAGGAATCAATGAAAGGACAGGAGAATTTCGAGCACTCTTGGATAGCGGCTCACAAGTAAATCTCGTTTCAGAGAGACTGGTAAAGAAGTTATCATTGAAAATTAACGAGACTCATGTGCACATAAATGGAGTGGGTGGTCAACCACAGATAAGCAAGGCGCGAGTAAGCTTGGTTGTAAGGTCAAGATACAACAAGTTCGCAATGCTAGTTGAGGCATTTGTATTGCCACACATAATAGGTGACCAACCCACAGAACAGATAACTGAGAAAGTCACATTACCAAACAACATTCAATTAGCGGACCCAACATTTGATAAACCAGGAAAAATTGATATGCTGTTGGGAGCTGATGATCACTATGCTATACTGCTACCAGAAAGAAGACGGGGAAATCGAAACCGTCCAACATTACAAAATTCAGAATTGGGATGGATTGTTGCTGGCAGAATTAATATGTCAACGTCAGCTTCTATCACATGTATGGTAGGCATAACTAATCCAGAGGAATCTCTAGAAAGATTTTGGCAGCTAGACACACTAGAGCCAATAAAAAGGTATAGGAGTCCAGAGGAAGAGTATTGTGAAAAATTCTTCCTCGATAACCTACACACGGCGGCTGACAATCGACTAATTGTAAAGCTTCCATTTGCTGAAGAAGCTTCATCCCTTGGAGAATCTCGGGAAGTAGCCATAAGAAGATTCATGTCGTTAGAGCGGCGATTGAGCCCTGACATAAAAAAAGGAGTATGTGAAATTTATGTCAGAATATGAACAGCTTGGACATATGAAGCAGGTAATGGTGGAGCAAATACCCAAGAACCATTACTTTATTCCACATCACTGTGTACTAAAGCCCGAAAGTACCACCACCAAGCTAAGAGTAGTGTTTGATGCCTCATCCAAAACGTCATCAGGAAAATCACTGAACGACATTTTATATCCAGGACCAGTTGTACAGAGTCAACTCTTCTCAATTCAGGACACACAAATATGTGTTCACTGCGGACATTGAAAAAATGTATCGTCAAGTTTGGATAAACCCTGCCGATCAATTCAATCAGATGATTGTGTGGAGAGAGGATTCAAGTCAAGAACTGAAGTTTTATCGTTTAAAAACGGTGACTTATGGAACAACATCAGCCCCATATTTAGCGACAAAGTGTCTGGAATATTTGGCGCTAAAAAACATTGAAAATTTGTCGTCTGGAGCATTTGCATTAAAAAATGACTTTTATGTTGATGATTGTCTTACAGGAGCAGACAGTATACCAGAAGCCCTGCAAATAAGACACGAGCTGCTAGAAATCTTGAGACCTAAGGGTTTCAACTTACGGAAGTGGTGTTCAAATAGCAGTCAACTTCTAAAAGAAATTCCAAAGGAGGATACGATTGCTGACATCAATCTCGGTGACACACTGGAACAAACAAGTGTCAAAACATTGGGAATCATATGGGCACCCAAAGAAGACCAATTATGTGGAAAGGCTCAAAGACATACAAAAGGAATAACCAGACGAGTGGTGCTATCTGAAGTAGGTCAAATCTTCGATCCTCTAGGACTATTCGCACCGGTAGTGGTAAGAGCGAAAATGTTTCTTCAACATGTTGCTACCGAACGAATTGAGATGGATGAGGACCTACCGCCGTATTTGGAGAAGCAATGGGAAGCTTACCGAGAGGATGTACAGGCACTAAACCACATGAAAATTCCAAGGCATATTTTTGAGGGCAAGGTCCCCACTACAAAGGAATTGCATACATTTGTTGATGCATCAGAAAAGGCGTATGGTGCGGCAGTTTATGTCCGATCAACCTATAAAAATGGCCAAATTTCGGTCAGATTGTTGTGCGCCAAGTCGAGAGTGGCTCCCCTGGAAAAACAAACACTGCCCCGGCTGGAACTATGTGCAGCTGTACTTGGAGCTGAACTCACGGATAGAGTTCGACAGGATCTCCAATTCGGATCAGAAGGTGTGGAATCATTTCTCTGGTCAGATTCAACAGTAGTACTCTCTTGGATTAATTCACGGGCATCACATTTCCACACGTTTGTGGCTAATCGGTTGACCAAAATACATGCGGTATCACATCCAAGGCAATGGCGTCATGAGTCATCAGCGCTCAACGCAGCTGATATGGACCACTATTTTTGCATAGACCACAACGTGGCTGGCCAGCACCATTTAAGCCTACAGAGCACACGATTGATACCGCTGAGAAGAAAACCAAGGTATTCAGCATTGTGACTGCCACGGCAAACAACAAGAGTGAATGGATATATACGGTAAATCACAGAAATTCGTTTTACCGGCTTCAGCGAATAGTGGCGTATGTGCTACGGTTTTGTCACAAGCAGAACAGGAAACCAACGGCTCAGTTAGAGTTGGAAGAGTTGGACCAAACACGGAGAGTGATCATTAACCCTCCGTCGGACACCTGGGTCTGGCCAGACCTTTTTTGACTTTGAACGTTAAGCTAACATGGTTCCATTTTATCTATCGACTTGAAATTCCAGGTAGCTTCCTAAAATTTTATTTTCTATCGATCTAGCCACAGGACAATTACCAAAAGGTCCTTGAACAAGGCGAAAAAAAAGGATTAAAAAGTTACACCTTCGGACGGACACATGGGTCATTTTGACGTGCCGAATGATGATGCGTCTGATATTGAAAATGATGTGATAACAATCGAGCCAAATGAAATATTTGATAGTGATGAAGATATAGAAGACGAAACAGATCAAGTTGCTGGTCAATGTGATGATGGCTTTTTTTACGGCAAAAACGGAACAAAATGGAGCAAAAACGAGCCATCCGCTGTTATTCGTACGCGTCAACACAACATTATGCGCTTTCGATTTGGGCCAAGACAACAAAATGCCATTCTAATTGAGGTATTCAAGCTGTTTTTTTCGCCAAATATTTCATTTATTATTGTTACTCAAACAAATCGTCATGGAAAAGAAGCCACTCGTAAATGGAATGCAGAGAATCCTGATTCTAAACCCAGAGTTTGGAATGATTTGACAAGCACTGAGCTTGACGCTTTTGTTGGAATTCTTTTGGCTGCTGGCCTATCACACAATAATATGCAAACATCAGAAGTCTTGTGGCGTTCTGATGCTTTGCCCATTTTCCGAGCAGCTATGTCTTATCGACGATTCAAGCAATTATCGCGATATATTCGTTTTGATGACAGTCGTACCCGTGAATTTCGTCAACAAAGCGATAAACTCGCGCCCATTCGAGATATATGGAATTTGTTAAATGAAAACCTCGCCAATAACTATGATGCACATGATGTTGTGACTATTGACAAGCAACTGTTTCCATATCGTGGCAGAACCAAATTTACACAATATATACCGTCAAAGCCAGCAAAATATGGCATAAAAGTGTGGTGGGCATGCGATGCGAAAACAAAATATCCGTTGCAAGGAAAGCTGTATACTGGCAAAGAAGGAACCAATCGTGAAGTGAACCAAGGCGAAAATGTGTTGATGCAACTTTCAAACCGATATAGTATGAGTGGCCGAACGATCGTTGCTGATAATTTCTTTGTAACATTGGATGCTGCCAAAAGACTTGCTGTTATTGGTCTCGCATTGGTTGGCACCATACGATCCAACAAGAGATGTCTTCCTTCGGAAATGAAAAAACAAGACTCTCGTCCAGTGCTTTCATCATTGTTTGGTTTTCATGAAAACGTATCGATTTGTAGCTACATGCCAAAAAAAAAAATCGAGCCGTAAACTTGCTTTCCACCGTACATTATTCGAAGTTCTGTGAAGGAGAGGCAAAGAAACCAGAGGCAATTATGTTTTATAATGCTAACAAAGCAGGTGTCAATTCAATGGATCAAATGGTTTCGCATTTCACGACAAAACGACCAACAAGGCGATGGACATATGCTTTCTTTTGCAACATGTTGGATATCATGGCATTCGCTGCTTACTGTATATGTAAGGAAGTGGATGGTTACGAAAAAAACAGCGCCCGGCGAACTTTTTTGAATAATCTCTCCAACACATTAGTTCGTGCAAATATCGAAAATCGAATGAACAATATTCATGTCATTGGTCAATTTACAACTCGTTCGGCGGTTGAAGCATTCTTCGGAAAACCAATAAATTTAACAAAAAATTTGATCCTTGCCAATAAAGCTGGAGCCGATACACTAACAAACAAGAGAGAGTGTCGCTGTTGTTTACAAGGAAGCGAAAAAGTGCGCCGTAAAACTCGTTTTTTTTGTACTGCTTGCAATCAGCCAGTATGCCAACAACACTCAAAAACAGCTTATACATGCTTTGTTTGTGTTTCTCAGAATCCGTAAGAAAATTGGAATTATATTTTCCATCATACAATTACATTTCATTCCATTTCTATTGTTAAAACAACAACAAATTAATTAAAAATGAAGTAAGTAAGTCGTCTCGCCGACTTGGATATACCATACACCAGTAAAACAAATATTTTAAATTTATAATAACCAATGCATTTTCGTATTTTTAAAAAAATCTGTTTGCATGCTTTTTAGAAGCATATCTTAGTATTTCGCTCACTCAAGCATTTGAGCACCCTAGCGCCCCCACCAGCCAACGGCCACTTCGCCATATGGAAAAACGTTTATATGCATAACTTGACTATTTTTATTCCGATTTTGATCAAATTTGGTATTTTGCTTGATATTAGTATCAAATTTAAGTGTGCTAAATTTGATTGCACAAGGTAGAAAATTACGGGAGATAATCGAGTTTTTTCAAATTACGGGGGCGGAGGGGGGCGTGGCAAAATCTTTACACATCAAAACTGTGCGCAATTACTAAGCAAATATTTATACCAACTATGGTATCTCTAGCTAAAATAGGTTTTGAGAAAATCGGTTTTATTTGATTTGCGGGGGCGGTAGGGGGCGTGGCAAAATTTTTATAAATACAAAATGTGCGCGTTTACTAAGCAAATATACATACCAAATTTTGTGTCTCTAGTTGCTATGGTGTTTAAGAAAATCGGTTTTATATCATTTGCGGGGGCGGTAGGGGGCGTGGCAAACATTTGAAACAAACTCGATAAGCGTACATATGACACAAGTCTACATACCAAATTTGGTGGCTCTAGCTCTTATAGTCTCCGAGATCTAGGTGTTCATACAGACGGACGGACGGACGGACGGACGGACGGACGGACGGACGGACAGACGGACATGGCTAGATCGTCTCGGCTGTTGATGCTGATCAAGAATATATATACTTTATGGGGTCGGAAAAGCTTCCTTCTGCCTGTTACATACATTTTAGCGACTTTAATATACCATTTCACCCTATGGGTGTATGGTATAATAAAAAACAAAAGTGAACGAAAGAAAAATGTCTTTTTTTCGTAATCCGATTTTTTTTCGGGTATATATTTTCTTCCACATATAGCTCAATGCAAATCGATTAAGAATGGTAAGAAATTAAAATATCTACCTACTCGGTACATATATGAGCCAGAATATATGGTTAATTTCTATTTAAATGCATGTAAATACATAGGGGTCTGGCCAGACCCAAGTGTCCGTCCGAAGGTTTTAAAATATGTGTCCGACGGAGGGTTAAGCAAATTCAAGAAACAGGATTTGCATATGAATTACGGCACTTAAAGAAACGACCTGATCAACCGCTAGATCGCAAAAGCACGGTGGCAACATTGCCACTAATACTGGATGAATATTCAATCATACGAGTAGCAACTCGGCTACAACAAGCACCAGTATCAACGGAAACAAGGAAGCCATATCTCTTGCCGTATAATGATCCGGTGGTAAAAATGATACTAAGGATACTTCATGAAGAGAATCTTCATTGTGGACATGAGGCACTACGCGGAATAGCTAGGCATCAGTACCACATCATTAAGGTGAAGCCGATGGTCGGCCTCAGTTCTTTAAACAAGTCATGGGCGACTTACCTGAGCACCGGGTATCTCAAAATAGACCCTTTCTCAACGCCGGAGTAGACTATTGTGGACCATTCTGGATCCACCATAAAGTTCGAGGAAAACGTCCCGACAAGGCTTACATTGCAGTATTTGTATGCTTTGCAACCAAGGCAGTCCACCTGGAGTTGGTCGGAGACCTGTCCACCTCCTCATTCGTAGGTGCGCTTCAGCGTTTCATTGGACGCAGAGGAAGATGTCAGACATTGTACTGCGACAATGCAACAAACTTTGTTGGAGCAAACAACCAACTGAAGGAGCTGAATGATACTATACACTCAGAGAAGGCAGCAGATACGATTAAGGAGTTTTGCAACAAAAAAGGAGTGCAATTTAAGTTCATACCACCACGGTCTCCACATTTCGGAGGATTATGGGAAGCTGCAGTGAAATCCGCTAAGCATTTACTATTGAAAAACGTATCGACAGCAAATTTAACGTTTGAACAACTGTCTACCATTATTGTCAATGTTGAAGCAGTACTGAACTCTCGTCCGTTAACCCCAAACTCAGACGATCCCAACGACTTGACAGCTCTAACCCCAGGCCATCTATTGATCGGAGAACCATTAGTAGCTCAACCTGATGCAGAGCCAGTAACACAGCGATCCATTCCAGAGCAATGCGAATTAGTGCAAAGGCTTAAGCATACATTCTGGACACAATGGTCTCAAGAGTACCTACAGGAATTGCAGGGTACATCCAAATGGAAGAAACCATATAACAATGTCAAAGAAGGCATGATGGTAATTCTAAAGGAGGATAATGTGCCAATCTTGCAGTGGCCGATTGGACGAATTATCAAATTGTAACCGGGCTAGGATGGATACGTCCGTGTGGTAGACGTTAAGACAGCCAGAGGCACCTACAAGCGTGCCATCCATAAATTGGCCCCCTTGCTTAGAGAGACGGGAATGAAACGCAAAATCGAAGCCAATGACACAGAAACCAATGCCCAAGAAGATCCTGGTATCGAGGACACTGCAGAACCTAAGACAAAAAGACGTTTATCAGCCGGTCTGCCACCATTGGCAATAACGATCTGCCTAATGCTGTTGTTCCTTCCTATAGCATTTGCTCAAAGGACCAACATCACTCGATTCAACTCCAAACCAGGCATATACTACAAAAGTATTGGCACAGGAAGAATGGCAACATCTGACTGGACTATCGTAGCATTTTACGATCTCGAACCATATTGGGCCGACCTGAAGACATTTTCAGACGGATTAGTTAAGGTTGGAGAAATATGCTTGTTAATGAAGGTTCCAGAGGCATGCACAGCAATGCAGAGACACTTCGAGCATGTCAACTCAGAGCTACGAACAGGAAATGATCTCCTTCACATAGAACGCCAACGACGATCGCCGTTGGATATAATTGGGAACATAGCGAACGGCTTATTTGGTGTGCTGGACTCAAAGTATGCAATAGAGATGTCAGGCACTATACGAAAGGTTAAATCAAATGAAGACTATTTATTGACATTGCTACAAAACCAGACATCTGTGATTGATTCAACAATAAATATCATCAAGCGAGACGAAGCCACAATTGAAAATCAGATGAAACTAATTTAACACCAAATGAACGACATAACTAAGGTCCAGGATAATGCGGTAAAGGCATTACAATGGTATATCACTCTAACTACTCAGATGACAGTTATTGCAGGGAATTTGCAACGAATTCAAACCGAAATTTCCCGAGTATTTACGGATGCCCATCATAGTAAAATAAGCCCATTACTACTATCACCAGGCCAGCTTCGGGCACATCTGAACCAACTAAAGAGACATCTTCCGTTTGGTTTGGATTTGCCAGTTCCAGATAACGACGTCTTACAATTATATGGCTTAATGAAGGCACAAGGCACAATCGCAAACAATCATGTGATATTTAAAGTCATGTTTCCATTAGTGGCAACGCACCCAGTACAACTGTATAACCTAGTACCCATTCCAGCAGTTGGAACTCATGGGATTGTAACGATGAACATTCAAATTCCTATTATTGCTGTCAACAAAGAACAAAGTCAATACATTGGGCTCTCAAGAGCAGATCTGGAACGATGCTATCAGCTCAACAATGAGCAATATATTTGTTTTGATAAACAAACGACGTTTACGGCCAATAGCAACTGTGAGTTCCAGTTATTCAAAAACTCAAAATCATCAGCATGTCCAATACAACACACAAACAGGTCATTCGTGTGGTACGACATGTATCACAAAAATCAGTGGATTTTTGCCACCACCAGACCAATTGAACTCACAGTGACCTGTGACGATAACATCCAAGATGTCACTATCAAAAAGACTGGATTGTTAACCCTAGACCCGACGTGTACAGCAAGAAGTTCTGCTATCCGAATAACAGGTCACCGTATAGCTACGATAGACACAATGAAATTGTCATATGTGCGATTTGGCAACTTCAGCCTTGGCCCAACAAAGGCAGCGCCAACAACAACACAATTCCCGAAGATGCAGCTTAGCTACGACGAATTAAGCAACATTCAAGGAAAACTGGAAACTAAGCAAAACTGGAAATTGCCAGAGGACCTCAGCCAGCCGGCTCACCATGTTATCGTCTCCTACGTAGCGCTAACAATACCATTGGTTCTTGTGATGGTATATGGAATAAGAAGATGCTTACAACCCCAAAGACACAATGGTCCAGATCAGACAACCGTGAGGATCGTCAATCCCATACCGACCCCTGCTGCAGTAAACCCAGCCCCCAGCAATTTTGCGGTCAACGTTGGATGATGTTGAACAGGTGTTCAACGGCCGGGAGTATGTTGGTGTTTAAACTATATAAAATAAGATAACAATAAGACAATCATAATATAGAAATATATGTCAAGTTAGTATGTAACCCGATTATAGATATCGATGGCTCATCAGTAGTAAGTAGGTGTGAGATGGTCAGCAGTTAACAATAAAGACCTAGTTAATTAAGCTGCTATGCAATAAAGACGTATTTTGCTGACCTAACACTATGTCGAACTATGCACTGGTGAGCTCTCTATTTTTACTATAAAAGAAATGCATTATTCTTAGTTAGATCAGATACCAATTGTAGTTACATCGGGTGTGCATCGCTGTGTCTTTGGCCCCCAATCTCTACCTTTGTAATCTCACTCCGAAGTCCACCCAATTTATGTGTTGGTTGCGACAACCTTTAGTCACTGGTTTATGTGCTAGTGCCTATATATATATAAATAAATAAACATTTAATAACTTCATGAAATATTAACGTCTTTCATTGAACAGGCACTATTTAAAAAAGCGCAGCAAGAGGATACAATGTCAAAGGCTCTGATTGAATTGTTGCAAAAGCAACCCTATGAAGATTTTAAATTAAAAGGCGGTCTTTTATACAAAACTGTTGGCGGTAATGAACTTTTGGTTGTCCCGAAACAAATGGAAAAAGAGATCATTGTTGAAGCCCACAATGTTGGTCACTATGCGATGCAAAAGACAATGCATGCAGTTCAGCAGTCTTATTGGATACCGCATTTAGAGTCAAAAGTCGTCCGAATTATAAATAACTGCGTCAAATGCATAATTTATAACAAAAAGTTTGGCAAATAGGAAGGATTGATGCAGGCGATAGACAAAGGCGATAGACCTTTAGAAACGATACATGTGGATCATCTTGGGCCTTTAGACGCAACATCAAAGCAATATAAGTATATATTTGCTATGGTCGACGCTTTCACGAAATTTGTTTGGTTATATCCAACAAAAACAACACGTTGCGAGGAAGTACTACGAAAGTTAAAAGAGTGGTCTGCTATATTTGGTAACGCTGTTCGAATTATCAGTGACAGAGGATCTGCGTTTATAGCTAAAGATTTCGAGGAATATATTAAGTCGAACGGAATTCACCATGTTTGGACAACAACGGGCGTTCCAAGAGGCAACGGTCAGATCGAACGTGTGAACAGATCTATCATTACGATTATTTCCAAGCTGTCTGCGGATGAACCGGCTAAATGGTTTAAGTATGTGCCAAATGTGCAAAGAGCTATTAATTCTCATGTCAATGTATCCACAAAAAAGATCACCATTTGAACTAATGCTGGGTGTTCAAATGAACAATGGGCCAGAGAATCGGATTCTTAAGTTGTTACAGGAGGAAGTATGCGATAAATTCGATGAAGAGAGACAGTCGATGAGAGCTTCTGCCAAACGGGAAATTACTAAAGCCCAGGAAGCATACAAGAAAAAATATGATTCAAAACGCAAGATTGATAACGTATATAAAGTTGGAGATTTGGTAGCGATTCGGCGTACACAGTTCGTTGCGGGTCGCAAGCTTGCGAATGAATATCTTGGACCATACGAGGTTATAGCAGCTAAACGATGCGGAAGATACGATGTTAAGAAAGCAGCAGCAGATATCGAGGGGCGAATGCTCACAGCTACTAGCTCAGACAATATGAAGTATTGGCGGAACAACCAGGATTCGGACGAGTTGTCATCGGGGTCGGATGACTAAGATCAGGATGGCCGAATGTAAGATGTGTGCTGGGTTGCTGGTCGTTTTTGTAGCCCTGGCGAATAGGAGAGGAAGCAGAAAGTTGGCGAGAGTCGAGAAGTAGCATCGCTTTAAAACGTTGTATTTAATTAAGCCTAATTTCTGAACCCTATTGAACTAATTTTGTTTTTGTAAACTGATAAGCATTAAAACTCCCTATTTGTTTTTATACAAATAAATCCATTACATTCCATCACATACATGCATGAGGATTCAGTGAAGTTGACGTCATTTACGACACCGCTTGGTCAGTTTGAATTTCTTCGTATGCCATTCGGCCTCAGAAATGCGCCGTCTACATTTCAAAGGTTTATAAACAGGATATTTGCCGATATGATTAGGGATGAAAAAGTTATTATATACATTAACACCAGAGAACTGCAATGAGTAATAAATTTTACGGTGCACCCAATCATTGAGTTTGATTTTGTTCGATGCGGTCCTATGTATTGAGTGAATGGGCTGTATCGGTTCGAATCGAACGCTCACGAACGCTCAAAAAAGTATTGCTAGTAGTTCATTCTGTATGACCGCATATTTTCCTACAACTTGATTGAGCGGAACGAATCTTTTGCTTAGGCAAATGGGAGTGACCGAAGATTTTTGTTTTGTTCGAAGGATTTATCGTCTGTTTGCTCACAATCACACTTTCTGATTGTGTGTGATTGACTGACTATAAGAATTATTTATCGAATTTTTGTCATCTCCAAAACAAAAAATACAAGTTCTTGGAAAAAATGGAGGAAACTAATTCGGAGTTCATAACAGAGCAAATCGAAAATGGAAACTTTACTCTGTCCACCAAACGAAAAGGACGCAGTGCGATTTGGTCAGTATTGTCGGAAATAATAAGCCCCCAGCAATTTTGCGGTCAACGTTGGATGATGTTGAACAGGTGTTCAACGGCCGGGAGTATGTTGGTGTTTAAACTATATAAAATAAGATAAAAATAAGACAATCATAATATAGAAATATATGTCAAGTTAGTATGTAACCCGATTATAGATATCGATGGCTCATCAGTAGTAAGTAGGTGTGAGATGGTCAGCAGTTAACAATAAAGACCTAGTTAATTAAGCTGCTATGCAATAAAGACGTATTTTGCTGACCTAACACTATGTCGAACTATGCACTGGTGAGCTCTCTATTTTTACTATAAAAGAAATGCATTATTCTTAGTTAGATCAGATACCAATTGTAGTTACATCGGGTGTGCATCGCTGTGTCTTTGGCCCCCAATCTCTACCTTTGTAATCTCACTCCGAAGTCCACCCAATTTATGTGTTGGTTGCGACAACCTTTAGTCACTGGTTTATGTGCTAGTGCCTATATATATATAAATAAATAAACATTTAATAACTTCATGAAATATTAACGTCTTTCATTGAACAGGCACTATTTAAAAAAGCGCAGCAAGAGGATACAATGTCAAAGGCTCTGATTGAATTGTTGCAAAAGCAACCCTATGAAGATTTTAAATTAAAAGGCGGTCTTTTATACAAAACTGTTGGCGGTAATGAACTTTTGGTTGTCCCGAAACAAATGGAAAAAGAGATCATTGTTGAAGCCCACAATGTTGGTCACTATGCGATGCAAAAGACAATGCATGCAGTTCAGCAGTCTTATTGGATACCGCATTTAGAGTCAAAAGTCGTCCGAATTATAAATAACTGCGTCAAATGCATAATTTATAACAAAAAGTTTGGCAAATAGGAAGGATTGATGCAGGCGATAGACAAAGGCGATAGACCTTTAGAAACGATACATGTGGATCATCTTGGGCCTTTAGACGCAACATCAAAGCAATATAAGTATATATTTGCTATGGTCGACGCTTTCACGAAATTTGTTTGGTTATATCCAACAAAAACAACACGTTGCGAGGAAGTACTACGAAAGTTAAAAGAGTGGTCTGCTATATTTGGTAACGCTGTTCGAATTATCAGTGACAGAGGATCTGCGTTTATAGCTAAAGATTTCGAGGAATATATTAAGTCGAACGGAATTCACCATGTTTGGACAACAACGGGCGTTCCAAGAGGCAACGGTCAGATCGAACGTGTGAACAGATCTATTATTACGATTATTTCCAAGGTGTCTGCGGATGAACCGGCTAAATGGTTTAAGTATGTGCCAAATGTGCAAAGAGCTATTAATTCTCATGTCAATGTATCCACAAAAAAGATCACCATTTGAACTAATGCTGGGTGTTCAAATGAACAATGGGCCAGAGAATCGGATTCTTAAGTTGTTACAGGAGGAAGTATGCGATAAATTCGATGAAGAGAGACAGTCGATGAGAGCTTCTGCCAAACGGGAAATTACTAAAGCCCAGGAAGCATACAAGAAAAAATATGATTCAAAACGCAAGATTGATAACGTATATAAAGTTGGAGATTTGGTAGCGATTCGGCGTACACAGTTCGTTGCGGGTCGCAAGCTTGCGAATGAATATCTTGGACCATACGAGGTTATAGCAGCTAAACGATGCGGAAGATACGATGTTAAGAAAGCAGCAGCAGATATCGAGGGGCGAATGCTCACAGCTACTAGCTCAGACAATATGAAGTATTGGCGGAACAACCAGGATTCGGACGAGTTGTCATCGGGGTCGGATGACTAAGATCAGGATGGCCGAATGTAAGATGTGTGCTGGGTTGCTGGTCGTTTTTGTAGCCCTGGCGAATAGGAGAGGAAGCAGAAAGTTGGCGAGAGTCGAGAAGTAGCATCGCTTTAAAACGTTGTATTTAATTAAGCCTAATTTCTGAACCCTATTGAACTAATTTTGTTTTTGTAAACTGATAAGCATTAAAACTCCCTA
The DNA here is from genome assembly GCA_018903935.1 of Drosophila insularis. Lineage (NCBI taxonomy): Eukaryota > Metazoa > Arthropoda > Insecta > Diptera > Drosophilidae > Drosophila > Drosophila insularis. The sequence continues at coordinate 223,286 of JAEIFP010000759.1, forward strand.
TTTGTTTTTATACAAATAAATCCATTACATTCCATCACATACATGCATGAGGATTCAGTGAAGTTGACGTCATTTACGACACCGCTTGGTCAGTTTGAATTTCTTCGTATGCCATTCGGCCTCAGAAATGCGCCGTCTACATTTCAAAGGTTTATAAACAGGATATTTGCCGATATGATTAGGGATGAAAAAGTTATTATATACATTAACACCAGAGAACTGCAATGAGTAATAAATTTTACGGTGCACCCAATCATTGAGTTTGATTTTGTTCGATGCGGTCCTATGTATTGAGTGAATGGGCTGTATCGGTTCGAATCGAACGCTCACGAACGCTCAAAAAAGTATTGCTAGTAGTTCATTCTGTATGACCGCATATTTTCCTACAACTTGATTGAGCGGAACGAATCTTTTGCTTAGGCAAATGGGAGTGACCGAAGATTTTTGTTTTGTTCGAAGGATTTATCGTCTGTTTGCTCACAATCACACTTTCTGATTGTGTGTGATTGACTGACTATAAGAATTATTTATCGAATTTTTGTCATCTCCAAAACAAAAAATACAAGTTCTTGGAAAAAATGGAGGAAACTAATTCGGAGTTCATAACAGAGCAAATCGAAAATGGAAACTTTACTCTGTCCACCAAACGAAAAGGACGCAGTGCGATTTGGTCAGTATTGTCGGAAATAATAAGGTCTGATAATACGATATTGCCAAATTTTGTATTTTGCCGCATTTGCTGTGCTGTTCTAAAATTCACGGCGAATCAGACATCCAATTTGGCTAGGTATGGCTGTTGCAAAACAGCAAAGCAACCACAATGTCTAAAAATAGCATCCACATTGGATAAGGCTGGAGCCGTTGAACGATGTGCAACAAAAAATGAAATTTCAGAATTTCCTGCTTGAGAAATACTCAATGTATTTACATAGATTATGAGACTGACTTTTCCATCCACTCCATTGGATCCAAAATGGATAATGAAGTATGGAAGTTATAAAATTAATTCTCTTTTTTAAATAAAAGTATTTTTATAAATAAAACTTCAATAAAGAAATCTGCATTTAAATTTTGCTGATTAAGGTAATAGAAAAAAAAATGGGCTAATCTAAATTTAATAAAGTTAAAGGGTTGTGTCTATTATTTTCGTGTTTTTTTTTTTTTTTTTTTTTGTTCACATAGTTGTTGTTCCTTATAACTGTAATAATTACGTACACAGTCATATCACAATTCATATCGATTTTAAATGTCAAACTCTACTCAAATCATGTGCACAAAATCCGATGTTAGCTCGGGTTTATTCATTTGTCTTGAATCAAATTTTACAAACGATCAATTCGGGTGAGCGTTTTTGCTACAACAATCAAGGTCCAATGTGGATGACTTGTTCGAGAAGCTAATATTATAGCAACTGATTCAAACCAATTGGTTGCGATACCCTGAATGATTTTTTCGTTTTAAGTGAGTGAACGAAGTAAACATGTTATAACATAGGTGTTGAGCGGAATGATTTGATTTTTTGAAGTTTGATTGATCCTTCTCAATCATACTCGTTGCAGTTCTCTGATTAACACTTTCCTTGTTCTCCGTAGGAAAAAAATAAAATTTATTTAAAAATCTTTATTAGTTTTACGTTCACAAATCTTTTAATTTACTGGAAGACTTTAAGACAACTACTATGAACAAGGATCGCGGAGCTCCAACGAAGTTACAAGTTCCACTCAGGCTGAAGACTGATTTGAGGTAGATCGATTATGTATGGATGAAGCCTCTGGTATTGGGCGTCGTTGGTGACAGCGACATCTGCTGAGTCCAAAAGTCCAACGCTGGCGTGGGATCTGTTTATCGATGAATTGATTTAGGCGACTTGAAGTCTGGTGTACCGAACTTGATATGTTTATTACCGAATTGTAGAATTGGGCGACTTGCTGTCTGATGTACTGAACTCGACATTGTTATTGTTTGTGCCGATGCCCATTATGACGAGTCTTGACTATTGTAAGATGAGTGTGGGCGCGGTCATAAAATATTGATAAGTTTATAGCATGCCTGGTCTTAACTTATATTTAGACGACATTATGGTAGCAACAAAAGATTTTGATACGCATCTAGAAATTTTAAAAGAAGTATTTGACAGAATGGTTGAAAACAAATTGGAGTTGAGATTAGATAAGTGCGAATTTCTTCAGACCAGTGCTAAGTACCTAGGGTATTCGATTACAGGCAAAGGCATCAAAGTACCTAGGGTATTCGATTACAGGCAAAGCCATCAAAGCTGACGATAAAGGTATATAAGCAGTAAAGGATTTTCCAGTTCCGACTAAGGTCAGCGAGGTTTAAAGTTTTTTAGGACTATGTTCCTATTTTCGTAGGTTTATTAAAGATTTTGCTACTATTGCCAAGCCATTATATGACCTAGATAGAAAAGACAAAAAGTTTGTGTTTGGGAACAGTGAACTTAGTACGTTTGAAAATCTAAAGTCTAAGTTAACAGAGGCCCCAATACTTGCGCTTTATAGCCCAAATGATGAAACCGAACTTCATTGTGACGCAAGCTCTATTGGTTTCGGATCGATTTTGCTACAAAGGAAAAGCGATGGTAAATGGCATCCAGTTTTCTATTTTTCCAAAAGAACTACCGATGTGGAATCTAGATACCATAGTTTTGAGTTAGAAACATTTGCGATAATTTATTCGTTAAAACGATTTCGTGTATATTTACAGGGAAAGCATTTCAAGATCGCGATAGATTGTAACTCGCTTTTATTGACACTTAACAAAAGAGAGGTTAACCCCAGAATATTTTACTCGCTATATTATATATATACATAGACTATTATTAGTTTTATTATTTTTTCGCACTAAATTTTATTTATTGTTGTTATTTTACCATGGTGTAACAGTCTTCTGCCTTTTCCGACCCTAAAATGTATAAATTTCTTAATCAGCATCAAGAGCATCTAACCATGTCCTTCTGTACGTCCGTTTGTCCTTTTAATCCTTCGGAAGGACCTCACTTCGGAGGTAATTTGAAAGCTGAGTAACAAAGGCTAAAAAAAGAAATTTTTGGAGTTGTAAGGGGCACACCTTATGTTTACTGCCTCATATTATCCAGAAAAAAATGCAGCAAGTGCAACATTGATAGATAGGTCATATCCTTTGTCACAGAGTTTAGGTAGGTTAAACTGACAAAGAGAAGTTCGTGTCGATTCAGGCGGATGGATCTCGTCTCGTCTCGTTGTGCTGACGAAGAATATATATACTTTATACCGTCGGAGATGCTTCCTTCTATGCCTTGTATACTTCTGACCCAAATCATTATCCTCCAAATCATTATCCTAAAAATACTAATGTCATTTAGTTAACAGATCAGCTAAAGAGTATAAAAGACGTTGAGAGTTTTGTTGCATACAATATAATTGGATAAAAGTTTATTCGTTCATTTATTCTATATCGTTAAATTATCATTTTATTTAATGTATAACATTAACATTTTTTATAGTTAAATATATAGATATTTTATAATGAATTATTGATTATGTATATTTTATTGTCCTGCATTTCATTTCAGGGTCTTTGTTATACTTAAATACTGTATTTACTGGAAGTGTGCTGGCATTATTAAGTTGTTACAATCAAATACATATATTTTTAATGCCATGTTTAACTTTTAATTGCTTATTTTTATAAATGTATGTATAATGAGGTCAAAATACCAATCTTTCATATAAAGCTAAGAGTATTTCTGCCACTTTTATGTTGGATTAACTTTGATTATTTGTCTTGCTAATTAAATAATCAATATAATTATTATCAATTAAAAATACAGATGAATGTACTGTGTACTCAAATTTATACTTAAATTATATTTAAATATATTTCACTTAATACTGTTTCCGTCTTTATGAAGATATATAACGTGTATAATTTATAATAATTTGACTTTATTATTACTGTTTTGTTTACCATGGTAAAATGGTATATTAATTTCGGCAGAATGTACATAACATACCACTACCTTTTTCGACCCCATAATCTATACATTTTCTCGATCAGCTTCAACAGCATCTAGTCATTTTATCCTGTTCGTCCATTTGTCATGTCATGTGTTCCTGTGATTGCTGGAATGAGGGAGATAGTAAGATATTTGTGCTTAGTAATATTTTACGTAAAATTTTTAATACATTCAAAAACACAGTTAATACTAGCAAATTAAAATATGTGCTCTCTTGGTGCATGGCATACTGAAGTTGCCAAGACGACTTACACACTTCTCTTTATACCCTTGTAAAAGGGTTTACTAATTTTGGTCAGCACGACGAGACGAGTTTATATAGCCATGTCCGTCCATCTGGATCCTCCTATGAGCTGAAATTTTACATGTAGTCTTGTATATACTGCACAGGTTGTATCTCTGATTCAGCCGGATCGGAGCACTATATCGTCTAGCTCCCATACAAACGGCAATCTCACGAACAGTGAATTTTCTCAATAACTTCGTTATTTTCTGAGCTACTGTGAAAATTAGTATTGGTGAGTTTATTACACTTGTAAACGACTGTGCCAAATTTGATCAAGATCGGATGACTATATCATATAGCTCCTATAGGAACTTCGGTGAAAATCAGTGACTCTTGTTGTATTTTTTTCTACAATTATAGTAAAAAATTTGGTATGTGTAAAGTTGTAAAGGTGTACAAAACATCGGCACGGCCCCGGCTCACTGGTTATATACCAGTTTATTCTTTTATATCAGTGGTAGTTTATAGCAGTGGTAGTAATTGTTCGCTCAGGCACTTTCGTTTGGGAAGTGGCTCGTGATTTCATCAGATTGGATGACAAAGTGTAAAGCAAATACATACATACAGTGTAAGTCAAGGTTTTTCGTTGGTGCTACTTGTCACAACAACTTATTTACTTCATATACAAACGGAATATACTGGTGATGATAAAAAATTAAATCTTTGAAATAATTAACGATTTATCGTTTATTAATTAGTTGAGTTTTTTCTTTTAAATATCTTCGTTATAATTTTTATATTTGTTTTGGCCTGCGTCATTATTATAAAACGCTAATCGCTTTACAAAAAAATATCAAAGAAGCTAACTTCGGCTGTGCCGAAGTTTATATACCCTTGTAGTTGTTGGCCATAATATTTTCACATGTTCTAGCGGACGTTGACGATACTATGCGCAGTACGTTCAAGTGGCCCCTACGACACCAGGACAAAGCCAAATAACTCAGGCGAGTCGATATCACCAATTAGAAGCTTGTGCATGAAAATGACACCAAGCATGGTTCTACGGTTAGTTAGGGAAGGAAGGTTTATCAAGAGAAGTCTACTAGAATACGAAGGCAAATTGACATTGCGATCCCAGCTTAAGCCACGAAGAGCAAATAGCAAGAACTGCTTTTGAACGGAATCAAGAATTAAACTGGCACCAGGATTGAAAGTTTTTAAGATCAGCTTGTAGCCGACTAAATGAATCTGTATCTTTATACGTAAGACAAAGCTTGACATCGTCAGCATACATAAGCACTCGCGAATGAACAATGACTGATGGAAGATCGTTAATAAATAGTGTGAAAAGCAGAGGGCCAAGATGACTACCTTGAGGTACACCAGAAGTCAAAGGAATGGAAACGGAAAAAGAAGACTTAAAAAGTACCGTCTGTTTTCTATTTATTAAATATTCTATAACCCAAGATAGGAAAAGGGGTGGAAACCCAATGTCGCTCAGCTTCGAAAGTAATAGGGTATGATTAAGGGAATCAAAGGCTTTGCTGAAGTCAGTGTATATGACATCAGTTTGTTTACCATTTTTGAACCCCTTGATAATTATTGATGTAAATTCTAAAAGGTTAGTGGTTGTAGATCTACGTTTCACAAACCCATGTTGGGATGGCGAAATAATAGAGCTGCAAAAATGTTGCAATTGAGAAGTTATAATTTTCTCAAAAGCTTTCGGAATAGCGGACAATTTTGAGATACCCCTATAGTTAGAGGCTTCGGACCTTTTGCCATTTTTATGCAGAGGAATGATATACGACTCCTTCCAAATAGATGAAAAAGAGGCAGATTCGACAGACAATGAAAACAATTTTAAAATGGGTTTACATAACGCGTTTGCATAGAACCTGAGTACACATACAGGTAGACCATCTGGCCCCTGAGAATAAACAGGTTTAACTAGTTTAACTTCGCTAACAAGAGATCTTTCATCAATCACTGGATTGAAAATGCAATTAGCCTTTTTTTAATGATAAGGATACGGACTTGCTCAATATTCCGTTGAGGAATAAGTTGTTTTCAAAAAACTCGCAAACATATCGGCAATTGTCTGATCAGTGCTCGCTTTTTTATTTTGAAAAGACAAAAAAGATGGGTGCACAGAGGTCTTGCGTTTAGAATTAACAAAATTATAAAATTGTTTAGGGTCAGAAGAAAACTGAAGCTTACACCGCTGAAGATAATTCTTATTGCATTGTGTATTAAGCATCATGAATTTTGAACGAGCGACTGTATACAGAGCATAATCTGATGAACGACGTGTTTTTTGAAACTTCTTATAATATCGTGTCTTCACATTTTTCAAATTGGAGAGCGCACGAGAGAACCAGGGAGGTTTGTTAAGCCGCTCCAGCCTACCAAGAGGCACACAAATATCAAAGAGTGAATTCAGAGTATCATAGAAAAAACGAACAGCTGAGTTCATATCTCTACAATTGTACAGATAAGACCAATCGGTAGTAGCAATGTTTTCATTAAGGCTGGCGAAGTCAGTCTTACGAAAGCACCTAGTTAGAGGTAACTCATTTGAACCAAGTAATGGTGAAAGCAAGGGCAGATCAATTTTTAAATTTAATGTATTATGAAATTTGTCTCCTGGAAAAACAAATGGTTCGATCCTAGAAACCTCACAATAAGACATATCCAATACAAAAATAAGATCTAACGATTTTCCATTAGAATTTAAGACAGGATTGACTTGGGATAAAGATAAGCCTAGAAGGCCATCAATAAAGTCATGTGACAAAGAGGGCAGCAACATGGTACATTCATCTGTTGGTGACCATGCTAAAGCGGGTAAATTAAAATCACCTAAAACTATGAACATGTCTTGACTGGAAACGAAAGAGCAGACGCACTGAATTGCCTCTTAATGATTTGAATATACCACCATGTCTGACAATGGTGGAATATAGGAACAAGTAATAAAAGCATTAAAAGATTTAAAATTTACTTTAACACCGACATACTCAATCTCCTGGGTACTAGAAAATTGAATCATTTCAGATGATAAAGCAGCATCAACAGCTATCAGAACGCCACCACCTATGCGAGAAATCCGGTCACGTCTGAATATAGAAAAGTTTGTGGGAAAAACCGATGCATCAGCAATATCAGGTTTAAGCCACGTCTCTGTAAAAGCTAGAATGTTATGCTCAAAAGAAAGACTATCTACATAGAGATTAGGAAGTTTAGATTTCAGTCCTCTAACGTTCTGGTAACCCAGGTTAAGGGACGAAGCTTGTTTTTTGACACACCAGAAGATGCTGATGTGGCAGGAACAGGTGGGGTTGTTGTTGTTGGCAAGCGAATCGGTTGCCGATTTTTCTTTTTTACAGTATATTCCTTAACTATTATAAGTTTCGGCCAAAAATCTTCTCGACATACATATGGTGTCGAAGATATTGGCAGAAACACTAATTTTAAAGGACGAAATGTCCCGAGAATAAGAAAATTTAAACTTCTCCACCGCAATATTCGAGACGTTAACTTTCTTCCGAATATAGGCTATTACATCATCAGATGTGACAACAGGGTCTAGCCTAGAAACAAATATATGTTTCTTTGGTGGTATGCCAACGAGAGGCCGCGGTCCCGAAGCGTCAGCCGCAGCAGTAACGTTGGACAAGTCACCCACTGCAGCAGTCAACTTGTTTACGGGGCCCTCGATACTTTTAGAACTATCGGCAATTTCCATTGGAATGGGTGATTGCCCGGACTTATCGGACACTACAATAGGCATCGTTTTTAAGAGATCATTCCCAGGTGTTATCGGTAATTCCTTACTAATAGCATTCACAACCGGGCTCTTAAACGATATCAATTGCTGTACAGTAGGAGTGGACGGTGCATGAGACCGGTCGGGGACGATAAGAGATGCTGGCGGATCTACAGATACAGAAACACCCCAAGGACTGGTCCTTTTACGTTTCGGTGACTCATTCATAAGCGATAAATTTCTGAACTGAGTCTCCACCGCAGTAATCTCCGCTTGGAGTTTATTAAAACCTGCCCTTAAGGTGTCAAAACTATCTCTAGTCCGCCTCATGAAAGAGCGCATCTCATTCTCGACCTCCCGGCAAGCATCACATCCATATTTTAAGCCACCACCTTTAGCAATAGACTCCTTGATTCTGCCTGTGTAACCTGCACACTTAACGTGAACCGTATTGTCACACAACCAACCAAGAATATAATCATGGGAGTCAACCGCATTAGTGGCAACTATGCAATTATTTTTTTGAGCAGACAACCATTTTATCAAAAAGTTAAATTTATTTTAAACAAGGAAATACAGAAAATAAAAAATAGAAATTCTAATGGTAAAATTTCTGTGAATAAGAATATACTGACCAGTTCTGACACAAGGGTTAATGTGCAGAGTAAGCCTTCACAACTAAAGAATTAAAAGAGATGAAAGCACAAAAACAAAAACACGTATCACAGAGTCTTAATTTTAATAATATTTAAAGTTTCGTTACGTTAGTTAAACTAATAATTCATTTAAATTTTCTTTTAGATCAGCAAAATTTATGTTAATAAAAGAGGAAAAAAAAGTATGAAAAGGTGTTGCCGTGGTGCAACAACAAAAAGTAGTATCCAAACCAAAGGGCTGCTACGCCATACTTTGCGTGCAGATGAAACAAGAAAAGGTAGCAGAACTAATACTAAGTATGCATATGCAGCAAAAAAAATGTCGAAAAGTAGTAGATCTCGCTCAAATTGGGTGTATAATGTTAGTTTTAGCCGGGGAATTGCGTCATTTCATCACCAGACTATTTTAGCCTGGCCCATGGCGATGATTATTGATGAAATGGAAGGGTTGATAAAGTAAATCCGAGGCTCGCCGGTGTCTTAGTTATTTAAAGATTTTTTTTTTTTTGTTCCAACGAAGAAAATATCAGCGATTGTGCTGGGGTACAATCAAACAAATTGTCCCAAAGAAAATAAAAAATCCAAGGCTGCTTGAAAGCCAAAAGTTGCTTGGTCGACGCCACGCGAAGTAGCAGATTTTGAAAATGTTGCTGGCGTAAATTCAAACACGTAAATCCAAAAACTTTTTCATCAATTCATATATTGTGGACATGTATGCTAAAATCGAGAGTTATGAAAATCGCGTCAAAACTAACGAATACATTGAAAATGTCACTGTTAAAGAAACTATATGATAAAGTCACCCGATCTTCATCAAATTTAGCACAGAAATCCAGCTTAATGTTAAACCCTCGAAGAACTGCTGCATTATAATTGGTTCTCTGTCCAACTTTAGATATCCTTCACTCCAGAGAGTGCTCCCTTAAATATGTCCAAAATGCTTCGTGGACGCCGGCAGCGGCGCCATGATCGTATCTAGAGCAGGTCACCCTTCCGGTGAATTCTGCATAGCGGCGGAATACAAAGAGTGACTTTAACGAGAAATAGAAAATTGCTTATGCTAGGAATGGGAAAGTCCAACCTTTTTTCAAAGTCTAACCTATAGAGACAGCAAAGAGAATTAGGATCAGTGTTGTAAAGCTGGCAGTGATGGTGGTTCCTTTTGTCAGTGTGTCCAAGCGGCGTGCGTACGTTGTTTATGAGTAGGCTGTGGATGTATTCTACAATTAGCTTATGCCCTTCGGTTATGACCTTTGCCATTGTTGAAGGTATAGCCACCATTCTTGTGATCGTCTGGCTTCTAAACGTTTTCTTACCAATTATCACCGACTCGTTCGAGAATTGGATGATGAAGGTCCCGTTTAGGTCGGATTCTAAAATACCGTTTGTTACCTTTCCCCTGTAGTTAGTGGTATAGATAGTGCTATCCTCTAGTAATTCGATGGGACTTGCCGTATTACTTATTGAGTGGCATTTTGCGGTTTCTCCCTTAATAAGCCTTGGTGAGCAATCCCCTTCATCCAGGCTGCTGAGATCTGTTTCTTTGCAGATAGTGATGTTTCTCATGGTTTGGCAGGCTTTTGCTATGAAAAATGTATTCCGAGGACTTACCAGAATTCTCCCTTAGGAAATGTCGAGTTGTTAGTCATTCGTTGGGCGAATTTGATGGCCTCTATGATGTTGTTATACCGCAAACTGGGAGTGGGTTTTATGATGTCCTGTAACTCGTCCATGTCTAGTAGGTTGGAGTTTGCCACTCCGACTTTTGCAAGCTAGCAGGCTTTAATGTGGGCTTTATGTGGGCTTAACGTGAACTTAATTCCTGAAGTGTGTGGGTGAGAAGTTTGTGTTAATGTTTATATTTCCTCCTACTTAATATGTGACTTGAGGACTTTTTTACCTGATCGTGTTGTGACCGTAACCTTGTTATCTTGAGCAACCTTTTCGGAAAAATATCTTTTCACATTTTTCCCTTTTATTTGTTTATTTGCGACAAAAAAATCTTGATCGGCTTCATACGTTACTGGGCTATCCCTTTTCAGGTTTCTGGCCCTGTTCGTTACCTCTTGCTGATGTTCCAACAATCCTCTGATATTTTCCAAGAGTTTTTCCTTTGGGTTGGTGAGTCCATTACTGTCCTGGGATGTGCTACGGTTGTGTATTCCATTTCCAAGAACGTTGAATGGAATCGCTCTACATGTCCGTTTACCTCGTTTTTTTGTGAAGGAGTTCGATAGATATTAATTCCCAGGTCATGTAGGTAGTTGAGGATTGTGGGACATAGCAATCCTCGCTCGTTATCCAGAACCATTAGTTTGGGTTCGGAAAAGTACGATACTGCCGATCTTTGGAGAAATTGCCGATGCAAGACAGGAACCCCAATTTTTCAACTACGAAAAGGTCTACATGCAAGATTTCGCAAGGCATGCTGTAAGGCTTCTTATCGTATTCCGAAGTGGCGTCCTCCACAATTTCTTTTGCCAGACGGAGTTTGTAGCCGGAGATGTATTCCCAGATAATTGACTGTATGTTCCGTTTCAAAGATGTGTTAGATAGTTCCCCCTCCAGTGCTGCCTTTGTGTGGCAATGTTTTACGTCGACATCCGGGGTACGGTTCTGTGGAGGTGTCAACCCCTCTTCATATTACTACGATTACCTGGTTCCGGAAGTTGTTAAAAGGCGCGTCCACCCGATGTAATGGGAGGCGCAGGTTTTGGCCAACGGATTGGGTCAATCCATTTACTTTTCGTTTGTGGCGTAATTTTCTTCGGTTCAAGAGAGTCCGCGAAATATGAAGGAGATTGATCGGTCCTTCTCTTCCTGCAGCTGCGAGAGAACTCCTACGAGTGCTTCGTTTGTTGCATCAGTCGTGAGATTAAATCCGGGAAAGCTAGGACCTCTGAAGAAACTAGCAGTGTCTTGAGGTCCTCGAACGCCTCTAACTCTTTTCTCCTAGCGTGATTTGCACCTTCCTCGATTGGTTCGCTCTGACCTGACCCAAATCTCCCCTCGTGAGGTTGGTTTCGACACTTTGGCGTAATAAAATATAAAATATAAAATAATAAATAATAAAAGCATTAAAAGATTTAAAATTTACTTTAACACCGACATACTCAATCTCCTGGGTACTAGAAAATTGAATCATTTCAGATGATAAAGCAGCATCAACAGCTATCAGAACGCCACCACCTATGCGAGAAATCCGGTCACGTCTGAATATAGAAAAGTTTGTGGGAAAAACCGATGCATCAGCAATATCAGGTTTAAGCCACGTCTCTGTAAAAGCTAGAATGTTATGCTCAAAAGAAAGACTATCTACATAGAGATTAGGAAGTTTAGATTTCAGTCCTCTAACGTTCTGGTAACCCAGGTTAAGGGACGAAGCTTGTTTTTTGACACACCAGAAGATGCTGATGTGGCAGGAACAGGTGGGGTTGTTGTTGTTGGCAAGCGAATCGGTTGCCGATTTTTCTTTTTTACAGTATATTCCTTAACTATTATAAGTTTCGGCCAAAAATCTTCTCGACATACATATGGTGTCGAAGATATTGGCAGAAACACTAATTTTAAAGGACGAAATGTCCCGAGAATAAGAAAATTTAAACTTCTCCACCGCAATATTCGAGACGTTAACTTTCTTCCGAATATAGGCTATTACATCATCAGATGTGACAACAGGGTCTAGCCTAGAAACAAATATATGTTTCTTTGGTGGTATGCCAACGAGAGGCCGCGGTCCCGAAGCGTCAGCCGCAGCAGTAACGTTGGACAAGTCACCCACTGCAGCAGTCAACTTGTTTACGGGGCCCTCGATACTTTTAGAACTATCGGCAATTTCCATTGGAATGGGTGATTGCCCGGACTTATCGGACACTACAATAGGCATCGTTTTTAAGAGATCATTCCCAGGTGTTATCGGTAATTCCTTACTAATAGCATTCACAACCGGGCTCTTAAACGATATCAATTGCTGTACAGTAGGAGTGGACGGTGCATGAGACCGGTCGGGGACGATAAGAGATGCTGGCGGATCTACAGATACAGAAACACCCCAAGGACTGGTCCTTTTACGTTTCGGTGACTCATTCATAAGCGATAAATTTCTGAACTGAGTCTCCACCGCAGTAATCTCCGCTTGGAGTTTATTAAAACCTGCCCTTAAGGTGTCAAAACTATCTCTAGTCCGCCTCATGAAAGAGCGCATCTCATTCTCGACCTCCCGGCAAGCATCACATCCATATTTTAAGCCACCACCTTTAGCAATAGACTCCTTGATTCTGCCTGTGTAACCTGCACACTTAACGTGAACCGTATTGTCACACAACCAACCAAGAATATAATCATGGGAGTCAACCGCATTAGTGGCAACTATGCAATTATTTTTTGAGCAGACAACCATTTTATCAAAAAGTTAAATTTATTTTAAACAAGGAAATACAGAAAATAAAAAATAGAAATTCTAATGGTAAAATTTCTGTGAATAAGAATATACTGACCAGTTCTGACACAAGGGTTAATGTGCAGAGTAAGCCTTCACAACTAAAGAATTAAAAGAGATGAAAGCACAAAAACAAAAACACGTATCACAGAGTCTTAATTTTAATAATATTTAAAGTTTCGTTACGTTAGTTAAACTAATAATTCATTTAAATTTTCTTTTAGATCAGCAAAATTTATGTTAATAAAAGAGGAAAAAAAAGTATGAAAAGGTGTTGCCGTGGTGCAACAACAAAAAGTAGTATCCAAACCAAAGGGCTGCTACGCCATACTTTGCGTGCAGATGAAACAAGAAAAGGTAGCAGAACTAATACTAAGTATGCATATGCAGCAAAAAAAAATGTCGAAAAGTAGTAGATCTCGCTCAAATTGGGTGTATAATGTTGGTATTAGCCGCGGAATTGCGTCATTTCATCACCAGACTATTTTAGCCTGGCCCATGGCGATGATTATTGATGAAATGGAAGGGTTGATAAAGTAAATCCGAGGCTCGCCGGTGTCTTAGTTATTTAAAGATTTTTTTTTTTTTTTGTTCCAACGAAGAAAATATCAGCGATTGTGCTGGGGTACAATCAAACAAATTGTCCCAAAGAAAATAAAAAATCCAAGGCTGCTTGAAAGCCAAAAGTTGCTTGGTCGACGCCACGCGAAGTAGCAGATTTTGAAAATGTTGCTGGCGTAAATTCAAACACGTAAATCCAAAAACTTTTTCATCAATTCATATATTGTGGACATGTATGCTAAAATCGAGAGTTATGAAAATCGCGTCAAAACTAACGAATACATTGAAAATGTCACTGTTAAAGAAACTATATGATAAAGTCACCCGATCTTCATCAAATTTAGCACAGAAATCCAGCTTAATGTTAAACCCTCGAAGAACTGCTGCATTATAATTGGTTCTCTGTCCAACTTTAGATATCCTTCACTCCAGAGAGTGCTCCCTTAAATATGTCCAAAATGCTTCGTGGACGCCGGCAGCGGCGCCATGATCGTATCTAGAGCAGGTCACCCTTCCGGTGAATTCTGCATAGCGGCGGAATACAAAGAGTGACTTTAACGAGAAATAGAAAATTGCTTATGCTAGGAATGGGAAAGTCCAACCTTTTTTCAAAGTCTAACCTATAGAGACAGCAAAGAGAATTAGGATCAGTGTTGTAAAGCTGGCAGTGATGGTGGTTCCTTTTGTCAGTGTGTCCAAGCGGCGTGCGTACGTTGTTTATGAGTAGGCTGTGGATGTATTCTACAATTAGCTTATGCCCTTCGGTTATGACCTTTGCCATTGTTGAAGGTATAGCCACCATTCTTGTGATCGTCTGGCTTCTAAACGTTTTCTTACCAATTATCACCGACTCGTTCGAGAATTGGATGATGAAGGTCCCGTTTAGGTCGGATTCTAAAATACCGTTTGTTACCTTTCCCCTGTAGTTAGTGGTATAGATAGTGCTATCCTCTAGTAATTCGATGGGACTTGCCGTATTACTTATTGAGTGGCATTTTGCGGTTTCTCCCTTAATAAGCCTTGGTGAGCAATCCCCTTCATCCAGGCTGCTGAGATCTGTTTCTTTGCAGATAGTGATGTTTCTCATGGTTTGGCAGGCTTTTGCTATGAAAAATGTATTCCGAGGACTTACCAGAATTCTCCCTTAGGAAATGTCGAGTTGTTAGTCATTCGTTGGGCGAATTTGATGGCCTCTATGATGTTGTTATACCGCAAACTGGGAGTGGGTTTTATGATGTCCTGTAACTCGTCCATGTCTAGTAGGTTGGAGTTTGCCACTCCGACTTTTGCAAGCTAGCAGGCTTTAATGTGGGCTTTATGTGGGCTTAACGTGAACTTAATTCCTGAAGTGTGTGGGTGAGAAGTTTGTGTTAATGTTTATATTTCCTCCTACTTAATATGTGACTTGAGGACTTTTTTACCTGATCGTGTTGTGACCGTAACCTTGTTATCTTGAGCAACCTTTTCGGAAAAATATCTTTTCACATTTTTCCCTTTTATTTGTTTATTTGCGACAAAAAAATCTTGATCGGCTTCATACGTTACTGGGCTATCCCTTTTCAGGTTTCTGGCCCTGTTCGTTACCTCTTGCTGATGTTCCAACAATCCTCTGATATTTTCCAAGAGTTTTTCCTTTGGGTTGGTGAGTCCATTACTGTCCTGGGATGTGCTACGGTTGTGTATTCCATTTCCAAGAACGTTGAATGGAATCGCTCTACATGTCCGTTTACCTCGTTTTTTTGTGAAGGAGTTCGATAGATATTAATTCCCAGGTCATGTAGGTAGTTGAGGATTGTGGGACATAGCAATCCTCGCTCGTTATCCAGAACCATTAGTTTGGGTTCGGAAAAGTACGATACTGCCGATCTTTGGAGAAATTGCCGATGCAAGACAGGAACCCCAATTTTTCAACTACGAAAAGGTCTACATGCAAGATTTCGCAAGGCATGCTGTAAGGCTTCTTATCGTATTCCGAAGTGGCGTCCTCCACAATTTCTTTTGCCAGACGGAGTTTGTAGCCGGAGATGTATTCCCAGATAATTGACTGTATGTTCCGTTTCAAAGATGTGTTAGATAGTTCCCCCTCCAGTGCTGCCTTTGTGTGGCAATGTTTTACGTCGACATCCGGGGTACGGTTCTGTGGAGGTGTCAACCCCTCTTCATATTACTACGATTACCTGGTTCCGGAAGTTGTTAAAAGGCGCGTCCACCCGATGTAATGGGAGGCGCAGGTTTTGGCCAACGGATTGGGTCAATCCATTTACTTTTCGTTTGTGGCGTAATTTTCTTCGGTTCAAGAGAGTCCGCGAAATATGAAGGAGATTGATCGGTCCTTCTCTTCCTGCAGCTGCGAGAGAACTCCTACGAGTGCTTCGTTTGTTGCATCAGTCGTGAGATTAAATCCGGGAAAGCTAGGACCTCTGAAGAAACTAGCAGTGTCTTGAGGTCCTCGAACGCCTCTAACTCTTTTCTCCTAGCGTGATTTGCACCTTCCTCGATTGGTTCGCTCTGACCTGACCCAAATCTCCCCTCGTGAGGTTGGTTTCGACACTTTGGCGTAATCGCGGTTGAATTTCCTGTAGTATGACGTCATTCCCAAAAAGCTTTTGAATTCCTTTAGATTGGTAGGGGGCTTCATTGCGGTGACGGCTGCCACCTTTTTCTCGTCGGTTCGTATCCCGTCGCTGAACACGGTGAATCCCAGGAAATTCACCTCGGTTCTCATGAAACTTGTCTTCTCCAGGTTGATTCGAGGGTTTGCCTCTGCTACTTTTTCAAATACTTTCCGTATGTCGCTCATGTGCTCTGCTTAATTTTTGCTCAAGATTATGATGTCGTCGATATACACGTAGCAGGATACTCCGAGTAAGTCTCTAAGAACATCATCAATCATCCGCTAGATGGGGCGTTCTTCAATCCGAAAGGAAGTCTCAGGAATTCGTATTTCTCGTCAGGAAGAAAAAGGTGGTTTTCGGTATAATGTCAGATCGAGGGTGGTAAAGAATTTCGGTTTTCCCAGACTAGCCAATGTAGAGTTGATGTCGGGGATAGGGTATCTGTCGGCAAATGTTACGGTGTTCAATTTCTTGAAATCGATTACTAGTCTATATTGCTTCTCCCCATTCGTCTTGGGTTTCCTTGTCACCACTCAAATGGTTGTAGGAGTTGATTATCGTCTCGAGTTCGGGAATGTATAACTTCGGAGTAGTAATTTTGTTGACTGCGGCTGAATCCATCATTGTTAGTGCCCTAAGGTTAGGTGATTGTTTGCGCGGTCCAGAACAGCTTGAACTTAGGCAAGACATAAAAGGTAACTGTGGTGTTGATCCCGAAGGGTTTAAAGAATTTACCCTTCACATATTGCGTTATCTTCGTGCTACCTCCGACTGAAACAGTGTATACGGGTTGCGGTAGCAGCTGACTGTTGGGGACATGTCGCTCTTGGATGTAGTTGGTGGCGGCCCCTGTGTCGATGAGGAAGGTCAGGCACTCCCCAACTTCGGTGATGTACTTTGTTTGTTACCTGGCTGATTCGTTTCACTTTTAGGTTCATCTTGAGTGTCGGGTCCTTAAAAAGTAAGGTAGTTCAGGGCTTGCTTTTGGTTGGGACCGCGATCCTCGATTTTTCTCTGACCGGACCGATTTTCTTTCCGGTAATTCTCACTTTTGCGGTTATTTTCCTGTCGGTGCGATCCATCGCTCTTCTGATAAAAGCTCTTCCCCTTATTGTTATTATTCCTGTAGTCCTTGTTCCCGGACTTGTAATTCCCCTTGAAGGAATTTTCGCTGTTCCGATAGTTCTTATCGGAGAGGGGATGCCGATTATCTTTATCCCTAAGGCTGCTGCTTAGAGTCGTCTTTTCGAGCCGCAAATTGGAATTTTGCCGGATTACTTCCAGAGTTTCGCGGTGTGCAGCTTCCAACGTTATTGGAGTATTTATACTAAGGTGTTTCCGAAGTTCCCTGTTCAGGTTCCGGTTGAAGTCATTCGAGCTAAGCTTATCCTGTTGTTCGACTACTATCTTTTTCAGCTCAGGCGCGAGCGGACCCGCATTTATTTTTATACCATACACCCATAGGGTGAAATGGTATATTAAAGTCGCCAAAATGTATGTAACAGGCAGAAAGAAGCTTTTCCGACCCCATAAAATATATATATTCTTGATCAGCATTAACAGCCGAGACGATCTAGCCATGTCCGTCCGTCTGTATGAACACCTAGATCTCGGAGACTATAAGAGCTAGAGCCACCAAATTTGGTATGTAGACTCGTGTAGTATGTAGAGTGAACAAGTTTATTTCAAATTTCTGACACGCCCCCTACCGCCCCCGCAAATTAAATAAAACCGATTTTCTCAAAAACTATTCTAGCTAGAGACATGTGATGTGTAAATATTTTGCCACGCCCCTTTCCGCCCCCGTAATTTGAAAAAACTCGATTATCTCCCGTAATTTTCTACCTTGTGCAATTTAATTTAGCACACTTAAATTTGATACTAATATCAAGCAAAATACCAAATTTGATCAAAATCGGAATAAAAATAGCCAAGTTATGCATATAAACGTTTTTCCATATGGCCGAAAGTGGCCGTTGGCTGGTGGGTGCGCTAGGGTGCTCGTATGCTTGAATAAGCGAAATACTAAGATATGCTTGTGAAAAGCATGTGAACAGTTTTTTTAAATACGAAAATGCATTGGTTGTTATAAATTTAAAATATTTGTTTTACTGGTGTATGGTATACCCAATTCGGCGAGACGACTTACTTACTTCATTTCTACATATAGTTTGTGCAGATTTCTGAATTTCTGGTAGTAGGCATCTATGCATTTGTTGCAGATTCCTGAGGTCTTTCAAGATGTCCTAAGCGGATCGTTTGTCGGAAAAGTGTTTCTTTAGAGTATTTTTAATAGACTCTCAAGCTTCGTCGCCTCCTTCTTCTTCGTACAATGCTTTAGCGGCTTCACCGGCAACCCATTGCCTATATTTTGGACGTACATACTTTCATCACAGCTGAGCCCTCCGGTTAGGGTCCGTGCTCTATAGGCGAGAAAATCTGGGTCGCTTGCGTGATGTCGCCATTGCTATGGCAACAGCTCGTATTGAGCATTTCTCTCGATCAATGCATTGATGGTCTCCTGGAGTTTAGCGCTCAAGGCTTCAATTTCGCACATTCTGACTCGCTTGTTGTGTCTGTCTACAATTCTAAAATCCCTACGCTTCCTACTGTTGGATGCGGTCGGTTATAAATTTTATACGCCGGTAGCAGCTGACGTGTGCATATGTGAAGATGTGTCGATTCCCACCCGCGTTGTGTAGTGTCGTAAATACAGCGTTGCGTGATACTCATTTTTTTGCTAACGGAATTTTCTGCTGAGCGTGCATAAACGGAAAGTGCTCGAGTGCTTGTGTTTCCTATTTTCCTTTACCCCTTTCTACATACATGCTGATATCATTCTATACCTGGAGTGGCTGACCAAACAAACCTTTGCCTTTATGACTCTCATAAAACCTTACTGGTGTATGTGCTGGGTGGTATCTTTTTCGTATCAATTAGCACGATGAATCAAGAGGATGAATACAAGCGGAAATTATTTATTGTGACAGTTCTTATGATGATGAGGTCATGGAGGAGGAGGTCCAAGAAGTCATTAAAGTGGACTCAAGCTTGGAATTTGATTGGGACTTCAGTTCAACTTCAGAGTTATTAGGGCGAGTCACTGATGGCGGCTCTTCAGGCTTCGATCAGAGTTATTCCCTGATCAGTATTGGAAAAGCGTCTTTGCTAATTCACGGATTATTCTGCCGCGCCTTGGGAAGGATGAGGACATTTCGGAAGACAAGAAATACGAAAGGACAACCTTCACGATCACTGCTTATGCAGACAATATTAGCATTATCATTGCTGGGAAATATCGATCAATATTGAGTTTAATTACACTGTGATAGTCGAAAAAAAAGACATGGCCAAATTCGATGGTTTCACCCTATTTCGGGTCTTGCGAACTGCATGATTAGTTTTTTAAGTTATCACGATGGTTTCATACAAAATTTTTTACGGAAGTTTTTCATCAAAGTTGCCATTTTTTCGAAAAGGGTATTTTTTCCATTTGCTCCTAACTTCTAAAATATTTACTTTTTTTACACACTTTCAGCAAAGTTTCTTAGAATTGAAAGGGCTACAAATTTTGGGAAGACATCTAGCCTCTAAATCTACCCATTCCCGAGCATTGGGACAAAAGGTAAAAAAAATCGAATTTTGACCAAATTTTTTTTATGTTTTCTTTCTCGCATTTTGTTAATATTGAAAATTTTCTATTCGAATCTTGATCATGATATGAGTATTTATTATGCTCAATGGCAGTAGAAGAAACACCAGACCTATCTAATTTACGATTTATAATATAACCATTTAATCAAATTGGATTTTTTTTTTTAGATATGTTAACAAAATTAAACTAACTGTATTTGTTTAGTTTTTGAAAAGCATTTGAAAGCTACATAATATAGTTATTCGATTTTATACAAATTTGTCACAGTCATTAACAGCTTCATTAAACAAAAACATATCAAATTTTAGGGCCATCGTTTCACACAAAGTCACTGTTTTCGACTGATTCTTCCAATGGGAGCTATATGATATACAACTATTATCTGAACTAGGCTAGGTATTTATTATGTGAACTAGGATAGAAAATGTTGTTGTTTCTTTAAATCTGGTGTAGGCACAAAAAAAAAAAAAAATAACGAAAATTGTCAATGCTTATGTGTGCTTTACACTTCGCAAAATAAAAAGTGGAAAAATTTTAGCTCAATCGCTCATATAAGCGCAACAGTAGATTTCGTACAAACGAGATGGCTTTTTAAACCACTTTATTATTTTTGATGAAGTGGTTAATAAATTATTAACATCAGGCGCCAATACAGACGAAATGGACAATTAAATGAAAATAATTAAGAAAATAACACACAAGCTCATATTGCAACGACCACGCCAGGTTTCGCGTTCATGATTTAAAGTTTTACTGCAAAGAATAATAAGTTAAAGACGAATGTGAATTTCAACCTTGACTCGGGTGCATCCGATCACATTATAAATGATGAGACACTTTTTGTGGATTCTACAACCTCCAGTGAAGATTGCTATCGCCAAGAAAGGACAATACATCTTTGCAACCGAACGTGGAATCGTTCCTCTGGATAATGGGTACCGGATAACACAGGAAGATGCATTATACTGCCGAGTAATTACAGTACATCTAATCTCTTTAAAAAGGCTACAAGGCTGGAGTGACAGTAGTGTTTGAAAAGTCTGGAGTTAAACTGACGAAATATGGCATAAAAGATTGGGCCATGTAAGATAAGGGAAAATGTTTGAAACAAAAAAATAGGAATTTGTTTCAAGATAATAGACTACTTTATACATTTAATCCTACAGACGATATATGTGAAAATTTTTTAAATGGAAAGCAAGCCAGATTACGTTTTGACAAATATAAAAATAAAGAACAAATAAGTAGAGTACTTTTTGGTATACATTCTGATGTCTGCGGTCCGACTACACCCTCAACTATTATTACCTATTTTACCTAATACTATTACCTACTATTTACCTAATTACTATTATTTACCTAATAAAACATAAATCGGATGTATTTATTATGTTTAAAGACTTCGTGGCGAAGAGTGAATCGCACTTCATGTTGTGAATCTATACATCGATAATGTTAGGCAAGATTTGTCTAGCAATATGCGAGAGTTTTGTTCTGACAGCAACATATATGTAGGTATAATAAATAGAATTCAAGTAAGGCACTTGGAGATCGGGCAGGAACGCCATACGACATGCGGCATAATAGAAAGCCAGCTTCAAAGTATTTTAAAGTATTTGGTTCAGCTTTGTACGCACAAAATAAAATAAATAAATGAAGTAAGTAAGTCGTCTCGCCGACTTGGATATACCATACACCAGTAAAACAAATATTTTAAATTTATAATAACCAATGAATTTTCGTATTTTTAAAAAAATCTGTTTGCATGCATTTTACAAGCATATCTTAGTATTTCGCTCACTCAAGCATTCGAGCACCCTAGCGCCGCCACCAGCCAACGGCCACTTCCGGCCATATGGAAAAACGTTTATATGCATAACTTGGCTATTTTTAGACCGATTTTGATCAAATTTTATGTTTTACTGGATATTAGTATCAAATTTAAGTGTGCTAAATGTGATTGCACAAGGTAGAAAACTACGGGAGATAATCGAGTTTTTTTAAATTACGGGGGCGAAAAGGGGCGTGGCAAAATTTTTACACATTAAAAATGTGCGCAATTACCAAGCAAATATTCCTACCTACTATGGTGCCTCTAGCTAGAATAGTTTTTGAGAAAATCGGTTTTATTTAATTTGCGGGGGCGGTAGGGGGCGTGGCAATATTTTTACAAATACAAAATGTGCTCATTTACTTAGCAAATATACATACCAAATTTTGTGTCTCTAGTTGCTATAGTGTTTGAGAAAATCGGTTTTATATAAATTGCGGTAGGGGGCGTGGCAGAAATTTGAAATAAACTTGTTCACTCTACATACTACACGAGTCTACATACCAAATTTGGTGGCTCTAGCTCTTATAGTCTCCGAGATCTAGGTGTTCATACAGACGGACGGACGGACGGACGGACGGACGGACGGACAGACGGACATGGCTAGATCGTCTCGGCTGTTGATGCTGATTAAGAATATATATACTTTATGGGGTCGGAAAAGCTTCCTTCTGCCTGTTACATACATTTTGGCGACTTTAATATACCATTTCACCCTATGGGTGTATGGTATAATTAGAAAACGGAAATTCGACAATAAATCGTTTAATTATTTTTGTCGGATATGAACATAAGGCTTTAAATTATGGGATATTGAAAATAAGAAATTCAATGTTGGTAGAGATATGGTAGTTGATGTGACAAATATGGTAAACTCAAGAGCTGTTAAAAGTGAGATTATGAATGATAGTAAGGATTACGTAAATATTGAATTCCCGAAAGAGAGTAAGGAAAATATAGAAGATAATTTCCAGAATGAGAGTAAGGAATGTTGGTTACTAAATATCCTGAACGAAAGTAAGGATAATGAAAAAGTGAATTTCCAGAATGAAAGTATGGAATCTTGCGTACCAGATATCCTGAATGAGAGTAAGGACAATAAAAGAGACAGTTTCCCGAATTAGAGTGAAGATAATAAACAGCCTTGTTAAATCTCAAATAGAGTTATCAATGATGTAACTAGAAAAATCGAAAGATTGAAAAATAAACCAATTATAATTATAAGTTCTTATAATTATATTTTAACTACTTACACAACTTTTGACGAAGCCCCTCATTTATTCGAAGAAATAATGAAGTAGTAAGGCGTCTCGCCGACTACATACCATACACCAGTAAAACAAATATTTCAAATTTATAACAACAAATGCATTTTCGTATTTTAAAAAAATTCTGTTCATATGCTTTTTACAAGCATAGCTTAGTATTTCGCCCACTCAAGCATACGAGCACCCTAGCGCCCCCACCAGCCATCGGCCAACTCCGGCCATATAGAAAAACGTTTATATGCATAACTTGGCTAATTTAAGCCCGATTTTGATCAAATTTGATGTTTTACTGGATATTAGTATCAAATTTAAGTGTGCTAAATGTGATTGCACAAGGTAGAAAACTACGGGAGATAATCGAGTTTTTTCAAATTACGGAGGCGGAAATGGGCGTGGCAAAATCAAAAAGGCAAATATACATACCAGAAAATCGGTTTTATTTAATTTGCGGGGGCGGTAGGGGGCGTGGTAAAATTTTGACAAACACAAAATATGCGCATTTACTAAGCAAATATACTTACAAAATTTTGTGTCCCTACGTGCTATAGTGTTTGACAAAATCGTTTTTATTTAATTTGCGGTGGACAGACGGATACACTAATTTTTCATAGCACATAAGGGGTATGCACAAAAGCTGGTCTTCGGTATTGTAGACTTCGCCAGCTTTTTTCGCTTCATTTAGTTGGCAATGTAATTCCCAACTAGTTTTAGCGTTGAAGACATGGTATGGCTATTGCAATTCTGGAGTTCTTTAGCAAAGTCTACTGATGATAGAACTTGGTAGTTCTTGAAATAGCTATACAGACAACCTACTCACCTTTTTGTGTGTTGCCTTTGAAATAATCTTCTTTTGTAAGATTGACCTCGAGCCGGCTAAGTTCGATTTAAATTTCAATAGTTCGTAATCTCTAACCAGATAACACTAACGGAAGGCACGCCATTACTTTGGAATTTTATTCCAAAAAACCCTTTTTTCTATATGGTACAATATACCGTGTATAAAATAACAGGTCGTGAATTTAGTTTGTTAAGGGCGAAGCTCTTACACTAATTTTTCATAGCACCTAAGGGTATGCACAAAAGGTGGTCTTCGGTATTGTAGGCTTCGCCAGCTTTTTTCGCTTCCTTTAGTTGGCAATGTAATTCCCAACTAGTTTTAGCGTTGAAGACATGGTATGGCTATTGCAAAGTCTGCTGATGATAGAACTTGGTAGTTCTTGAAATAGCTATACAGACAACCTGCTCACCTTTTTGTGTGTTGCCTTTTGAAATAATCTTCTTTTGTAAGATTGACCTCGAGCCGGCTAAGTTCGATTTAAATTTCAATAGGTCGTAATCTCTAACCAGATATTTCCCAAATATTTTTCGAAAATATCATCGATATAATAATTGTTACAAAAACCCTCAATGTTAATTTTTATTTTTGATTTTTAAAATAAAACTCAAGAATAACTTTTATTTTTGATTTCTATTTTTCCCTCCACGCATAACTGTTATTTATAAGAAAAACAAAAAAAAAATCATTTGTGATTTATATAAAAAAAAAATTAGAAAAATCATTTCATGATCAGAAAAAAAATAAAAATAATTACTAACTCAATTTCAATTATAAATAGTTTTTATTGCAAAAATAAACCTCAAAAATTTTTAAAATTTCCAATTCCAACTCCGATTGCTTGATAATAATCCTCGGCTGGACGGGATTTCTAGGAATCTGGTAATTTATTCGGAATTTAATTTTATAAGAAGCGTTTCTTGTACCGAATCGGTAAACAAATTGCATTTAAGGTCGCTTAAAATGAGCTTCAATGCTGAAAAGGCCCTTTCAACGCTGACCTGGGCTGCAGATACACTTTGTACAACTTTCGCCAGCTTGTACAGATTGGGATAGACATAGTTTTTTCTTCCCAGCATCCAGCACAGGCTTGGGATTATAGGCATCTATCTCTGCCATTGCTTTTGTAATTTCGTCGTTGATTTCTTCTGTCTCCGCATTATCAACCACAAACGAATTTAAAAACTTTCGTTCAGCAGAGAACAAGTGCTGCAAGTGAACCACTAGCACAGGTCGATTGAGTCCAAAAATTGGGAATTCGATGAAGACGAACTATTGGCGTTCAAGTTAGCGTTACCTTAAAACGAAAAGTAAAATGTAATTGAATATTTCGAAAATTTGTCTGAGTATATTTGCGAAATACCTCGCTGGTTAAAGAATGTAGTTGTTGGTATAATTTTTATACCATACACCCATAGGGTGAAGGAAGGAAGGCAAAAGGAAGCTTTTCCGACCCCAAAAAGTATATATATTCTTGATCAGCATCATTGCACACATTGTTTATGTGTAAAGATTTTGCCACCCCCTTTCTGCCACCGTAATTTGAAAATTCGATTATCTCCCTTAGTTTTCTACCTTGTGCAATCACATTTAGCATACTTAAATTTGATACTAAATTTGATCAAAATCGGGCTTAAATTAAACAAGTTATGCATATAAACGTTTTTCCATATGGCCGGAGTTGGCCGATGGCTGGTGGGGGCGCCAGGGTGCTCGTATGCTTGAGTAGGCGATATACTAGATATGCTTGTAAACAGTAAGTGAACAGGTTTTTTTCAAAATATATATATATTGAAACATTTGTTTTTCTTGTGTATGGTATACCATAGTCGGCAAGACGACTTACTTACTTCATTATATTTGCTTTTGCTCCTAAGTCGGCGAGATGACTTACTTACTTTATTATATTTTCTTTTGCTCCATTATTATGTAGCGTTGCGTCAGTGTGTGTATGCGTGTGCTTTGATGATTTGTGCAATGACGTAGTAGGCAGCAGGCAGCGGTTGAGCAGAGCCGATTTTTGTTGACTGTAACTTGTGTTACATATATCCGATCGGATTGAAATTTTGGGATCCTATGATTTATCTCTAAAACTATCACATTAGAGTAATTTTATACCGGTAGTGGTCCGATTCTGTAGATTTTCATACTTGATCTTACCCTAGTAATAAACAGCACTGAAAAAAACTACCAAATGCTTTTTAGATAGCTGAGCAAAACGCATACGCACCGACGGGCGAATGACCAGACGGACATGACTCCGCTAATCACCTGCTGATCTAGAATATATGTATATACTTTATGATGTCAGAAACGTCTCTTTGTATGTGTTACAAACATCTGACCAATTTTCTAATTCCCCCTGCAAGGGCATAAAAAAATGAATTTCTGGATATGCTTGTAAAACGAAAAAGATGTTTTTAAAAAACGAAAATGCATTTGTTATTATATATGTATATGTCGGAGAATGAATCAAAGCCTACAATGTTGTTTTTAAAATTATCAGGTGTCAATGAAGCCTACTATGGTGCTTTAAGAATTGTCAGGTGTCAGTGCATTGTGTAATTTACAACACTGTCGTGCAGCGTTTGCAGACTGACACCTGAGATGTTGATTTTACAGGCCTAAGCAAAATGTTGACTAATAAATGCTGCCATAGTACGAGAACTGTCATCATATGAGGTCCTATATAAGACGGGGTATTAGGCTCAGAGAGTTCAGTAATAGATAGCCCCGGTCCGGAACTAACAAATACAGTTCAGTGCAAAGTAATCAAGTTAAGTCTAAATAAACGAATACAGTGAAGTAAAAATGAGTGAACTAAACCGAATTCTCGTAAAGGATGCCCTTCTCATGGCTCTAAGCAAATCACTAGAAGGCAGTGCATCCAACTGGCTTCCTCAAATATCCTTTGCCGGTAGGGTATGGAACCAATTTAAGGAATTGTTTATGCAGCACTTTGAAGGCACCGAAACCAAAAGATGGAGAGTGCTTGTCATTGTACGGAAGCCGGTTGTTAACGTCCCATCTGTCAAAATGGAATGGAATGACTATGGAGCAAGCTGCTATGCCAGTGGTTCTGGCTCACGTTGCTCAGACTGAGCCCAAGGTGCAGCGAACCATTTTTACAACGGACACCAAGTCGCGAATAGAAATGCAAGTCGAATTATAGGCGTTTTCTGTACTAGAAGCGTGTAAACATTTGCACAGTTTCTTCACCATCAGGAACAATAAGTTAATGCGGTGAGTCCGTTCATTTCTGTTTTGATTCTAGATCTGAGTGTTCCTTGATAAAGGAAAGTGCTGCCGATAAATTTAAGGGAAAAAGAATTAATAATATTCTAAAACTTAACGGTTTAAGTAATGAACCCATTTATAGTACACAGCAGGTTTTAACTCATATAAATGTAAAACCATAGAATTTAGAGGTTTTGATGCATGTTATTATGGATAACAATGGACGCTGAGAACTTCCAAATTTTTAAAACAAAAAGAGTCCAACTCGTTTAGTCGGATATGAGGATGCCATCAAATCTGATAGCGATATAAGTGAATTTGATAAGATTGCTAATTAATATTAATTTCCTAAATTGATACTCTGATTGGTTAATTGACGGAATTCCAAAGACTCGAGTTCCACAGGGCAGTTGGAAATTTAACTTGTAAATCCACAAAAACAGTACAACGGCGTCCATACAGGCTTAGTGAGGAAGAGAAAAACCACGTGCGGGGTAAAAAAATAAAATTATTAAAGTCAAACATTATTCGTCCTAGTTGCTCACCTTTTGCCAGCCCTACGATGTTAGTTAAAAAAAAAAATGGCACTGACCGTCTTTGTGTAGACTATCGTATGTTAAATGATAATACAATCGCCGATAGGTACCCGTTACCACTTATCTCAGACCAGATTGCTAGGCTTCGCGGGGCTAAATATTTCTCATGTCTGGATATGGCGAGTGGCTTCTATCAAATTCCGATACATGAAGATTCTATAGAGCAAACCGCTTTTGTTACGACTGAAGGGCAGTATGAGTTTTTGGCCATGCCTTTTACAGTTGTCGATCTTGCATTGCTCGCGAATTTTGCATTATCCCTTATGAAATTTTAGACATGTGAAACAGGCGTTACTTTTGATTGCGTAATCCGATCGTTTCTTCACCTCTGCCTTTCTAAATTTACTACATTTGTCTAGGGAATGCTTGTCTTCATCACAAATAAAACACTTGCTGGCGAGTTTCATTTTCTACGTTATGTAAACATACATATATCATGATACAATCTCGACTGCTCCTGTGTTCATTCAGCAAATATTTCAAAATTACATTCTGCAGCTCTTAATTTTCGAGCGGTTAAAAACGATCCCCATTCTCGGAGAAAACTTTCATCTAGCCGCTCAATTAGTGTTGCAAGCAACTTTTGTGTATCGATGAACTTGCATTGTACAAACTCCAGCGCTGAATTGATATTTTGAACAGAGCAGTTGAACTCATAAAAATCTCCAATTTCCTTTACATATTTTATTTCCTGTGCTTTTGCATTAATTTCGAACGCCACATTTTCTGGAGCTCCGTATATGTTGTCCAAAATGGCTAGAATTTTTTTTTTTAATTTTATGACAATTGCGTATAAAGTAATGAAGTTATTGTGAAAAGGGTGTTATCAATCGATCGTTAAAATGTGATGTAGTCACAGGATCTCCATCAAATTTGGCGCAGGCAGATATATTAATATTACAAATTTCAAATTTTAGGACTGTTGTGGAATTGGCCGTTGTTTTATGGTTTAGTTTTTATTTTTATAGAGCTTTTTATTTAGGCACGTTTTTCTTCGCCCTCGTTTTTATTAAGAGTGTGAAAATCTCTTTCTTTGAACAAAAAGATACCAGATTCAAGAACAGAAATGGTATTTTCGGTAACTAGCTAACTAGTGTATCAACGGTGTCAACTAACTAGTGTTGAACCAAGTCTTCAGCATGATCTTTTATGTCGCTGGATTCCAGTCCTAATCTGCATAGGTTTCTTACTGGCCGACGATAAGTGTTTTTTGTTGTTTTTATATCTACTACTCTCACTATTTCATCTTCTCCTGAGTGTGTTTTGAGTACTATTCCAATTGGTCATTCACCTCTTGGTGTCATGCATTTTACTACGACGAGTTCACCCTCTTTCAAGTTGTCGCAATTCTTTTCCCATTTCGATCTGTTAACTAAACTTGGGATATGTTCTTTAATGAATCGTCTCCAAAAGGCTTCCATTAACATTTGCGTCATCCTCCATGTCTTCTTCTCACTGGATCCGTTAATTTTGCATGGTGCTTCAATAGATACACTTTGTTGTACAATTATATCATTGGGGCATAACCCTAAGCCGTCATCTGGATCATCCGATTCGAGAATATATGGTCGACTATTTACCAAATGCTCCGCTTCACAAAAAAGAGTTTGCAGCACTTCGTCAGTGGGATTATTTTCGACGGATAGTACGGCCTCTAGTGTTCTTTTAAAGCATCCAATTAGCCTTTCCCAGCAGCCTCCAAAATTTGGTGAGTTCGCTGGTATAAATTTCCATTCGATTCCTTTTTGTGTTGGTTCTCCGCGCGCTGCTTGCATATCTATTTCCTCTAGAGCTTCTGTCAGTTCTCTTGATGCGCCTCTAAGATTAGTACCATTATCGGACCAGAGTGTTTTAATTTCGCCTCGCCTTGCCATCAAACGACGGATTGCCAAAATGCACGAGTCTGTAGTTAGAGAGTGTGCAATTTCCACATGTATTGCTCTAGATGTTAAACATGTAAAGAGAACACCATATCGCTTTCGTAGGCATTTAGTGTACCTGCCGCTGAAGCCTCGTCCATCTTTCGCATAGAACGGGCCGAAATAATCCATGCCAACGGATGTGAAGGGTTTTTGAAATGTAGAAAACCTCTCCTTGGATAATACACCCATTTGCGCCTTTACCGGTTTGGCTTTGCGTCGTCTACACCACATACATTCGTTGATAATTCTTTTGATCTTGGTATTCATCTTCGGCATCCAGTACTGCTAGTTCAATTTATGTACGACGACTTGTATTCCGGTATGCTGTACTTCGTTGTGGAAATATTGTACCATCAGCTTTGTGAATACTTGATCTCCATCCAAAACAAAAGGACTTGTCGCGACGACGCCTTCTGCACGCAAAATTCGGCTGTTTGTGCGTAGGATTTCATCTTCACCGATAGAAAGACAATATTTTGTGAGGCGTAAAGCCCCTGTGATCTTGCCAGTTTTAGCATAGATTATGTCGTTGTGAAAACATTCCGCTTGGACATGGAAATACCATTTTGATAGAGACCAATTATACTCCTCCACGACGATATCGCCCCGACGGAGTTCCATCTTATATCGTTTCGCTTTTACGTTTTCTATAAATCTTTTGACCCATGCTGTGGCTCTTACCAGTTTTGTGAACTTCGAAATTCTATTTTCCAGTATTTTAAATGGGTGATAATATTGATGAATCAGCATCGTAAGCCCTGGTTCGGTTGGTGCCTTTAATTTTGGCTGTGGCCACATCTTTTTATCTAATCCAAGAAAGGCTGGACCTTGTTGCCATCTGTCTGTGGCAACTTTTATGGGAGAATCTCTTGTTATGATATCAGCAATGTTTTCCATGGTTGGAACCCAATTCCATTCTGCCTTCTTGGACTTTTCACATATTTCAGTAATTCTGTTGGCTACGAAAATTTGCAGCCTTTCGTTACTGTTTATCCATGAAATCACCGTTTGGGAGTCTGTCCAGAAAACTCTTTGATCAAATTTTAGATGTATTTCGTTTTCAATAGTTTCCGCCAGTCTACAATCCATCACAGCTACCAATATTTCAAGTTTTGGAATCGTAACGTGTTTGAAAGGTGAAACTCGAGCCCGAGATGCTATAAGCGTGATGTCATATTTTGTTGCGGCTTCTGCTCCCTTGTAACTTACTCGCATATATGCTGCTGCAGCGTATGCTTTGCTGCTAGCGTCGCAAAAAACGTGTAGTTCAACTTTCGTAGCAATAGATAAATGTTGGGAGTAACATCTTGTTGAACTAACATCATGTAGTCTCTTCAGATCATTTAACCACTCTTGCCACTTTTTGACAGGGTCGCCTTTAATGACATCATCCCATCCAATACCAAGTTCACAAATATTACGCATCAAGATCCGACATTTTATTGTTACTGGGGTCACCATTCCCAAGGGATCATATATTGAGTTGACTGCTGCAAGCACCATTCTTTTGTAGGCATCCATGTACCATTCAATATGTCCTCGCTTATGCTGTGCATTGTAGTTGTTGAGAATATAAATGTATCTCTTTGTGCGTCCCAAATCATGCCGAGAACCTTTTGAGATATGTCTACTTTTTCGCCCAATCGAATCCGCGTTAACGGACCACGTAGATCTTCGGGTATTTCCTGTAACACATCATGATTATTACAAATAAAATTTCGAATTTGAAAATTTGCCGCTGCTTGTATTTGAATTACTGGAAGAATTATCTCAACAGCTTCACCAACTGTTGCTTTTGAATCCAGATAGTCGTCGACGTAATGGTTTTCAATGATGGCTTGAGCTGCTTCACTTTTGTATATCGCCGCATTGTGGTTTTTTACAAATTGTGCTATAAATGGTGAGGAGGTTGCTCCAAATATCATTGACGTCTTCTGGTAGACTGTTGGTGGTATTTGGGTATTCATATTTCTCCATAAAAAGCATTGTGAGACTGCATCTTCTTTGGCAATTTTTACTTGGTTGAACATCTCCTTAATATCTGCAGCAAAGGCTATTGTGTTTAATCTAAATCTTATAAGCACGCCTACGATTGATGAGAGCCAATCCGGCCCAGTTAGTAGATTTTCGTTTAAGGAAGTGCCATTACAAATGGCTGCTGCGTCGAACACTACTCGAACTTTTCCCGGTTTCTTGGGACTAATTACTGCACAATGTGGCAGGAACCACTGTTTTGGGGATTTAACCAAGTTGACATTAGTGACTATTTTGGCATAACCACTCTTAAGTATATTCTCCACTTCCTTTTGGTATGCTCGCGCTAGTTCACGGTTTTTGTTCAGCTTTCTTTCAAAACATTTTAGTCTTTGTTCTGCCATTTGGCGACTATCGGGAAGTTTCACCATGTTGCTTTTCCAGGGTAAGTTTACCCGATATTGTCCATTTACTCTTATTATAGATGAGGATATCTTGCTAATAGACAATTTTTGTCGTTGTCCAATGAGGAGATAAGGCTGAAGATTCCGAATCGAGTTCAATTTTCGCCATTTTTGTGTATGGAAATTCATTGTGTATAGCTTCGTAATCGATTCGTTGAGTTGGTAAATTCAAATCCTTGATAAGACGTACATTTTGAAGCTTCTGAATTTTGCTATCGCCAGTAATAGCAATATCTGCGATTTCTGAAGTTTCATCATATCTAGAGATTTCTTCAGTCCATCCAAAGCAATACGGTTCAGGTTTCCCAATTATACCGACCTGACGTGCTATATTCATATCCAATATTGTGGTTGTGCTGCCATCGTCGAGAAAAGCTAGAATTTTTTTTCACCAGTTGGACCACGTAATATAACTGGTAATATTTTGAGAATTGCTGCTTCTTGGACTTCTTGGGTGCATCCGGTAATAGCTTGCGGCAAGGATTGTAGATGAGACTGTTTCGCCTTATGTAGTAAGCGATGATGATATCGTTCACAGTTGTCGATCTTGCATTGCTCGCGATTATTGCATTATCCCTTATGAAATTTTAGACTTGTGAAACAGGCGTTACTTTTGCTTGCAAAATCCGATCGTTTCTTCACCTCGGCCTTTCTAAATTTACTACATTTGTCTAGGGAATGCTTGTCTTCATCACAAATAAAACACTTGCTGGCGAGTTTCATTTTCTACGTTATGTAAATATATATCTCAACTGCTCCTGTGTCCATTCAGCAAATATTTCAAAATTACATTCTGCAGCTCTTAATTTTCGAGTGGTTAAAAATGATCCCCATTCGATGAACTTGCATTGTACAAACTCCAGCGCTGAATTGATATTTCGAACAGAGCAGTTGAACTCATGAAAATCTCCAATTTCCTTTACATATTTTATTTCCTGTGCTTTTGCCATCAGTTCGAACGCAACATTTTCTGGAGCTCCGTATATGTTGTCCAAAATGGCTAGAATTTTCGATGGCTCCTTGGCCGACATCAACAAAATGTTAACCTTCTTACGCGATGCCCCTTTCAGTGACTTGTCCAGACGATATTCATCCTCTTCTCCAGAAAACTGACATTCGCTTCCTGATTTTACGAAGTGCGTCTTAAAAAGTCGCCAAGCCAAATGACAGGAACCGTCAAATTCCAGATGTTTATTGCCTAAGCTTTGTCTGGCTAACATTGTGATGACGGTGCTTTGCATGTTGTTGTCCCCGTTGGAGATCGATAGAGAGTCATTTATCGTGTGGTCTCCATCAGACATTACAGATTGTGAGGAGGTAGACGAATGAATTAGTGCTACAGTAGTGTTCAAAGTATGTTTTTTGCTCACCAAAGCTTCCGCGCGTGCATTCAGAACTTTCACCTCCAATGACAGCTGTTGTATTTCATATTCATGCTCTTCGATGACGTCAGCAGAAGCGTCCCCAGTTTGGGCTTTGCTTAGCTGTCTTTTTACACCAAGCATCAATATTTCCTTTTTTAAGATTTCGTCTTGAAGTTCCACGTTTTCTACATCGATGGCTTCCATTCCCCTTAGTACTTCCAACTGGTTTATGTTTTCGAACTGGTTCTCGGACTGGTTCGCGATTGCTGATTGTATGGCGTTCCCGCTTGATTCGCTAGAAGTTTTGTACGAAATGACGTTATAAATTCTTGATGCCATCTCGGTACAGTCTTTCCCTTCTTGCGGCGAAATTTCTAGGAATTGGCATACTCGTTGCAGAGATGCAGTCGATGTGTTCCAGCTTCTTTTTGGAGTCGTAAGGTAAGCCCTTGAATTTTCGTAGTTCGCGCTTCACGAAATTATCTCTAACAAATTTTTTATATATGGCGAAATGAACGTCGCGCAATTCTTGCGACTTCAACGCCTCCAATTGCTTTTCAACCACTTTTGGCCAACTCCACATTTTTGTTAACTATTGTGGACTGTATTATGCGCGTTAATGGTCCGACTCGAAGGACCAATTTTATGTTGTGGAATTGGCAGTGGTTTTACGGTTTAGTTTTTATTTTTATAGAGCTTTTTATTTAGGGGACGTTTATCTTCGCCCTCGTTTTTATTAAAAGTGTGACCATCACTTTCTTTGAACAAAAATATACTAGATTCAAGAACAGAAATGGCATTTTCGGTAACTAGCTTAAATACAAATAACTGA
This sequence comes from Drosophila insularis, assembly GCA_018903935.1. Classification (NCBI taxonomy): domain Eukaryota; kingdom Metazoa; phylum Arthropoda; class Insecta; order Diptera; family Drosophilidae; genus Drosophila; species Drosophila insularis. The sequence continues at coordinate 257,544 of JAEIFP010000759.1, forward strand.
TATTTTCTTCGACAAGGACAATAGCTCAGAAAACATCGGAGTCATTGAGTCACAGATCGTAGCCTTTCTGTTTGTCCCTATTCGATATTGGTGTCCCATCCGGCTGAGTCGGAGATATAATCCGGACGGACATATGAATTCGACTCATTCTGCTGATTAAGAATATATTGTAACGTAGACGACCTGGGTGGCAACTCGAGTAGTAGGCAAACTGTCCCCCTTAAGAAGCGGTCCCATTTTCTACGGCTGGGCACACTAATAACGGCGCCACAGGGAGGGCTAGTTTTTTTTGAACTAGCGCGGCCAACTTAACGAGAAGAAGATAGGGAGAAAGAGAAGAAGGGCTTGAAAGTTTTCGCTGCCACCAAGAAAAATAAAGAGATTGAATAAACGAAAGAAACTATCTCTGTTTTCTTTGCGATTCTGCCGAATTATCTTAGGCCTGACGATCGACCGCCCAACCGTAAACCAACCGCTAGGGCGGGTGGCGTTATTTTGTTACACAAAGGCAAAACACGTTACAATATATATATACTTTTTATGGTCGGAGATGCTTCCTTTGATGCCTTGTACACTTCTGCCCAAAATGTATACAATATATAAGGGTATAAAAATCCAAAACAAACTTAGCTCTAAAATGGGATTGAAACAGGGTTCCTCAGATTTTAGACAGGAACTTTATACTTGTAGCGTGCGCTAGTTTAAACTTTCAAATTTTTAAACTTAACGACTTTACGCGCCACTTTGCCAGTAGCGATCAATCAATAAATAAAAATATTGGTATCGATCAATCGATAAACGCATAATATGGGGATAGCGATAAATGATCTATCGTTTTTCTTGAGGTGGCAACGCGCTTCATTTTTTTTGCTAGGTTTCATTTTCATTTTAAAACTGAGGAGAAAAACTCGTGGAAAAAAAACTGTAGCCCAAATCTTTGGTTATAAACTATAGCAGATTGGAAACCTTACATTTTCTGGCCAATATTGCCGATAGCTTTCGTTTGGGAGGATTATTTTCTGGAAAACCGGCGAGTTTTCAAATACCCATTTCTGGTGCCGGAGCACGTGCAGCCGAATTTCTGGTTGTCGTTGCCTTCTGGAATTGGCATGCGGACATTGAAAAGACACCGCCAACTAACCGCCGGCAGTGCCACAACGTTTATAAGTTAAGGCTTACGGTGCGGCCAAAGTGTCTCATTTCCCGAAAGGTGTCCTAACCTTCCGGATTTTTTTGTACGGCAAGGTTTTAAAGGCAGTGGCCTACCTAACCTTCTGCCGCTGCTAACCCAGACAAAGCTTGTCTTTTCGCCAAATTCTGGATATTGCTTGCTGTCGCCCGATTTAGCGCATTCCATGTGACCATCTCGAAAGCTCCTACAATTTTTTTTAATTAACCTCGTTTTGAACGAAATCTTTAAGTGCCGATATTTTTCCTTTCTGATCTTAATTTAAATTTCAAGTCCTAATCAAGTTGAACAAAAAAAAAAAAGAGGATGTAAATAAGTAAAATATTGAATTAATTAAAGTCTCGTTAAGGTTATATTAAATAATTCAAGTCGAGAGTAACGTAATATAGAGTAAATGTAGTAAATAAAGTGAGTGAAACGGAGTTTAATGGTGGTCATAAAGCGCGAAGGAGAAATCATCATATAAAACACCCTCCCACAGTGCATCGATGGAAGGCCTTTCAGCGAATAAACTATGGGGTAAGTGCCTTGTGTATTAAGCAGTATTAATAAAAAAAAAAATAATAAAATTTCCGTAAAATAATGTTTGATTTGAAAAGAAATTAAAAGCAATGAGTGAATTTGTGCGACTTGAAAATTTAAAATAGCTCTAACGAATTTAAAAAAAAAAAAAAAAAAAAAAAAAAAAGAAAGAGAACTTGAAATAAGATGAATAATTAAAAAAAAATATTAATTTGATTTATTTGATATTCCTTCTATATTTTTTTCTATTCCATAATCTTCTACAATAATTAATAATGCGTAACTAGTAAGCTCTCTTTTATACTACTAGTTTTAGTCCCTCTTATTCAATAGTTTAATTTACTTTGAGTTCCATTGTTTTGAAAATTCTGAAAATTCTGAATCTCAAAATGTTAAGTCATACCAGACCAGCTGTTTAAAATTAGTCTGTATATATATCTTTGAAATTAATTGTGTACAAGAAATGCTTCTATCGGAAATTATAATGAATTTGAATATGATTGCTTAAGCTTTATAATTAATTTTTCTAGTGACATGGGTACATGAGTTGATATCGATCAGTTTTTTTTGGGAATCTTTACAAATGACAACAAAGATTCATGGTTGAAAGGGTATAGAACTGACAAGGTCCATCTACATCTTGACCTCGGTAACCGCTAGCTTGTGAACAAAAGAAGACACCTTCATTTCTTACGTTTTTTTTTATTAATATGAATTCTTTACTGTGTTTGTAAGTATTTTCTGCCAGTAATTCAATTTTCATTTAAAGTTAGTTTCAGTCGAGATCCTAAAAAAATTAAATTTTATAATTAAAGGTAGAGATTCAGCAAACAACCCCCCCACACCGCAAGAGCTACGGAACCAGAGGATCTCAATCTGCTGCAATTCACCTACCGCCTTCTATCGGTTATCGATAGATTTTTTTTTCGCTGGGATAGGAAAACCGATTACATACAATTTTTGATGCCTCATTGTGGAGCAGGATTGCATAAAATTTATGGCGCACAGTGAGAAGCCGAATAGGAAGGTTACATATTTTCATATAAGTCTCAGATGCTATAGTTTTAAATGCAGTTTATTAGGAAAATATAAAATAAAGTAAGTAAGTCGTAGTAAATTTGTAATAAGAAATGCCTTTTTGTATTTCTAAAAAAATCTGCTCACATGCTTTTTACTAGCATATCTTAGGATTTCGCCCCACCAGCCAACGACCAACTCCGGCCATATGGAAAAACGTTTATATGCATAACTTGGCTATTTTTAGTCTGATTTTGATCAAATTTGGTGTTTTGCTTGATAATAGTATCAAATATAAGTGTGCTAAATTTGATTGCAGATAATCGAGTTTTTTCAAATTACGGGGGCGGAAAGGGGCGTGGCAAAATCTTTACACATCAAAAATGTGCGCAATTACTAAGCAAATATACATACCAAATTTTGTGTCTCTAGTTGCTATAGTGTTTGAGAAAATCGGTTTTATATAATTTGCGGGGGCGGTAGGGGGCGTGGCAGAAATTTGAAATAAACTTGATCACTCTACATACTACATACCAAATTTCTACATACCAAATTTGGTAGCTGTAGCTCTTATAGTCTCCGAGATCTAGGTGTTCATACAGACGGACGGACGGACGAACGGACAGACGGACATGGCTAGATCGTCTCGGCTGTTGATGCTGATCAAGAATATATATACTTTATGGGGTCGGAAAAGCTTCCTTCTGCCTGTTACATACATTTTGGCGACTTTAATATACCATTTCACGCTATGGGTGTATGGTATAAAAACGAAAATGCAGGAAAAAGAAAGTTTTTCTATCCGCAAAAACGCAAAATGCCAAAGAGACATGCGAAACAGCAAAGACGACGAAGCCGTTGGGAGTTTTCCCTTAACACAAATACATCGAAGGAATCGAAATGAACTTAACAATTAATATTTTGCATTATTGACAACAGCTCGTATGATTTATATATGCAACTAAATTTGCTCAACAAAATGTGATTAAATGTCACACAATTATACATTAATCAAAAACGGAAATACCAAAAAAAAAAAAAAATAAACAAAACCAAAAAAAAAAATGTTGCATAATTAATCCATAGCATTGTTTGCGAATAGTGACATTTTAATTGTGCTCCCATGATATATGTATGTGGACAAACGAGCAGATAGGCAGACAGTCATTCAGAGGAGGCCGCAACACTAGTTTTGCGGTACCCGTTCCATTCCCTTCCCATCTAGTGCAACATCAGCAGCAACCATCAGGAGAAACGCTGTCGATGCTGGCGATGCATGGCATGTAACTGCCATATGTTGAGGACTAACAAGACAAACGGACATGGTTAGATGCTATTGATGCTGATTAAGAAATTTATACATTTTAGGGTCGGAAAAGGCAGATGACTGTTACACCATGGTAAAATAACAACAATAAATAAAATTTGTTGCGAAAAAATAATTAAACTAATAATAATCACAATAAAATTACACAGTTGTACTACAAAACTCCTATAGATAGAATTTCCTAAATTAAATGGACAACTACAAGAAAAAAAGGTTTGTAATTCATTTTGCATAGAATCTAAAATATGTTTCTTTTCCAATTTTCGAAGAGAGCATAGTTTTAAAAGTTTAATTTTTTTATATATTGTTCACAGTATTAAGAGAAATTTAATATTGAAACCGAATTAAATTACAATGGATTATAATTAAATTCAATATTTAAGTAAAACAAACATAAAAACCCTGAAATAAAATATAGGACAATAAAATATATACAAATAATTCATTATCTCATCATGACAATTTCTTTCTTTTCAGAAGTGTGTGACGCATAGAAGGAAGCTATAGCCATTTTAGAAGAAAATGTTATAGCCATTTTATTTTGATGTCATATTTCGATAAAATAGCATGTCACAAGCACCGGATTGCTTCAGCCTAGTATTGTAGGCATTTCTTTCGCCAATATTACTTCTTAACAAAAAAACCTGCCAGGGTATACAAAAATAACTAGTAACGGTGCACTAGTTGATATAATAGCGGGCCTAATATTTCCTTCAAATTGATTACTTTGACTTTCCGTTTCATCATCTTCTTTAAATAGCAAAATTAATATAATACTTTATGCCTCACCACCCCTCTCTGAATCCGATAAACTCCTCCATCCGGCAACTTGTTGAAAAGTGTCTTAGCGTAGGTGTTTTTTCCATGTACTACATATTTATCGTTGCTTTTTTTTCAAAATATCAATAAATATTATTTATATCAGTTCGCAAGTAATGAGAAGAGAAAATTATTCTGGAGCTATAATAACTGATTATTTCATAATGGAAAAGGAAATTGCCTCCGCTTTACTTTATTGCTCTATCACGACAAATATTGCCTCAATCGTTCAGACGAGCGGAATCGACGATCTGCTGCAAGAAAATAAAAAGGAAATTAATTTTTCCATGTGCATATTTTCAACAAGAATATTTTCTGCAAAAAACTTTTTCGGTTTTTGCGCTCTCGAGTGCAATTTGGGTAGACTTCTTCATGCACACAGATGGCAAAACGAGCAATTGCCGAACAAAAGTGCCCGGGCTATGGGTGCCTCCTCCTGTTTTACAACCAATTCTATTACAATAGTAAATTTCATAGCGATACTCCAGCTGCTTCACCCATGATGAATTAAATAAATAAATAAATGAAGTAAGTAAGTCGTCTCGCCGACTTGGATATACCATACACCAGTAGAACAAATATTTTAAATTTATAATAACCAATGAATTTTCGTATTTTTAAAAAAATCTGTTTGCATGCTTTTTACAAGCATATCTTAGTATTTCGCTCACTCAAGCATTCGAGCACCCTAGCGCCGCCACCAGCCAACGGCCACTTCCGGCCATATGGAAAAACGTTTATATGCATAACTTGGCTATTTTTAGACCGATTTTGATCAAATTTGGTATTTTGCTTGATATTAGTATCAAATTTAAGTGTGCTAAATTTGATTGCACAAGTTAGAAAATTACGGGAGATAATCGAGTTTTTTCAAATTACGGTGGCGGAAAGGGGCGTGGCAAAATCTTTACACATCAAAAATGTGCGCAATTACTAAGCAAATATACATACTAAATTTTGTGTCTCTAGTTGCTATAGTGTTTGAGAAAATCGGTTTTATATAATTTGCGGGGGCGGTAGGGGGCGTGGCAGAAATTTGAAATAAACTTGTTCACTCTACATACTACACGAGTCTACATACCAAATTTGGTGGCTCTAGCTCTTATAGTCTCCGAGATCTAGGTGTTCATACAGACGGACGGACGGACGAACGGACAGACGGACATGGCTAGATCGTCTCGGCTGTTGATGCTGATCAAGAATATATATACTTTATGGGGTCGGAAAAGCTTCCTTCTGCCTGTTACATACATTTGGCGACTTTAATATACCATTTCACCCTATGGGTGTATGGTATAAAAATACAGCGAGGTAACAGGCTTTGTCCTGGTGTCGTAGGGGCCACTTGAACGTACTGCGCATAGCATCGTCAACGTCCGCTATATCGTACAAAAAAAAAAAAAAAATAAATAATTCTTAATTGATATCTCGAAAGAACTTTGAAGAATTTTATGACGAATTTGGGTTTTAAATTTAAATGTATGTATATTGAATAGGGCTTCCAGGCCGAAGGAAAGAATAACCCGATCTTCATTCGTTGAATTCAAAATATGAACTGATTTTATTTAAAGAATTGTTGTGTATATAAATGAATTCTTAAACTCTAGGGAGCGACAATTGCTCTTAACAATGCTTATTCTAATGTTTATATTTCATGCTCAGCGTTGGCTGCTTGATACCGCATCGCTGTTATAATCTTAAGTGTTTTCCACATTGTGTGGATGCATTTTTTTTTTGGTATTAAGCAATAATTTTCATATGAATCTTTATGACTTATTTTGGTTTATGTTCCGTTTTTGTATATTTCTTTGGTCAATCTGATTTGGTGAAGCCATTTCAGATGAACACGATGTTTAATCTTAAACATATATTGTCCCGCCCAGCAGTCGGGTGAATCGTTTAAAATATTGAGACTATTTAGCGGCGAATTTGACTATCGCTTTGAAAACAGCTGGCAGAATATATTATCATGAAGTTCTTGCCTTCTGAAAAGTTCCAGCCACCTTTCTTTTCTTTCCTGAATTTGGACTCGTCAAAAAGCACGTGGTTCACCAATAATTCAATAAATTTAAAACTAAAAGTCCAGTTTGCTGTAACACAATCTTGATCAAGTTGCAAAGTGATTAAATTTAAAAAAATCTAAGAATTTCACGAAAGAAAATACAAGCACGGCAAACTTAATAATTGTTTTTATACTATGCACCCATAGGGTGAAATGTCGCCAAAATGTATGTAACAGACAGAAGGAAGCTTTTCCGATTTCATAAAGTATAATATATATTGTTGATCAGGATCAACAGCCGAGACGATCTATAAGAGACTATAAAATCTAGAGTCACCAATTTTGGTACTTAGACTCCTGTAATACCTACGCTGTTCAAGTTTATTTCAAATTTTTGCCACCAAATTTGGTAATTAAATTTTTTTAGTATGCGTGCAGATTATTGATATTTAACATTTTGGCCACGCCTTCTTTCGCCTCCAGAATCTAGAGAAAACCGATTGCCTCCTGCGACTTTTTGATTATCGAAACCAAATTCAGCACACTGGTGAGCCCTATCAAAATCTACAAACCTACCAAATTTTTTGAAAATCGGACTACAAACATACAAACGGAGCTGGCCGTAGGCTCGTGGCTTACTTACTTCCTTTTTATTTCAAAGATATACGGCCAGCGGCCAGTTCTGGAAATTTCTATATTCATCACTTCGCAAAAGCGGCATTTCGGATTGATAAAAAGGATTATAACGTGAATAAAGAATATGACAGGGAGCCGAACAAGCGAGCAGAAACTCGGTTTTGTATCTTGAAGCATAGCCGTCAGTTCAATCACAATTGTGTTTTATCTAAGCCTATTGTCGCTTCTAATGTAGGAGTAAATTATATATTGTTCGACACATCTTTATTTTTCAACGCGCAACGTTGTAAATTGGATTTAAGATCACAAATTCAGGTACCCCGCATTATGAGTCTTCAACTGTCGTGATAGAGCAATAAAGTAAAGCGGCATAAGTATAAGTATGTGACGGAGCAATTTCCTTTTCCATTATGAAATAATCAGTTATTATAGCTCCAGAATAATTTTCTCGTCTCAGTACTTGCGTACTGATATAAATAATATTTATTGATATTTTGAAAAAAAGCAACGGTACATATATAGTACATGGAAAAAACACCTACGCTAAGACAGTTTTCAACAAGTTGCCGGATGGAGGCGAGCAAAAAAGTAAAGTGGCGTAAGTATAAGTAGGTGACGGAGGCAATTTCCTTTTCCATTATGAAATAATCAGTTATTATAGCTCCAGAATAATTTTCTCTTCTCATTACTTGCGAACTGATATAAATAATATTTATTGATATTTTGAAAAAAAAGCAACGATAAATATGTAGTACATGGAAAAAACACCTACGCTAAGACACTTTTCAACAAGTTGCCGGATGGAGGAGTTTATCGGATTCAGAGAGGGGTTGGTGAGGCATAAAGTATTATATTAATTTTGCTGTTTAAAGAAGATGATGAAACGGAAAGTGAAAGTAATCAATTTGAAGGAAATATTAGGCCCGCTATTATATCAACTAGTGCACCGTTACTAGTTATTTTTGTATACCCTGGCAGGTTTTTTTGTTAAGAAGTAATATTGGCGAAAGAAATGCCTACAATACTAGGCTGAAGCAATCCGGTGCTTGTGACATGCTATTTTATCGAAATATGACATCAAAATAAAATGGCTATAGCATTTTCTTCTAAAATGGCTATAGCTTTCTTTTATGCGTCAAACACTTCTGACCGATTCAATGAACAGACAAGTTTAGAAAAAGAAAGAAATTGTCATGATGAGATAATGAATTATTTGTATATATTTTATTGTCCTATATTTTATTTCAGGGTTTTTATGTTTGCTTTACTTAAATATTGAATTTAATTATAATCCATTGTAAATACAAAAGAATTTATTCAATTTGTACTTCAATTTAATTCGGTTTCAAAATTAAATTTCTCTTAATACTGTGAAAAATATATAAAAAAAATTGAACTTTTAAAACTATGCTCTCTTCGAAAATTGGTACAAATTATCGTGGCTATTCCACATCAATATCTTAAAAAATTTTAGATACAAATATTTAGTTAGCTTGTGCATTTTATTGGTTCATTATAATATAGGAAACATATTTTATATTCTATGCAAAATGAATTACAAACCTTTTTTCTTCTTGTTGTCCATTTAATTTAGGAAATTCTATCTATAGGAGTTTTGTAGTACAACTGTGTAATTTTAGTTTTTTTTAATTATTAGTTTAATTATTTTTTCGCACTAAATTTTATTTATTGTTGTTATTTTACCATGGTGTAACAGTCTTCTGCCTTTTCCGACCCTAAAATGTATAAATTTCTTAATCAGCATCAAGAGCATCTAACCATGTCCTTCTGTACGTCCGTTTGTCCTTTTAATCCTTCGGAAGGACCTCACCTCGGAGGTAATTTGAAAGCTGAGTAACAAAGGCTAAAAAAAGAAATTTTTGGAGTTGTAAGGGGCACACCTTATGTTTACTGCCTCATATTATCCAGAAAAAAATGCAGCAAGTGCAACATTGATAGATAGGTCATATCCTTTGTCACAGAGTTTAGGTAGGTTAAACTGACAAAGAGAAGTTCGTGTCGATTCAGGCGGATGGATCTCGTCTCGTCTCGTTGTGCTGACGAAGAATATATATACTTTATACCGTCGGAGATGCTTCCTTCTATGCCTTGTATACTTCTGACCCAAATCATTATCCTCCAAATCATTATCCTAAAAATACTAATGTCATTTAGTTAACAGATCAGCTAAAGAGTATAAAAGACGTTGAGAGTTTTGTTGCATACAATATAATTGGATAAAAGTTTATTCGTTCATTTATTCTATATCGTTAAATTATCATTTTATTTAATGTATAACATTAACATTTTTTATAGTTAAATATATAGATATTTTATAATGAATTATTGATTATGTATATTTTATTGTCCTGCATTTCATTTCAGGGTCTTTGTTATACTTAAATACTGTATTTACTGGAAGTGTGCTGGCATTATTAAGTTGTTACAATCAAATACATATATTTTTAATGCCATGTTTAACTTTTAATTGCTTATTTTTATAAATGTATGTATAATGAGGTCAAAATACCAATCTTTCATATAAAGCTAAGAGTATTTCTGCCACTTTTATGTTGGATTAACTTTGATTATTTGTCTTGCTAATTAAATAATCAATATAATTATTATCAATTATAAATACAGAAGAATGTACTGTGTACTTAATTTATACTTAAATTATATTTAAATAAATTTCACTTAATACTGTTTCCGTCTTTATAAAGATATTTAACGTGTATAATTTATAATAATTTGACTTTATTATTACTGTTTTGTTTACCATGGTGAAATGGTATATTAATTTCGGCAGAATGTACATAACATACCACTACCTTTTCCGACCCCATAATCTATACATTTTCTCGATGAGCTTCAACAGCATCTAGTCATTTTATCCTGTTCATCCGTTTGTCTGTCATGTGCTCCTATTATTGTTGGAATGATGGAGATAGTAAGATATTTGTGCTTAGTAATATTTTACGTAAAATTTTTAGTACATTCAAAAACACAGTTAATACTGGCAAATTAAAATATGTGCTCTCTTGGTGCATGGCATACTGAAGTCGCCAAGACGACTTACACACTTCTTTTTATACCCTTGTAAAAGGGTTTACTAATTTTGGTCAGCACGACGAGACGAGTTTATATAGCCATGTCCGTCCATCTGGATCCTCCTATTAGCTGAAATTTTACATGTAGTCTTGTATATACTGCACAGGTTGTAGCTCTGATTCAGCCGGATCGGACCACTATATCATCTAGCTCCCATACAAATGGCAATCTCACGAACAGTGACTTTTCTCAATATTTTCAGATCTACTGTCGTGAAATTTGAAATAAGTAAGTGTATTACACAGTCGTTTATAAGAGTGTCCAAATTTAATCAAGATCGGATGACTATATCAGATAGCTCCTATAGCAACGATCGGAGAAAATCAGTGACTCTTGTTGTTTTTTTTTCTACAATTAAAGTTAAAGAAATTTGGTATGTGTAAAGTTGTAAAGGTATACAAAACTTCGGCACGGCTCGGCTCACTGGTTATATACCAGTTTATTCTTTTATATCAGTGGTAGTTTATAGCAGTGGTAGTAATTGTTCGTCCAGGCACTTTCGTTTGGGAAGTGGCTCGTGATTTCATCAGATTGGATAACAAATTTAACATAAGTACATTTCAGGGCGTAAAAACTCAATAAGTTTCTTGTAGTATTTCGACGCGGGTATATGCCGCTTTCTTGAAAAAGCGTGCAAAAAAATCATATATACGGGATTTTTTTTTACTTTCAATTTCTTGCATAAGCTTATCAATTACCATAGCTTGACTTTTTGTTTTGCAAAGTGTAAAGCAAATACATACATTCAGTGTATGTCTAGATTTTTCGTTGGTGCTACTTGTTACAACAACTTATTTACTTCATATACAAACGGAATATACTGGTGATGATAAAAAATTAAATCTTTAAAATAATTAACGAGTTACCGTTTATTAATTAGTTGAGTTTTTTTCTTTTAAATATTTTCGTCATATTTTTATTCCATACACCCATAGGGTGAAATGGTGTATTAAAGTCGCCAAAATGTATGTAACAGGCAGAAGGAAGCTTTTCCGACCCCATAAAGTATATATATTCTTGATCAGCAATAACAGCCGGGACGATCTAGCCATGTCCGTCCGTCCGTCCGTATGCACACCTAGATCTCGGAGACTTTAAGAGCTAGAGTCACCAAATTTGGTATGTAGTCTCGTGTAATATGTACGCTTATCGAGTTTGTTTCAAATTTTTGCCACGCCCCTTACCGCCCCCGCAAATTAAAATAAACCCGACATTCTCAAAAACTATTTTACCTAGAGACACCATAGTTGGTATGTATATTTGATTGGTAAATGCGCACAGTTTTTATGTGTAAACATTTTGCCACACCACGTTCCGCCCCCGTAATTAAAAAAACTCGATTATCTCCCGTAATTTTCTACCTTGTGCAATCAAATTTAGCACACTTAAATTTGATACTACATTACTACTAATAAAAACACCAAATTTGATCAAAATTGGACTAAAAATAGACAAGTTATGCATATAAACGTTTTTCTATATGGCCGGAAGTGGCCGTTGGCTGGTGGGGGCGCTAGGGTGCTCGTATGCTTGAGTGAGCCAAATACTAGATATGCTTGTAAGCAGCATGTGAACAGGTTTTTTTCAAAATATATATATATTGAAATTTTTGTTTTACTTGTGTATGGTATACTTAAGTCGGCGAGATGACTTACTTACTTCATTATATTTGCTTTTGCTCCTAAGCCGGCGAGACCACTTACTTACTTCATTATATTTTCTTTTGCTCCATTATTATGTAGAGTTGCGTCTGTGTGTGTATGCGTGTGCTTTAATGATTTGTGCAATGACGTAGTAGGCAGCAGGCAGCGGTTGAGCAGAGCCGGTTTATGTTGACTGTAACTTGTGTTACATATATCCGATCGGATTAAAATTTTGGGATCCTATGATTTATCTCTAAAACTCTCACATTACAGTAATTTTATACCGGTAGTGGTCCGATCCTGTAGATTTTCATACTTGATCTTACCCTAGTAATAAACAGCACTGAAAAAAACTACCAAATGCTTTTTAGATAGCTGAGCAAAACGCATACGCACCGACGGGCGAATGACCAGACGGACATGACTCCGCTTCACCTGCTGATCTAGAATATATATACTTTATGAGGTCGGAATCGTCTCTTTCTATGTGTTACAAACATCTGACCAATTTTATAATTCCCCCTGCAAGGGTATAAAAAAATGAATTTCTGCGTCTGGAGCTGGTCCATACCCTTTGTTTAATTCGACGAAAGACTCGGTGTCGAACAAGGGGATCAGGAAAGTTGAATCCAAACCGATGATCAAGTCCCAGGTAAATTGCTATAAATTAAAAGAACCAGAAACGAGAAATTCTCTTTGGTAATTGTGCTGACCATCTTAAGCACATGCTTTCATTTCCTAGCAATTTATAACAGAACGTACATACATACATAGTGAAGTTTTACAATAACAAATGCATCCACATATGTAAAGACTTATAATATGTGCTCTACTTATTACTTTGCATTGTTAAGGAACGATTTTTTGAATCGTACCCTGATAGGGTATAATATTCTTTTTCGTGTAGGTTGATCAAATACACTATATTTCTGCCAATTTAGTAAGGTATACACATTTTTCGTTTCGTTTGGATAAAATACCCTAGATTTTGGCCAAATTGGTAGGGTATATACATTATATTTAACAAATAAATGTAGAAATAAAAAAAAATACATATACATATATATATGTACATATACACAAATAAATAAAAAAACTGCAGTTCATTAGCTATAAAATTCGATTCGGATCATATTTGCTCAGTAAATAAATTTAAAATCGGTTTGAGCTCGTCCTATTAAACTATTCATCTTGCAAGAGTGGCTCCCCCAATCGATCGAAAAAAGCGACGAGCGTTCCAAGTCAACGAGGACAATTACGATAAGGCGATCTTAAGTCTCAAAAAAGTTAATGACAACGACATCCTCATTTTTATGTAAAATATTTCCGCGCTGTTTAGCCTTCCTAAGATGGTACTGCCTTCAGCTGCAGCGTTGAAAAGTCTAGTTGACACTGTTTCTGCCATTTATGGCTCTGTCTTGTCAATTGGAGAAGAAAAATTGATCTTAAATGCTATTTTAATTATATACTCATGAACATAGTTTTGAACAAGGTTTATTCACAACCAACGGCTCAATTATGGGACATTTCCGTCGTGGGGGGAATGCGAGGCATCGCTAAATCGGTTCGGTAGCGGTTGTTAAATCCGCCGTGTTCAGCGTTATCAGTAAAACAGCGATTTTATTTCGCAAAATCCGGCCGCTTTGTATTAACTGTCTTCGTGTATGTGAAATCGCGAGGATACTGTTTGGTATCCTTTGATTTCGGAATTCCGAAGTTCATTTCGTCATTTCAGCCATCTCAAACCATTAATATCACTGGGTGGAAAATACCTAATAATCTGGAATGAGGTGACCCACACTTTTATAAGCAAAAAATAGATATAGTCATTGGAGCAGATTCCTTTTAATACCTCTTATCAATTGGTCAAGTAAAGCAAGGTCCAGTACTTCAAACCCTTTAGAAGACTATCTTCCAGACTTCGGATGGATTATGTATATCCGTGCGGTACTCTTCTGACGTGGGATTAGTTCAGAAGAGGACAGTTAATTTGAGCTATCAAAACGACTTATGCTTAATGCTTCATGTGAAGCCATCGTTTAAGACGAGCCCCAATGCACTTGGGTTTTCCGTGTGCAAAACGCGGTTTTTGTCCCTCGAAAGAAGATTGTCGACGTAGAGTTCAGAAACATGTACTTAGAATTTATGGAAGAATATCTTTCATTGAGACATATGTCAGAAACCGACAATAAAACTCCCAATCATCTACACTACATCATTCCACATCAAGTAGTTTTAAGACCTCAAAGAACGTCGACCAAACTGCGTGTTGTATTCGATGCATCAGACAGAACTTCGTCTCAAGCATCGTTGAATGACATCTTTAGAGTAATTATAGTCGGTCCCACCATTTAAGAGGACGTGAACTCGACTTTGCTTCGATTTCGTTTGCATAAGCATGCCTTGACCGCTGACGTCAAGAAAATGTATCCTCAAGTAATGGTACAAGAAGCAGATCGAGATTTCAACATCATATTGTGAAGAAAACCTCTAGATGATTCTTTAAAAGTATTTAGGTTAAACACAGTTACGTATGGTACGGCGCCAGCTCTGTTTCTGACAATACACTGTTTGACAAAGCTGGGTGAGATGATTGAATTGTCACATTCAAAAGCTGGTGTTTTTTGGTTACCTGGTTACCTCAAGTGTAACAGGCATTGTTTTAACCTAGGCACTTGGTGTTTTTTGGTTACCTGGGGAAGACGTATTCCAATTTCAAATTGATGACTCGTTTATGAGCCTCCGAGCGACAAAACAGAACATTCTCTCGGTGACATCTCGTTTATTTGATCCGTTAGGTCTTTTAAGTCCCCTAATTATTAGAGGAAAAATCTTAATGCAAAAGCTGTTGCTCAAGGGACTTGAATGGGACAATCAATCAAATCAATTCCTATGAATTTGTAGAAAGCATGGAATAAATTAAATGCATCGATAGTGAATGTCAAGAAAATTTCACGATTCGTCTATACAGAACCTCAATCCCAGATAGAGATTCTTGGATTTGCTGATGCCTCAATGATAGCATATGGCTGTTGTATCTACGTTCAAATGAAAACTGCGAAACGTTTCAGCACTTCATTACTAATGTCGAAATTTAAAGTAGCGCCGCTCAAGACCAAAACATTGCCAAGACTTAAGCTGTGTGTTGCTCACTTTCTCGCAGATCTCCGAATCAGTAATATCATAAAGGTACCAATAAAGCGTGCATTCCTTTGGCACTGGCTACGTTCGTTTCGAGAGAGAGAGAGATAGTAGTTTGGCGTCATGTGCCAACAAAACAAAGCCCAGCTGACACAGTATCACGAGGTTGTGATGTTGATGAGTTAGTTGACTCGATTTGGTTAAAAGGTATTGAAATACTGCAAAACAAAGAATATCGAGAAGATATTGAAAGTGTTCGTAAGAGCGCCAAAATGGGTCAAAATTTCGAAATTTCTGCTCATTGTATTAAAACGCTCGCAATTTATTCGAAGCTATGTCCCTCATCTCCATTTATCGAATTGTCATGTTGGCCCAAGAGCTTTAGTTAGCACCCTGCGTGAACAGCTATGGGTTGTTAACGCTTTAGAAGTCTGCCGTCAGACAGTGAGTATTACGTTTTAAATACAAGCCACGTCTTATGACGCGAATAATGGGAAATTTACCGGCAGACAGAGTTAGAGATCTCCGCCCGTTTAGCATTTGCGGCGTAGAATTTTGTAGTCCAGTATACATAACATTGAGAAGTCCATACGAAGCTTATATTGAACTTTTTTTTGATTTTCTTCTAAAGCGGTTCATTTGGAATTAGTGTATATTTTAAGTACTAACACATTTCTTATGACTTTCCAAAGGTACATCGGCCGGAGAGTAGTACCCCGAGTGGTCCACTTCGACAACGCGACGAATTTTGTCGGAGCGAGCAGGAAGCTGTTGGATCTTCGTCGCAAGATCGAAAGCGAGGTGGACGCAGTTCTAGAATTCGCATCAAGAAGCGGATGCGAATTTGCGTTCATACCGCCAGAGCACCGCATTTCGAGGGTCTATGGGAGGCAGGTGTCAAATCTGCAAAGCAACTACTCCTACGTACGGTAGCCAACGCCAACTTAACAGCAGAGGAGATGGAGACGATGCTAGTGGCAATTGAGGCCACATTAAACTTCAGGCCGCTGGGGGCAATAAGCCAGGACCCGAACGACGGCGAGGCCATAACACCCGGGCTGAGGGAGGCTCCTGACCAGGAGAGTCTTAGTCTTCGTCATGTATACTAATTTAGAATACGCACAGGTTTAGTCTGTGCATAAAGTTGGCCACAACCCGCGTTTTTTTACCTACTGCAATTAAACTTGACACAGTAAAATCTGTCATCAGTATCCACCAAGTAAAAAAATTTCATTAAAATCGGACTGAAATAAGACTGAAAAAGGACTGAAAATAAAATTGAACAACGGAAAGACGTTGTTTGATCTGCCCAGTTGCAGATGGTACAAAACTCCAATGCCCAATAGCATGTGAAGTGGAGAAGGGAAAATAAGTCTTCTCCTCCTCGAATTCCAGAAAAAATTAATTTTTATATTTTTATAGTTCTTCATGAGCCATGTAACAGAAGCTTTTAGAACATGTTAATGTAAATATAGTGGTAGATGACGTCTCTTCTAACATACTCCCCCATTGAAGGATGAGCTATGAGTCCTTCAATTTAAGTGTCGCGATCCCAGAGTTCCCAGAAGCGTTGCTTCAGATAGGTCACCTCCGGCATTTCGGCTAAATTCCTCCAAATTTTTTGCATTGAGTTCTGAAGAGAATTGTCGTTTAAAGCCTTCAAGTTGCGAACATGCGAACAGGCATTGTCACAATAAATCCTTTTGGGTATGCAACGTCGTTCGATGAATCGCTTCAAACAGAAAATATAATTATTAGCAGATAGGTCTTAGATTAGTTTTGTATGAATAGCTTTTGAAGAAAAGCGAACAAATATGGCAAAATATGTTTTGTAGGGAACTTTGACTTTCGAATGCGGTACAAAGATCCACACCGCATATCAGAAACGAGCGTTCGGCCAGGAGGCGGTCAGCTGGGAGGTTACTCATAATTTGTCGCATTAATACTGGCTTGTAATAATATAAGATCTTCAGTTGGCAGCCACGACATGCCAAGAGCCTTGGTGATATCACTTTTGTCAATATTGAGATTATATTCATAACCCGTTGGTGCGCCACTAAAATTCCACTTTGTCAATTCTAAGCCTGCCTTGGAGAACAATTTGGTAACTTCATTCGTGTTAGCATTGATCAGCTAATACAGCAGATCCAATGAGTATATCATTTAATGATATATTTAATGATGATTTAGACGAAGCGTCAAATACTACGCGAAGTTCAGTTGATGAGTATGTATTACTGTATGCGCCCAGAATCCAGGAATTGTGAGTGCACCTGAAAGTGAGTTTCACATGCTTGTTCTTCTGAGGTTAACGAAATCTCTTTATTTTCAATTCCATATGTTTCATCCGTTTTCCAAAACCTTTCTAATAATATGTTAAGGTCTTGCTGTTGTGTTAAATTACAAGTGTAGTGTTGAGTTGATTTGGGTTCAGCAATCTTACCCCGATGATCCATCCTAATGCAGTTTCCACTAGATGAGGAAGACCAATTCCTAAACTAATTTTACCCGTCTTAAGTAGATCAAAAAACTCCTTTACGCTAAGCAATAAATCTACCTTTCCAGGCTTATAAAAGAATGGGTCGGCTAAATCAATTTCTTTCGGAATGATCCAATTTGACACATCTAGTCTCTTTTCAGGCTGAGGTAGAGATATAGATTTAGTTACGATAAACTCCATATTCCAATCCTCTGGAGATATTCTTGAAAGAATTTTGGTAGATACGGAATGTTTCATATGTGCAAATACGTGCACCGATTCGGAAGCTGAAGCCTTTTGGCTAATTCTTCAGTTATAAAGGTAAGCTCAGAGCACGAATCAAGTAATGCTCTTGCGTGCTGAAACCCACCAAGTTTTGCGAGTCACCGAGCTTTGCGAGTCAACAACGATGTTGCATACTTTTTCCTTCGTCATGTGTATTATGAATGAGTTGTTGCGATTGATGATGAATAGAAGCTTCATCTGGTTGATTATTTCCCTGGACATTGGAATCTTTATGCCTGTTTGTGTGATGTAAACCTCCACAATGTCCACATCTCTTCAATGAAGGACACTTTGAGGCTGAATGACCCTTGTTGAGGCAATTAAGACACAGAACCTAAGCCCAGTTGACTGATATTGAACGCATCTGCTTTGGACTGCAACAAATACTTTCGCAGTTCTATGAATTTTGGTCTTTTCTCTTGTCGGTTTGTCGGTTCCTCTTTTCGGTTTCGACTGAGTATTTAATAACAGTCGGCCCAGTCTGTTTGGATTCAAGTTACTGATAAAAGTCACTGTTTTCGACCGATCCTATGTGAGCTATATATATAGTCACCCGATTTGGATCAAATTTAGTACAATCTTTAATAGGTTCTATACAATTTCAATACAAAACTAACAATTATTAATTTTTTTTACAATAGGTTAGAAAACAACTAAGTTATTGAGAAAGTCACTGTTCTTCGTGGTCCGATATGGTTGAATGCGAGATATACAAACTGTGAAAAAAATTCAAAATTTCTAGAAGGAGTTTGCGTCGATCCAGACAGATGGACATGGCTCGTGCTGATAAAAAATATACAATAATTATGACACGCATAAAATGTGCTCAAATAATTTTGAAAAGAGAGCGGTAATCTTTGGTTTGCTTTAGTTTTGTCATATATACCGTTATCTTTTTCCTTTCTACTTTCATTTACTTCTAGACAGACTAAACTTTCTAACGGTGTGCATCTTTTGCATATCAGACTAACAACAACAAAAACAAAATACGTTAAAGTGTAAAATGCAAAAAATATTACGTTGCTCAAATACTTTTGAATATGTCTGTATATACTTTACATGGTTGGAGATGCTTTCTTCTATGCGCTGCACTGACCAAAATTAATAAACCGTTTTTGCTGGGATAAAAGAAGAAATTAAAAAAAAAATATCAAAGAAGCTAACTTCATCCCGATAGATCTTAAGATGGCTGAGTAAAACGCATACGCACAGACCGACGGACAGACGGACATGGACATATCAACGCAGCTTCTCATGCTGATCAAGAATATATTTACTTTATAGGGTCGGAAACGTCTCCTTCTGTGCGTTACAAACATCTGACCAATTTTAAAACACCCTCTGCAAGGGTATAAAAAAAATTGCACAGTTTTAATTAAATCTGATATGTTAAGTTATCCTTATTTGAAAAATAGAAAAATACTTAAAAACCAAAAAAAAAAACAGATATAAAATTCTTTTTTTCTTGGTTCCATGTTTTCAAAAAGCATATTTAATTACGAAATTAATCCAGCAAAGAAGCCTTCGCAATAAACGGCTCACTTTACATTGCATATACAATATTTATACAAATACATTGTAATTTTCAAAGTTTTTTCTGGAGCCATTTATTATTATTAAACCTTATTGCAGGTTTATAGCGGACGTTGACGATACTATGCGCAGTACGTTCAAGTGGCCCCTACAACACCATGACAAAGCCTGTTACGCGCGAGCCCAAGCAGATAACTGCCCACCTCCCACCCGACCGACTGAGGGGTGCAGCCGTATAACGCACGGCACGAATCGCGTGGACAAATACACAATAGAAAAAACAAACAAACAAATAGTACTATAGCTATCTATTAACTAATTGGGATAGGATAGATGTTTAAAGTATATTAATAGAAAACTCTGAGACGATTACAGGGAATAGAACGTTGTAATCAGAGCAGAGACCCTAAAAGGTTCATGCATGGCATAGTTAGAAGAACAACGACTAAGGGATAAAGGTATGAAAGGATGTCTACTAATAACTCAGGCGGGTCGATATCACCAATTATGAGCTTGTGCATAAAAATAACACCAAGCATAATTCTACGGTTAGTTAGAGAAGGAAGGTAAATCAAGAGAAGTTTACTCGAATGCGAAGGCAAATTGACATTGCGATCCCAGCTTAAGCCACGAAGAGCAAATAGCAAGAACTACTTTTGAACAGTCTAGTCTGGTGGGACTCATATTGAGGTGACCAAATGCAAGATCCATATTCTAAAATAGGACGGACAAGCGAAGTAAAAAGAACTTTAGTTGTATAGGGGTCGTCAAATTCTTTTGACCATCTTTTAATGAAACCCAGAACACTCATGGCCTTTGCGACCGTGGTGGAAATATGGGTGTTAAAATTTAACACAAATCATTCATATTATTTAGACGTTCTAAGGGACTATTGTTTAGAAAAAAAGTGACCAGTTGAGGAGAGTTACGAAAAAAAGTCATTACCTTACATTTGGTAGTGTTAAGATTTAGTAGATTGAACTGGCACCAGGATTGAAAATTTTTAAGATCAGCTTGTAGCCGACTAAATGAATCTGTATC
The DNA here is from genome assembly GCA_018903935.1 of Drosophila insularis. NCBI lineage: Eukaryota > Metazoa > Arthropoda > Insecta > Diptera > Drosophilidae > Drosophila > Drosophila insularis. The sequence goes on from JAEIFP010000759.1 coordinate 278,289, forward strand.
TTTATAAGTAAGTCAAAGCTTGACATAGTCAGCATAGAGCTTCTCTGAGAGAAGTAGTTGAAGAAAAAGTTCAAGAATTACTACAAGATGGTATAATACGACCCTCACGGTCGCCTTATAATTCCCTAGTATGGATTGTCCCAAAGAAAAGTGAGAGTCTGGGAAGGATAAAATATAGGATGGTCATCGACTATCGCAAATTAAATACAGTCAACATTTCGGATAAATATCATATCCCTGAAAACTTCTATCGGATAAACAACACTAAGGCGTAATCTTATCATTGGAAATGATTAAGGAACTGCATCTGAATAATACAGATAATTTGGAAAAAATTCAAACTAATAATGTAATCATTTCATCTTCCTACTGGATAGTCTTAGCACTCCTGGGAGTTGCAGCAATAACCTACTGGGTTGTCAAGAAGCATTCACAGACCAGCACAGAACAATCCACCAATGGTCATGCCGATCACACCCGTATAGTATGTGGTAGTGACCGATCGGCACAATCAACAACCACCAGACTAACCATTTCTAAGGGAATGGTGTCGAGTTCGGTACATCAGACAGCAAGTCGCCCAATTCCACAATTTGGCAATAAACAGATCAAGTTCGGTACACCAGACGTCAAGTCGCCTAAATCGACTCAGCAATAAACAGATCCCACGCCAGAGTTGGACCCTTGGACTCAGTAGGCTTCGCTGTCACCAACGACGCCCAATACCAGAGGCTTCATCCAAACATAATCAATCTACCCCAAGTCAGTCCCTTAGCCTGAGTGCAACTTGTAACTTCGCTAAAGCTCCGCGATCTTTGTTAATAGTAGTTGTCAATAAGTCTTTCAGTAAAACTAATAGAGATTTTTAAATAAATTTGAATTTTTTCTACGAAGAACAAAGAAAGTGTTAAGTGACGCTCCAAATAAAACTTGATCGAGTGAAGTGAATACGTGTTAACCGAAAAACACGCAAGGAAATACGCCTTACCGGTAACCAAATAAAAACTTCGATAAGGTCAGACAGGGCCAAAAAAAATTTTATATCGCTGCAAATCCTCTAGTATGCGTTCGGAGGAAAATTGGCAAAACAAGTGTCTGTATTCGGAGCGTTAGTACCTCAACGTGGGAAAAGCGAGTACCCCTACCAACCAACCAATAAGAAGCACCAAGATTAATTTATGTAAGTTAAGCTTAAAAAATAAGGAAAACCAAAAGAGAAGAATCAACAAGAAACAAATCAATAATTATTTAAGTTCGTATAAAAAAAAAAAAAAAAAAAACAAAATAGTGCTAAGGAAAACAAAAGAACCAATAAGAAGAAAATCGATAAGTTAAGTTCATAAAAGAAACCGAAAGGAAACAAAAGAATCAATAAGAAGAAAATCAATTAGTTAAGTTCATAAAAGAAAACAAAAAAAACGAATAAAATAATACTTATATCAACTTACACTTAAAATATTTACCGTTTCTAACAACAGCGTCTGCTTTCGAAATACTAATTTGCCCCTAACTCTGGCCTTTCAGAACGGACTAAGCTTTCTAGACTTTAAACAGATAATTAAGCCTAAGACTTTTATATTCTTGCTTTCACTAACACTTGGTTAAAGATATTGCTATTGCTTCAGTTTTCCCCATCAAATATATGGTGGCAGTATATTAATGACTGTTGATTCAGCATTTTTTGATTATATTAGAATATTTTAGACGTGTTTGACACATGTCGCTCAATTTTAAATTAAAAGTATGTTGAAATGGAATCACATTTTAAAATGGTAAATTTAAGTCACCAAGTTATTTCAAGTTTTCCAGGCGCCCTTGGGCCCCCGCAAATTTAATAAAACTGATTTTCTCGAAATCAAGGCTAGAACTACCAAATTTAGAATGTGTAGTGGCTTAGTATAAGCGCAAATTTTGCTTTTTTCAAAATTGTGCCGCACCCACTTCCACTCACGAAAGTTAAATAAAACTGATTCTTTTGAAAACTAAGAAAGTTAGAACCGGTAACTAGACTTCTTTAGTTTGCGTGCAGATTATTGATATTTAACATTTTTGCCGCGTCTACTTTCGCGTCTAGAATCTAGAAAAAATTGCAATCATTTTTTCAAAAGTTTTTGGAATAGTGGACAATGCGAAGTACATACAAGTGGCCCATAAGTACTTGATTCGCGAGAGCCCAAGCACAGAGCTGTCCACCTCCCGCCCGAATAACCGTAGGGCGCAGCCGTATATCGGACGGCAAGATCGCGTGGACAAATACAAATAAAACGGACAAACAATTAAAATGTGATTAACTACATCAAATTACGAGCTAAGTGTGCTAAAATAGAGGTTTTCACAAGAGAAAGAGCGGCTTCTGATCTGATTACACTCGAAAATGTTCTAGCAACGAATATATAGAAATGCAGTGTTTTAAGGATAGAGGAATAAAATTTCTAGTAGGTCTACGAGGTACAGATAGATTTAACTTGTTCAATAGCTCAGAAGAGTCTATTTCACGTAATAAAAGTTTGTGAATAAAGATAGCACCAAGCATTACACTACGATTAATTAAATAAGGAAGATTAATTAAAAGAAGCCTACTGGAGTATAATGGCAGATTGACATTGCGATCCCAATTTAGACCGCGAAGAGCAAAAAACAGAAATTGCTTTTGAACAGATTCAGTTTTACTTTGGTGCGTCTCATACTTGTAAGTTGTATCTTGCCCAAGACAAATTTAAAATAAAATTGTAACCAGAACAAAGTATTCATAAATGGAAATAATAATTTCAAAATATTCGACTGTGCTATGCAGTTAAATGAAATATCAATGGTAATCACTTTATCAGAATATACCCAAAATATTTATGTAGCAAAATACCGAAACTAGAACCAATCTCTTATATCCAAACTAAGCAAATAATTTCCGAAAAAATACGTATAACAAAATATTCAACATCATAACTACCACAACATTTATAATTACATTAATAAGTTTAGCCCTATATCTTATCTATAAATTTAAGTCAATATCAAAAATAAAAAAATTGGACACAAATTTTTTTTTTTTTTTTTTAACGTTTAATTTATTTATTGAATCTACTTTTAAATTAGAGCCTAACAACAAGTTTGAGATATTTTTCGTAGTCTAGTACTTAAGATAAATCCTGGGTATATTGCAGGCGGCCCTAATCACTTGTTATTGGGTTGGTCTGTCATTTCTTTTAAGACGAGTTCTATTATTAGTTCGCGTAAGGGAATTGGCAAGAACATTTGGCTGTGCATCCAGTTTCGCAGAATACTTTAGTTGTTGACTACCTATTTCAGATTTTACGCTAGGTATATTTAGATCATTTTGAATGTTGTCGTTTCGTATATACCACGGGCCCCCGTGATTGATCTTAAAATCTTCGACTGCGCCCTTTGTATAATGTCGACATTGCTGGTACTTGCATTTCCTCATAGTACGGCTCCGTAAGTCCAGATGGGTTTCAGTATGGAGTTGTATAGGAGGACTTAATACTCCAGACGTAGAGGGGACCGAGCGTTGATGATCCAATGTAAGCTACTCGCTTTCAGTTTAAGCTGTGACTTTTTTGTTTCGATGTGCTTGCGCCAAGTTAGTCTTCTGTCTAGGTGGATGCCAAGGTAAGTGACATCCACGGCTTGAGGAACTGGTATGTTGTTTAGCATTAGAGCTGGACAGTTTTTTCTGTTATGCGTAAATGTAACATGTTTGCATTTCTGCTCGACCATTCCTCTACCACCTTGAGGTGTTCCTCTAACTTTGCAGATGCTTGTGTTGGGCATTTGGATCTGCTGAGGATTGCCGTGTCATCGGCAAAAGTGGACGTTGTAAGTCCTAAACTCGTTGGTAAGTCTGCAGCGTACAGCAGGTAGAGCAATCTTACAGCGAATTTTCGATTGTAAAGGTAAGATTCCATGAGTTTGTGGGTGTACTGTGGGAGTTTTTGCGGGTTTTGAACATCAGACCCTCCAGGCAAACTCTATCGAAAGCCTGGGCAACGTCGAGAAAGACAGCCGCACAGTATTCTTTTAGTTCGAATGCTGTTCGTATTTCGGATGTTATGCGATTGACTTGTTCAATTGTACCATGTTTTTCGCGGAAGCCGAACTGGTATGAAGGGATTGTGTTCTCCGATGCCAGAATTGAGTTTAGTCGGATCTGCAGGAGCTGATGGCTGGGTTTTTTCCTTTTCCACTTTAGGAATCATGATGATAGTGCCCCTTTTCCATGTTCTTGGGAAGTAGCCAATTCTTATTATAGCGTTGAACAGTTTGCAGATATATTGTATGGCGATGATAGGGAGTTCTAGGATCATTTCCGGTGTGATTAGATCATGGCCAGGGGCTTTTTTCGGCTTCAAATGGTTTTTAATAACTGCAGTGATCTCGTCCGATTGGAGTTCCGAGTACTCACTATCCGTTAATGTGCTCTAAGGGGGAAGTACAAACAAGTTTGATGTTGGATTTGGCTGGAAAACCGTTTTAAGATGTGTGGCGAATACGGATGCCCTCTCTTCGTCACTGCGGGCCCATCCACCGGTTGGACTCCTTATCGGTGAAATTGTCTCTGTAGGAGCACTTAAAGTTGGGTGGGCTTTCCACAGAGGATGTTTAGTGCTGGTTGGACTGAGCTTTTCTATGTATTTCCTTTGAGCCCGGCTTTCCTCTTGTCTTAACGCCTTGGAGAGGTTGCGATTGGCATGCCTTAGACGAAGTTTTGCTTCTGGACAGCGAGTAATCTGACAGTCTCTTCTTAGACGTCGTTTTTCCGTTACTAATTGTTCTATCCGCCGGTTAGTAGGCCTGTCAACAGGTTTAGTGTAAGTAGAGGCATGTGGAGTAGATACTCTTCCTGCAGCTCCCATCATCGACTCAAGTGCAGAGACGCACATGTCAATGTCTTCTGTAGTTTCGGCACATGTCAATGTCTTCTGCAGCATCCAGTTTCGGCGAAAAGTCAATGTGGGCACTCATGTACATTTTAAATTTAAGCCATTTTGTTTTGTTGTTTGAAAGCCTATATGGGCGATCCAGTACTTGAGGTCTTGTTAATAGTGTGAATAGCAGTGGAGAGTGATCGGAAGTTAAATCTAGCAGTGTATCCGCAGTGATCCGATTACGCGGAATCCTCTTGGCCAATAAGTATGCCTACCCGGTGAGACGCAATCCATCTTATTGAGAGCGTTGACTATTGTGTTGTACAACTGCTTGCCTTTAGGATTTACCAGGCGAGATCCCCAGTGCGTATGTTTGGCCTTATAGTCCCCTGCTGCAATGAAGCGATCTCCGAGTGTGTTAAAGAAATTGGTAAATTCCTTTTCAGAGATTGAGAAGCGTGGTGGGCAGTACAGGGCAACCAATGTAGTATTGCCGCAGCTGGTTTGGACTGTTATAGCAGTTGCTTGTAGGTTCTGTGTTTCAAATCTGTTGAGGAAGAATCTGTTTGATTAGGATACCAGTCCCGCCATGAGCTTTTTCGTCTGGATGGTTTGTTGCGTAGAAGGTATATGTTGGTGGTGATGTTTTGATTGAGTGAGATAAAAAGGGCCTCTAAACCACTTGGAATTTGCTGGCCAAGTTCTGGTGAGCTGGGTTGCGGATTCTGTAGATGGTGGAGTGACAATAAGATAATTAGAAGGAACTAATAGCAATATAATTGAAAATAGGCGTCTCTGAGGCGACTGAGAGCCCTACACAAATTTTTGCGAACGCGGTATTGTTTTTTTTTTACACTAAAATATTTGCGGAGTGCATTAGAAAACACGTCTGCACCCGGCGGCGGTTGAGTGTTGAATGTACAGTCAAGTGAATCATCTTTGGACAATCCCGTCTTACACGAACTATCCCCATCCCCATCAAAATTTCACTTGCAACTCTGCAAGCACTTTCAACACTATACCCTACATTTTCCGCCTACGGACAGGCTATAATCCATTTACCCACACCACTTCACTTCCCACTCCATTCACCCACATAACTTCACCCCCCTTTAGACAACAAAGCAGCGGATGTTTACTGCAATCGAGACTAAACCAAAATCCTATAAAAAATCTGTCCCCCAAAATCTTCCAAGCGTGAGAACGCTTAGTAGGCAAAAATCAATTAACCAAAAAACCAAGATCCCTTGTCACCAGATAAAAAGCTCCCACAACTAATATAAAAAGCGCTGTAAACCGAACCATAAACAAATCTGTATGAATAATTATAAGTTAGTTCTTAAGACGTTTTCTTCAAATAGTGTGTGCAAACTTGTGTAAGTTAAGACCAGGTATACTATAAACCTATAAATAATTTAATAACCGCGCACACACTCATCTTACACTCATCATAATAGTCAAGACTCGTTATAATGAGAATCGGCACAATCAACAACCACCAGACTAACCATTTCTAAGGAAATGGTGTCGAGTTCGGTACATCAGACAGCAAGTTGCCCAATTCCACAATTAGGCAATAAACACATCAAGTTCGGTACACCAGACGTCAAGTCGCCTAAATTGACTCAGCAATAAACAGATCCCACGCCAGCGTTGGACCCTTGGACTAAGCAAGCGTCGCTGTCACCACCGACGCCCAATACCAGAGGCTTCATCCAAACATAATCAATCTACCCCAAGTCAGTCCCTTAGCCTGAGTGCAACTTGTAACTTCGCTGAAGTTTCGCGATCTTTGTTAATAGTAGTTGTCAATAAGTCTTCCAGTAAAATAAAAGATTTTGTGAACGTAAAACTAATAAAGATTTTTAAATAAATTTTATTTTTTTCCTACGGAGAACAAAGAAACACTTTCTTTACATATATTCTTGATCAGCATCAACAACCGAGACGATCTAGCCATGTCCGTCCGTCCGAATGAACACCTAGATCTCGGAGATTATAAGAGCTACAATCACCAAATTTCGTATGTAGTCTTACGAGACTATGTACACTCATCAAGTTTGTTTCATATTTTGCCACGCCCACTACCGCCCCCGCAAATTAAATAAACCCTATTTTCTCAAACAATATAGCAACTAGAGACACAAAATTCGGTATGTATATTTTCTTCGTAATTGCGCCATTTTTTATGTGCAAAGATATTGCCACGCCCCTTTCCGACCCCGTAATTTGAAAAAACTCGATTAAATTTGATACTACTATCCAGCAAAACACTAAATTAGATCAAGATAGCCAAGTTATGCATATAAACGTTTTTCCATATGGCCGGAGTTGGCCGTTGGCTGGTGGGGGCGCTAGGGTGCTCGTATGCTTGAGTGGGCGAAATACTAAGATATGCTTGTAAAAAGCATGTGAACAGATTTTTTTAAAAATATGATAATGCATTTGTTATTATAAATTTAAAATATTTGTTTTACTGGTGTATGGTATACCTAAGTCGGCGAGACGACTTACCTACTTCATTTTTCTGTGCTTTTTATTACCGTAGGCAGATCAAGTTTGAAAATCTTTAGGATGGGACCACTCTTTCATATTGCTTAATACGAAAATTAGGTGAAGCAGTTAAGTATCGCGCACTACTGCTGCCTACTACGTCATTGCTCGAATCATCAGAGCACACGCGTGCACACATACAGACGCAACGCTACATAAACTATATGTCTATGCGTGCGAATCGCGGCATGTGTGTAAAAGGTTTTTAGTTTGCGTGCAGATTATTGATATTTAAAATTTTTGCCGCGTCTACTTTCGCGTCTAGAATCTAGAAAAAATTGCAATCATTTTTTCAAAAGTTTTTGGAATAGTGGACAATGCGAAGTACATACAAGTGGCCCATAAGTACTTGATTCGCGAGAGCCCAAGCACAGAGCTGTCCACCTCCCGCCCGAATAACCGTAGGGCGCAGCCGTATATCGGACGGCAAGATCGCGTGGACAAATACAAATAAAACGGACAAACAATTAAAATGTGATTAACTACATCAAATTACGAGCTAAGTGTGCTAAAATAGAGGTTTTCACAAGAGAAAGAGCGGCTTCTGATCTGATTACACTCGAAAATGTTCTAGCAACGAATATATAGAAATGCAGTGTTTTAAGGATAGAGGAATAAAATTTCTAGTAGGTCTACGAGGTACAGATAGATTTAACTTGTTCAATAGCTCAGAAGAGTCTATTTCACGTAATAAAAGTTTGTGAATAAAGATAGCACCAAGCATTACACTACGATTAATTAAATAAGGAAGATTAATTAAAAGAAGCCTACTGGAGTATAATGGCAGATTGACATTGCGATCCCAATTTAGACCGCGAAGAGCAAAAAACAGAAATTGCTTTTGAACAGATTCAGTTTTACTTTGGTGCGTCTCATACTTGTAAGTTGTATCTTGCCCAAGACAAATTTAAAATAAAATTGTAACCAGAACAAAGTATTCATAAATGGAAATAATAATTTCAAAATATTCGACTGTGCTATGCAGTTAAATGAAATATCAATGGTAATCACTTTATCAGAATATACCCAAAATATTTATGTAGCAAAATACCGAAACTAGAACCAATCTCTTATATCCAAACTAAGCAAATAATTTCCGAAAAAATACGTATAACAAAATATTCAACATCATAACTACCACAACATTTATAATTACATTAATAAGTTTAGCCCTATATCTTATCTATAAATTTAAGTCAATATCAAAAATAAAAAAATTGGACACAAATTTTTTTTTTTTTTTTTAACGTTTAATTTATTTATTGAATCTACTTTTAAATTAGAGCCTAACAACAAGTTTGAGATATTTTTCGTAGTCTAGTACTTAAGATAAATCCTGGGTATATTGCAGGCGGCCCTAATCACTTGTTATTGGGTTGGTCTGTCATTTCTTTTAAGACGAGTTCTATTATTAGTTCGCGTAAGGGAATTGGCAAGAACATTTGGGTGTGCATCCAGTTTCGCAGAATACTTTAGTTGTTGACTACCTATTTCAGATTTTACGCTAGGTATATTTAGATCATTTTGAATGTTGTCGTTTCGTATATACCACGGGGCCCCCGTGATTGATCTTAAAATCTTCGACTGCGCCCTTTGTATAATGTCGACATTGCTGGTACTTGCATTTCCTCATAGTACGGCTCCGTAAGTCCAGATGGGTTTCAGTACGGAGTTGTATAGGAGGACTTAATACTCCAGACGTAGAGGGGACCGAGCGTTGATGATCCAATGTAAGCTACTCGCTTTCAGTTTAAGCTGTGACTTTTTTGTTTCGATGTGCTTGCGCCAAGTTAGTCTTCTGTCTAGGTGGATGCCAAGGTAAGTGACATCCACGGCTTGAGGAATTGGTATGTTGTTTAGCATTAGAGCTGAACAGTTTTTTCTGTTATGCGTAAATGTAACATGTTTGCATTTCTGCTCGTTGACCCTTCCTGACCATTCCTCTACCACCTTGAGGTGTTCCTCTAACTTTGCAGATGCTTGTGTTGGGCATTTGGATCTGCTGAGGATTGCCGTGTCATCGGCAAAAGTGGACGTTGTAAGTCCTAAACTCGTTGGTAAGTCTGCAGCGTACAGCAGGTAGAGCAATCTTACAGCGAATTTTCGATTGTAAAGGTAAGATTCCATGAGTTTGTGGGTGTACTGTGGGAGTTTTTGCGGGTTTTGAACATCAGACCCTCCAGGCAAACTCTATCGAAAGCCTGGGCAACGTCGAGAAAGACAGCCGCACAGTATTCTTTTAGTTCGAATGCTGTTCGTATTTCGGATGTTATGCGATTGACTTGTTCAATTGTACCATGTTTTTCGCGGAAGCCGAACTGGTATGAAGGGATTGTGTTCTCCGATGCCAGAATTGAGTTTAGTCGGATCTGCAGGAGCTGATGGCTGGGTTTTTCCTTTTCCACTTTAGGAATCATGATGATAGTGCCCCTTTTCCATGTTCTTGGGAAGTAGCCAATTCTTATTATAGCGTTGAACAGTTTGCAGATATATTGTATGGCGATGATAGGGAGTTCTAGGATCATTTCCGGTGTGATTAGATCATGGCCAGGGGCTTTTTTCGGCTTCAAATGGTTTTTAATAACTGCAGTGATCTCGTCCGATTGGAGTTCCGAGTACTCACTATCCGTTAATGTGCTCTAAGGGGGAAGTACAAACAAGTTTGATGTTGGATTTGGCTGGAAAACCGTTTTAAGATGTGTGGCGAATACGGATGCCCTCTCTTCGTCACTGCGGGCCCATCCACCGGTTGGACTCCTTATCGGTGAAATTGTCTCTGTAGGAGCACTTAAAGTTGGGTGGGCTTTCCACAGAGGATGTTTAGTGCTGGTTGGACTGAGCTTTTCTATGTATTTCCTTTGAGCCCGGCTTTCCTCTTGTCTTAACGCCTTGGAGAGGTTGCGATTGGCATGCCTTAGACGAAGTTTTGCTTCTGGACAGCGAGTAATCTGACAGTCTCTTCTTAGACGTCGTTTTTCCGTTACTAATTGTTCTATCCGCCGGTTAGTAGGCCTGTCAACAGGTTTAGTGTAAGTAGAGGCATGTGGAGTAGATACTCTTCCTGCAGCTCCCATCATCGACTCAAGTGCAGAGACGCACATGTCAATGTCTTCTGTAGTTTCGGCACATGTCAATGTCTTCTGCAGCATCCAGTTTCGGCGAAAAGTCAATGTGGGCACTCATGTACATTTTAAATTTAAGCCATTTTGTTTTGTTGTTTGTAAGCCTATATGGGCGATCCAGTACTTGAGGTCTTGTTAATAGTGTGAATAGCAGTGGAGAGTGATCGGAAGTTAAATCTAGCAGTGTATCCGCAGTGATCCGATTACGCGGAATCCTCTTGGCCAATAAGTATGCCTACCCGGTGAGACGCAATCCATCTTATTGAGAGCGTTGACTATTGTGTTGTACAACTGCTTGCCTTTAGGATTTACCAGGCGAGATCCCCAGTGCGTATGTTTGGCCTTATAGTCCCCTGCTGCAATGAAGCGATCTCCGAGTGTGTTAAAGAAATTGGTAAATTCCTTTTCAGAGATTGAGAAGCGTGGTGGGCAGTACAGGGCAACCAATGTAGTATTGCCGCAGCTGGTTTGGACTGTTATAGCAGTTGCTTGTAGGTGCTGTGTTTCAAATCTGTTGAGGAAGAATCTGTTTGATTAGGATACCAGTCCCGCCATGAGCTTTTTCGTCTGGATGGTTTGTTGCGTAGAAGGTATATGTTGGTGGTGATGTTTTGATTGAGTGAGATAAAAAGGGCCTCTAAACCACTTGGAATTTGCTGGCCAAGTTCTGGTGAGCTGGGTTGCGGATTCTGTAGATGGTGGAGTGACAATAAGATAATTAGAAGGAACTAATAGCAATATAATTGAAAATAGGCGTCTCTGAGGCGACTGAGAGCCCTACACAAATTTTTGCGAACGCGGTATTGTTTTTTTTTTACACTAAAATATTTGCGGAGTGCATTAGAAAACACGTCTGCACCCGGCGGCGGTTGAGTGTTGAATGTACAGTCAAGTGAATCATCTTTGGACAATCCCGTCTTACACGAACTTTCCCCATCCCCATCAAAATTTCACTTGCAACTCTGCAAGCACTTTCAACACTATACCCTACATTTTCCGCCTACGGACAGGCTATAATCCATTTACCCACACCACTTCACTTCCCACTCCATTCACCCACATAACTTCACCCCCCTTTAGACAACAAAGCAGCGGATGTTTACTGCAATCGAGACTAAACAAAAATCCTATAAAAAATCTGTCCCCCAAAATCTTCCAAGCGTGAGAACGCTTAGTAGGCAAAAATCAATTAACCAAAAAACCAAGATCCCTTGTCACCAGATAAAAAGCTCCCACAACTAATATAAAAAGCGCTGTAAACCGAACCATAAACAAATCTGTATGAATAATTATAAGTTAGTTCTTAAGACGTTTTCTTCAAATAGTGTGTGCAAACTTGTGTAAGTTAAGACCAGGTATACTATAAACCTATAAATAATTTAATAACCGCGCACACACTCATCTTACACTCATCATAATAGTCAAGACTCGTTATAATGAGAATCGGCACAATCAACAACCACCAGACTAACCATTTCTAAGGAAATGGTGTCGAGTTCGGTACATCAGACAGCAAGTTGCCCAATTCCACAATTAGGCAATAAACACATCAAGTTCGGTACACCAGACGTCAAGTCGCCTAAATTGACTCAGCAATAAACAGATCCCACGCCAGCGTTGGACCCTTGGACTAAGCAAGCGTCGCTGTCACCACCGACGCCCAATACCAGAGGCTTCATCCAAACATAATCAATCTACCCCAAGTCAGTCCCTTAGCCTGAGTGCAACTTGTAACTTCGCTGAAGTTTCGCGATCTTTGTTAATAGTAGTTGTCAATAAGTCTTCCAGTAAAATAAAAGATTTTGTGAACGTAAAACTAATAAAGATTTTTAAATAAATTTTATTTTTTTCCTACGGAGAACAAAGAAACACTTTCTTTACATATATTCTTGATCAGCATAAACAACCGAGACGATCTAGCCATGTCCGTCCGTCCGAATGAACACCTAGATCTCGGAGATTATAAGAGCTACAATCACCAAATTTCGTATGTAGTCTTACGAGACTATGTACACTCATCAAGTTTGTTTCATATTTTGCCACGCCCACTACCGCCCCCGCAAATTAAATAAACCCTATTTTCTCAAACAATATAGCAACTAGAGACACAAAATTCGGTATGTATATTTTCTTCGTAATTGCGCCATTTTTTATGTGCAAAGATATTGCCACGCCCCTTTCCGACCCCGTAATTTGAAAAAACTCGATTAAATTTGATACTACTATCCAGCAAAACACTAAATTAGATCAAGATAGCCAAGTTATGCATATAAACGTTTTTCCATATGGCCGGAGTTGGCCGTTGGCTGGTGGGGGCGCTAGGGTGCTCGTATGCTTGAGTGGGCGAAATACTAAGATATGCTTGTAAAAAGCATGTGAACAGATTTTTTTAAAAATATGATAATGCATTTGTTATTATAAATTTAAAATATTTGTTTTACTGGTGTATGGTATACCTAAGTCGGCGAGACGACTTACCTACTTCATTTTTCTGTGCTTTTTATTACCGTAGGCAGATCAAGTTTGAAAATCTTTAGGATGGGACCACTCTTTCATATTGCTTAATACGAAAATTAGGTGAAGCAGTTAAGTATCGCGCACTACTGCTGCCTACTACGTCATTGCTCGAATCATCAGAGCACACGCGTGCACACATACAGACGCAACGCTACATAAACATGTAAAAATATTATGGCCATGGACTGCAAGAGTATATAAACTTCGGCACAGCCGATGTTATCTTCTTTGATATTTTTTAATACTTACTCTTCCTTTACCTATAACTGTCAAAGTGAAAAACGTTTTATCTAAAACATCGAGTGTTCGCGAAAGAGTGGCCTACAATCTTAGGCAGGAGCAATCTGTGTGTGTAGCATTCTATTTTATCGTCTGTTTAATACAGTTAACCGATTTTGATTAAATTTGGCACACTCATTAATACGTATATTAAAATGAAAAATTTTAATTTTTTTGACCATCGCATCAAAAGTCACGAATTTAGTGATAATAGTCACTGTTTTAAACCGATCGTTCTTAAGGGAGCTATATGATATAGTTGTGCGATCATGTTTAAATTTAATGCAGTTATTATTGGAAATAGAAAACTGAAAACTGAATTTTTTTTTTTTAGAAAATAACGCAACTATTCAGAAAAGTCGTGGTTTGTGACTTTGCTATTTCCGAGGTATAGAACCCCTGCAGTATATAGAAGTTCACGTGCAAAATTTTGTTTAGCTCTAACGGTCTAGGATAAGTTCGCGTCGATCCAGAAGGTTAGTCCGATGGACGGACATGGCTATATGAACTCGTCTCGTAGTGTTGATTAAATATATACATACTTATATGGTCGGAGATGCTTCCTTCTATGCGTTGGGTATAAAACGTAGGCATTGAAAAGAGATTCAAGAAATTTGCGCTGAGAAGCCTGAAGTTGTTTTTCGTATTTAAGGTCGGAGTCGTTCCTAATGCATTACTTAGGTAATGCATTACTAATGAATTACTTTGGTAATGCATTACCAATGAATTACTTTGGTAATGAATTACTTTGGTAATGCATTACTAATAAATGACTTTGGTAATGCATTGGTCTTTTCATTACCATTCAAAAATGAAGTAAGTAAGTCGTCTCGCCGACTTGGATATACCATACACCAGTAAAACAAATATTTTAAATTTATAATATCCAATGCATTTTCGTATTTTTAAAAAAATCTGTTTGCATGCTTTTTACAAGCATATCTTAGTATTTCGCTCACTTAAGCATACGAGCACCCTAGCGCCGCCACCAGCCAACGGCCACTTCCGGCCATATGGAAAAACGTTTATATGCATAACTTGGCTATTTTTAGACCGATTTTGATCAAATTTGGTATTTTGCTAGATATTAGTATCAAATTTAAGTGTGCTAAATTTGATTGCACAAGGTAGAAAATTACGGGAGATAATCGAGTTTTTTCAAATTACGGGGGCGAAGGGGGGCGTGGCAAAATCTTTACACATCAAGAATGTGCACAACTACTAAGCAAATATACATACCAACTCTGGTGTCTCTAGCTAGAATAGTTTTTGAGAAAATCGGTTTTATTTAATTTGCGGAGGCGGTAGGGGGCGTGGCAAAATTTCTACAAATACAAAATGTGCGCATTTACTAAGCAAATATATATACCAAATTTGGTGGCTCTAGCTCTTATAGTCTCCGAGATCTAGGTGTTCATACAGACGGACGGACGGACGGACGGCTGTTGATGCTGATCAAGAATATATATACTTTATGCGGTCGGAAAAGCTTCCTTCTGCCTGTTACATACATTTTGGCGACTTTAATATACCATTTCACCCTATGGGTGTATGGTATAAAAAAGATAGTGATACGGACACGAAGTCTTAGGAACGAAGTTCCTTACACATATGTCAGACAGAGGTCAGTAATGAGGAGAAGGTGATAAGTAGAGAATTGCTTTTTATTTATTCTGGGTATATAAATCTAATCAATTATTTTAATCATTGTAACAATAAGCCTTTGTTAACTAAAGTAAGATACGAATGTTTCAGATTGAATTTGTTGATTGCATCCGGCATAGTTGATATTGCCGGATCGTTATTTGTTCTTAAGTAAAATTCTTCAAATAGAAACTGTATCATTGGCTCTGATTTTTTATCGGAAAAGTTGATATTAAAATCACCTGCTAAAATTGGAGGAAGTTTATGCATCTTTTTCTATTGTGTTTGAAGTCGAGAGCAGGCTTTAATATGTTCTACTAGGACTCTGTAAATGAATAGTTGAATAACTAAAATACTTTGATTTTGTGAAACGCAGATGCAGAAGTCTGCAGCGTACAGCAGGTAGAGCAATCTTACAGCGAATTTTCGATTGTAAAGGTAAGATTCCATGAGTTTGTGGGTGTACTGTGGGAGTTTTTGCGGGTTTTGAACATCAGACCCTCCAGGCAAACTCTATCGAAAGCCTGGGCAACGTCGAGAAAGACAGCCGCACAGTATTCTTTTAGTTCGAATGCTGTTCGTATTTCGGATGTTATGCGATTGACTTGTTCAATTGTACCATGTTTTTCGCGGAAGCCGAACTGGTATGAAGGGATTGTGTTCTCCGATGCCAGAATTGAGTTTAGTCGGATCTGCAGGAGCTGATGGCTGGGTTTTTTCCTTTTCCACTTTAGGAATCATGATGATAGTGCCCCTTTTCCATGTTCTTGGGAAGTAGCCAATTCTTATTATAGCGTTGAACAGTTTGCAGATATATTGTATGGCGATGATAGGGAGTTCTAGGATCATTTCCGGTGTGATTAGATCATGGCCAGGGGCTTTTTTCGGCTTCAAATGGTTTTTAATAACTGCAGTGATCTCGTCCGATTGGAGTTCCGAGTACTCACTATCCGTTAATGTGCTCTAAGGGGGAAGTACAAACAAGTTTGATGTTGGATTTGGCTGGAAAACCGTTTTAAGATGTGTGGCGAATACGGATGCCCTCTCTTCGTCACTGCGGGCCCATCCACCGGTTGGACTCCTTATCGGTGAAATTGTCTCTGTAGGAGCACTTAAAGTTGGGTGGGCTTTCCACAGAGGATGTTTAGTGCTGGTTGGACTGAGCTTTTCTATGTATTTCCTTTGAGCCCGGCTTTCCTCTTGTCTTAACGCCTTGGAGAGGTTGCGATTGGCATGCCTTAGACGAAGTTTTGCTTCTGGACAGCGAGTAATCTGACAGTCTCTTCTTAGACGTCGTTTTTCCGTTACTAATTGTTCTATCCGCCGGTTAGTAGGCCTGTCAACAGGTTTAGTGTAAGTAGAGGCATGTGGAGTAGATACTCTTCCTGCAGCTCCCATCATCGACTCAAGTGCAGAGACGCACATGTCAATGTCTTCTGTAGTTTCGGCACATGTCAATGTCTTCTGCAGCATCCAGTTTCGGCGAAAAGTCAATGTGGGCACTCATGTACATTTTAAATTTAAGCCATTTTGTTTTGTTGTTTGTAAGCCTATATGGGCGATCCAGTACTTGAGGTCTTGTTAATAGTGTGAATAGCAGTGGAGAGTGATCGGAAGTTAAATCTAGCAGTGTATCCGCAGTGATCCGATTACGCGGAATCCTCTTGGCCAATAAGTATGCCTACCCGGTGAGACGCAATCCATCTTATTGAGAGCGTTGACTATTGTGTTGTACAACTGCTTGCCTTTAGGATTTACCAGGCGAGATCCCCAGTGCGTATGTTTGGCCTTATAGTCCCCTGCTGCAATGAAGCGATCTCCGAGTGTGTTAAAGAAATTGGTAAATTCCTTTTCAGAGATTGAGAAGCGTGGTGGGCAGCACAGGGCAACCAATGTAGTATTGCCGCAGCTGGTTTGGACTGTTATAGCAGTTGCTTGTAGGTGCTGTGTTTCAAATCTGTTGAGGAAGAATCTGTTTGATTAGGATACCAGTCCCGCCATGAGCTTTTTCGTCTGGATGGTTTGTTGCGTAGAAGGTATATGTTGGTGGTGATGTTTTGATTGAGTGAGATAAAAAGGGCCTCTAAACCACTTGGAATTTGCTGGCCAAGTTCTGGTGAGCTGGGTTGCGGATTCTGTAGATGGTGGAGTGACAATAAGATAATTAGAAGGAACTAATAGCAATATAATTGAAAATAGGCGTCTCTGAGGCGACTGAGAGCCCTACACAAATTTTTGCGAACGCGGTATTGTTTTTTTTTTACACTAAAATATTTGCGGAGCGCATTAGAAAACAAGTCTGCACCCGGCGGCGGTTGAGTGTTGAATGTACAGTCAAGTGAATCATCTTTGGACAATCCCGTCTTACACGAACTATCCCCATCCCCATCAAAATTTCACTTGCAACTCTGCAAGCACTTTCAACACTATACCCTACATTTTCCGCCTACGGACAGGCTATAATCCATTTACCCACACCACTTCACTTCCCACTCCATTCACCCACATAACTTCACCCCCCTTTAGACAACAAAGCAGCGGATGTTTACTGCAATCGAGACTAAACAAAAATCCTATAAAAAATCTGTCCCCCAAAATCTTCCAAGCGTGAGAACGCTTAGTAGGCAAAAATCAATTAACCAAAAAACCAAGATCCCTTGTCACCAGATAAAAAGCTCCCACAACTAATATAAAAAGCGCTGTAAACCGAACCATAAACAAATCTGTATGAATAATTATAAGTTAGTTCTTAAGACGTTTTCTTCAAATAGTGTGTGCAAACTTGTGTAAGTTAAGACCAGGTATACTATAAACCTATAAATAATTTAATAACCGCGCACACACTCATCTTAATAGTCAAGACTCGTTATAATGAGAATCGGCACAATCAACAACCACCAGACTAACCATTTCTAAGGAAATGGTGTCGAGTTCGGTACATCAGACAGCAAGTTGCCCAATTCCACAATTAGGCAATAAACACATCAAGTTCGGTACACCAGACGTCAAGTCGCCTAAATTGACTCAGCAATAAACAGATCCCACGCCAGCGTTGGACCCTTGGACTCAGCAAGCGTCGCCGTCACCACCGACGCCCAATACCAGAGGCTTCATCCAAACATAATCAATCTACCCCAAGTCAGTCCCTTAGCCTGAGTGCAACTTGTAACTTCGCTGAAGTTTTGCGATCTTTGTTAATAGTAGTTGTCAATAAGTCTTCCAGTAAAATAAAAGATTTTGTGAACGTAAAACTAATAAAGATTTTTAAATAAATTTTATTTTTTTCCTACGGAGAACAAAGAAACACTTTCTTTACATATATTCTTGATCAGCATAAACAACCGAGACGATCTAGCCATGTCCGTCCGTCCGAATGAACACCTAGATCTCGGAGATTATAAGAGCTACAATCACCAAATTTCGTATGTAGTCTCACGAGACTATGTACACTCATCAAATTTGTTTCATATTTTGCCACGCCCACTACCGCCCCCGCAAATTAAATAAAACCTATTTTCTCAAACAATATAGCAACTAGAGACACAAAATTCGATATGTATATTTTCTTCGTAATTGCGCCATTTTTTATGTGCAAAGATATTGCCACGCCCCTTTCCGACCCCGTAATTTGAAAAAACTCGATTATCTCCCGTAATTTTCTACCTTGTGCAATCAAATTTAGCACACTTAAATTTGATACTAATATCTAGCAAAATACCAAATTTGATCAAAATCGGTCTAAAAATAGCCAAGTTATGCATATAAACGTTTTTCCATATGGCCGGAGTTGGCCGTTGGCTGGTGGGGGCGCTAGGGTGCTCGTATGCTTGAGTGGGCGAAATACTAAGATATGCTTGTAAAAAGCATGTGAACAGATTTTTTTAAAAATATGATAATGCATTTGTTATTATAAATTTAAAATATTTGTTTTACTGGTGTATGGTATACCTAAGTCGGCGAGACGACTTACCTACTTCATTTTTCTGTGCTTTTTATTACCGTAGGCAGATCAAGTTTGAAAATCTTTAGGATGGGACCACTCTTTCATATTGCTTAATACGAAAATTAGGTGAAGCAGTTAAGTATCGCGCACTACTGCTGCCTACTACGTCATTGCTCGAATCATCAGAGCACACGCGTGCACACATACAGACGCAACGCTACATAAACATGTAAAAATATTATGGCCATGGACTGCAAGAGTATATAAACTTCGGCACAGCCGATGTTATCTTCTTTGATATTTTTTAATACTTACTCTTCCTTTACCTATAACTGTCAAAGTGAAAAACGTTTTATCTAAAACATCGAGTGTTCGCGAAAGAGTGGCCTACAATCTTAGGCAGGAGCAATCTGTGTGTGTAGCATTCTATTTTATCGTCTGTTTAATACAGTTAACCGATTTTGATTAAATTTGGCACACTCATTAATACGTATATTAAAATGAAAAATTTTAATTTTTTTGACCATCGCATCAAAAGTCACGAATTTAGTGATAATAGTCACTGTTTTAAACCGATCGTTCTTATGGGAGCTATATGATATAGTTGTGCGATCATGTTTAAATTTAATGCAGTTATTATTGGAAATAGAAAACTGAAAACTGAATTTTTTTTTTTTAGAAAATAACGCAACTATTCAGAAAAGTCGTGGTTTGTGACTTTGCTATTTCCGAGGTATAGAACCCCTGCAGTATATAGAAGTTCACGTGCAAAATTTTGTTTAGCTCTAACGGTCTAGGATAAGTTCGCGTCGATCCAGAAGGTTAGTCCGATGGACGGACATGGCTATATGAACTCGTCTCGTAGTGTTGATTAAATATATACATACTTATATGGTCGGAGATGCTTCCTTCTATGCGTTGGGTATAAAACGTAGGCATTGAAAAGAGATTCAAGAAATTTGCGCTGAGAAGCCTGAAGTTGTTTTTCGTATTTAAGGTCGGAGTCGTTCCTAATGCATTACTTAGGTAATGCATTACTAATGAATTACTTTGGTAATGCATTACCAATGAATTACTTTGGTAATGAATTACTTTGGTAATGCATTACTAATAAATGACTTTGGTAATGCATTGGTCTTTTCATTACCATTCAAAAATGAAGTAAGTAAGTCGTCTCGCCGACTTGGATATACCATACACCAGTAAAACAAATATTTTAAATTTATAATATCCAATGCATTTTCGTATTTTTAAAAAAATCTGTTTGCATGCTTTTTACAAGCATATCTTAGTATTTCGCTCACTTAAGCATACGAGCACCCTAGCGCCGCCACCAGCCAACGGCCACTTCCGGCCATATGGAAAAACGTTTATATGCATAACTTGGCTATTTTTAGACCGATTTTGATCAAATTTGGTATTTTGCTAGATATTAGTATCAAATTTAAGTGTGCTAAATTTGATTGCACAAGGTAGAAAATTACGGGAGATAATCGAGTTTTTTCAAATTACGGGGGCGAAGGGGGGCGTGGCAAAATCTTTACACATCAAGAATGTGCACAACTACTAAGCAAATATACATACCAACTCTGGTGTCTCTAGCTAGAATAGTTTTTGAGAAAATCGGTTTTATTTAATTTGCGGAGGCGGTAGGGGGCGTGGCAAAATTTCTACAAATACAAAATGTGCGCATTTACTAAGCAAATATATATACCAAATTTGGTGGCTCTAGCTCTTATAGTCTCCGAGATCTAGGTGTTCATACAGACGGACGGACGGACGGACGGCTGTTGATGCTGATCAAGAATATATATACTTTATGCGGTCGGAAAAGCTTCCTTCTGCCTGTTACATACATTTTGGCGACTTTAATATACCATTTCACCCTATGGGTGTATGGTATAAAAAAGATAGTGATACGGACACGAAGTCTTAGGAACGAAGTTCCTTACACATATGTCAGACAGAGGTCAGTAATGAGGAGAAGGTGATAAGTAGAGAATTGCTTTTTATTTATTCTGGGTATATAAATCTAATCAATTATTTTAATCATTGTAACAATAAGCCTTTGTTAACTAAAGTAAGATACGAATGTTTCAGATTGAATTTGTTGATTGCATCCGGCATAGTTGATATTGCCGGATCGTTATTTATTCTTAAGTAAAATTCTTCAAATAGAAACTGTATCATTGGCTCTGATTTTTTATCGGAAAAGTTGATATTAAAATCACCTGCTAAAATTGGAGGAAGTTTATGCATCTTTTTCTATTGTGTTTGAAGTCGAGAGCAGGCTTTAATATGTTCTACTAGGACTCTGTAAATGAATAGTTGAATAACTAAAATACTTTGATTTTGTGAAACGCAGATGACTGCAATGACCCCTGTGATACCGTTTTGCCATAGCTCTCAAATAACAATTGAGTGTTTTGCGACGTCTTCAAATAAGTCTCTTTACTGAGCATATGAAAAGAATACTCGCGAGCAGAGTATTGATAATCTCTTCGTTTATCTCACACTTTTTTTGGTAATTAAGCTAAAAATTTAGTCGAAAATAATGTAGTTTTATGAAGTATTCATTGTATTCATTTATATTGTTCTGTTTTTAATTTTTCTATTGTTAATCAAGTATTCGATTAAAGACAGGAAAAAAAAATAATCGGAGAAAAATTAAATATTTTCTACTTATTACTTACATTAAGAAAAAAAAAGAAAGGAAAATAAAAATAAAGTAAATATTATTTATTAAAAAAAATCCTTAAAGAGTGTTTGCAAGACTTTTTGAATTAACTTATTCAGTCATTCACTCACTCACTGAGTCTCAACTCGCGAGCGATAATTGTATTACTCCCGAAAAGAGAATCGGTAAAAGAGTTCAACTCGAAAAACTCAACAACAACGCTCAAGCGGAAACCGAAGCAAAATAGAAAAAACTCTCTTGCTCAGAGTGGGAGCAAATTTTTTCAGTTTTTTCAGTGCTATTTGAATTGAACGATGCATTTAAATTGTGGTATATGACATTCCTGATCATGGGCCAGCCACGTTTCGGAAAGCAATAAAAGATTGCTCGTTAGATTAACTATATCATCAAAATCAATGTAATGATTTTTTACACTTTGTACTTTCAGAGTAAATAATGAGACACCTTTTTTATTGCAAATGAGATTCATGATAACTTCCGCACTAGTTTTCAGTGTATTTAACAACAGCCTCCTGAATTTTGTCACTAAAGAAGAAGTTGTGGTTGCTTGCATTTGATTATGACAAAAACTGCATTTTTCTGTGTTATCACTCGGTGTAACAAAAAACAATCCTGCGATGCTAGTTACACGAGAAAGTGCAACATAAATAATCTCCTGCCGATGAGTCTTGTCGTACTCATAGACTATTATGCAACAGTGGAACAGTGTTTCCGTTTAACACATACTTTTTATCCATTGTCAAAGTGATGGTCGATGTTCTTAATTTAATAGGCACAGCAAGAGACTCGACAAACGTTGTTATGTTCACTGAAGTCTAGATGAACTAATTTGTCAACTGCCCCGTTCACAATTCCATTAGCCACATCAATGTTCGTCGTAACTAAATATTTTCCTTTAACGAAAGGTAGTCCACCTGTATCAATAACACTCTTTTTGTGCAGTCTTACGCAAAAAGTAGCTTCTTGATCAGTACTTTTAGTACCCGTGATAAGGTCAGCAGCTGTTGAAATAACTTTATCGGGATTTCGTTGCAAAACTTCGTTATTATAGGCATCGACAGAGTGATTTGTGTGAAATAAACGAACACAGTTAGGGCACAATCTTAGAACATCTTCCTTTGTCTAATTTCGTGATTCGATTATTTCGAATTCGAACTCCTCTAACACATCGCTATTTCCAATTTTTGTTAGCATTGAAGAAAACTGAGCATTCGCCTGTCTCATTACTTGAGTGAAAGGGAAAAACCTTAAACTTCGCCACAAATGAGGACCAACCATTCGCGTTCTATATTATTGTGCATTTTACAGATGGGGCCTGATGTCCCCAAATCAAATTACGTCTATACCTTCGAAATCAAAATTACGATTTCCCGTAATTTGCTTAAGCCTCAAATCAATTTTGGTCAACAATTCTGCACCGATCATATTGACTTCGTCGATGACACTGTGATAGTCGAAAAAAAAAGACATGGTAAAATTCGATGGTTTCACCCTATTTCGGGTCTTGCGAATCGAACTGCATCATTAGTTTGTTAAGTTATCACGATGGTTTCATACAAAATTTTTTGCGGAAGTTTTTCTTCAAAGTTGGCATTTTTTCCAAAAGGGTATTTTTTCCATTTGCTCCTAACTTCTAAAATATTTATTTTTTTTAAACACTTTCTTCAGCAAAGTTACTTAGAATTGAAAGGGCTACAAATTTTGGGAAGCCTCTAAATTTGTCCGTTCCCAAGCATTGGGGCAAAATGTAAAAAAATCAAATCTTGACCAAATTTTTTATGTTTTCTTTCTCGCATTCTCGCTCAATGGCAGCAGAAGAGACACCAGCCTTCTAATCAAATTGGATTTTTTTAGATATGTTAGAAAAATTAAACTAACAAAGTTGCCAGTTACATAAAAAGAATAAAGGCATTATTTTTTTCATGAGTAGCGATCGAGCACAGCGACATAGATGCGCTCGCGTCGAAATGCTGACGGCAACTCTACCCTCATCCTCTGTGTGAGGTGCCGAACGTGCGGCGGATATGAGTGCCGGGTTCTGACACCAGCGATGCCAAGTCTACGTATTTGTACGTAGATCAGAGCCCGTTGCTTTCGTCACATGCAATTTGCGCAGGTTAAAGCAACTTACGCACACATGCAAGCGCACACATACAACGAAAATTTTCGTCTGCTCTCTTTGTGCCGGGCCCTGACGTAGATCTACGTATTTCAAAGGAGATCTACGTATCTACGTACGAAGAGACTAAAACTACGTACTTTTAAAAAATATTGAAAAAAAATTTTAAAACCCAAAGTTTTTGGGTAATATCAATATATTATGAATTAAATAAAAAAGATGATATGATTTATATTGGGTTAGCAGCTTTAAATTCCGTTTTCGATATGTTTACGTTTTTTCAATGGGTTAGCAGCGCTTAATTGCAAAAGGATTGGCAGCGCTTACTTCAGAATTTGTGCTTGAAATTGGAGAAATGTGAAAAATGGAAATTTTAACAAGAGACACCGACGAAGAAGCAAACGTAACTCCAACCAAGAAAAGGAAAGTTCTACGACGCGAAGTACTCAGTAGCTTGGGAAAAAAAGGATTCCTGGTTGACTAAAAGCAGTAAGGGTAATGGTTTGTCATATTGCAAATCAGACCTCAAATGCTGTTCAGGCAAGAGGGATTTAGAGAAGCATGAAGCTTCTGTTAAGCATAAGAAATATTCGAAAAAACGGAAATACAACCCACATGTTTCCCATCTTGACGGAGTTAACCCAAAATTTGCTTGTTTTGCCACATAGCAGTGCTAATGTTGAGCGCTTATTTTCAGAAATTAATTTAATTAAGACAAGTAAGAGAAACAAATTAGACACGGAGACTTTAAAAGGATTGCTTCACACCAAAAGTGGATTAAAGGAAAACTTAGAGCCTTCTGACAAACACCTAAAATATATTAATTAAAACATGTATAAATTTTTGTAAAACATGTACATAAATTAATATGTATAATTTAAACAATGTAATTTGCTTTCTAAAACGAAATTAATAACAACGAAGTACAATACAGTTTTTTATTTTTTTTTTAACGTTTAATATATATTTGTTGAGTCTACTCTTAAATTAGAGCCTAACAACAAGTTTGAGATATTTTTCTTAGTCTAGTACTTAAGATAAATCCTGGGTATATTGCAGGCGGCCCTAATCACTTGTTATTGGGTTGGTCTGTCATTTCTTTTAAGACGAGTTCTATTATTAGTTCGCGTAAGGGAATTGGCAAGAACATTTGGGTGTGCATCCAGTTTCGCAGAATACTTTAGTTGTTGACTACCTATTTCAGATTTTACGCTAGCTATATTTAGATCATTTTGAATGTTGTCGTTTCGTATATACCACGGGGCCCCCGTGATTGATCTTAAAATCTTCGACTGCGCTCTTTGTATAATATCGACATTGCTGGTACTTGCATATATATCGACATTGCTGGAGTTGTATAGGAGGACTTTATACTCCAGACGTAGAGGGGACCGAGCATTGATGATCCAATGTAGGCTACTCACTTTCAGTTTAAGCTGTGACTTTTTTGCTTCGATGTGCTTGCGCCAAGTTAGTCTTCTGTCTGGGTGGATGCCAAGGTAAGTGACATCCATGGCTTGAGGAACTGGTACGTTGCTTAGCATTAGAGCTGGACAGTTTCTTCTGTTAAGCGTAAATGTAACATGTTTGCATTTCTGCTCGTTGACCCGGTAACGCCAGGTTGCTAGCCATTCCTCTACCACCTTGAGGTGTTCCTCTAACTTTGCAGATGCTTGTGTTGGGCATTTGGATCTGCTGACGATTGCCGTGTCATCGGCAAAAGTGGACGTTGTAAGTCCAAAACTCGTTGGTAAGTCTGCAGCGTACAGCAGGTAGAGCAATGGCCTTGCGGTACACCAGCTTTGATTTCAAACTCAGCCGAAACGGAGCCATTACATCTTACAGCGAATTTCCGATTGTAAAGGTAAGATTCCATGAGTTTGTGGGTGTACTGTGGGAGTTTTTGCGGGTTTTGAACATCAGACCCTCCAGGCAAACTCTATCGAAAGCCTGGGCAACGTCGAGAAAGACAGCCGCACAGTATTCTTTTAGTTCGAATGCTGTTCGTATTTCGGATGTTATGCGATTGACTTGTTCAATTGTACCATGTTTTTCGTGGAAGCCGAACTGGTATGAAGGGATTGTGTTCTCCGATGCCAGAAATGAGTTTAGTCGGATCTGCAGGAGCTGATGGCTGGGTTTTTTCCTTTTCCACTTTAGGAATCATGATGATAGTGCCCCTTTTCCATGTTCTTGGGAAGTAGCCAATTCTTATTATAGCGTTGAACAGTTTGCAGATATATTGTATGGCGATGATAGGGAGTTCTAGGATCATTTTCGGTGTGATTAGGTCATGGCCAGGGGCTTTTTTCGGCTTCAAATGGTTTTTAATAACTGCATTGATCTCGTCCGATTGGAGTTCCGAGTACTCACTATCCGTTAATGTGCTCTAAGGGGGAAGTACAAACAAATTTGATGTTGGATTTGGCTGGAAAACCGTTTTAAGATGTGTGGCAAATACGGATGCCCTCTCTTCGTCACTGCGGGCCCATCCACCGGTTGGACTCCTTATCGGTGAAATTGTCTCTGTAGGAGCGCTTAAAGTTGGGTGGGCTTTCCACAGAGGATGTTTAGTGCTGGTTGGACTGAGCTTTTCTATGTATTTCCTTTGAGCCCAGCTTTCCTCTTGTCTTAACGCCTTGGAGAGGTTGCGATTAGCTTGCCTTAGGCTAAGTTTTGCTGCTGGTGATCGAGTAACCTGCCATTCTCTTCTTAGACGTCGTTTTTCCGTTACTAATTGTTCTATCCGCCGGTTCGTAGGCCTGTCAACAGGTTTGGTGTAAGAAGAGGCATGTGGAGTAGATACTCTTGCTGCAGCTCCCATCATCGACTCAAGTGCAGAGATGCACATATCAATGTCCTCTGCAGCATCCAGTTTCGGCGAACAGTCAATGTGGACACTCATGTACATCTTAAATTTAAGCCAATTTGTTTTGTTGTTGTAAGCCTCCAGTACTTGAGGTCTTGTTAATAGTGTGAATAGCAGTGGAGAGTGATCGGAAGTTAAGTCTAGCAGTGTATCCGCGGTGATCCGATTACGTGGAACCCTCTTGGTTACTGCGAAATTAATCAAGTCAGGCACTTTCTGGGGATCTTGTTGCGTAGGAGATATATTTTGGTATTTGAAAATGGATAGATATATTATAATAACTAAGCGGAAACTAAGCCCGCAAAACAAAAAAAGTGGCAATACGCCGAAAATAACCAAACCAATTGAACGAGTAGCACCCTAAGCGCGAATCGTTTTAAAATTCTTGCCGATCAGCAAGACGATCAAGCCGGCGCTGTAGATAAAGTTAAATCGGCTAGACCACCCCCATTATACATGCGTGGAGCCAACTGCAGCGCCCTGATTTCAAAGCTAGTAGAAACAGTAGGGGCAAATAACTTTGTTGTAACCCCTCTCAATAGGGGTAACATAAAAGAAATTAAATGTCAAACCCAAACTGAGGACAATTTCCGTATCATCGAAAAGTACCTCCGTAATGCTAACATCAACTTCTATACCTACCAGCTAAAAAGCAGTAAAGGGCTCCAGGTTGTGTTAAAGGGGATTGAGCCATCGGTCCCTACTCAAGAAATAGCAGAAGCCTTGGCCGAAAAAGGGTTTGCGGTCAAGTCCGTTGTCAACATCATCAACAGGAACAAAGTCGCACAGCCGCTCTTTAAAATCGAGCTCCAACCAGATGCAAAGCGGTCGAAGCCAAATGATGTAAGCCTCCAGTACTTGAGGTCTTGTTAATAGTGTGAATAGCAGTGGAGAGTGATCGGAAGTTAAGTCTAGCAGTGTATCCGCGGTGATCCGATTACGTGGAACCCTCTTGGTTACTGCGAAATTAATCAAGTCAGGCACTTTCTGGGGATCTTGTTGCGTAGGAGATATATTTTGGTATTTGAAAATTATTTTTTGATGTTAAATGTTTCCGAAATCAGCAAAACGTTGATTTCACTTGAGTCTAGGAATAGTTGCAGTTCATTTTTGAGCTTGGAGATGCCGTTAGCATTCCAAAGACATAGACGTAGGGAAGCCATTATTTATCCTCGATAAGCTTCTGGATAAGCAGGTTTTGATTCCGTATCAGTTCGTGCATACAGTTTTGCATGAACGTCATAAAAGTGGTCATGTTTTGATTGAGTGAGATCAATAGGGCCTCTAAACCAATTGGAGTTTGCTGGCCAAGTTCTGGTGAGCTAGGTTGCGGATTCTGTAGATGGTGGAGGGACGTGGTCTCTTTCGCGGGCTCCGTCTGTCCAGTTCGGAGCACACTAGCGAAGGATACACTAGGACTGGTTGTAGCAGGCATGTTAGATGATCTAACAGCCTTGGCGAAGTATACCTCTGGTGTAGTTTTGAAGGCGTTGAAGGTGATTTTTGGTCCGGCTGGGGGTTTGCGCCCGTTTAGGTGTGATTTAAGATCCTTGAAGACAGGACATCCTCTGTAGTTGTCTTAGTGCGACGTTGTTTCTGTCCTTGGTGCAAATGCCATCTTTATCATGTTCGCCGCAGCCAACACACACTGACCTAAGATTGCATTTGTTAGAGGTGTGGTTGTATTCCTGGCAGTTTTTACACTGCGGTGGTTGGTATCTCTTATGGGGCTCCTCTACGGTGATTCTTCTGTGCAATAGGAGCTGAAGGTTGTAGATTGGGTGCACTTCATTTGGCTTCGACCGCTTTGCATCTGGTTGGAGCTCGATTTTAAAGAGCGGCTGTGCGACTTTGTTCCTGTTGATGATGTTGACAACGGACTTGACCGCAAACCCTTTTTCGGCCAAGGCTTCTGCTATTTCTTGAGTAGGGACCGATGGCTCAATCCCCTTTAACACAACCTGGAGCCCTTTACTGCTTTTTAGCTGGTAGGTATAGAAGTTGATGTTAGCATTACGGAGGTACTTTTCGATGATACGGAAATTGTCCTCAGTTTGGGTTTGACATTTAATTTCTTTTATGTTACCCCTATTGAGAGGGGTTACAACAAAGTTATTTGCCCCTACTGTTTCTACTAGCTTTGAAATCAGGGCGCTGCAGTTGGCTCCACGCATGTATAATGGGGGTGGTCTAGCCGATTTAACTTTATCTACAGCGCCGGCTTGATCGTCTTGCTGATCGGCAAGAATTTTAAAACGATTCGCGCTTAGGGTGCTACTCGTTCAATTGGTTTGGTTATTTTCGGCGTATTGCCACTTTTTTTGTTTTGCGGGCTTAGTTTCCGCTTAGTTATTATAATATATCTATCCATTCCAGTTTTTACAGAAGGCGTTGGGTTTATTATCGTTGCTGACTCTGGGGGACTTGTCGTTGACGGCTTGAGGCAGGTCAGTACTTCGGCAGATGTTGCAGTAGTTGCTGTCAACGAGCTGACGGTGCTGGTCGGTGCAATCGGTGACCCAGTTATCGATATTGATGGAGAAGCACACTGCTCTCTCCACGGTAAATTGCTGTTGATTGCTGAGTGGCTGGCACTTTCGGTGTTATTGCTTACGTTAGCATTCAGTAGGGTCGGCGACACCACCGAAAAGTACGCGTTGTTGCGGTGGACCGAGAGTTGACGGCTCACGTTGTTGTTGTACAATTAGTTCTTGTAGCTGTTGCTGGTGGTGATCGAGAGAGCTTGGGTCCGAATCGGTGGACATGGCTTTTGTAAAAAATTACGAACTTTGTTGTTGCAACTTAGTATTTATTGCTATTAGAGCAATCTAATAGCAATATGATTGTAAATAGGGGTCTCTGAAGCAATTCAGAGCCCTACACAAATTTTTGCGAACGCGGTATTGTTTTTTTTTTACACTCAATTTTTGCGGAGTGCATTAAAAAACACGTCTGTACACGGCGGCAGTTGATTTTACAATACAGTTAATTTAAAAATTAAATGGTTTATTAATTTTTTTTATTGTTTTTAAGCTTTAAAGAAAAGTACGTATATCTACGTAATTCAGCAAAATTGTGCTACGTAAAAATACGTAGATTTTGGAGCCTGGCTACGTATTTCTCAAATTTTGACTTGGTATCGATGTCTGACACACACAATCACAGTCTCACATCGTTAAATATCTTACGGTTGGATTTCGTTACGATTTGATCCGTTTAGCTCCCAGTTCATAATGCGTGATAAGGAACTTCGTTCCAAAAACAATGCTAATGATTTCTTTTTACATACATAAATATAGCAAAATATACCTCCATCCTCCTTCAGGCTTCTCAGCGCGGTCTGAGAAATTAGTTCGGACTTATGTATATATTCTACATACATTCATTCATATACATTCTGTAGTACACATTCTTATCAGTATTACGAAATCAACAATCCTAAACTTTATAGGTTATAAGAAAACTGTTTAATAAAGATTATCATATTTTTTATATTTTTATAAATTTTTAGTTATTAAAGAATAATAATTGATAAAAATCTTTGTTCCTAAAATAATCTTTATTTTTCTCACTCAAAATAAAACTCAATTTTTAAAAACCTTTTAAAGTGCACAATATTTCCGAAATATAAAAAAATTTTATGGATAATTTTAAATAAATTATACAAAATTAATGAAGTCTTTTAAAGAAGTTGTTAAATAAATAGCATTTTTAATATGATAGAGGGTAATAAAAAGGTTCCCTGCTATAGAATATTTGAATCTCTTAAAAATCTTCGAAATTTGTGAATCTTTTAAGCTCTATTATGAAATGTTGAATTATACTACAATGACTGTTCCTATAAATATGTAAACCTGTGTGTTCGTGCTTGTGTTATGTACATGTCCATATGTATATACATACATTCATTGTGTATGTATGTATGTATATGTTCATACTTACTAACGCACATTCATCATTTCCATTCTCCATTTCCATATTAATATTAGTGGAAGCAATCGGCAGTTTTTTAACAAAACCTAATGATTATTCTATGTGAATCATCAATATAAGATACGAATATCTGCAGTGTAAACATTCTATAATTCTTCGACCACTTCATGATTTTAAGCAGGCTTAAATGGAGCTATGCAAAATCAATAAAAATAAAAAGAATATAAAGGCATTGGTCGTAATCATAATGTTGACAAACAGCTGTGATCCCTTATTAGAAAATATCCAGGGAGGATGTAGCGATGGGACCGCACCAGGAAACTTTTCATTATGGGCAGCAGGCATTTGAGTGTACACTGAAAAGAAAAAATATATTTATTACGTCAAAGCTTGCTTTATGTAATAATTACTCTTATTTGAAATGTATATTGTACAACTGACTTTTAAACCCTTGAAAAAAAGTGTATATGTATTAATATTGCAACGCATAGGAGGAAGCATTTCCAACCATATAAAGTATATACATACATATATTCTGGATCAGCACGACGAGACGAGTTCGTATAGTCATGTCCGTCCGTCCATCCATCCGCTTTGTGGTTCAATGCGAACTACTCCACCATTAGAGCTACGGAGTAGAGTTTTGCATGTAGGCTTGTATATATTGCACGAGGTTATATCTCGGATTCAGATGGATCGGACCACTATATCATATAGCTCAAATACAAAGCCACGAACACTGCCTTTTCTCAATAGCTGCGTTGTTTTCAAAGCTATTATGCCTCCAAATAACTGAGCTAAATTTAATTAGGTGACCATATCATATAGCTCCCATAGGAACGATCGGTCGAAAATAGTGACTTTTCACAATTACTAAGTTACTTTTTACTCGATTTTCAAAAAAAAAAAATCAAGAAAAACAACAATTGGCCCAATTGCTAACATATTATTACCTCTGCTCGGTGTTTTGGCCAACACAAATATTCTATTGATACTAATAATAGCGACCGTGACCACCAGATCTAAAGAATGATAGTAAGCTGCGATTTCACTTCACTCTTTGCAGAGGAAGGTCGTTTTTTTTTTTCTGGGTGAAATGGTATATTAAAGTCACCAAAATGTGTATTTGCTTCTTTCAAAATATTGCCACGCCCAATCCCGCCGCGAAAATTAAAGAAAATGATTTTCCCGAAAACTAACAGAGTTCAAGCATACATTTTGTACGCAGATTTGTTTAGATTTCGTGCAGATTATTCATATTTAAAATTTTTGCCACGCCCACTTTCGCCACCATAATCTTAAAAAACCGATTGCCCCCTGCGTTTTTTTCACTATCAAAACCAAATTCAGCACACTAATTAGTCCTATTAATATCTACCAACTTACCATTTTATTAAAATCGGACCAGAAACGTGGAAAATATAGGTATACGAGTTTTACTAGAATGGCCATAAAGTGGGAGTTGTCCGTAGGCTAGTGGCGGCGCTAGAGTGCTCGTGTGTTTTTGTAAGGGTGAGCGAGAGAGGCGAATTTAATAGACATTTTCAAAATTTCAAATTTATTTTGCATTGTATATCGAAGTCGGCGAGACGACTTATGATGATGTTACTGATGTTACTTACTGATGGTAAACCAATCCTGCCATGCTGATTTGGAAAAAATGCACACTAAGTCAAATTGACATATAATGGTCGAAAAGAACCACAGAACCTTTCAAATATCATTTCCATTTCTTGTTGTTCTTCTTCTTTCCCAGCCCCTTTACACGCTTCCCGCGATTGGCACGCGTGTGCTCTGATGATTCGAGCAATGACGTAGTAGGCAGCAGACAGCAGGCAGCGCTGGTGGCAGTTGAGCAGAGCTCATTTATATTGACTGTAACTTGTTTTCTATTTATCCGATCAGATTGAAATTGTGGGATGTGATGTTTTTTTTAATATAACTATCACATTAGTGATTACAAAAAAAAAACATCAAAGAAGATAACATCGGCTATGCCGAAGTTTATATAATTAAATATCTTGTCTTTCCAAAACGGAAAAAAAAGAGATAATGTTTGTTCGAGTTAAAAGCGGGGACTTTATTCGTTGAACGAAAACTTAAAAACTGAAATACAAAAATGTCTTATAGTAATATTTATAGGCTAAATTTCTGAGACCTTCACTGGCGTGATCGATATTGATGCGATTTGATTGGCCCGAATTTTAATGTTGAATTACCGTTCTCACGCTTTCGATTTTTGGGGGACAATTATTATTGCAAGTGTTCAATTGTTTATGAATAAAACGGATTTTATTGGCCTGTGTTTTAATTATGAGTTAGCGTTCACACGCTTTGATTTTGAGGGGGACAATTGTTATTGCAAGTGTCCAATTGTTAAGTCATTGGGTATTGACGTTGGATATATGACTTCCCCATCCTAAAATTTGGATATAGCGAGGGGTTTTTCTCAGCTGTAAAGATTGGAGTATCAATTTTGTTTATAATTTGGGAT
This sequence comes from Drosophila insularis, assembly GCA_018903935.1. Classification (NCBI taxonomy): domain Eukaryota; kingdom Metazoa; phylum Arthropoda; class Insecta; order Diptera; family Drosophilidae; genus Drosophila; species Drosophila insularis. The sequence continues at coordinate 311,343 of JAEIFP010000759.1, forward strand.
TCAATTATTTCAACAATTGGGGATTTTTACTGTGGGAGCACGATTGTTATTTGATCGAAAATGCTTAATTAATAATTCTTGTGGCATTGCCTTAAACTTATAGATTAAGTATGTAATCAAACTTATTATAGTAAGTATAAAAGTGGTTAATGTAATAGTTTGGAATACAGTATAATATTAATTATCTCTTTTGTTTGGATAAAGAAAATAGGTTCTAGCCTGATGATATTGCTTGTTACATAAATGCTTTGGCTATAATCAAACAATGAATTTATTATTGATATTTCGTTTAATTGTAAGGCACAATCGTAAATTTTTATTATGTTATTGCCTTCTATTATTAAATCGTTGTTTACGCAATTTTGATTAAGTTTTGTTTTTGGTAAATTCCATGTTACAATTATGTGTGGTTCAATGTAATTAGTTTGAAAATTCTTATATGTTTTAGTGTATTTACAAGTGGTTACACTATTACACTATATTACACTATGCAACCAAATGAAGGGTATTAAAATCAAACCGCACCGGACCTTTTTTTTCTGAAAGTACAAGTATTGAATAGCAAAACCCTATTTGGGTTTTTCAAAGTTAGCTCGTTTTTTTTTTTTTTTATAGCGAGTTGAAATTTTTCATTTTGGGGGTATTTTTTAGTTTGTCATATGAGGTAAATATGACTTATATATCGATTTCTTCTTCATGCATTCGACTTAAATCATCCTTATTTATTGTAGAAATATTGTTAATGGTTAAATAAATTAATTTTATAAATGTTATATAACCCAAAATGACTTTTTCAGCTACAGTTCTAGAAAAAAATACAATTAAGCCCTTTTTTAGAGTAGTTATGGAAGTATTTTTAATTTATAACTATTTTTTTGTGAGAATAATAATAACATTTTGGAAATATTTTAAATTGATAACTATTTTTTTGTGAGAATAGTATCAAGATTAATTTACAACAAATAAACTTTGAAATGTGCCAAATTAGAAATGAGTTCTTTTTGGTTGTGGTTCAATTTCTTTATCAAGATCAAAGTAATGCGATTCGTCAGTGGAGAACTCCATTCCGTCGCGTTCATCTTCCTGCACTTCTTCATTTTGACTTTCATCTTCTTCGAATTGAAATATTTGCTTAGTCCACCAACATATTTCGGCCAGTATAGCATCTGGAGCTCGTTTTCCCTGATACCTTAATTCAAATGGCAAGGCAATTTGATGGTACCGCTCTCCCTGTTCATCTGATTCAGTCGATAGCTGTCGACTAAACTGGTCCAAATGGTGGTGAAGAAAGTGAATTTTCAGCGACATGTGGACTCAAATTTTCGAAAATGAATTAAGTATTCTTTTCACGGACTCGTCAAAATTAGGTGAACGATTTTTGCCTAAAAGCCCAACGATGGTCTCCTTTATCGATGTCCACGCAATGAACTCGTCGCCAGCCAAAACTTTGTTGAAATCTTCAGATGCTATACTGGCCGAAATATGTTGGTGGACTAAGAAAATATTTCAATTCGAAGAAGATGAAAGTCAAAATGAAGAAGTGCAGGAAGATGAACGCGTCGGAATGGAGTTCTCCACTGACGAATCGCATTACTTTGATCTTGATAAAGAAATTGAACCACAACTAAAAAGAAATCATTTCTAATTTGGCACATTTCAAAGTTTATTTGTTGTTGTAAATTAATCTTGATACTATTCTCACAAAAAAATAGTTATAAATTAAAATGAAGTAAGTAAGTCGTCTCGCCGACTTGGGTATACCATACACCAGTAAAACAAATATTTTAAATTTATAATAACCAATGCATTTTCGTATTTAAAAAAAACTGTTCATGCTATTTACAAGCATATCTTAGTATTTCGCTCACTCAAGCATATGAGCACCCTAGCGCCCCCACCAGCCAACGGCCAACTCCGGCCATATGGAAAAACGTTTATATGCATAACTTGGCTATTTTTATTCCTATTTTGATCAAATTTGGTGATTTGCTGGATATTAGTATCAAATTTAAGTGTGCTAAATTTGATTGCACAAGGTAGAAAATTACGGGAGATAATCGAGTTTTTTCAAATTACGGGGGCGAAGGGGGGCGTGGCAAAATCTTTACACATCAAGAATGTGCACAACTACTAAGCAAATATTCATACCAACTCTGGTGTCTCTAGCTAGAATAGTTTTTGAGAAAATCGGTTTTATTTAATTTGCGGAGGCGGTAGGGGGCGTGGCAAAATTTCTACAAATACAAAATGTGCGCATTTACTAAGCAAAAATATATACCAAATTTTGTGTCTCTAGTTGCTATAGTGTTTGAGAAAAACGGTTTTATATAATTTGCGGGGGCGGTAGGGGGCGTGTCAGAAATTTGCAATAAACTTGTTCACTCTACATACTACACGAGTCTACATACCAAATTTGGTGTCTCTAGCTCCTATAGTCTCCGAGATCTAGGTGTTCATACAGACGGACGGACGGACGGACGGACAGACGGACATGGCTAGATCGTCTCGGCTGTTGATGCTCATCAAGAATATATATACTTTATGGGGTCGGAAAAGCATTTTAGCGACTTTAATATACCATTTCACCCTATGGGTGTATGGTATAAAAATACTTCCATAACTACTCTAAAAAATGAAGTAAGTAAGTCGTCTCGCCGACTTGGATATACCATACACCAGTAAAACAAATATTTTAAATTTATAATAACCAATGCATTTTCGTATTTTTAAAAAAATCTGTTTGCATGCTTTTTACAAGCGTATCTTAGTATTTCGCTCACTCAAGCATTCGAGCACCCTAGCGCCCCTACCAACCAACGGCCACTTCCGGCCATATATAAAAACGTTTATATGCATAACTTGGCTATTTTTAGTCCGATTTTAATCAAATTTGGTATTTTGCTTGATATTAGTATCAAATTTAAGTGTGCTAAATTTGATTGCACAAGGTAGAAAATTACCGGAGATAATCGAGTTTTTTCAAATTACGGGGGCGGAGGGGGGCGTGGCAAAATCTTTACACATCAAAACTGTGCGCAATTACTAAGCAAATATTTATACCAACTATGGTGTCTCTAGCTAAAATAGGTTTTGAGAAAATCGGTTTTATTTGATTTGCGGGGGCGGTAGGGGGCGTGGCAAAATTTTTATAAATACAAAATGTGCGCGTTTACTAAGTAAATATACATACCAAATTTTGTGTCTCTAGTTGCTATGGTATTTAAGAAAATCGGTTTTATATCATTTGCGGGGGCGGTAGGGGGCGTGGCAAACATTTGAAACAAACTCGATAAGCGTACATATGACACGAGTCTACATACCAAATTTGGTGGCTCTAGCTCTTATAGTCTCCGAGATGGGTGTATGGTATAAAAAGGGCTTAATTGTATTTTTTATACCATACACCCATAGGGTGAAATGGTATATTAAAGTCGCCAAAATGTATGTAACAGGCAGAAGGAAGCTTTTCCGACCGCATAAAGTATATATATTCTTGATCAGCATCAACAGCCGAGACGATCTAGCCATGTCCGTCTGTCCGTCCGTCCGTCCGTCCGTCTGTATGAACACCTAGATCTCGGAGACTATAGGAGCTAGAGACACCAAATTTGGTATGTAGACTCGTGTAGTATGTAGAGTGAACAAGTTTATTGCAAATTTCTGACACGCCCCCTACCGCCCCCGCAAATTATATAAAACCGTTTTTCTCAAACACTATAGCAACTAGAGACACAAAATTTGGTATATATTTTTGCTTAGTAAATGCGCACATTTTGTATTTGTAGAAATTTTGCCACGCCCCCTACCGCCCCCGCAAATCAAATAAAACCGATTTTCTCAAAACCTATTTTAGCTAGAGACACCATAGTTGGTATAAATATTTGCTTAGTAATTGCGCACAGTTTTGATGTGTAAAGATTTTGCCACGCCCCCCTCCGCCCCCGTAATTTGAAAAAACTCGATTATCTCCGGTAATTTTCTACCTTGTGCAATCAAATTTAGCACACTTAAATTTGATACTAATATCAAGCAAAATACCAAATTTGATCAAAATCGGACTAAAAATAGCCAAGTTATGCATATAAACGTTTTTCCATATGGCCGGAAGAGGCCGTTGGCTGGTGGGGGCGCTAGGGTGCTCGAATGCTTGAGTGAGCGAAATACTAAGATACGCTTGTAAAAAGCATGCAAACAGATTTTTTTAAAAATACGAAAATGCATTGGTTATTATAAATTTAAAATATTTGTTTTACTGGTGTATGGTATATCCAAGTCGGCGAGACGACTTACTTACTTCATTTTTTCTAGAACTGTAGCTGAAAAAGTCATTTTGGGTTATATAACATTTATAAAATTAATTTGTTTAACCATTTACAATATTTCTACAATAAATAAGGATGATTTAGGTCGAATGCATAAAAAAGAAATCGATATATAAGTCATATTTACCTCATATGACAAACTAAAAAATACCCCCAAAATGAAAGATATCAACTCGCTATAAAAAAAAAAAAACGAGCTAACTTTGAAAAACCCAAATAGGGTTTTGCTATTCAATACTTCTACTTTCAGAAAAAAAAGGTCCGGTGCGGTTTGATTTTTGGTGTTGCACAGTGTTATACATTCATTAGTTTCTATTTGTTTTGTATTTTTATTGAACAGCGTTGTTGTCAAAATAGTATTTAACGTATGAATTTTCTGACAAAATATTTTTATTTTCATCTTGATAAGGAAGTATCTCAAAGTTAGGGGTTTTTATTATTTCTTGAGGAATGTTTGAAATGATAAATATCTCGTTTGAATTTTGTTTAGGCCAGGTGGATGTTTTTGTATTCAATAGTTTCTTCGAATTAACATAACTTAAGCAGTTATGTTTTAAAAGTTTTGGGTTGAAAATTCCTAGTCTAGTGAGCTGCATGCCCATTTCTATGTCTTCGATGTATTCTGTGAAATGCTCAAAATTAAAGATTAGAACTTCTAATTTTACTGATTTTTCCTTTTCTTCCTTGAGGTTGTTTCGTACTTCTAAACCTTTATTAATATTGTCTATTACGTAATTCAGTTCGATTGCTTGTACGCTATTGCTTTTAAGATTATTTATTTTTTCTTCTAATTCGTCTTTATCGTCCTGATCAAGAGTACCAAAAAGATATTTGTATATTGAACCAATTCCCTTAATTAGTCCTCGTTTGTTACGTTTTACAGTTTGTATTCCATTAATTTCCCTACTTAGTTTTTCTGTTAGGTATTGAATATGGATTATGTCTTTAAATTCTTGTGCTTGTTGCATTAAATTGTTATATGTAATGTCTATTAGCGTTAAATTCACTTTGAAATAATGATTTAAAGTTTGTCGGTAAATCTATGTTTCCTGTCTTAAATATTAAGTAACCGTTCGGTGCTTTTACTGGGTTTATGTCAATGGATTGGCTGCATGTTGATTTTAATGTTAAGAATTAAGAAATAATTAATCAATTGTCGTGTTTGCTTTTATTAACATTATTTTTCTTCTTGAATTTTGATTTGTAGTGTGTGCCCTTTTATCCTCTATTTCTTTCTTCAAAATGTTTTTCATCTAACTCATTTATTTCTCCTGTCTTTTTGAATGGATTTGTCGTTTTTGACTTTACTTATGGTGCTTCTTTAAATCTAGTATCAATTTCGAAGTCGTGTCTATCTCTATTTAAATTGCTTATTTGATGTATTTTATTCGTTTGGGTATTATAGTCGGGTGATCCTGCATAGATAAAAATGTCCGAGTAAATGCCAATGCATGAAAGGAATTGTAAATTGTTGATCTTTCACACGATGTCCATGACGTATTTTTCTCTGATATTAAAAGTTTCTGGTGTTATTTCGAAAGTTAGTTTTGTATTTCTATTTTCGGTCTTTGCGATGTAGCATACTGAGTATTCATTAATAATGTTTTGAATTAGGTTTTGAAAATCGGCGAAATAATGTTTTTCTTTAAACAAATTAATCGTTTTTTCGATTCCTGGATGTAATAATTCTTTATGTTGTTTTAGGATTATTTCTTTGAACTGTGCAAATGTTTGAAGGTCCTCTAACTTAATGCTAGATTTCGAGGTTTTGTATTTGCGTTTGATCGTATTATTTCAATAAAGGCTTGTTGGAATATGGGAAAATCTTGTTCATTATGAAAATATAATACAGTTTTCTTACTGCAAAGATATCTTTTGATTATATCCCTTGCGTAAGCATTGGTCATTTCTTTGTATGTCATTTTTATGTTTGATTGATAAAAATAAGTTGTTGTTTCTGCTTTGTCTTCTGAACCTCTAATGAATTCTATTTGCCGGTTGAAATAAATAATGGGTTTTTCTACTATTGGAAAGTAATTTTCATTATCCTCATGAACACTATGTATTGTAGCTGCGGTGCTTTCTGTTGATCCTAAAAAGTTTTCATCTGTTTTAATTCTGGAAAGGGCATCTGCTACGTGATTCTCTTTTCTTGGTAAGTATTTTATTTTGTAATCGAATTCGTTCAATTTTATCTTCCATCTCTGTAATTTCATGTTAGTTTCTTTGATATTGTGCAACCAGACAAGGGGTTTATGATCATTTAGGATTTCAAAATGCCTACCGAAGAGGTATGGCCTAAAATATTTGGTTGCCCATACGATAGATAGTAGTTCCTTTTCTATTGCAGAATAATTAAGTTCATGTTCGGTAAGTGTTCTACTAGCATAAGAAATAAGTCTATGGTCCTGTGAGATGAACGCACTTAAAGCTATATTGCTAGCATCTGTGGTTAAAAAAAATGTTTTTTTGAAATCGGGATATGCAAGTATGGGATCGTTCATAAGGAGATATTTTAATTTCTCAAAGGATGAAATATAATGTCCGTCGTTTATGTTAATTTTAGCTGCTTTCTTTAATCCGAGAGTTAAAGGTTTTGCAATATGTGCAAATTTTGGTATGAATTTCCGAAAGAATCCGCATAATCCTAAGAATGATTTTATTTCTTTTGGGGTTTTAGGGATAGGAAAATTTTGAATTGCTTTGACTTTATCTGGGTTTGGCTTGATGCCTTCTGTAGTCATGACGTGACCTAAAAATTCTGTTTCCTTTTTTCAAGAATTCGCATTTATTTAATTGTAGTTTTAGATTAGCGTTGCGCAATTTAGTAAAGACTTTTTTAGTGATGCCAAATGTTCTTCTAATGAGCTGGAATACACAATTATATCGTCTAAATAGACTAAACAATCTTTATAGATTAGATCTTCTAGTAAATTGTTCATACATCTTTGGAACGTTGCTGGTGCATCTTTTAGCCCAAATGGCATTCGTGTGTACTCGTAATGACGATGTTTAGTGGAGAATGCGGTTGTTTCTATTGATTTGGGATCCATTTGGATTTGATGGAATCCTTTGGCGAGGTCAATGGTTGTGAAATATTGGCATTTCCCCAGTTTGTCTAATATTTCATCCCTTACCGGTATTGGGAACTTGTCATCGACAGTAATCTCATTTAGACTATGATAGTCGATTACTAAGCGGAACTTTTGTTCCTTGGATGCGTCCTCTTTTTTAGGTACGATCCAGATTGGAGAACAATAGGGAGATTTCGATTTTCGAATGATTCCCTGTTCTATCATTTCATTAATCTGTTTATTGACTTCTTCGTCAAAGATTTGTGGGTATTTGTATAGGTGTTTGTATATTGGGTCCTCATGTTTTGTATGAATAGAGTGTTTTATTGTACTCGTGAATGTCAAATTTTCACCTTCGCGGTACTGAATGTCACTGAATTTGTATAAGACTTTTTTGAGTTTTTGTGTTTCTTCTTTGTTTAAATGGTCGAGTCTATACTCAATGCTTTCTACTATTTCATTTTCAATTGCAAAATTTGTGTCTGTGTCCCTCTCTGTAGGTGGGTCCAAACATTCTATGTTATGTTCTTCTTCTATTTCTTCAATATCTCTGAAATAAAATTTAAAATTTCCTAGTTTTGCGTATTTTTCTTCATAATTTATTTGGGTTTTGCAGGCTTTTAGGAAAGTTCTGCCTATCAACATGTCGTATTTATTTGAAAATTTATGGATATAAAATTTTTGTTCTGTCGGACAAAGTTTGCTGGGTGCAAGGAAAATGATTTCTTTTAATTCTACTGCTTCTTCAATCATGTGAATTTTGGAATCTCCTAAACAGGTTTTGAAATTAAAAAAGTTTTCGGACATTATATTTATGGAAGATCCTGTGTCGACTATACATCTCAAAAGTTTATTGTTCATTATTATTCTGATGAAGGACTTGTTCCTATCTCTTCTTCCGATTGATCCGAAGCATTCTGATGAAAATTTTCTGATGTGTCCATTTTGCTAATTCCACTATTACTTTCTCTTTGCCTTTTTGTAGGCTGGTTTGCTACATTATTTTTTGGATACCTATTTTGCTGTTGATAATTCATTGGATTTTGAGCCCTGTCAATATTTAATTTTTGTTGAAAATCTTGGAAAAGTTGTTGGTTTTGTGTTGTATCGGATTGTTTTGTTTGAGACGGAGTACTATTGGGTACAAAGGGTTTTCCACCTTTTTGGTTTTGATTTTGGCTTTGATTTGATTTTCTGTTTTCTGTTATACTATTCTCGTATAACCCTTCTCTTTGAGCTACTTGTTTCAGCTTGCTAACTGTGGTTATATCATATCTAGCTAACGTCATAAATAATTTATTGTGTAATTTTTTATTTATTACATCTTTTAGTAATATTCAAAGCATTTGTATAAAGAATGGTGTTATTTGCATCGTTTTACAGGCTTAGTTTGTTTGTGATAATATAGGATTTGTCTTCTAATTCTGTTACAAACTTACGAAGGTTTCCTGTATAGTTGGTGTTGTAGAGGCGTCGAAGAAGTTCCCCACAAGGGATCTGCGTCTTCAATTCGTTGATGAGAAATGATCTTAGTTCCGGCCATGTGTTGACTTGTCCAATTTGCGAGAGCCGTTGTGCCTCTCCAGTGTGATGCATCTCGATTGCGCTGAACAGTATGTTATGTTGCCTTATATCATGGGTTGGATATAAGTGCATGATGAAATCTATCCTCCTTATGAATGACGTCAGATTCTCTGGTGCTCCATCGTAGTTTGCCACCTGTCTTAACGAAGACAGTGCTTGATTGAGGTGGGCTTCGGTGAGTTCTACGGCCACTTTGTTTTTTTTTTTAGTGGTGTTTTGTTTTTTGTTCGCACACAAATTGCATTTTTGTTCCACAATTGGAGTTTATGGTTGTAACACACAGTAGAGGAAATTTTTTTCGCGCACAGTTGGCGTAAATATTTTCCACTGTTGTAGGTTTTTGAGCACTCCCCGAAAGTTCTTGATGTCGGATCGGAATTTTATAGTGATTATTCACTAATTCTATGTAACACACCGATAATAATTTTATGTGTCGCACGGATAGAATAACAAGTTCACTTTTACCGATCCTCCCGACTGCGCCAACTAAATATCTTGTCTTTACAAAAGGAAAAAAAAAAAAATATTGTTCGTTCGAGTTAAACGCGGGGACTTTATTCGTTGAACGAAAATTTAAAAACTGAAGTACAAAAATGTCTTATAGTAATGTAGGGTCTGAGTCCACTGGACCAAAATAAACAAACTTGACACGAATTCACTTTTAGTTATCTTAGATACATATTTATACATATTTATTTAGTTATTAGCATAAAAAAGAATCGTCTTATTGAACACTTTTTAATTTCACAAGACCAACGCAACCTCCTCGTCCAGCAACTCAAAAACCTCTCTCTCTGATTCACCATCTATCGATATCTATCAAACTAATATCGTTATCGGTACTCCGATACCATTAGGGGTTCTCACGTTCCTACATTCGGCCATTCTACAGCCTCATTCGTCCCGAATGATGGATTCCACATCTTCAGGTACTCCGCTACGGTATTGGTCCTATTTGGGCCCTCACCATCCCCAATCTTCTCCACTGAGTATCTACCATGTCTCAACTTCCTAACAATTTTATACGGCCCTAGATAATTCTTCTTAAGCTTCAGCCCTGCTCCAAACTGGGTACGCTTTATAGCAACCATATCGCCCACTTCGTATTCTGTTTCGGGCTTTCTGAACTTGTTATATGACTTACGATTTTCTTCCTGTATTTTTGCTATATTATCTTTTGCTAATCTACGAATTTCATCTTTCTCCCGTTGCAACTCTAGAAGTAATTCTTCCTCTAACTGGGACTTTAACTCTTGATCATATGTCGTTCTCATTTCAATACCAGTCAAAATTTTAAAAGGCGAGATCTTAGTACTCCGTGGTGGCGAAGAGTTGATGAACTGTTGTACCCTGCCAACGTTTTTATACCAGGACTTGGGTTCCTCTGCACATAACTTGGTCAATAGCGTTGAAACAGTCCTATTAAGACGCTCGACTTGCCCATTTCCACGGGGTACTCCTGTAGCAATAAGTAAATGCTGAATCTTTTGGGAGGTACAGTATTCTTCAAACATGTTGGAAGTGAAAGCAGTTCCTCTGTCAGTTATAAAACGTTTCGGGTTCCCGAATACTTCCGATTGTCTCTGCAGACGATCAACAACTTCTTCAGATCCTGTGCTCTTAGTCGGATATAGCCAGACGAACTTGGAGAAAGCATCTACTATGACCAAAATATGGTTATACTGCTTTTTTGTCGATTCCATGGGGCCTATGTGATCTAGGTGAAACGTTGTCAATGGCTCATCACCTTTGTCGATGACATTTAAAAATCCTTCCTTCCTTCCATGCTTCTGCTCGCTCACAATGCACTCCACACACGATTTGATAACCACCTCAACTTTGCTGGCAACGTTTGATATATAATAATCTTTTCCTAGGACATCTATGGTCTTCTTAATTCCAAAATGCCCCTGGCGGTGCGCCATAGTTATGATTTCTCTTTCCATTGCCGACGGTATAACTATAAGTTCTTTAATCGGGTCTTTGTGTAAAATATCGTACTGCAAATAAAAGTCGTCATATGTCCCGTTTTCCAATACCTTTCTAACCGCATTAATCCATTCATCCATAAGCTGAGCCTGTTGTATCTTGTGTCTCAGAGAATTTTCGAGCAATAAGCAATGAATTCTGCTTAACGCATCCACGTGTTTCATTTTAGTTCCAGGTCGATGTTCGATCTCGAAGTCGAAATCTTGTAGAAATATCGCCCATCGAGCCACTCTTAAAGGCACTTCTTTTTTTTAATTGTCATTGCGAATGCATTACAATCTGTAACGATTTTTATCTTCTTCCCAAGTACGTAAACCCTCCACTTTGACAAAGCCTGAATTATGGCGAGTACTTCCAACTCATATGAGTGATACTTCTCCTCTGCTGGTGTAGTCTTACGACTCATGTACTCCACAGGATAAAAATTCTGGTCTTCAGAATTAAATTGTAGTAACATAGCACCATAACCATACATACTAGCGTCACAGTGAACTTCGGTAATACCCATCGGATCAAACAAACGTAATACTGGCGGATTTGACAAACATACTTTTAACTGTCTAACGGATGCAAGTGCTTCTTCATTCATCATGAATGGTACATCTTTTTTCATCATATTCGTCAACGGCCTAGCGATTGTTGCAAAGTCTTTCACGAATCGGCGAAAATACGAAGTAAGACCTAAGAACCTTTGTAAGCCCTTTTTGTCTCTTGGGATTGGGTAATTTTCCACAGCCATAGTCTTTTCTCTGGACGGTTTAATAGTCGAATTTTCAATTATGTATCCTAGAAAATTGACTCGCCTTTGTAAAAATTGACATTTTTCCCATTTAATTTTCAGTCCTGAAGTCTCGGCTAGATTTAATACTCTTTTCAGCTTATTTAATCCATCTTCCTCATCACCTGATGGTATGATAATGTCATCCATATACAAAATAACAATCCCTTCATCGATAAGTGGCCTTAAGACTGCAAATATGTATCTCATGAATACAGCTGGCGAATTGGTTATCCCAAATGGCACGAAATTAAACTCGAACTGGCCGTTTTGAGTAACAAACGATGTAAACTTCCGTGAGCTTTCGTCTACGGGAACGTGGAAGAATCCATTGCATAAATCGAGGGTTGTAAACACCTTTCCTCTCTGCAGTTTATGCAAAACGTCGTCAATTAATGCTGTCGGAAAATTGTCTTTTATTATTTTCTGATTCAGCTTCCTGTAATCACAGCATAATCTTTTCTTGCCATCTTTTTTTGAAACTAGCACCACAGGAGATGAATACTCGGAAAAGCTTTGACGAACGATTCCAGCCTCCATCCATTCCTTTATCTGCTGATTCACTATCACTTGATCCTGATATGGTAAACGTCTTGGCCTTTGAGAAATTGGAATATCATCTGTTACCACAATCTTCATTTCCACTGGCGAAATAGTAGGCTTTACCGGTTTATATGACTTCAACATTTCTAATATGTCTGATTTTATACCTTCGTCTAAATGGATGAGATCAATTTCCAGTGGAGCGTCTTCATCCAAGGTCATTGTCATAATTCTCTCAAACGTTGTCTGCAATTCAGAAATGTTTGTCTTAGTTTCCACTTCTCGGCTTATTGGCTTTGGTATTTCGTCTTCTTTGTGGAACACGATTCGTTTTCTTCCAATAGTAACATTCAAGTTCTCCAGAACATCATTCCCGATCACTCCTTTATACAATGTGTCTTTATCCCGAACAACATGAAAGTCTATTTCTACAGCGTTGCCATCTAACTCTGTTTTTATATTGAAAAACCCCAGTGTACGGATCTTTTTCCCTCCTACGCCAATTACCTCCTTGCATTCACGGTTTAAGTTAACCGGGTTTATTTCCTTATAAGTGCTCTCGCTAATGGTGGAAAGATCACTGCCCGAATCAAACAGAGCAGATAATACTCCATTGCCTATTGGAACGTCCTTAAAAGAACGATTAAACTTAAGTGTCATTTGTTGATAATTTGTATTATCCTTCTTAGTTTCTTTTGTGTTCCTTGCCTCACACTGATTAGCTTTGTGGCCCATCTGATTACATTTAAAACATTTGAAATTGTCTTTACAATTCTTAGCGACGTGATTCTTTCCTCCACATTTACAGCATTTGAAATCCTCCAAAGTATTCCTCGATTGCAGCTTCTCAAATCGTGGTTTTGTTTTAGACTCTTGGTTGGAAGCATATTTCTCGTACATCGTTAGTTTCTCTCGTAATTCCTTCAAATCTCTCGCTTGGTAAAGAACGCTTTTATTCATTTTAGAGTCAGGGATACCCTCAATGATGTATTCGACAATGCTTTCCTCATCTAAGCTGCCTCTTTTGGCTATACTTTTCATTAGATAAAAGTACTCAACCAGACTCTCGTTGTATTTCTTCTTTCTACTCTCTAATTGCTTGTGAACTTCTTTTGCCGACAATTTAACAGTAAACTCATCCTGTAGCGCGCTCTTGAGGCTACTCCAACTTGTTAGACCCTCTTGACTATTTACGAACAACTTAGCCGCTCCTGTCAACAGCTGTCTACCATAGATAAATTTCTGAAGATCATTCCATTGTACTGTTACAGCAGTACCCTCAAAGTCTAAAAGCCATTCTAATACATCCTTTTTGTTGCTCCCATCAAACTCTGTCAACGAATCACGAATATCTTTTAATGTGAACGCCATTGTCACTTCTCTCTCAACTTCTTCAACTTCGCCTTGAATACTGGTATTAGCTTCTGAATATAAGGATTCCTCGTTCGTGTCTAAATCAAAATATGAAATTAATCTCTCTCTTAATTCAGGTTTGTTGCCTTTTACACTTAAATTCAGCTCTTTTAACTTTTCTTTTAACCCTGCGACGGTCAGTTCGGTGATCTCGTTATACAACATGTGTAAAAATATTGATTACAAAATAATTTAAATTAGTGTTTAAATTAGATGTTAGTTTATATGATTACAAATATTCTAATTCCTCTTTGTTGAATTTTCTTTCTTACTTATTTTCCAAAACTCGTAGTTCGTCTTTTCTTATTTCTCTTTCTCTAATTCGAAAATTTTAAATATTCTTTCTTATTTTTCAAAATTTTAAATCTTATTTTCTTATTTTCAAAATTTTAAATCCTCTTTTCTTATTTTTTAAAAATTGTAATTCATCTTTTCTCTTATTCAAAACTTTCAGATCAACTTTTCTTTTTTTTCAAAATTTTAAATCTTCTTTTCTTATTTTCAAAATTTTAAATCCTCTTTTCTTATTTTTAAAAATTGTAATTCATCTTTTCTCTTATTCAAAACTTTCAGATCAACTTTTGTTTTTTTTTTTCAAAATTTTAAATCTTCTTTTCTTATTTTCAAAAATTGTTCATTGTTCTCTTATTTCACAACTTTTAAATCATCTTTTCTTTTTTTTCAAAAATTGTAATTCGTCTGTTCTCTTATTTCAAAACTTTTAACTATTGTTAGTATTAAAAATAAATGTACTTGCGATGTAGCCCTGGTTATTTTACGTCTATGTTGTCCGTTTCTCGTGATCTTCTTTACGCAGTTGTCTTCTTACGTGTAGTCTTCTTTACGCAGTTGTCTTCTTACGTGTCGTCTTCTTTACGTCTTAGCTTCTTCTCACTCACACACACACAATGTTGGATGGATGATGCCTTCTGACTGTGCATGTAGTGGTGAATCGGGTCGTCTCGTCTTGATCTGGTACTCCTCGTATTAGCAGCCACTCTCCGTGTGACTCCTAGTCCGATCTCTGCTCCAGGTTACTTCTTGGCTTGCATGAATGATTGGATAGCGCCGAATCCAAGCAAGTTCAATTTTTCTCCTCGTTTTGTCCCTCTCTGAACAAATTTTTGTCGTCTTTCGTCTTTTGATGCTCTTCGTGTTTGTCTCTGAACAAATTTTCGTCTTTGGGAAGTTGTTCGTCTTTCAAATATTTTCGTCTTTGTTCTTGCTTTTCCTCATTTTGTTCCTCTCTGAACAAAATTGTCGTCTTTTAAGCGTTACTCATCTTTTCGTCTTTGTTGTTATTTCTCATGTGTTCGTCTCTTTTCTTGTCTTTCGGTGGTGAAATTAAAGCACGCATTTTATTTTGTCTCGCTTGCTCTCATGTTTCCTTATGTTGGCGTCACTCTTGCAATTACGCGCGATTTCTTCATAAAGTTTTCTCTCTCACTCGCTCTTTGTTACTATCCCGGACGAGCCCCCAAAATGTAGGGTCTGAGTCCACTGGACCAAAATAAACAAACTTGACACGAATTCACTTTTAGTTATCTTAGATACATATTTATACATATTTATTTAGTTATTAGCATAAAAAAGAATCGTCTTATTGAACACTTTTTAATTTCACAAGACCAACGCAACCTCCTCGTCCAGCAACTCAAAAACCTCTCTCTCTGATTCACCATCTATCGATATCTATCAAACTAATATCGTTATCGGTACTCCGATACCATTAGGGGTTCTCACGTTCCTACAGTAATATTTATAGGCTAAATTTGTGAGCCCTTCAGTGGCGTGATCGATATTGATGCGATTTGATTGGCCCGAATTTTAATGTTGAATTAGCGTTCTTACGCTTTTGATTTTTGGGGGACAATTATTATTGCAAGTGTTCAATTGTTTATGAATAAAACGGATTTTATGAGTTAGCGTTCACACGCTTTGATTTTGAGGGGGACAATTTTTATAGCAAGTGTCCAAGTGTTTATAAAAAAAAAGGATGTTTACTTTAAAGTTATAAATTTTAGGGGGCGAAAAATTTATAGTTATTGGGTATTGAAGTTGGATATATGACTATATACCCTTACAGTCCTTGGCCATAATATTTTTACATGGTCCAAACTCTTTCCCTGTAACTCAATTCATTAGAAATCCGGTAAAAACTCCCACAGTACACACACAAACTCATGGAATCTTACCTTTACAATCGGAAATTCGCTGTAAGATGTAATGGCTCCGTCTCGGCTGAGTTTGAAATCAAAGCTTGTATACCGCAAGGCAGTGTACTCGGCCCATTGCTCTACCTTCTGTACACTGCAGACTTACCAACGAGTTTAGGACTTACAACGTCCACTTTTGCCGATGACACGGCAATACTCAGCAGATCCAAATGCCCAACACAAGCAAAATTAGAGGAACACCTCAAGGTGGTAGAGGAATGGCTAGCAACCTGGCGTATCCGGGTCAACGAGCAGAAATGCAAACATGTTATATTTACGCTTAACAGAAGAAACTGTTCAGCTCTAATGCTAAACAAGGTACCAGTTCCTCAAACCGTGGATGTCACTTACCTTGGCATCCACCTAGACAGAAGACTAACTTGGCGCAAGCACATCGAAACAAAAAAGTCACAGCTTAAACTGAAAGCGAGTAGCTTACATTGGATCATCAACGCTCGGTCTACGTCTGGAGTATAAAGTCCTCCTATACAACTCCGTACTGAAACCGATCTGGACTTACGGAGCCGTACTATGGGGAAATGCAAGTACCAGCAATGTCGACATTATACAAAGGGCGCAGTCGAAGATTTTAAGATCAATTACGGGGGCCCCGTGGTACATACGGAACGACAACGACGATATCATTTCCATTTTTATACCATACACCCATAGGGTGAAATGGTATATTAAAGTCGCCAAAATGTATGTAACAGGCAGAAGGAAGCTTTTCCGACACCATAAAGTATATATATTCTTGATCAGCATCAATAGCCGAGACGATCTAGCCATGTCCGTCTGTCCGACCGTCCGTCCGTCCGTCCGTCCGTCTGTATGAACACCTAGATCTCGGAGACTATAAGAGCTAGAGCCACCAAATTTGGTATGTAGACTCGTGTCATATGTACGCTTATCGAGTTTGTTTCAAATGTTTGCCACGCCCCCTACCGCCCCCGCAAATGATATAAAACCGATTTTCTCAAACACTATAGCAACTAGAGACACAAAATTTGGTATGTATATTTGATTGGTAAATGCGCACATTTTGTATTTGTAAAAATTTTGCCACGCCCCCTACCGTCCCCGCAAATCAAATAAAACCGATTTTCTCAAAAACTATTCTAGCTAGAGACACCATAGTTGGTATGAATATTTGCTTAGTAATTGCGCACATTTTTGATGTGTAAAAATTTTGCCACGCCCCTTTCCGCCCCCGTAATTTGAAAAAACTCGATTATCTCCCGTAATTTTCTACCTTGTGCAATCAAATTTAGCACACTTAAATTTGATACTAATATCCAGCGAAACACCAAATTTGATCAAAATCGGAATAAAAATAGCCAAGTTATGCATATAAACGTTTTTCCATATGGCCGGAGTTGGCCGTTGGCTGGTGGGGGCGCTAGGGTGCCCATGCTTGAGTAAGCGAAATACTGAGATATGCTTGTAAAAAGCATTTATTTATTTATTTATTTATTTATTTATTTATTAATTTACGTCAACTAACACAGCAGTCGACGAAAAAGCTTAAGGTAAAGACAAATAGTAATTAAATTAAAAAAGCTAGCTTAGCTATATACACAACTAAACATCCCCGACCCGGTGGAGGTGTTTTATTTGCATAAGGTGCCAGCTATGCCCCGATTCACAGCCAATGTGGTCAGGGATGAGTTGCAGCCAATCCAAGTCCAGAATATTTTCATTGGTTTCGCTGTAGATGATTAAAAAGTATAGCGCGAAGAGAAGTGACAGAAAGATGAGGAGAAATTAGGTGAGAAAGGTTGTTAAAAGATTGGCAAAGAACACGAAAAGGTTCGTGAAGAGAGTAGTTAGTCAGACATCTACTAAGGTAAATAGGAAAAAAGTTTCTGGTCCGACGTGAGGGAACACAAAAATATAGCGTACTTAGTAAATTAGTGGAAATGACTTCGCCGTTGACTAGTTTATGGAGAAAGAGAATGCCAAAAACGAGCCTACGGTTGTAAAGTGAAGGGAGATTAATAAGAAGAAGTCTGTCAGAATAAGAAGGTAGGCGAAGACTCGGGTCCCAATTAAGACCGCGTAACGCAAACTTAAGGAATTGCTTCTGTACCGATTCAATACTACGCTGGTGAACATCATATTGCGGGTTCCACACTGGCGAGCAATATTCGAGAATAGGGCGAACTAACGAAGTGTATAAAACCTTTGTTACATAGGGATCATCAAATTCTTTGGCCCAACGTTTAATAAAGCCAAGAAGACAGCATGCTCTATTGACAATTGAAGCAATATGAACATTAAATGAAAGTTTAGGGTCAAACATAACGCCTAAGTCTTTAAAGGATGGTACACAATCTAACAGAACAGACTTAATGGAGTAATGAGCTAGGAACGGAGACAAACGACTGAAAGTCATAAAAGAACACTTAGAGGCGTTAAGGTGTAATTTATTAACGTGGCACCAATCACAGAACGCATCGAGATCAGATTGCAAGTACTGTTGGAAAGAAGGATCATTATAGGAATAACAAATCTTGACGTCATCCGCAAACATGAGCACGCGTGAGTGAACCAAGGCCAAGGGTAAATCATTTATAAACAGGGTAAATAACAGTGGGCCCAGATGACTGCCTTGGGGTACACCTGACGTAACTTTAATAGTTTTAGATAATGAGGAACGAAAAGACACCTTTTGGGTTCTGCCAATAAGATACGACTTTAACCAAGCCAACAGTTTCGGGGAAAAACCCATGATGTTAAGTTTCGCGAGAAGCATAGAATGATCAACCGTATCGAAAGCCTTACTAAAGTCAGTATAAATAACATCAGTTTGACACTTTTTACGGAAGCCATGGTGTACAAGGGTAGTCAATTCTAAAAGGTTAGTAAGCGACGAACGACCTTTCATGAAGCCATGCTGACAAGGAGAAATAGTGGATCTGGATAGGTGTTGAAGGGAAGACGTAATAATTTTCTCAAACAGCTTTGGTATTGCCGAAAGCTTGGCAATGCCACGGTAGTTAGAAACATCCGATTTGCTACCCTTTTTAAAAAGCGGAATAATAAAAGACTCCTTCCAAATATCGGGAAAGCTACAAGTCTCACTCGATATAAAGAATAACCGAGATAAAGGCTTGGATAGGGAAATCGAACACATTTTAAGGATGCAACTAGGTATATTATCAGGACCGGGAACGAAGGAAGACGTCATAGATGACAAGCTAGAGATAATACAGTCTTCAGTAATACTAGGAAAAACATACAATTTAAATGTGGGATTGAAAAGGGATAGGTTGTGGGATCCGAAACAGTAGTAGAATAAGTCGACTGAAAGAAATTAGCAAACAGATCTGCAATATCTGAGTCATTATTAGCAGTCTGGTCATTAAGTCTGAAGGTGGAAGGTAGTACATTAGAGCGTCTTTTGGAATTAACAAAGTTGTAAAATCTTTTGGGGTTCTTATAAAATTCAACCTTACAGCGAACGATATAATTATTGTAGCATTGAGTGTTTAAAAGACAAAATTGAGATTTGGCTATACAGTAATTTGCATAGTCAAGTCGCGAACCAGTTTTTTTAAATCTTTTAAAATATCTCGATTTAATATTGCGGAGATTAGAGAGCCTACGTGTGAACCAGACTGGCGCGCTGGAGACGGTAGAGACATTCACATAAGGAACGCATTTATCAATTAGAGAATTAAGAGCAGAGTAGAAAAACTTCACTGCACAATCTATATCGCAGCACTCAAATAGAAATGACCAATCAAAAGAGAAAATAAGGCTATTAAGAAGATTGAAATTTGTTTTACGAAAACATCTACGACGAGAATTTACGATGTTATTAAGTGATTTAGTAACGGAATTGTAAGAAATAGTAACTTCAATGGTAGGGTGATAAGGATCTTCAGGTTTCACTAGGGGCTGTGTTCGAGATACAGCACTAACAGTGGGATCAGAGACAAAAACAAGATCAAGGATTCTTTTAGAAGAGTTAAGGAAAGAATTCAACTGATATAGCGGACATTCAAGTAGGCAATCAAGAAAAACATGTTGAGATGAAGGAATTAAGAAAGATAGATTATCATCAACAAGCCAAGAAATATTAGGCAAGTTGAAATCACCTAAAACTATAAGGATATCACGATCTTTAAGACTATTAAAAATAGTTTGCAAAGCATCAGCATGGTGCATATAGGTCATGATATCAGAAGCTGGAGGAATATATGAACAAGAAATATATAAGCTAAAGTTGGAACATGTAACTTCGACGCAAATAAACTCAACACCTAAGGGCAGATCAATCGGCACGACACTTGAACACAGATTCGAGTTAACAGCAATGAGTACTCCACCGCCACGACGACCAACACGATCAAGCCTATAAGAAATAAAGTTATTAGAAGTTATTAGCACAAAAAAGAGAGAACAACAAAAATAAAATAATAGAAAAAAACACTAGCACTGATGGTATGATCGGAGAGGTGAGGGGAGCAACTATAGAAGCAATGACGAGAGAGAAAAGGGGGAAAAAAATATATATATATAAAATGCACCAAACACTAATCACGAAAAAAAAACTAGTTAATTTGGCAAATTCTGCAAATAAAACACACGGGTCTCAAGCAAACCACACCAACGAAAAAGTAAACAGACTAAGCACAATTAAAAATTGAGAGAAAACAATAAATATTGATAAAAACTCAGGAGCTATGAAAAAACACGACCGTCACGTCAGAGAGCAGAAGCTTTTTTTGAACAGTTTTTTTTAAATACGAAAATGCATTGGTTATTATAAATTTAAAATATTTGTTTTACTGGTGTATGGTATATCCAAGTCGGCGAGACGACTTACTTACTTCATTTGTTCTTCTTCTTCTTCCCTATCCTTTGAAATGGTTCTTTTAAAACGATTTATTGGCATTTAAGTACTATAAGGTTATAATAAGTTGCCACAAACAAACAACTACTGGTCCAAAAACTTCATACTTATAGCACCGATCGTGCTGATCTTGCACGATCTATGTCGCGTACAATGTTACATTTTGTAGACAATACCAATCTAAAAGAAGACGACAGTCTCAGAAAATTGCGAGCTATTGTAAACTAATGAACAATAAATTTTTGTAATTCGGTGTGTTTTAGGAGCACCTATCCATCAATGAGCAAATGCATGGTATATTAAAGTAGCCAAAATGTACCTACATACGTAACAGGCAGAAGGAAGCTTTTCCGACCCCATAAAGTATATAAATTAACACTTTCCTTGTTCTCCGTAGGAAAAAAATAAAATTTATTTAAAAATCTTTATTAGTTTTACGTTCACAAATCTTTTAGTTTACTGGAAGACTTTAAGACAACTACTATGAACAAGGATCGCGGAGCTCCAACGAAGTTACAAGTTGTACTCAGGTTGAAGACTGACTTTGGGTTGATCGATTATGTTTGGATGAAGCCTCTGGTATTGGGCGTCGTTGGTGACAGCGACGTCTGCTGAGTCCAAAAGTCCAACGCTGGCGTGGGATCTGTTTATCGATGAATTGATTTAGGCGACTTGAAGTCTGGTGTACCGAACTTGATCTGTTTATTGCCGAATTGTAGAATTGGGCGACTTGCTGTCTGATGTACTGAACACGACACCATTCCCATAGGAATGTTTAGTCTGGTAGTTATTGTTTGTGCCGATGCCCATTATGACGAGTCTTGACTATTGTAAGATGAGTGTGGGCGCGGTCATAAAGTATTTATAGGTTTATAGCATGCCTGGTCTTAACTCCTCCCCTCTTAAATGCGGACGTCCTCGGTCGCTACCACATACTGTACGGGTGATACGGGTGTGATCGGCATGGCCATTGGTGGATTGCTTTCTGTTGGTCTGTGGATGCATCGCTTCTTGAATACCCAGTAGATTATTGCTGTAATACTCAAGAGTGCTAAAATGATCCAGTAGGATGATGAAATGATTACGTTATTAGTTTGAATTTTTTCCAAGTTATTTGTATTGTTCAGATGTAGTTCTTTAATCATTTCCAATGATAAGATCTCGCCTTGGTGTTTTTTATCTGATATAAGTTGTAGTAGTGGCGGCTGGACTTCGACTTCACGTTTGGTCTTCATGATGTACCACGCATCGTCTATATTGATGGTTGCGTTTTGCGACTGGATCACAAATGTTCCGTCCAACGTAAGATTTTCTCCGTCAATGTTGATGGTTCCTTTAAATTGGTTTAGCAAAAGTGTGCCGGGAGCCACCTCTGAATGCGTTTTAACATGTTGATTGTTCGTAGTTGGGCAATTTGGTTTTTTTCTGTAGAAATACGCTCCTATACATTTGCTATTTTTTAAGTCTATTAAATCTTCCAGTTTACATAGTATCTTATCATTTAGATTTTTACATTTGTTCTTATTAGCTAACCCGAAATTTTGTCTATTACATTTTAGTATATGTCCATAGTCTATTTTTTCTATTGTTTTTTCATTTTTTATGGGTAGTGCAATAATTTTTTTACAATGTTCTTTTATTACCCTAGGAATACTAACAATATAAAGAAGGGCTCTGCCATCAGATGCAATGCTTACTTCGGCAAATTCTATTAGCTCTTCAATATTTACAAACGTTAGGCTTTCTTCAGCAATTGATTCAATGATATTTATTTCTGCTGGTGATAGAATTAAAGAATTTATGGTATTGGCCTTGGCCCAATCTATTGCATAAATGACATTAGTGATTTCTTCTCTCAATAAGCTTAATTTGTATTTTGACATTTCTATTTCTTTTGCTTTATCTTCTGTTTCGGGTTTGTTTTTAAGTAACAAAGAGTTAGTTATTTTGACCAAATCATTTATCTTATTTTCTACTAGGTTATTTATTATTACTTGTTTATTATTATTCTTTAGCTGTTCATTGATTTTATCGATTACAATCTTGTGATCTTGGTGATCTGGGGTACCCGCGAGCCACTTCCACGCTGTTCCAAGTATATCGAGAGAGCGTTTTGCTCTAAATCTCATTGGCTTTAGTCGTTCGATTTCATTCTCGATTCGAGTTATTTCGTAAATTAAAAAAGGGTAGTACGGATTTGTTTTCGTTTTATTTTGTACAACCTCCTTCAATACTGACAATGCCTGTTGATACTTTTCTATCTCTACTACGTGGATGATCTTAAAGGTACCATTCTGCCTTGCTGCTATTCCGGTTTCCAACATTACCACCCTAGATTTTGAATAATCCAAGATAGTCGTGTGTCCCCAGCAGGCTGGTAACAAGATTAACCTGTCGAAAAAGGATGTGGATCAGTATTTTAGCTGATTCTTATGCACTATCCTGCCTGACATGGTTTTAACCTTTGTATTCAAATCTTCAGCTACTTTTTCTTTTTTTATATCTTGGGGTTAGTTTAGAACCTAACCTTCTGTTGATCTTAACATATATTGTGTCACCTGGATCGTAAATTTTTATAGGTTCCTTTTTCTTATTATGATATTGTAAATCGGAATCTTGCTTATCTGAAATTTTCTTTGAAATTTTTTGCCTTTCGAGTTCTAGTTTTTCTGGTGAGTGTGCTAAGTGTACCGCAAAGAATGCTTCTATTGGTTTTTTATTAGTGGTGCTATGGATCGTTTTATTATACTCATCTACAGCTCTGAATATTAGGTCTTCAAATTCCAACTCGGGATGCTCAACCTTTAAACATCTCATAATTTCTGTGAATGTCGAGTGGAATCTTTCTACTTGGCCATTGCTAGACGATGTATATGGTGGGGTTGTATGGACATTTATGCCTAGCTGATCATTCAAAAGAAATTTTATTGACGCGGAATTCAGGGATTTCTCATTATCCATGACTACCGTTTTGGTCACGCCGAAAGCTACTAATAACTCGCGAAGTGGTACCTTTAAATGTTCCGCTGCTTTTGAATTAACTAGTTTTATTTGCACATACTTTGAGAACTTGTCTATTGCTGTTAGGATAATTTTATTCTGTGTTGAGTATAAATCTATGTGTATGATTTCTCCTGGATACTTAGGAATGGGTGATGGTTGAATTTCTTGATTTGGGGGGTGTCTTTGGTATTTTGAAAGTTTGCATGTTTGACAGGCTTTTACTACTGCTTCTATTTTCTTTTTCATACCGGGGAAAAAAAATTTCGATAAAATTTGTTTTTTGTTCTCCAATGCGTTTCTATGGGCTCTAACATGTTCTTTTGCTATGATTTCTTGCTGTTGGCTATGGTCATGGACATCTGTAGTTTGAATCTGCGTGAATCTTGCTTTATAGTTCCTAAAGTGTTCTGGAAATATGGATTGGATTTTTCCCATAATACCTTCGGAAGTGAAGATACCATTTACTATTCTAGGATCCATTTTTGCTTTTAAAATTGTTACAAGATCACTCTCTGAATAGTTTCTCCTTACTACTGTATGTCTATGGTATGTAGGGAACGGTAATTCGAATGTCGTTGATTCGTTATCGCCGGTGAGAATTATTAATTGGTTTTTAAAGACGTTAATGGGAATGTCCATTGTTGGTATAAGTTCATGACCTGAGCTCTCATCGCTATGCACAGTGGCTGCTGACGTGCTGCTAGCATTTATGCTAGTAGGATTTCTAGAAAGAGCGTCTGCTACTACATTTGAGCTACCCGGTTTATACTTCAACTCATAATTGTACTCCTCCAGGTAACTTTTCCACTTTTTCAACTTTGCATTGTTGTTCTTCGGACTAAGTGCATAGGTAAGCGGTTGATGATCAGTGTAGATGGTCACTTTTGACTTACCATAGAGATACATCCTCAACTTTTCCAAGGACCATACTATGGCTAACATTTCCCTCTCGTTTGTAGCATAATTTTCTTCTGTTTTAGATAACGCTCTAGATATAAATGTAATCGGTCTCCCGTTTTGTTCTAGTGACGCACCTATTGCTATATTCGAGGCATCTGTAGTCAGATGGAATTCCTGATTGAAATCGGGATATGCTAATACTACGTCTTGTGAAATTAATGAATTTTTCACTTTCTCAAAAGAGTCATATTCTTCTTTGCCAAAACGAATTTCGATTTTATTGGAAATATTCTTTTTAGTTCTACCATGTTCGCCACGCAACAAGGCTGTAAGGGGTCTTGCTAATTTAGCAAAATCTTTAATGAATCTCCTATAATAGCTGGCTAAACCCAAGAAAGACCTTAATTGTTTTAGGTTCTTTGGTGTGGGGAAATTTTTGATAGCCTGCACTTTTTCTGGGTTGGTTTTAACACCTTCCCTTGATATTACTACTCCTAGGAAATCAACACTATGTTTGAGGAATTTGCATTTATCTACCTGTACTTTCATGTTTGCTTTTGACAAAGTAGAGAATACTTCGGCCAAATGACGAAAATGTTCCTCCTCAGATTTGCTGAATATTATGATATCATCGATATAAACATAGCATATTTTTCCTATATGTTCTCTTAATATGTCATCAAGGGCTCTTTGAAATATTGATGGGGAATTTTTCAAACCGAAGGGGAGTCTGGTAAATTCATATTTCCCTCCGTTTACAGCGAACGCTGTTTTCTCAATATCAGATTTCTTTAGAGGAATCTGATGAAATCCACTTTTCAAGTCGAGAACAGAGAAATATTTGTTGTTGCCCAATTGAGCAATCATCTCTCCAATTTCAGGAATTGGATATTTATCCGAAATGGTGACTGTATTTAGTTTCCGATAGTCAATGACCATCCTATATTTTTTTCTTCCCAGACTGTCACTTTTCTTTGGGACAATCCAAACAGGGGAATTATAAGGCGACCGTGAGGGTCGTATTATACCATCTTGTAGTAATTCTTGAATTTGTTCTTCAACTACTTCTCGTAACGAAGCTGGATACGGGTAATGTTTTGTATAGACTGGAGTGTCTGACGTCGTTCGAATTTCTCCTTGGACATTGGTAGCGTAAGTCAACTTCATGTCTGGGCTTGCGAACAGCGATTTGTATTCCTCTTGAAGTGCTTCTAACTTTAATTTTTGCTGACCTGAGAGTTGATCTGAATTGATCGTGTGGACTTGCTGAGTTTGCATTTGTCTCATTTTAACAACATGAGAGTTGTTGACGTATAATAAGTTTTTTCCCACATCTATAATGGCATTAAGTTCTTTTAATGTATCGTTGCCTAAGATTCCATGAAACGATTCCAAATTTGGCAGTAGAAAAAAGATTATAGGTTTGTTGGGTTCATTGAAAAGACCCAAGTGGACATGTTCCGTAATTAGGATGCGTCCACTTACAGTTCTCGCATAGAACTTGTGCTCATTTGTTTTTACATTTTTGGCTATTTCTGGTTGGATATAATTTTTATTTGAACCGGTGTCTATTAAAAAATTGTATACTGTTCCGTCTTTGTCCCGGACTACAAAATACGGCAAAGAGGAACATTTCATCCTAAAAAATTGACAGTATCCTCAATTTGTGGGAGAGGATCTTGGACTATGGTTTGTGATACCTCTTTATTTTGCGGAATTAACTCGGACATATCACCTTGAGCGGTGAAATATTCTTGCTGTTGCTGATATTCTGAAAACTGTGAATATGGGACTACTTGGAAATAGTCATCCTCCTCTTGATATTCAGACTGAACTTCGGACATATTAACCTGAGGTTCTTCTTGCATTGGAGTACTATATGATTCATTTTGTGCTTCAGCTCCAATGTGGAACTGTCTTTGAATTTTATTCGGAAAATTTGTTATGGGCTGATTTACTCTTTTCAACAAAATTGGCTGTTGTGATGGATTGGTATTTGGTCTGTTTATGTAATTTACTTTTCTGGTCATGATGGAACCGTCTACTTCCATTGGAGTGGGTTTTGGTTGCGGTTTCGGGGTGAATGGTCTAGGTGGTGCATTAAAAAATGGCTGGTTATTATTACGGAACGGATTATTCTGAGGAATATTATAGCTCTGTATCTGTCTGGGATTATACCAGTTTGTATTAATGTGTGGTTTAGGTGGAAGTACTGGAGGGTACTGTGGTTGAGGGAACATATTGTTCTTGTTGTGTTGTACTGGTTTATGTGATATGTTCGGACGAGGGTATTGATAACCGAGGCCGATAGAATTTTTAGCGCGTTTATTATCTACTGCATCTATTAATTGCAATGCATGTTTTAGATTAAGAGGCTGCGCCATACTTAATCTGTCTGCTAGATCACCATTTAAGCCTCTAATAAAAGTATCTAAAGCTCTGTCCTTTATTTGTTTTGACATGACCATTCTAACTTCTGGGCTGTGTCCCATATTCTTGATTTGATCAATAATCAAGGACATTTGTTGGTGGACTGCAAAATAGAATTCATGGATGGTACTATTCTTCTGGCTCATGGAAAATAATTGGTATTCCAGTGTACCTAGGTCTCGTCTATCCGAATACTCTTCTAAAAGACATTTCGAGATTGCATCCCAATGCAATGCGGTATCATTTGCTTTCAACACTGAGTCTGCATGACCGGTAATTTTGTCTCTAGCCGTCAACAGTATCGCGAAATATTTTGGTGTTCCCTGTAAGGGAGCAAAAACCTCCATTATGCGTGAAGCTGTAGAAAACCATGTTGTAAACTCTGCTGGATTACCTGAAAATTCTCTAAGTCCTTTCACTAAATCTGGAACCCTTTCCAAATCGTTCCAATTGTCACTTAAATTTGGGGTTAAATCTTTATATACTGGGTTTTCTGATTGCGACGAGTTCAAGCGCTCAATATAATTCTCCATTCTAGCTGCTAATATAACATCTATAGCTGCTTCTAAGCCTTGGATAGAAACTGCTTCTATACTTCTACCTGCAGAACTTGAGGTTGATGCCATTTGTGGCTCTGTAGCTTGACGATTTCCTGGCTGAAGAACTGAGGCTTTTACCCAACTATCATCAGGCATTTTTCAATTTAAAAGGGGAAATATTTCACTTAAACGACAACAGATACGTAACACAATCGCGTCGAATATGTAATCAAGTTTTTTGTAAGAATAAGCAAGTTCGCGGCGCGGTTGGAAATGGCTTTTGGTTCACAGGATAATTGTTAGTAAGGATAAATATTTTAAGGGTTAGTTGATTTTTTTTTTTTTTTTGTAAAAAAACTTAACTAATTGATTTTCTTCTTTTGATTCTTTTGTTTTTCTTTTAAAACTTAGCTTATTGATTTTCTTCTTTTAATTCTTTTGTTTTTCTTTTAAAACTTAGCTTATTGATTTTCTTCTTTTAATTCTTTTGTTTCCTTTTTTAGGATTTTACTGATTGATTTTTTCTTTTTTAACTTTCGTTTTGATTTAACTTTTCGTTTTGATTCACAATTTTCTCTTAAATCTAATCTTCTTAACTTACATTATAACTAGCATCTTCGGTGCTTTACTGATCGGCTTGTAGGAGGGCTCGCTTTTCCAACGTCGAAGGTACTAACGCTCCTGGGCAAACACTTTCGGGTTATCAGTTTTCCTCGGAACGGATCTTGGAGGAAATTGCAGCGATTGAATTTTTGACCCTGTCTGATTCTTAGCGTAGGTTCGATACAATGTTTTTTTTCGTTGACACTTAAGGCATTTAACGCGTTTTATTGGTCACGATCACTGATATCTTTCACTAACACTCGATCAAGTTTTGTTTTAGCAGGGTCCCTGCTCGGGCGCCAATTAACACTTTCCTTGTTCTCCGTAGGAAAAAAATAAAATTTATTTAAAAATCTTTATTAGTTTTACGTTCACAAATCTTTTAGTTTACTGGAAGACTTTAAGACAACTACTATGAACAAGGATCGCGGAGCTCCAACGAAGTTACAAGTTGTACTCAGGTTGAAGACTGACTTTGGGTTGATCGATTATGTTTGGATGAAGCCTCTGGTATTGGGCGTCGTTGGTGACAGCGACGTCTGCTGAGTCCAAAAGTCCAACGCTGGCGTGGGATCTGTTTATCGATGAATTGATTTAGGCGACTTGAAGTCTGGTGTACCGAACTTGATCTGTTTATTGCCGAATTGTAGAATTGGGCGACTTGCTGTCTGATGTACTGAACACGACACCATTCCCATAGGAATGTTTAGTCTGGTAGTTATTGTTTGTGCCGATGCCCATTATGACGAGTCTTGACTATTGTAAGATGAGTGTGGGCGCGGTCATAAAGTATTTATAGGTTTATAGCATGCCTGGTCTTAACTTATATATTCTTGATCAGCATCAACAGCCGAGACGATCTAGCCATGTCTGTCCGTCCGTATGAGCATCTAGGTCTCGGAGACTATAAGAGCTAGAGTCACCATTTGGTATGTAGTCTCTTGTAATATGTACACTTATCGAGTTTGTTTCAAGTTTTTGAAACGCCCCGCAAATTAAATAAAACCGATTTTCTCAAACACTATAGCAACTGGAGACACAAAATATGATATGTATATTTGCTAAGTAAATGCGCACATTTGGTTTTTTTTACAAATTTTTGCACCCTACCGCCGCCTCAAAGTAAATAAAACCGATTTTCTCAAAAACTATTTTACCTAGAGATACCATAGTTGTTTGCATTTGTTATTATAAATTGGAAAAATTTGTTTTACTGGTGAATGGTATATCTAAGTCGGCGAGACGACTTACTTCCTTTTTTATCATTTGTATTTCTTTTTGTTAATTGAAATTTCTTTTTGTTTATTCAAATTTTAATGGGTATTTAAAATACAGAATACAATAAAGAGAAAACAGTATTAAATATGTGTCTTTTTTTATAAATAGGGGGGAAAGCATTGAAAGCCGAAGTGTGGGACTTGGTATCGAGCTTGGTTAGTAGTCACCGCACGGCACTAAAACCTACCCTATGCTCCGTATAGCTGAAGTACTACTTTACGATGGGGAGATGGCACGTATGCCTCGTCTAGACTTTACATAAAACTGAAGTTTTGGTTACGCTGACGTTCAGCGTGACGCAAGGATTGCATGATGACTGCTGCCATGTGGCTAACAGCTAGCCAATTGTTTTGCGAGCTAAGTAGAATATCCATGAAGTCGTTGACTATAATTGGCTTCCCAATGCCAAGGCTTAGCTCTTCCCGTTCAGCAGAATATCTAGGACAGACAAACAGGACGTGTTCTGCGTCTTCTATATTCCCCGCACAGTGTGTGCAAAAGGGATCTGTCTCATCTTTAAACCTATGCAAGTAGAATTTAAAGCATCTATGTCCCGTCAGTAACTGTGTCAAATAGAAGTCAGTCTGGCCATGTTTGCGATTAAGCCATGGCCGAATGTCGGGGAGAAGGCGCCTTGTCCAGCTTCCATGGTTTGAGTCACGCCATCTGCGTTGCACAGCTTCTTCCAGCAGTCCGCTTTACTTCTCTTGATCTCCATATTTAGGTTGGCTCTTTTCCGCTTGTAGTCTGCAAGCAGCTCCGGAAACGTGGGCATTCTCCGGGCACGTTGCTGTCGTCGTATGGCCTGGTGACATTGCCTCCTGGCATCCGCAATCCTGGCATTCCACCAATGTACTGGCTTACATTTGTTTTTTTCATGCCACACTCTGCGGAGAATGTCGCCCATGTGGTTGGCCTGGGTGTCCGCGTCCGTGCTGCTGCTCCTTGTCACTTGCGTCATCATGGTGAATAACGCTTCTTCGCTCAGCGTGCTTGCGGCCCATCTGTAGAACGTCGTTGGTGTGTGTCCAGGTGGACAACTCTTGATAGAGCATACAATGGCGAAGTGTTCGCTGTGCGTGTAGAGATCCGAAACTGCCCACTGCGCGCTGCGGGCTAGGCAAGGGCTAGCAAACGTGAGGTCGATCACGGAGCCTCTGCCAGCCTTGTTGTAGGTGTGGGTGTTGCCTACGTTGAGCAGACTGATGTTGAGTGTGGCAAAAGTGTCCAGCAGGGCCCTGCCCCTTCTGGTAGTTCTTTAGCTACCCCATTCCGTTGCCCATGCATTGAAGTCGCCGTCAATGATGGTTGGCGTGTGAGTTCTGGCGTCCTCCACTAGTCCATCCAGTATGCTGCAGAATTCGTCGATGTGTTTACTCGGTGCTATATAGCAGCTGTAGACATATACTCCATTGTACCTCGCCCTTACATATCCGTCCGCGCTATGCTGATTTTCCAGATGTGTCCTGCTGTTGCTCCAAATTGCCGCGCCATAACGATGGTTTTGCGTCCAGCTGTGGTCCTGTATATGGGAATATGGCTCGCAGGTCCCGTGCGGTTCGTTTTGGGAGTTTCTGTGCCGACCTGCAGTGGTTTAGATTGAGCTGTAGAAACTTAATCCTTCCTGTTACAGCCAGCGTCTACAAATAACGGGCAAGCTCTGCTGAGCGTGTGCTGTAGGCCCTGTGGGTTTGTTGGTCTTGTTCTTATGACCTGAAAAGATTGCTAGTCGGTAACTTAAGACTTACTCTGCCTATAGGGGGATTTTGAAAATCGCGCCTAAGCGAGCGCCCAAAAGCACGCAACACTATGGAAGCTAATGTTGTGAGCTAATGTTAAGCCGTCAGCTGGTTTATCGGCTCTGTTATCGATCGGCGGTTCTCAACACTAGTTACCAGCTGATTAATTACAATCGGCAAAGTAATAAACGCTAAGAAGTCGAACGATAGGGAAAATGCCAAAACTGCAATTTTCCCACCACAGGAGAAAGCGCGGGATATGGTTAACACCCCCGCCGCCCCTCCCGCTGTGGCCTACAAACCAGGTCTGCTGGGAAACAAATAATTTCTCCAACACAACAAATGCAGCCAGCTGGGTAGCCGATTGCAGTCCAGGTGATTGGACAGTCTCTTGGCGACCCTTCGTAACCCTTTCCCCCCATGTTCCAGGTATTGTGCGTCGATTGTGTCCTTTTATTTTGCGGAGCGACTGATAAACGCGACCGCACTTGAAAATACACATATACACATTTTTCAGTATTGAGTATGTGTACTTTCATGTGTAGGGGAGAGGGCCCAGTTGTGACTCAGGCCCAGTTGTGACATTCTCAAATATTTTTGAAATGCTGCATTGAATGACAGTTTGAGCCCTGTAAATCATGTTTGTTAGACGTTCTGCAGTTTTTGGACAGACCCCAACGTTTTTAATCGTATTGTATATACGCGTACCAAACATCGTGTTGAAAATCGTGCGAAAAATTTTTTTAAAATTTTTTTCAAAGTACCAAAATTTTGTGAAATTAACAGTGAAAAGGTGAGTGTAATGCATCAAAATATTGTATTTGCCGTATATTTTGTGATTCTATAAAAATTTATGTGATTATGTAGTGTCTATAAAAAATATACATATAAACTTTAATTTATAAAAAGGCCCGGTTATGACTCAGCTGGGGTGCCCAGTTATGTCCCATTTTTTTTTTGCACTCGGATTATGTAGAATTGTCAAATGCCATCATATTTGTTGTTGTTTAACAACAAGGAAAGGAAATTTACATATTGAGAACAGTTTGTCCGAGAATATTCTTAAAGATCTCGATCTTGAATGTTTCATTCAAAGTGCGCTAACATGCAAGCAAGTTATTTCACTTGCAAAATCTGCGAAAGTGACATGGACGACGCGGAATAAAAATCGTTGTCATTTATGGCCATTGGAGGCCATTTTCTTATTTTTTTTCATTGTTTTTGTTATTGAAGGCCTACATAATAAATAAACCATAAAATTACAACAATTGGTGTGACATTCCTTTCATATTTTCTTATTTTCAGTGAATTTCTTATAGTGAGTCATAACTGGGTCACTTTTTTTTCGGCCTAAAAAAAGTTATTCAAATTAAATCTGTTCCAAAATTTTTTGAGTAACTCAAATAAACATACATTCTTTGCAAAAAAGTTGCGTTTGGTTAATATTTAACTGTTAAACTTCCTAATTTTTAATTTTCCGGAACTGAAGAAAAAATTTCGAGGTTTTTCAAAACCCGGGTCATAACTGGACCCTCTCCCCTATGTATGTACTGACACTCTCCCTCTCTTTTGTAGCTGTCGCATACGCAGCATAAGAATATATATGTAACAATAGGTTAAGCAAAAGAATATTTTTGGAATAAAAATCAATCTGAATTTAACCACAAAACGACACTGACGTGTTTGTTTATGAATTATTCAATCAAAGTGGAACTCGGTCATTACAGTATACCTGTTCCTGTCCCGACATATGGAAAAGCATTACTAGTATTAGTATTAATACTAATGCAAAAAAAAAAAAAAATTTTATGGAGGGGTAGTCCTAGAACTCCTTTTTAAGGATGTGCAAAAATATTTTGAAAATATTTAACATGGAAGCCGTTTTTCAAAAGTGAGTTTTATTTTGAGCGAAAAAAATAAAAATCATTTTTAATCATTATTTTTGATTTTTATTTTTTTTGATCAAAAAAGATTTTTATGGATAATTATTATTAAATTACTCAAAATTAATGATCTTTATTGAAGAAAATTGAAAAAATTGAATTTTTAAAAATCTTTCCAAAAATGCATAGATGGTATCGAATTAAATATATTGGTGTAATCTATTCTTTTCTAAGTCCTCTATAAGTAAATGATTTTTTCATTTAAAAAAAAAAAATAATCATTATTTACGGTCCCTGAAATAAATAAATAATTGATCTTATTAATATATATTATGCATGTCTCATTGCCTGTTGAGTTGTCTATAGTAAGTAAATCTTTGGGAACCATGTCTAAGTAATCCAGGAGCTGGCAGATTCTATCCTTAAATATCTCCTAGTTAACATTAGCGTTTTCATTACTGGAGGTTGCATTCCCGCTCGACTCTCCTTAGCTATCGTCACAGATTTCTGACATGTTCGCCCGCTGCTTCAACACACCCCGACTTACTAGTGCCTGGTTTTTCTGACTCTCTTATGGCTTTAATTTTGGCAACTATATTTAACAGCTGTTCATGTACTTTATCTCTGTAATACTGATGCTCGAAAATCCCATACTGGAGCAATTTCATACGCTGGCGGGCAATGCAATTATCGCTTTCGCTTTGGATTTTTTATACCCTTGCAGAGGGTATTATAAAATTGGTCAGATGTTTGTAACGCACAGAAGGAGACGTTTCCGACCCTATAAAGTATATATATTCTTGATCAGCATGAGAAGCTGAGTTGATATAGCCATGTCCGTCTGTCCGTCCGTCTGTGCGTATGCGTTTTACTCAGCCATCTTAAGAGCTATCGGGATGAAATTTTTTTGGGGGCTTTTTATTACCTGGGAAAAATAAAGTATGAAAATTGTCAGAATCGGACCATTTTTGAAAAATTTGGAGTACCCCCATGAAATTTACCAATATGATAGTATTATATATGAAATCTCAAATCCCAAAAATTTGAATCTGATCGGATAAATAGAACACAAGTTACAGCCGATATAAATCGGTTCAACTTGCTGCCTACATCATCAAATCAACAGAGCACACGCATGCACACATACAGACGCAACGCTACATAAACTATATGTATATGCGTGCGAATCGCGGCATGCGTGTAGCTGATCTTAGCATTCAGACTTTAAGGATCTGATTCACTTTCTGAGTCTCTTACCACTGGTGGGGGAAAACTGCAGAGTTCCTTTTTTCTCGAACCCGATTTTCATTCGTTGAATTCAAAATATGAACTGATTTTATTTACAAAAGTGTTGTGTATATAAATGAACTCTTAGAATCAAGGTGGCGACAATTGTTCTTAAAATTACTTATTCTAATGACCCATGTTTTTCGGGGGTTGAAAATTATTTATACTTCATGCTTAGCGTTGTTTACTTGATAACGCGCCGTTGTTTTCCACAGGGTGTTTCGATAACTTTTTATCCGAAGGAGATCTTCTAAATAGTTATCTGTTAGACTGTTTCGAATAGAATACTCAATTAAAAATGAAGTAAGTAAGTCGTCTCGCCGACTTGGATTTACCATACACCAGTAAAACAAATATTTTAAATTTATAATAACCAATGCATTTTCGTATTTTTAAAAAAATCTGTTTGCATGCTTTTTACAAGCATATCTTAGTATTTCGCTCACTCAAGCATACGAGCACCCTAGCGCCCCCACCAGCCAACGGCCAACTCCGGCCATATGGAAAAACGTTTATATGCATAACTTGGCTATTTTTAGTCCGATTTTGATCAAATTTGATATTTTGCTGAACATTAGTATCAAATTTAAGTGTGTTAGTTATTTTTGATTTTATAACTTCGACGGCTAGATTCTTCTTTTGTCCTATGATACTACCGATAATTCTCAACGATGTTCAAAACGTTAAAAAGACAGTTTGTTTCCATTCTAACTGAAGCTGACACCTGCTTCATATATTGCCGATCTTTGATTTTGTCCATTTCGTTATGTGTTTGTAAGACTTCTATAAGCTCCAAGTCGCTACGACGTCAATGTCTAAGATGAGCTTCGACTCGTCTCTATCGTTAAATCGGCTTTCCTTGAATTGAGCGAATGAGCTTAAACTTTGCGGGACATTTATTTCAATATCTAGTCTTTTGTAAATACTTTTCAACCCTTTCATAAAACTTTCATAAAATCGTACAACTTGAGTAATTTTATAATACTGAGTTAGAAAGATATTCACGTGATAAATATAATAATTTTTGCCTTTGTCTTCTGTAGTCGAAAATCCTTTGAAGCGACTTACTTCTGTGTTGAATGTCGCAACATAACTGGCGCGTTTAGGCGCCTTCGCTGCCAATGCCCCAATTTGGCGCTATTTTAAGTTTCACAACCTTAAGTTGTAGTACTCTTAGTATTGCTTGTCTTCTGCATGCCGATGTTCAGCCTCTGCGTGTACTTTTATTTGTGCATTTTCATTTGTAATGCACCAAGTTTAATTTTTAATTTGTATTTGTAACGCTATATAAACATACAAACTTTTGAATTTATAATGTATTAATTTGTATAAGGCACATCAATCATGAGGACTTATTTTTCTCGGTGGCGGCGAAACTTTTAGGCCCTGCTTCTTTCGTTTTCTTCCCCCTGAAGTTGGTCGCGCTAACTTGAAAAAAAAAACACTATCCCTCCCTGTGGCGCCTTTTTTAGTGTGCCCAGCTGGAGAAAGTGGGACCGCTACCTAATGGGGACAGTTTGCCTACCACCCGAGTTTCCACCCAGGCCGTCTACGTTACCCACCGGTGTGGTACGAGTCTTTTCAATAGTTATCAGCCGCATGCAGGTTTGGAAGACTTCTTCCTCGAAGTTGCGTTCTTGATCACAGTGAAGAAGACAGAAGACTTCTTGTACCAGTGCTCGCCGCTCCCGCCCCAGAATTCGAGGCGTTCTTGTCCAGAATAAATTGACCGGCGTCATTAGGAAACGACAGAACGAAGCTGTCGTTAAACACTGCTTCAAGGTTTCAAACGAGTGACTCCAGTGCGTGTCCTATTCAAAGCATCGGAGTTCCTCGGTCAGCTGGTAGTACGAGCAAAGCCCCAAAAACGATCGCACTTCCTTGGTATTTCGAGGGGTAGGCCAGTTCAGCACAATCATCAGCATCAATGGCGGGACACGCATGTAGCCCATCACGACTCACGATGTGGCCTAGGTAACTAACTTGTTTTTTAAAACCAGAGAGCCGGAGCTAACTTCGGCCGTGCCGAAGTTTATATACACTAGCAACTTTATACATACCAAATTTCTTTAACTTTAATTGTAGTAAAAAATACAACAAGAGTCACAGTTTATATGCCAAAGTTTATATACCCTTGCAACTTTATACATACCAAATTTATTTCACTTTAATAGTAGTAAAAAATACAACAAGAGTCATAGTTTCTCACCGATCTTTCCTATGGGAGCTATGTGATATAGTCACCCGATCTTTATAAAATTTGGCACAGACATGAATAGGTATACTAAACTGATAAATATTCATTTTAATGCCAATTGCGTGAAAAGTAACGAAGTTATTTATAAAAATCACTGTTTTCGGCCATCGTTCCTATGGGAAGACTACGATATAGTTATCCGATCTTGATCAAATTTCGCACTGTAGTTTACAAGTGTAATAAACTTACCAATATTAAATTGCGACAGTAGCTCAGAAAATAACGAAGTTATTGAGAAGTCACTGTTCGTAACTTTGCCGTTTGAATGGGAGCTATATGATATAATGGTCCGATCCGGCTGAATCCGTGATATACAACGCCTGCAGTATATACAAGCCTACATGCAAAATTTCAACTCTGTAGCTTTTACGGTCTAGGAGGAGTTTACGTTGATCAAGACTGACGGACGGACGGACACGGCTATATGAACTCGTCTAGTCGTGCTGATCAAGAATTTATATACTTTATATGGTCGGAGATGCTTCGTTCTATGCGTTGCACACTTCTGACAAAAATGAAGTAAGTAAGTCGTCTCGCCGACTTGGGTATACCACACACCAATAAAACAAACATTTCAGAATTTATAATTTTTAGTATTTAGTATTTTTAAAAAAATCTGTTTGCATGCTTTTTACAAGCATATCTTAGTATTTCGCTCACTCAAGCATACGAGCACCCTAGCGCCCCCACCAGCCAACGGCCAACTCCGGCCATATGGAAAAACGTTTATATGCATAACTTGGCTATTTTTAGTCCGATTTTGATCAAATTTGATATTTTGCTGAACATTAGTATCAAATTTAAGTGTGCTAAATTTGATTGCACAAGGTAGAAAATTACGGGAGATAATCGAGTTTTTTCAAATTAAGGGGGCTGAAAGGGGCGTGGCAAAATTTTTACACATAAAAAATGTGCGCAATTACCAAGCAAATACACGTATTAACTATGGTGTCTCTAGCTAGAATAGTTTTTGAGAAAATCGGTTTTATTTAATTTGCGGGGGCGGTAGGGGACGTGGCAAAATTTTTATAAATACAAAATGTGCGCATTTACTAAGCAAATATACATACCAAATTTTGTGTCTGTAGTTGCTATAGTGTTTAAGAAAATCGGTTTTATGTAATTTGCGGGGGCGGTAGGGCAAAATTTTTATATATACAAATTGTGCGCATTTTTGCGCATTTTTGCAAATATACATACCAAATTTTGTGTCTGTAGTTGCTATAGTGTTTAAGAAAATCGGTTTTATATAATTTGCGGGGGCGGTAGGGGGCGTGGCAAAATTTGAAATAAACTTGATCAGTGTACATACTACACGAGTCTACATACCAAATTTTGTGGCTCTAGCTCTTATAGTCTCCGAGATCTAGGTGTTTATACAGACGGACGGACGGACGGACGGACGGTCGGACGGACGGACGGACATGGCTAGATCGTCTCGGCTATTGATGCTGATCAAGAATATATATACTATATGGGGTCGGAAAAGCTTCCTTCTGCCTGTTACATACATTTTGGCGACTTTAATATACCATTTCACCCTATGGGTGTATGGTATAATTAATATAACCTTTTTGCAAGGGTATAAAAACTGCACGTTTTACGACTAAGTTTAAGACCAGCCCCCGCCAGTCGTTCAAACATGTCCTGCAGGTGTGTGGGGTGATCCTCGGTTGTTCGAGAGTAAACAATTTCATCATCGAAATAGACCACGGCGAACTTCCACATCATCCCAGACAGAAGATTGTCCATCAGACGTTCGAACGTGGCCGGGGCGTTGCACAGCGCAAATGGCATCACATTGAACTCGAAAAGTCCAGTATCGCAAGTGAAAGCTGTCATTGATTCGTCCTGGGCACCACTGGGCGTCGTATAACGTTGATAGGATGTCGTCCACTTTGGGCAGCGGGTATGAGTCGTTGACGGTTATCTCGTCCAGGTGCTTATAATCCACACAAAGTCGTTCATCTCCATCTTTCTTCTTGACTAGCACCACCGGCGACGACCACGGACTGACGGAAAGGCGAATTATAGGCCGGCGAAAATTGGCCGATAGCGATTCAATAGTTTCTTTAGTATTAGTTGTTTTGTAGTCGGCAGGTCCACTTCCCCGAATCGGGCCCATTTGATAGAAGCTGCGCTCGCATCTTCGCATCTGTCGGGTAATACCACTTTCACCGTTTTTAAGTCGCCCAAAACTAGTGTGGGTGGCAGCGTTCTCTCGTGTGCACTTAAATTCGATATCCTTGCAGAGAATTGGCCAGACACTGGGTGGACGACGCCGGGGCTTAACACGATATCGTCGGGCAGCTCTGTGTAGCCGTCTTCCTTCAGTAAGCTTGGTACCGCCGGCTTTATCGGCGCACATTGCAACCTGACATACGTGTCAGAGCGTGGCGCCAAACAGACGGGAGCCATTAAGTATATCGGATTTCATGGCGCTTTGAAGGCGCAGAGTAGGGGCATGGTACCACAGTGGAATCTTAGGTGCATCTTATCAAAGTCGATCACGACTTTGTGTTCTAGCCAAAAATCAGTACCCAGCAGTGTAGGCGTCGAGTCGTACACCAGGACAAATCGATGAATCAGGGGATTGCGCAACACTTGCAACTCTACCATCGTTTCTTGAGTGGAAGTGAGCGTTGACGACGCCTTACCATACATGGTTACCTGGCATGGTGAGGTCCGTATTGGCTGATGCACATCACGCCATTTCAACACCAAGACTGCCGCGCCGGTGTCCACCACTATTGGCAATGGCCTCTGCTGAATGAAAACAATACAATGTAAGCTGTCTTTAGCATTTGGTACGGGTGAATACGTAGCTTGGATAGGATTGCCCGTCCCACGTCGGCTATTTAAAATAGTAGCATCCTTCCTGTTTATTTCGGGGGGGCATTTGGCGCACATGTTTGTTGGAACGGCGACCTTAGTTTCACGAAACAATCTCGCCAGTACAGCTTCTTAGTTCACGCCAGTGTTTTCGTTTCTAACTGAGGGCTCTGTCTACAGTGACTCGTGCAACGGCATAGATGGCTCCAATGTGGCAGGAACGCAATGCTCAAATGTGGCAGACCGCTCAACTTCATTAACGGTGGACACGACACGTCAGAATGGCAAACGTTCCTGGTACTGGTGGTTGAATTTCGGGTCTCTCGCGCTCGGTAGGGGCCAGAATATCCTCGTCATCTCGAACAGCTACTAGCGGCTTCGGTTCCTCGCCTTCACCCTCATCTAGCGCCTCACATCGTTATGCTTGGGGACTCGGCGTCAGTGGGCGACGGATGCGTTCTTAACTGAATTGAGCCTGAGAGCCGCCGGTGCATTAGCTGGTGTTGGAGCTAGAGTAGCTGTATCGTTGAGTTGGGGCGTTATCTACTTCTTCCAATGTTCGCCCCGCGACATTGGCATGCTGCTGTTTTTCGAAGGGTGACTTGCTGTTAGCGATGCCTCTTTTGTGAGCTGGTCGCGACCGCGTCTCCGCCGGCAACGTCGTGGTGTATGAATGTCTCCACTCTCGACCACCTGACTGTGCAAAACCGGCTTACTGTGTGTGCTGCTTGCACTCGCATCGCTTCGTCCAATGCCTCTTGTAGCTGAATCGATTGAATGGATATTACTATTCCCTGTAGCGGATTTTCGCGCATACCGCCAATAAATTGTTGCAAAAGAGTCTGGTCATACATATGTCCGGGCATTCCGCTGAAAGCGCCTTGGTCCAAGCGTTCAGGCGCGGCCGCGCAGATTCAACACCACGAACGAACGAAATTCGCCCCAAGATCCGGTTCGATCGAAAAATGGTAACGAACCTGGGTTAAATTGAGGGACAGGGGGTGATCGCGTCCACGCCGAGCCGTAGGTAGTGGAAGCGGCCCGTGGCAGCGCGCCCCCACGCAGTGCGTTCCGCCGGCGAAACGGGCCCTGGCACCGCTGTGCGCTGTGCACTTATAAAGGAGCCAATCTTTTTATTTACCGCCTCCACTGATTGTGCTATATCAATAATGGATTCGCCGCTATCCTCTGCCATTCTGCTGTTCCTAGCCTGCGTCGATTTCTTAGTCATTTTACTCGTGGTGAGGTTCTTCGCAGTTACCGAACATAACCCCGCAATTGGCCGATCGTCAGGCCGCAGTTAAATCGGCAGAATCACAAAGAAAACAGACGATTATTTCCTTTTGTTTATTTAATTCATGACTTTATTTTTCTCGGTGGCAGCAAAACTTTTAGGCCCTGCTTCTTTTTTTTCTTCCCCCTGAAGTTGGTCGCGTTAGCTTGAAAAAAAAAATTAAGTAAGTAAGTCGTCTCGCCGACTTGGGTATACCATACACCAGTAAAACAAATATTTTAAATTTATAATAGCCAATGCATTTTCGTATTTAAAAAAACTGTTCACATGCTTTTTACAAGCATATCTTAGTATTTCGCTCACTCAAGCATACGAGCACCCTAGCGCCCCCACCAGCCAACGGCCACTTCCGGCCATATGCATAACTTGACTATTTTTATTCCGATTTTGATCAAATTTGGTATTTTGCTTGATATTAGTATAAAATTTAAGTGTGCTAAATTTGATTGCACAAGGTAGAAAATTACGGGAGATAATCGAGATTTTTCAAATTACGGTGGCGGAAGGGGGGCAAATATACATATCAACTATGGTGAAAATCGGTTTTATTTAATTAGGTAGGGGGCATGGCAGAAATTTGAAATAAACTTGTTCACTCTACATACTACACGAGTCTACATACCAAATTTTGTGGCTCTAGCTCTTATAGTCTCCGAGATCTAGGTGTTCATACAGACGGACGGACGGACGGACAGACGGACATGGCTAGATCGTCACGGCTGTTGATGCTGATCAAGAATGTATGTACTTTATGGGGTCGGAAAAGCTTCCTTCTGCTTGTTACATACATTTTGGCGACTTTAATATACCACTTCACGCTATGGGTGTATGGTATGGGGTCGGAAATGCTTCCTTCTGCTTGTTACATACATTTTGGCGACTTTAATATACCACTTCACCCTATGGGTGTATGGTATAAAAACACTATCCCTCCCTGTGGCGCCATTTTTAGTGTGCCCAGCCGCAGAAAGTGGCACCGCTACCTAATGGGGACAGTTCCCCAACCCGAGTTGCCACCCAGGCCGTCTACGTTACAATATTTCACAAAACTTAACGATGTACCGATTATTACGCCAAGATACGACCCTACGCCTCCAGACGAAAAATAATAAATTGTTTAATTAGCTTTACAAACTCGGAATTGTGACGGCGCTATGGATTACCAAAGGTACACAGACTAGACATTCCTCTTAGGCCTATTTGTTCTATGATTAACTCCACCGTCTTATCATCTATGTTAATACTTCACCAACATACTGAAAGCATGACCAAAAATTCTGTATTCAATGTCAAAATGGTGTCTTTTGATGTAGTATAGTTATTTCCTAGTGTCCCCACTGACTTAGCCAGTCATAGAATCCAAATGCAGTGAAATCGAGTCGAACACAAAAATACCAAAGAGACTGTTTTTGGACATTGTGCATTTTTGTATAACGGAAACCAGATGCTTTAGATGTGAGGTCAAGAACTACCTCTTCTTAAAGGAATAACAATGGAATCTCCAGTATCACCTATTATCGCAGACATTATATTGAAGACATTTTGACGACTGTTAAAAATACCAGACAACTAGGCAAACATGAGGACATCGAAGATTAAATGACCATGTTAAATTCACACCATAAGGACATCAAAATCACAATGGAGATGGAAGTGGATGACAAATTACCATTTCTTGACTCGATGGTATGCAGAATTGACCGGATTAAACTAGACTGGTATAAAAAGCCTACAGCGTCTGGAGGAATGATTAACTACCACTCCAAACACCCAAGAAAGATTATAAACACGGCTAGCAATTTTCTCAACAGGGTTTAAGATATGAGCGATGAATTTTTCGACCCGGAAAAACGGATCTGGTGGATACTATGGGATAATGACTTCCCGAGCAAAATTAAAAATGATGATAAAATCACACCGGAGGTCAAAGATTTCAGAGAAGGATGCCACAAGGATCTATAAGTCAGACACAACAAATACATTTTTTACAAATACACAAAACTAAAAAAAATATGCTGGTCAAGAATAATTTAATATATAACATAGCCTGCGGGAGGAGTGATAATGAGCACTGTGATAAAATTTATGGGGAAGGACGAAATCAAAAGTAAAATGAAGTAAGTAAGTCGTCTCGCCGACTTAGGAATACCATATACCTGTATAACAAATATTTCAAGTTTATAATAACAAATGCATTTTGCGTATTTTTAAAAAATTCTGTTCACATGCTTTTTACAAGCGTATGTATGTATCTTAGTATTTCGTTCACTCAAGCATACGAGCACCTTAGTGCCCCCACCAGCCAACGGCCAACTCCGGCCATATGGAAAAACGTTTATATGCATAACTTGGCTATTTTTAGTCAGATTTTGATCAAATTTGGTGTTTTGCTGGATATTACTATCAAATTTAAGTGTGCTAAATTTGGTAGAAAATTACGGGAGATAATCGAGTTTTTTCAAATTACAGGGGCGGAAAGGGGCGTGGCAAAATCTTTACACATAAAAAATGTGCGCATTTACTAAGCAAACATATATACCAACTATGGTGGCTCTAGGTAAAATAGTTTTTGAGAAAATCGGTTTTATTTACTTTGCGGGGGCGGTAGGGGGCAAAATTTAAAAAAAAACCAAATGTGCGCATTTACTTAGCAAATATACATATCATATTTTGTGTCTCTAGTTGCTAGTGTTTAAGAAAATCGGTTTTATTTAATTTTCGGGGCGTTTCCAAAACTTGAAACAAACTCGATAAGTGTACATATTACAAGAGACTACATACCAAATGGTGACTCTAGCTCTTATAGTCTCCAAAACCTAGGTGTTCATACGGACGGACATGGCTAGATCGTCTCGGCTGTTCATGCTGATCAAGAATATATATACTTCATGGGGTCGGAAATGTCTCCTTCTGTGCGTTACAAACATCTGACCAATTTTATAATACCCTCTGCAGGGGTATAAAAATATACAAAATATTGTTTAAACGAAATTTAATGTGTTGGACATTTAATCACATATGTATATAAACAAAATATTCTATATCGAAAATATGGAATATGTGCGTCGCGACGCGTCGATATCAGCCTAGACTTGCTAGGAGGAAAAATAAGAATGCGAGCTTCTGCCAAACTTCAAATTACTATCGCCCAAGAAGCAAACCCAAGAGCTATAGAGAGATTTGGTTTCTATTCGGAGCAACCAATTCGTTACATGTCGAAAGCTTCGAAGTTAGCAATCAAACGATGAGGCAGATCCAATGTTAAGAAATAAGCAGA
Source organism: Drosophila insularis (assembly GCA_018903935.1). Classification (NCBI taxonomy): domain Eukaryota; kingdom Metazoa; phylum Arthropoda; class Insecta; order Diptera; family Drosophilidae; genus Drosophila; species Drosophila insularis. The sequence goes on from JAEIFP010000759.1 coordinate 355,445, forward strand.
CATCGAACGGCTTTGCCCACAGCTGAGATAATTTTGATGATTAATATCAGGATTGCCGAATGTAAGATGCGGTGATATCAGTGTGAGTCATAGTAGAGTCGTCGTCGAAAAGTTGTCAGTTTTAATAAGTTGTAAAGTCGAGAATATATACATATTGCGAACTCTCCCTATCGAAACTATTTGTGTTTACTAGAAAACATTTTTACTTACTTCATCACTAGAAAACATTTTTTGGTTAAACTTTCTTATTTGTTTATTAATAAACTTATGCCGTATACTTTGCATAATAGAATTAGAGCTAAAAAATGTTTAATGAGTCTGAATGAGTAAAATAAGTTGAAAAGTGAAAAGCCAGTTCAGTTGAGCACTAAACGTTGAATTAAACTATTTGCTAGGATTACTTTTTCAGTTCACCTTTCTTATTTGTTTAATACTTAATGATTAATGAGTCTGATTTTTTCACGTGAATTTTAATTACTAACTTCTCACACATCCTTAAAGTAGGATACTGATAACCCTAATAAAGCCGAGTTGATCGTTGTTTTGTTATTATCTGTGCGTTATATAAGTTAAACCATTGTAGCCAAATTTTTCAAATTTAAAAAATTCTAGCGTAAGCTAGGAAAAGAAAAACGCTTAAATTTTTATACCATTGCAAATCGTATTTTAAAATTATTGAGATGCTTGTAACACGGACAAAGAGAGTCTTCCAATCCCATAAAGAGTATATACAAACAAATCCATTTGTCCGTCGGTGCGCATAATTTTTACTTAACTAATTGGAAAGCTATAGGCCTAAAACTTGGTATTTAAGCCACCTAATACGTGTCTCTAGGAAAAGAAAAACGCTTAAATTTTTTGCAAAGGATATTATTATAGTGTTAAGATGCTTGTAACACAGACAAAGAGATGTTTCCGACGCCATAAAGTGTGTGTATTTTAAGCTACCTATTACCTGCGTGAGATAAAGTATTAAAATCGTCAGGATAAGACTACTAAATGATTTGATGCAATATGAAAAACAGGTGAAGGACTTGGACTATCCCTAATGTGATAGCTTTTAATGTAAAAGCTTTCTGAGTGTCGATCACTGATATCCATTTACATATATGTATATTGCACACCATTTCTCACGCAGGCTTCAAAGTTATAAAGTAAGTAAATGTGCTGAATATCTTTGATCCTAAAACATGTTCACCGAACCTTTCACTATGCTGAGAATACCAATTTATACATCCGAAAACGGCGAATATATTATACAATAACACGGAATACTAAGGCTCATTCATAAAAAGAACCTTGCAACAAATAAGTGGGAATAACGGTAAATAAACAGTAAATAAATTATGACAATTACAATGAAAAAGACACTTAAATACATTTAAAAAAAAACATTATTCATGTTTTCGCCGATATTTTTGACGGCAATTCAAAGTATATGTATTCTTGATCAACACGAATTAGAATAGAGATGTCCATACATTTGAATCAATGCGAACTTCTTCCAGACTATATATTGTTTATATCGGGGATGGTATATTTCTTCCTTACGTTTCAAGCTTTTGTCATAAAATTTAATATATGTCAAATTACTTCGGAATAGCGGACAATCACGAAATACCGCTATAGTTGGAGGTATAGTTGGAGTTTTTTATTTTCAAAGGACATAAAAGAGGGGTGCAGAAAAGTCTTATGTTCAGAATTGACAAAATTATAAAATTAAAAAATAAGAGAGGATTGATTTGAGATATAGCAGCATCAGCAGCTATCAGAACTACCCCGCCGATTCGACAAATTCGAACACATCTGAAAACAGAAAATTTTGTGGAAAAACAGATGCGAAACAGAGGAATGTCACGCAGGCGAATCGGCAGCCGAATCATTTTTTCTTCGTAGCAGTATATTGCTTCCATATTACATTCTTTGCCCGAAAATCTACTCGACATATGTATATGTAGTGTCAAGGATATTGCAGAAACTCAATGACAATAAGGCCCGAGAACATAAAAATTAAATCTTTTCTAAGTTGTTCCGTGGACCATCGATATTATTGGAATTATCGGCAATTTCCATTGGAATGGGTAGTTGCCTGGACAAATCGGACACTAAAATGATGATAGCGGTTGAATAGGGAATTTCAAAATTACAACTTAAAAACCCAATCTACAAAATATGAACTGATTTTATTTACAAATCTTATATTTATAATCTTGATTTTATATTCGGAATCTTATGCTCTTGTTTTTAGGAGATCTTATTCTAGTGAGACTCAAACCCAAGTTTTCGGAGGTTCAAAAATTACTATTATTTTAGGTACGGCGTTGGCCACTTGACTTCCTGGCGTTGTGATATTTTGGGTTAGTCTAAGATTACAAGTATTTTTCCACAACAAGTGTGGCTGATTGTAATTCTAGTCATATGCTAGGTTAGTTCTTTGTGACAAAAGTACAGTTGTATTATATTTTGTTTGGTGCATCTGATTTGTTGAGGCCTCTTCAGATGAACACGATGTTTATTCTTAAACAGCGGTAAATACCGGTGATACCTCACTGACCGGATTCACCACTGGGCTCACAAACAATATCAGGTGCTGAAAATTAGGTGTAGATGGGGCATGAGAAAGGTGATTCAGGTGATACACCCCAAGGGTTGCACCTTTTGCGTCACTCGCCCATTGCATTAAAACCGCGTGGAGTTTTTAAAACCAGCCCTAATACTGTCTGAGCTATTTGTAGACCGCCTCATATATTTTCGCGTCTTATTTTTGAGCTTACGGCAAGCATCACATCCAGAATTCAAACCACCACCTTTAGCAAAAGACTCCTTGATTCTACCTGTATAACCTGCACATTTATCGTGAAATGCATTGTCAACCAACCAAGAAAGAATAAAATTATAAGCTTTGCTTAATTAATGGTCCGTGGATTTAACCCTAATTTTATTTTAATCTATTTTATTGTGACTGACAAGATCACATTTGTTTCAGTAGAGTATTTAAGTATTTAGCGTAAAATGTTATATTAAAGTCGCCAAAATGTATATAACAGGCAGAAGGAAGGTCCTCCTATGCTTTTTATATATATATATATGTATATATTCTTGATCAATGTCCGTCTGTTCGTCCGTATGAACACCTAGATCGCGGAGACTATAAAAGCTAGATCCACCAAATTTGGTATGTGGACTCGTATAATATGTACACTTATCGACTTTGCTTCAAATTTTTGCCACGCTCTCTACCGCCCGCGCAAATTAAATAAAATTAAATTTTCTCAAACACTATAGCGACTAAAGAATATGAATTATCGTTCTGTTTGATTAATGTTAAATATATACACATATATCGCTGTCAGTATTTTTAAGTATCGATTGTTAGTATAAAGTCAGTATTTGTAAATATCTATTGTTAGTATAAAGTTAGTATGTGGAAAATATAGAGGCCAGCAATAAGAGGCACAGTTCCCCTCTCAACCTAATCTTCACCCACAACAGGAACGGAGGATATTAATTGGCGCCCAACTAGTGGTCGGACTCCACAACCAATAACAACTAAAACAGCAGCACAGGAGCTGCAACAACCAACAGCAATTAAGATAGCAGCGCGGGAGCTGCGAGTGACTAAGCTTATAAAGAAATTTTTTTTGTGTTAGTTGAATCATGTAAGTAGATACTCTAGCCAAAATTTTTCTTCAAATACAAAAGTCTTAATTTTGTATAAAAATTAGTTAGTACTTGTGAGTATTTTATATTGCAACAGATCATAATTAATAACAATAATCTGAACCAGGTTTCTGAAACACGTGAGAGTGACTGCCTTGAGAATTCTAGTTAGTTTGCTTTTCGCGGCCACTGGCCTGCGCATGTTTCAGTTCAACCAATATAGAACACCTCGCAAGCAGTTACCGACTCAGACTCCGACTGTGACATTCGCATCGGAGCCGCGGCTACAAGATTTCTCACTGCAGTTTCCCCCCCATTAGGTAAAATGGATCCAGATCAGCTTAGGGAAATAAGAAGGTCGGCTGTCAGCAATGCTTTAGCTGAACAGGCCGCTGCAAACGAGCAGAGGGAGCGAGCATTGACTCAAAGAATTAATGAGTTGGCTCAACAAATAGCAGCAGCAAACGTTGCCGCCCCACAAGTAGTAGCATATGCTGCTATAGGAATTAGAAACGACATTCGCTGTGACGAGCCACTAGATGCCGTCAAATGTTTACCTGAGTTTGCAGGAGTATAGGAAGCTTATGTATCTTGGAGGCAGGCAGCATTAGCCGGTTACGAGATCTTCAGACCACATAATGGCAGCTCTCGTCATTACCAGGCTGTTATAATTATAAGAAGCAAGATCAGGGGCCCCGCAGACGCGGTGCTGGCCTCATTTGGTACTGTATTAAATTTTGATGCGATAATAAATCGCCTAGATTTCACATACAGTGACAAGAGACCAATTCATGTGCTCTTTGCAGCAAAGCCCAGAGACTTGCCTTCAGCGCTAGCTCTCGCGCAAGAAGTTGAGTCAAATCATGAAAGGTACACATTCGCGGCTAATTTCGCAAGAAGTCTAGAGGACAAAGAGCGCAAGCCGCATGCAAAAGCGCAGGGTCACCAACAGGAGAGGCATTCGCAACAAGCCGAAACACAAGCTAGCGGTACCAAGAATCCACACTTTAGCAAGCAAAGCAAGGCCCCAGTGCAGACCCCAGAAGAACCCCGCATCCAACAGCACAGGTGGTCAGAGAAATCAGCAAAGATTGAATCACGGCACGCAAGACGCGGGACAGGGAGCAGAGGTGCCTCTAGCGCAGCGACACAAATCAAAATTTACAATTTTTTTATACCCTTGCAGAGGGTATTATAAAATTGGTCAGATGTTTGTAACGCACAGAAGGAGACGTTTCCGACCCTATAAAGTAGATATATTCTTGATCAGCATGAGAAGCTGAGTTAATATAGCCATGTCCGTCTGTCCGTCTGACCGTCTGTCCGTCCGTCTGTGCGTATGCGTTTTACTCAGCCATCATAAGAGCTATCGGGATGAAATTTTTTTTGGGGGCTTTTTATAAAAAATCTCAGATCTCAAATCTGATCGGATATATAGAACACAAGTTACAGCCGATATTAATCGGTTCGGCGTGTAAAAGGGGATGGGGAAGAAGAAGAAGAAATTGAAATGATATTTGAAAGGTTCTGTGCATTAATGAATTGAGATACAGAAAAAGACTATATTATAAAAATATAAAAGTATTATATAAAAAATCTCAGATCTCAAATCTGATCGGATATATAGAACACAAGTTACAGCCGATATTAATCGGTTCGGCTTGCTGCCTACTCGTCATCATCAAATTAATAGAGCACACGCATGCACACATACAGACGCAACGCTACATAAACTATATGTGTATGCGTGCGAATCGCGGCATGCGTGTAAAAGGGGATGGGGAAGAAGAAGAAGAAATTGAAATGATATTTGAAAGGTTCTGTGCATTAATGAATTGAGATACAGAAAAAGACAATATTATAAAAATATAAAAATATTATGGCCATGGACTGCAAGGGTATATAAACTTCGGCACAGCCGATGTTAGCTTCTTTGACATTTAATAGTTAAATATGTAGCAAAATAGTCAGTTGAACAGATTAGGATAAAAAGAACTTTGACTTAACAACTTTAGGTGACAACTTTTAGCAACTTTACGACTTTAACAACTTGAAATACAACTTAAGCAACTTTGGTACACCTTCTACTTATACGTCTGGTCTCTATCGTTCCTTCTGTTGTTTTCTCTTCTTACTACTGATGATGCCACGTTGTCGCACCGCATCCAGGGCTGCCATCTCTTCGGACATATGTACCCATATGACATTACATTCGGTCATCCTGAAAATCATCTGCCTCAGATGATCCTTCGAAATCGCTTTCATTATTGCTTTCCATATAACGCCAAAGCTTAGTGTTGTCTTCACTTGTGGACGTCTGATTTGGACCCCGAAATTCTGCAGATTTTTTTACTTCATACCTACCATTTCTCTTCACTTTGATTATTTCGTATGGACCAATGAATTTAATCGATAGCTTCTTGCCCGATACGAACTGTGTAACTTTAATAGCTACTAGAACGCCCAACTGATAACCGTGGCATACCTTGCATGTCTGGTCGTAATGGTGCTTGTATCTGGTCTGTGCCTCTAGGATTACTTTTTCAGTTCACCTTTCTTATTTGTTTAATACTTAATGATTAATGAGTCTGATTTTTTCACGTGAATTTTAATTACTAACTTCTCACACATCCTTAAAGTAGGATACTGATAACCCTAATAAAGCCGAGTTGATCGTTGTTTTGTTATTATCTGTGCGTTATATAAGTTAAACCATTGTAGCCAAATTTTTCAAATTTAAAAAATTCTAGCGTAAGCTAGGAAAAGAAAAACGCTTAAATTTTTATACCATTGCAAATCGTATTTTAAAATTATTGAGATGCTTGTAGCACAGACAAAGAGAGTCTTCCAATCCCATAAAGAGTATATACAAACAAATCCATTTGTCCGTCGGTGCGCATAATTTTTACTTAACTAATTGGAAAGCTATAGGCCCAAAACTTGGTATTTAAGCCACCTAATACGTGTCTCTAGGAAAAGAAAAACGCTTAAATTTTTTGCAAAGGATATTATTATAGTGTTAAGATGCTTGTAACACAGACAAAGAGATGTTTCCGACGCCATAAAGTGTGTGTATTTTAAGCTACCTATTACCTGCGTGAGATAAAGTATTAAAATCGTCAGGATAAGACTACTAAATGATTTGATGCAATATGAAAAACAGGTGAAGGACTTGGACTATCCCTAATGTGATAGCTTTTAATGTAAAAGCTTTCTGAGTGTCGATCACTGATATCCATTTACATATATGTATATTGCACACCATTTCTCACGCAGGCTTCAAAGTTATAAAGTAAGTAAATGTGCTGAATATCTTTGATCCTAAAACATGTTCACCGAACCTTTCACTATGCTGAGAATACCAATTTATACATCCGAAAACGGCGAATATATTATACAATAACACGGAATACTAAGGCTCATTCATAAAAAGAACCTTGCATCAAATAAGTGGGAATAACGGTAAATAAACAGTAAATAAATTATGACAATTACAATGAAAAAGACACTCAAATACATTTAAAAAAAACATTATTCATGTTTTCGCCGATATTTTTGACGGCAATTCAAAGTATATGTATTCTTGATCAACACGAATTAGAATAGAGATGTCCATCCATTTGAATCAATGCGAACTTCTTCCAGACTATATATTGTTTATATCGGGGATGGTATATTTCTTCCTTACGTTTCAAGCTTTTGTCATAAAATTTAATATATGTCAAATTACTTCGGAATAGCGGACAATCACGAAATACCGCTATAGTTGGAGGTATAGTTGGAGTTTTTTATTTTCAAAGGACATAAAAGAGGGGTGCAGAAAAGTCTTATGTTCAGAATTGACAAAATTATAAAATTAAAAAATAAGAGAGGATTGATTTGAGATATAGCAGCATCAGCAGCTATCAGAACTACCCCGCCGATTCGACAAATTCGAACACATCTGAAAACAGAAAATTTTGTGGAAAAACAGATGCGAAACAGAGGAATGTCACGCAGGCGAATCGGCAGCCGAATCATTTTTTTCTTCGTAGCAGTATATTGCTTCCATATTACATTCTTTGCCCGAAAATCTACTCGACATATGTATATGTAGTGTCAAGGATATTGCAGAAACTCAATGACAATAAGGCCCGAGAACATAAAAATTAAATCTTTTCTAAGTTGTTCCGTGGACCATCGATATTATTGGAATTATCGGCAATTTCCATTGGAATGGGTAGTTGCCTGGACAAATCGGACACTAAAATGATGATAGCGGTTGAATAGGGAATTTCAAAATTACAACTTAAAAACCCAATCTACAAAATATGAACTGATTTTATTTACAAATCTTATATTTATAATCTTGATTTTATATTCGGAATCTTATGCTCTTGTTTTTAGGAGATCTTATTCCAGTGAGACTCAAACCCAAGTTTTCGGAGGTTCAAAAATTATTATTATTTTAGGTACGGCGTTGGCCACTTGACTTCCTGGCGTTGTGATATTTTGGGTTAGTCTAAGATTACAAGTATTTTTCCACAACAAGTGTGGCTGATTGTAATTCTAGTCATATGCTAGGTTAGTTCTTTGTGACAAAAGTACAGTTGTATTATATTTTGTTTGGTGCATCTGATTTGTTGAGGCCTCTTCAGATAAACACGATGTTTATTCTTAAACAGCGGTAAATACCGGTGATACCTCACTGACCGGATTCACCACTGGGCTCACAAACAATATCAGGTGCTGAAAATTAGGTGTAGATGGGGCATGAGAAAGTTTGCGGACGGACAGATGCGCTGGCGGATCAGGTGATACACCCCAAGGGTTGCACCTTTTGCGTCACTCGCCCATTGCATTAAAACCGCGTGGAGTTTTTAAAACCAGCCCTAATACTGTCTGAGCTATTTGTAGACCGCCTCATATATTTTCGCGTCTTATTTTTGAGCTTACGGCAAGCATCACATCCAGAATTCAAACCACCACCTTTAGCAAAAGACTCCTTGATTCTACCTGTATAACCTGCACATTTATCGTGAAATGCATTGTCAACCAACCAAGAAAGAATAAAATTATAAGCTTTGCTTAATTAATGGTCCGTGGATTTAACCCTAATTTTATTTTAATCTATTTAATTGTGACTGACAAGATCACATTTGTTTCAGTAGAGTATTTAAGTATTTAGCGTAAAATGTTATATTAAAGTCGCCAAAATGTATATAACAGGCAGAAGGAAGGTCCTCCTAGGCTTTTTATATATATATATGTATATATTCTTGATCAATGTCCGTCTGTTCGTCCGTATGAACACCTAGATCGCGGAGACTATAAAAGCTAGATCCACCAAATTTGGTATGTGGACTCGTATAATATGTACACTTATCGACTTTGTTTCAAATTTTTGCCACGCTCTCTACCGCCCGCGCAAATTAAATAAAATTAAATTTTCTCAAACACTATAGCGACTAAAGAATCTGAATTATCGTTCTGTTTGATTAATGTTAAATATATACACATATATCGCTGTCAGTATTTTTAAGTATCGATTGTTAGTATAAAGTCAGTATTTGTAAATATCTATTGTTAGTATAAAGTTAGTATGTGGAAAATATAGAGGCCAGCAATAAGAGGCACAGTTCCCCTCTCAACCTATTCTTCACCCACAACAGGAAAGGAGGATATTAATTGGCGCCCAACTAGTGGTCGGACTCCACAACCAATAACAACTAAAACAGCAGCACAGGAGCTGCAACAACCAACAGCAATTAAGATAGCAGCGCGGGAGCTGCGAGTGACTAAGCTTATAAAGAAATTTTTTTTGTGTTAGTTGAATCATGTAAGTAGATACTCTAGCCAAAATTTTTCTTCAAATACAAAAGTCTTAATTTGGTATAAAAATTAGTTAGTACTTGTGAGTATTTTATATTGCAACAGATCATAATTAATAACAATAATCTGAACCAGGTTTCTGAAACACGTGAGAGTGACTGCCTTGAGAATTCTAGTTAGTTTGCTTTTCGCGGCCACTGGCCTGCGCATGTTTCAGTTCAACCAATATAGAACACCTCGCAAGCAGTTACCGACTCAGACTCCGACTGTGACATTCGCATCGGAGCCGCGGCTACAAGATTTCTCACTGCAGTTTCCCCCCCATTAGGTAAAATGGATCCAGATCAGCTTAGGGAAATAAGAAGGTCGGCTGTCAGCAATGCTTTAGCTGAACAGGCCGCTGCAAACGAGCAGAGGGAGCGAGCATTGACTCAAAGAATTAATGAGTTGGCTCAACAAATAGCAGCAGCAAACGTTGCCGCCCCACAAGTAGTAGCATATGCTGCTATAGGAATTAGAAACGACATTCGCTGTGACGAGCCACTAGATGCCGTCAAATGTTTACCTGAGTTTGCAGGAGTATAGGAAGCTTAGGAATCTTGGAGGCAGGCAGCATTAGCCGGTTACGAGATCTTCAGACCACATAATGGCAGCTCTCGTCATTACCAGGCTGTTATAATTATAAGAAGCAAGATCAGGGGCCCCGCAGACGCGGTGCTGGCCTCATTTGGTACTGTATTAAATTTTGATGCGATAATAAATCGCCTAGATTTCACATACAGTGACAAGAGACCAATTCATGTGCTCTTTGCAGCAAAGCCCAGAGACTTGCCTTCAGCGCTAGCTCTCGCGCAAGAAGTTGAGTCAAATCATGAAAGGTACACATTCGCGGCTAATTTCGCAAGAAGTCTAGAGGACAAAGAGCGCAAGCCGCATGCAAAAGCGCAGGGTCACCAACAGGAGAGGCATTCGCAACAAGCCGAAACACAAGCTAGCGGTACCAAGAATCCACACTTTAGCAAGCAAAGCAAGGCCCCAGTGCAGACCCCAGAAGAACCCCGCATCCAACCGCACAGGTGGTCAGAGAAATCAGCAAAGATTGAATCACGGCACGCAAGACGCGGGACAGGGAGCAGAGGTGCCTCTAGCGCAGCGGCACAAATCAAAATTTACAATTTTTTTATACCCTTGCAGAGGGTATTATAAAATTGGTCAGATGTTTGTAACGATGTTTGTAAGCTACCTATTACCTGCGTGAGATAAAGTATTAAAATCGTCAGGATAAGACTACTAAATGATTTGATGCAATATGAAAAACAGGTGAAGGACTTGGACTATCCCTAATGTGATAGCTTTTAATGTAAAAGCTTTCTGAGTGTCGATCACTGATATCCATTTACATATATGTATATTGCACACCATTTCTCACGCAGGCTTCAAAGTTATAAAGTAAGTAAATGTGCTGAATATCTTTGATCCTAAAACATGTTCACCGAACCTTTCACTATGCTGAGAATACCAATTTATACATCCGAAAACGGCGAATATATTATACAATAACACGGAATACTAAGGCTCATTCATAAAAAGAACCTTGCATCAAATAAGTGGGAATAACGGTAAATAAACAGTAAATAAATTATGACAATTACAATGAAAAAGACACTCAAATACATTTAAAAAAAAACATTATTCATGTTTTCGCCGATATTTTTGACGGCAATTCAAAGTATATGTATTCTTGATCAACACGAATTAGAATAGAGATGTCCATCCATTTGAATCAATGCGAACTTCTTCCAGACTATATATTGTTTATATCGGGGATGGTATATTTCTTCCTTACGTTTCAAGCTTTTGTCATAAAATTTAATATATGTCAAATTACTTCGGAATAGCGGACAATCACGAAATACCGCTATAGTTGGAGGTATAGTTGGAGTTTTTTATTTTCAAAGGACATAAAAGAGGGGTGCAGAAAAGTCTTATGTTCAGAATTGACAAAATTATAAAATTAAAAAATAAGAGAGGATTGATTGATTTGAGATATAGCAGCATCAGCAGCTATCAGAACTACCCCGCCGATTCGACAAATTCGAACACATCTGAAAACAGAAACTTTTGTGGAAAAACAGATGCGAAACAGAGGAATGTCACGCAGGCGAATCGGCAGCCGAATCATTTTTTCTTCGTAGAAGTATATTGCTTCCATATTACATTCTTTGCCCGAAAATCTACTCGACATATGTATATGTAGTGTCAAGGATATTGCAGAAACTCAATGACAATAAGGCCCGAGAACATAAAAATTAAATCTTTTCCAAGTTGTTCCGTGGACCATCGATATTATTGGAATTATCGGCAATTTCCATTGGAATGGGTAGTTGCCTGGACAAATCGGACACTAAAATGATGATAGCGGTTGAATAGGGAATTTCAAAATTACAACTTAAAAACCCAATCTACAAAATATGAACTGATTTTATTTACAAATCTTATATTTATAATCTTGATTTTATATTCGGAATCTTATGCTCTTGTTTTTAGGAGATCTTATTCTAGTGAGACTCAAACCCAAGTTTTCGGAGGTTCAAAAATTATTATTATTTTAGGTACGGCGTTGGCCACTTGACTTCCTGGCGTTGTGATATTTTGGGTTAGTCTAAGATTACAAGTATTTTTCCACAACAAGTGTGGCTGATTGTAATTCTAGTCATATGCTAGGTTAGTTCTTTGTGACAAAAGTACAGTTGTATTATATTTTGTTTGGTGCATCTGATTTGTTGAGGCCTCTTCAGATAAACACGATGTTTATTCTTAAACAGCGGTAAATACCGGTGATACCTCACTGACCGGATTCACCACTGGGCTCACAAACAATATCAGGTGCTGAAAATTAGGTGTAGATGGGGCATGAGAAAGTTTGCGGACGGACAGATGCGCTGGCGGATCAGGTGATACACCCCAAGGGTTGCACCTTTTGCGTCACTCGCCCATTGCATTAAAACCGCGTGGAGTTTTTAAAACCAGCCCTAATACTGTCTGAGCTATTTGTAGACCGCCTCATATATTTTCGCGTCTTATTTTTGAGCTTACGGCAAGCATCACATCCAGAATTCAAACCACCACCTTTAGCAAAAGACTCCTTGATTCTACCTGTATAACCTGCACATTTATCGTGAAATGCATTGTCAACCAACCAAGAAAGAATAAAATTATAAGCTTTGCTTAATTAATGGTCCGTGGATTTAACCCTAATTTTATTTTAATCTATTTAATTGTGACTGACAAGATCACATTTGTTTCAGTAGAGTATTTAAGTATTTAGCGTAAAATGTTATATTAAAGTCGCCAAAATGTATATAACAGGCAGAAGGAAGGTCCTCCTAGGCTTTTTATATATATATATGTATATATTCTTGATCAATGTCCGTCTGTTCGTCCGTATGAACACCTAGATCGCGGAGACTATAAAAGCTAGATCCACCAAATTTGGTATGTGGACTCGTATAATATGTACACTTATCGACTTTGTTTCAAATTTTTGCCACGCTCTCTACCGCCCGCGCAAATTAAATAAAATTAAATTTTCTCAAACACTATAGCGACTAAAGAATCTGAATTATCGTTCTGTTTGATTAATGTTAAATATATACACATATATCGCTGTCAGTATTTTTAAGTATCGATTGTTAGTATAAAGTCGGTATTTGTAAATATCTATTGTTAGTATAAAGTTAGTATGTGGAAAATATAGAGGCCAGCAATAAGAGGCACAGTTCCCCTCTCAACCTAATCTTCACCCACAACAGGAAAGGAGGATATTAATTGGCGCCCAACTAGTGGTCGGACTCCACAACCAATAACAACTAAAACAGCAGCACAGGAGCTGCAACAACCAACAGCAATTAAGATAGCAGCGCGGGAGCTGCGAGTGACTAAGCTTATAAAGAAATTTTTTTTGTGCTAGTTGAATCATGTAAGTAGATACTCTAGCCAAAATTTTTCTTCAAATACAAAAGTCTTAATTTTGTATAAAAATTAGTTAGTACTTGTGAGTATTTTATATTGCAACAGATCATAATTAATAACAATAATCTGAACCAGGTTTCTGAAACACGTGAGAGTGACTGCCTTGAGAATTCTAGTTAGTTTGCTTTTCGCGGCCACTGGCCTGCGCATGTTTCAGTTCAACCAATATAGAACACCTCGCAAGCAGTTACCGACTCAGACTCCGACTGTGACATTCGCATCGGAGCCGCGGCTACAAGATTTCTCACTGCAGTTTCCCCCCCCATTAGGTAAAATGGATCCAGATCAGCTTAGGGAAATAAGAAGGTCGGCTGTCAGCAATGCTTTAGCTGAACAGGCCGCTGCAAACGAGCAGAGGGAGCGAGCATTGACTCAAAGAATTAATGAGTTGGCTCAACAAAAAGCAGCAGCAAACGTTGCCGCCCCACAAGTAGTAGCATATGCTGCTATAGGAATTAGAAACGACATTCGCTGTGACGAGCCACTAGATGCCGTCAAATGTTTACCTGAGTTTGCAGGAGTATAGGAAGCTTAGGAATCTTGGAGGCAGGCAGCATTAGCCGGTTACGAGATCTTCAGACCACATAATGGCAGCTCTCGTCATTACCAGGCTGTTATAATTATAAGAAGCAAGATCAGGGGCCCCGCAGACGCGGTGCTGGCCTCATTTGGTACTGTATTAAATTTTGATGCGATAATAAATCGCCTAGATTTCACATACAGTGACAAGAGACCAATTCATGTGCTCTTTGCAGCAAAGCCCAGAGACTTGCCTTCAGCGCTAGCTCTCGCGCAAGAAGTTGAGTCAAATCATGAAAGGTACACATTCGCGGCTAATTTCGCAAGAAGTCTAGAGGACAAAGAGCGCAAGCCGCATGCAAAAGCGCAGGGTCACCAACAGGAGAGGCATTCGCAACAAGCCGAAACACAAGCTAGCGGTACCAAGAATCCACACTTTAGCAAGCAAAGCAAGGCCCCAGTGCAGACCCCAGAAGAACCCCGCATCCAACCGCACAGGTGGTCAGAGAAATCAGCAAAGATTGAATCACGGCACGCAAGACGCGGGACAGGGAGCAGAGGTGCCTCTAGCGCAGCGGCACAAATCAAAATTTACAATTTTTTTATACCCTTGCAGAGGGTATTATAAAATTGGTCAGATGTTTGTAACGATGTTTGTAAGCTACCTATTACCTGCGTGAGATAAAGTATTAAAATCGTCAGGATAAGACTACTAAATGATTTGATGCAATATGAAAAACAGGTGAAGGACTTGGACTATCCCTAATGTGATAGCTTTTAATGTAAAAGCTTTCTGAGTGTCGATCACTGATATCCATTTACATATATGTATATTGCACACCATTTCTCACGCAGGCTTCAAAGTTATAAAGTAAGTAAATGTGCTGAATATCTTTGATCCTAAAACATGTTCACCGAACCTTTCACTATGCTGAGAATACCAATTTATACATCCGAAAACGGCGAATATATTATACAATAACACGGAATACTAAGGCTCATTCATAAAAAGAACCTTGCATCAAATAAGTGGGAATAACGGTAAATAAACAGTAAATAAATTATGACAATTACAATGAAAAAGACACTCAAATACATTTAAAAAAAAACATTATTCATGTTTTCGCCGATATTTTTGACGGCAATTCAAAGTATATGTATTCTTGATCAACACGAATTAGAATAGAGATGTCCATCCATTTGAATCAATGCGAACTTCTTCCAGACTATATATTGTTTATATCGGGGATGGTATATTTCTTCCTTACGTTTCAAGCTTTTGTCATAAAATTTAATATATGTCAAATTACTTCGGAATAGCGGACAATCACGAAATACCGCTATAGTTGGAGGTATAGTTGGAGTTTTTTATTTTCAAAGGACATAAAAGAGGGGTGCAGAAAAGTCTTATGTTCAGAATTGACAAAATTATAAAATTAAAAAATAAGAGAGGATTGATTGATTTGAGATATAGCAGCATCAGCAGCTATCAGAACTACCCCGCCGATTCGACAAATTCGAACACATCTGAAAACAGAAACTTTTGTGGAAAAACAGATGCGAAACAGAGGAATGTCACGCAGGCGAATCGGCAGCCGAATCATTTTTTCTTCGTAGAAGTATATTGCTTCCATATTACATTCTTTGCCCGAAAATCTACTCGACATATGTATATGTAGTGTCAAGGATATTGCAGAAACTCAATGACAATAAGGCCCGAGAACATAAAAATTAAATCTTTTCCAAGTTGTTCCGTGGACCATCGATATTATTGGAATTATCGGCAATTTCCATTGGAATGGGTAGTTGCCTGGACAAATCGGACACTAAAATGATGATAGCGGTTGAATAGGGAATTTCAAAATTACAACTTAAAAACCCAATCTACAAAATATGAACTGATTTTATTTACAAATCTTATATTTATAATCTTGATTTTATATTCGGAATCTTATGCTCTTGTTTTTAGGAGATCTTATTCTAGTGAGACTCAAACCCAAGTTTTCGGAGGTTCAAAAATTATTATTATTTTAGGTACGGCGTTGGCCACTTGACTTCCTGGCGTTGTGATATTTTGGGTTAGTCTAAGATTACAAGTATTTTTCCACAACAAGTGTGGCTGATTGTAATTCTAGTCATATGCTAGGTTAGTTCTTTGTGACAAAAGTACAGTTGTATTATATTTTGTTTGGTGCATCTGATTTGTTGAGGCCTCTTCAGATGAACACGATGTTTATTCTTAAACAGCGGTAAATACCGGTGATACCTCACTGACCGGATTCACCACTGGGCTCACAAACGATATCAGGTGCTGAAAATTAGGTGTAGATGGGGCATGAGAAAGTTTGCGGACGGACAGATGCGCTGGCGGATCAGGTGATACACCCCAAGGGTTGCACCTTTTGCGTCACTCGCCCATTGCATTAAAAAAGCGTGGAATTTTTAAAAACCAGCCCTAATACTGTCTGAGCTATTTGTAGACCGCCTCATATATTTTCGCGTCTTATTTTTGAGCTTACGGCAAGCATCACATCCAGAATTCAAACCACCACCTTTAGCAAAAGACTCCTTGATTCTACCTGTATAACCTGCACATTTATCGTGAAATGCATTGTCAACCAACCAAGAAAGAATAAAATTATAAGCTTTGCTTAATTAATGGTCCGTGGATTTAACCCTAATTTTATTTTAATCTATTTAATTGTGACTGACAAGATCACATTTGTTTCAGTAGAGTATTTAAGTATTTAGCGTAAAATGTTATATTAAAGTCGCCAAAATGTATATAACAGGCAGAAGCTTCCGTCCTCCTATGCTTTTTATATATATATATGTATATATTCTTGATAAATGTCCGTCTCTTCGTCCGTATGAACACCTAGATCGCGGAGACTATAAAAGCTAGATCCACCAAATTTGGTATGTGGACTCGTATAATATGTACACTTATCGACTTTGTTTCAAATTTTTGCCACGCTCTCTACCGCCCGCGCAAATTAAATAAAATTAAATTTTCTCAAACACTATAGCGACTAAAGAATATGAATTATCGTTCTGTTTGATTAATGTTAAATATATACACATATATCGCTGTCAGTATTTTTAAGTATCGATTGTTAGTATAAAGTCAGTATTTGTAAATATCTATTGTTAGTATAAAGTTAGTATGTGGAAAATATAGAGGCCAGCAATAAGAGGCACAGTTCCCCTCTCAACCTAATCTTCACCCACAACAGGAAAGGAGGATATTAATTGGCGCCCAACTAGTGGTCGGACTCCACAACCAATAACAACTAAAACAGCAGCACAGGAGCTGCAACAACCAACAGCAATTAAGATAGCAGCGCGGGAGCTGCGAGTGACTAAGCTTATAAAGAAATTTTTTTGTGTTAGTTGAATCATGTAAGTAGATACTCTAGCCAAAATTTTTCTTCAAATACAAAAGTCTTAATTTTGTATAAAAATTAGTTAGTACTTGTGAGTATTTTATATTGCAACAGATCATAATTAATAACAATAATCTGAACCAGGTTTCTGAAACACGTGAGAGTGACTGCCTTGAGAATTCTAGTTAGTTTGCTTTTCGCGGCCACTGGCCTGCGCATGTTTCAGTTCAACCAATATAGAACACCTCGCAAGCAGTTACCGACTCAGACTCCGACTGTGACATTCGCATCGGAGCCGCGGCTACAAGATTTCTCACTGCAGTTTCCCCCCCATTAGGTAAAATGGATCCAGATCAGCTTAGGGAAATAAGAAGGTCGGCTGTCAGCAATGCTTTAGCTGAACAGGCCGCTGCAAACGAGCAGAGGGAGGCGAGCATTGACTCAAAGAATTAATGAGTTGGCTCAACAAATAGCAGCAGCAAACGTTGCCGCCCCACAAGTAGTAGCATATGCTGCTATAGGAATTAGAAACGACATTCGCTGTGACGAGCCACTAGATGCCGTCAAATGTTTACCTGAGTTTGCAGGAGTATAGGAAGCTTAGGAATCTTGGAGGCAGGCAGCATTAGCCGGTTACGAGATCTTCAGACCACATAATGGCAGCTCTCGTCATTACCAGGCTGTTATAATTATAAGAAGCAAGATCAGGGGCCCCGCAGACGCGGTGCTGGCCTCATTTGGTACTGTATTAAATTTTGATGCGATAATAAATCGCCTAGATTTCACATACAGTGACAAGAGACCAATTCATGTGCTCTTTGCAGCAAAGCCCAGAGACTTGCCTTCAGCGCTAGCTCTCGCGCAAGAAGTTGAGTCAAATCATGAAAGGTACACATTCGCGGCTAATTTCGCAAGAAGTCTAGAGTACAAAGAGCGCAAGCCGCATGCAAAAGCGCAGGGTCACCAACAGGAGAGGCATTCGCAACAAGCCGAAACACAAGCTAGCGGTACCAAGAATCCACACTTTAGCAAGCAAAGCAAGGCCCCAGTGCAGACCCCAGAAGCACCCCGCATCCAACCGCACAGGTGGTCAGAGAAATCAGCAAAGATTGAATCACGGCACGCAAGACGCGGGACAGGGAGCAGAGGTGCCTCTAGCGCAGCGGCACAAATCAAAATTTACAATTTTTTTATACCCTTGCAGAGGGTATTATAAAATTGGTCAGATGTTTGTAACGCACAGAAGGAGACGTTTCCGACCCTATAAAGTAGATATATTCTTGATCAGCATGAGAAGCTGAGTTAATATAGCCATGTCCGTCTGTCCGTCTGACCGTCTGTCCGTCCGTCTGTGCGTATGCGTTTTACTCAGCCATCATAAGAGCTATCGGGATGAAATTTTTTTTGGGGGCTTTTTATTACCTGGGAAAAATTTACCAATATGATAGTATTATATAAAAAATCTCAGATCTCAAATCTGATCGGATATATAGAACACAAGTTACAGCCGATATTAATCGGTTCGGCTTGCTGCCTACTACGTCATCATCAAATTAATAGAGCACACGCATGCACACATACAGACGCAACGCTACATAAACTATATGTGTATGCGTGCGAATCGCGGCATGCGTGTAAAAGGGGATGGGGAAGAAGAAGAAGAAATTGAAATGATATTTGAAGGTTCTGTGCATTAATGAATTGAGATACAGAAAAAGACAATATTATAAAAATATAAAAATATTATGGCCATGGACTGCAAGGGTATATAAACTTCGGCTCAGCCGATGTTAGCTTCTTTGACATTTAATAGTTAAATATGTAGCAAAATAGTCAGTTGAACAGATTAGGATAAAAAGAACTTTGACTTAACAACTTTAGGTGACAACTTTTAGCAACTTTACGACTTTAACAACTTGAAATACAACTTAAGCAACTTTGGTACACCTTCTACTTATACGTCTGGTCTCTATCGTTCCTTCTGTCGTTTTCTCTTCTTACTACTGATGATGCCACGTTGTCGCACCGCATCCAGGGCTGCCATCTCTTCGGACATATGTACCCATATGACATTACATTCGGTCATCCTGAAAATTTCATTATTGCTTTCCATATAACGCCAAAGCTTAGTGTTGTCTTCACTTGTGGACGTCTGATTTGGACCCCGAAATTCTTTTTTTTGACTTCATACCTACCATTTCTCTTTACTTTGATTATTTCGTATGGACCAATGAATTTATTCGATAGCTTCTTGCCCGATACGAACTGTGTAACTTTAATAGCTACTAGATCGCCCAACTGATAACCGTGGCATACCTTGCATGTCTGGTCGTAATGGTGCTTGTATCTGGTCTGTGCCTCTAGTATTTGTTGTCTTGCTTCTGCTCTTATTTGGTTTCGCTCATTATGAAGTCCATCTAGTAGTTTTTCTTCTAGAATTCTTTGTAACTCGAGATCTGATTCATTTCTCATTTTTAATCCGAATATGACTTAAAAGGGTGTAAACTTGGTCGACGAGTGAACATTTGAGTTTATAGTACGTTGCACCTGTGCGGTGTACCTGTACTACTTCTGAGGCTCTGCAGCTGACATCCTATACAGAAAGTAGGACTCTGTTGACCATCTCCATTTGTCCATTTCCTATTGCAACTACTGTAGTTGTTCCGACGTGTTAGATCTTATGGTTTGTACAAAATTCCTTAAAATGTTTAGACGTTAATGCTGCACCTCTATCGCTGATGATACGACGTGGATTTCCAAAAATTGTACCCAATCAGTCCAGTGTTTAACAACTTCCGAGGCATCTGTTTTCATCATTATTTTGTGCTCTTAGCATCTGTGCGTGTACTTCCGTTGTGACAATCATTACTAGAAAGTGACTCAAGCTATCGACGTGCTTCATCCTATCGCCGGCACGATGTTCTATTTTACACGAAAAATCTTTTAAGTGCATCAACCACTGTACGACTTGTCGGGGCATATCCTTTTTCGTCGCTGTCATTTTGAAAGTTGCACAATCTGTTACCAGAACAAACTCGATCCCCATCAAATAATGACGCAACTTCTTCTAAGCTATATATGCTGCCTTTACCTCTAGAAAATAACTGTGTAACTTTTCCTCCTGATCGCTTGTTTCTTGCTCCAAGAAAATACAGTGTGCCACTTGTCATCATGTTGCTGTAAGAGCGTAGCACCAAATCCACTCTTTGATGCATTTACATGTAATTGCGTTTTAGCTGAGTGTTTGAAAATTTTCAGAACTAGTTCATTCATGAGACTTTCTTTTAATTTTTCCATCGCTTTTATTTGAGTACTCTCCATTCTAAACTCTGCATCTTGTTTTTAGCAACGTGGATAATCACGTATGAATTTTCTATAGTAGCCTGTTAGTCCTAAAAATACATAGTTATATGTATAATGCGAAATAACTGATAAACTTGGTATTATCTTCTTTCATCAGTCCAAAAAATATTAATAATATTGTCCTGATGTCATGGAATCTAAATAAGGAATAAGGACATAAAAATATACCTAATCCATTACACTCTACTAATCTATATACATAAAAGAAGAAAGAGTTCAAACACTTATAACCCGAGATCTGCTGGACCAATTTTCATGGTTTTTGATTTGTTGTATTTGTCTCCGCCCCGAATAGCAGGATACATCTTAATAAAACAGCCAATTTCTTTTCCCTATACAAACGTTTTCAGACAGTCAACTTTTGTTTTAATGTCATTGTAGTGCTCTGTAATATGCTATGTGAATATTGTGTTTTGTGTAGTAACATAATAGAAATTCGAATATCGTGGTTTGTGCAGTGTTTAGTAACCCATATAATCAAACCAAACCAATTAGCAATCTATTCATTATGCCACGTCCTAGAAGATCTAATCTTTCCCAGCGGAGCCGTAATGCAATTAGGCTACGGAACCACGCGAGTCGATTACCCGATGAACAAGGAGAAATTATACGAGAAAAGCGCCGCGTTAGTATTCAACGAAGAAAGGCAGCCCGTGAAACGGCAAGAAGAAATTGTTCAAGTATTGATTTGAATCGAGCAGCGTTTTGATATGATTGCACCATCGACTACTCCTTGCATCGTTTAGTTTGCATTGGCCCAATGGACGTTGTTTGCCAGCATTGTGGAGCATTGAAGTTTGCTGGTGAAACGCCCAGTTTGTGCTGCCTTAGTGGTAAATTGACATTGCCACCAGAGCCATTGCGTTTCCTGCTTTATGGCGAAACACTAGAATCACGACATTTTCTAGCGAACACTCAAAAATACAATACCTGTTTCCAAGTAACTTCATTTGAGGCGGAAATTCGAAAATCTAACTATACCTATGGCTTTGAATTTAAAGATTCAAGGCCAGATTTGCCATCGCATTGGATCATTGGCCGGCGTCAACACAACTACGAAAAGAGCAATTCTCCAAGATTTGCAGAAAATGCTTCATGAACATCATGCATTGGTCAGGGTGTTCAAGACTGCTTTAGAGTGCATGCCAAGTAATGACTATAAAGTTGTAATCAGAGCAGATAAAAGACCAGCTGGAACACATGAACGCACATCTAATGCTCCAACAATCGATGAAGTGGCAATCCTGATTGTTGGTGAAAACTTGGAAGCACGTGATATTGTGTTTACACGACGCAATACAGGGCAACTACAAAGAATATATGAAACACACCGTTCCTATGACGCGTTACAATACCCACTGATGTTTTGGCAAGGAGATGATGGATATCACTTTAATATCAAAATGATTAATCCATTGAATGGTAAGATAAATATCATTGTTTTCATTTCAACTTGATAAACATTTTATTCTGTTTACTTTTGGTTCAAAAAAAAGATATCACTCTTAATACTGTATTTGTTTCAGGTGAGGAAACTACCAAGAAGCTTAGTTCAATGAATTATTACGCATATCGTTCGATGATTCTTGAAAATTGTGATTTTGTCGACTGCTTCAACAATACTGCGTTGACATGTACGTTAAAAACGTGCATTCGGAAGTGTATATTCAAATACGCGATGCAATAAGCACAGAAGGAGACTCAGAAAATGTTGGTGGATTGACTATTTTACCAGCGAAATACACAGGTAGCCTGCGTCATAAGCATTAGTATGCGCGAGATGCAATGACATATTTTCGTCATTATGGTCGGCCAGATCTATTCATAACATTTACATGTAATCCGAAATGGATGGAGATTATTCAATTGCTGCTTCGCGGATAAACATCAAGTGATCGTCACGAGATCACCGCACGGGTTTTTAAGCAAAAAATTTGGTCACTAATAAATTACATTGTTAAGCAACACGTCTTTGGGATTACTTGATGCTGGATGTATTAAAATGGAATGGCAAAAACGAGGCCTACCGCATGCTCACATTCTAATTTGGTTAGTAGACAGAATTCGGCCAGATCAAATGCCCTTGGAGTTTAAACGAATTCAATTCCCGATTCGTCTTGCCTTCGCCATGACGATCAACAAATCACAGGGCCAATCCTTGACTATTTGTGGCCTCAATCTAGAAAATGCGTGCTTTTCTCATGGTCAATTGTACATGGCATACTCACGCGTCGGCAAACCATCTGCATTATTTGTTCTTGCACCTGACCAAAAAACGAAGAATGTCGTTTACCACAAGGTGCTTGAATGCAAAGTTAAAAGGTAACACGATATTATTTGACCGTTAGGCGGTAGGAAGTTCGCCGGGATTGCTAGTATAACTATATATAATCTTGATCGACGAGACGTTCAGCGCATACACCTCTTAAACCTTTAAATTTTTCATGTTGGCTTGTATATAGTGCTCGGGTTGTATATCTCCGATTCATCCGGATGGGATAAAGAAAAAATTGAGTTTGCTGCATAACGAATTATAGTTGCACTACAGCCACAGTAGTGGCAAAGTTTTTGGGACATACAGTTTATCTTCTTTTAATTCAGATTTTATGCGATTTTTAAATAATGTTATCGAACAGACTGCTCATATATACATATTTATATCATTGAGTTGGTCATTGTATAAAGATAATTTACCGATGGCGTTGCAAACTTAGCTTTACCATTTTTTTTTGTTTTTTAAAAAATATATTTAAAAACGTATATCCTTTACGAGGAAGTCGATTGCTTATGTACCCTTATGAAATATTTTTACATGTTCCAAACTATTTTGTATACCCTTGCAGAGGGTATTATAAAATTGGTCAGACGTTTGTAACGCACAAAAGCAGACGTTTCCGACCCCATAAAGTATATAGCATGAGCAGGAGAAACTGAATCGTTTTACTCAGCCATATTAAGAGCTATTGGGATGAAACTTGATATTTGAGCTACTTATAACCCGGGTAAGGTAAAGTATGAATAAATTGTCACGGTTGGACGAGGTGAATAAATTGGAGTATCCGTATGAAATTTACGACTACGATAGTTAGATATAAAACATTTGATCCCGAAATTTCAATCAGATCGGATAATTAGAACACAAGTTACAGTCAATATGAATCGGCTGTGCTCCAATGCTGCTGGCCGATGCTGCTGGCAGCCTACTACGTCATTGCTCGGATCAACAGAGCAGCAGAGCACACGCATACACACAGACGCAACGCTACAAACCATATGTGTATGCGTTCCAATCGCGGCATGCATGTAAAAGGGGATGTGGAAGAAGAAGAACAAGAAATGAAAATGATATTTGTGTCGACAATTGTTATGTTTCTTAACTCCTTTATGGGTTTTACATAATTCTTCTGTCGCTCAACGAACGGCAATTGGGAGCCTTCCCTCTGTTATAGAATCGTTCGCGTCGCTAGCATCGGCGTCTGCGGTCTCTGCTATACTCGCGTATTGTTGGTCTTGGGCCAAGTCTTGTTGAGAAAGGTTGTTGATTTTTTGGCGTCTCTGCCCGGTCATACGCTCTGATGTGTTCTGTCTCTTTTAAGCTTCGCAGTAAGTGGTGTTACTGTGGGCCTTACCCCAATTAGTCTGCTGTCTCAGCTTGGAAACTGATGGATCAACGTCCATCGGTTGCACTTAGACTTGGGCTTGACTTTCTTTATTATTTGAGCCTGGTCCCTGCTCACCTTGTTGGGGTCTATTTTGGCCCCGTTTTTCCGTAAAATACCTACCAAAAAACCAATTCTCAAAATTTTTTCCTTGTCTGGACATTGAGCAATTTCCTTGCCTATTATTTTCCCTTGGGTATCTCTTATGTATATTCAATTGCTTTAGCATACGCAGCAGCGAATATGCTCCTTTCTATGCTGTTTTGTGCCGTTGTGCAATTAATTCTAGCAATGATTGCATCCAAGTTTAGCACCGTGTTATGTGAAATAAGTTCTGTTCGTGCAGCTCGTGTTAATGAGTTTCACATCCATAGAATCTTTTGTAAATCTGATATGCCTCTATAGCTGATTGTCTTCAAGACACATATTTTTCGTGGTCAACATTAAAAGTATTCAAAACCTGCACTTATCAAAGTTCAACGATCGCTGGAGCAAATCTAGCCGAACAAAACAGCGTTTTCTTCTCAATAACTCGATTTGGATGGACAGTGAATTTTAGGTACAATTCCGGGAAGTACCAGTCAAAATCAAAGTGGGCGGCCAGCTTTTTTTTATGAACATCTATTAGAGAAATCTAGAACAAGGAATCATATGAAATTGGTTCAAGAATATGGTCTGAAAGAGAGTTCGATGAAGCTTTTGCTGTACAAATGATGCGAAAGAGCGATAAAAAAGAAAAAAATATAAAGGGAAAATTGTTGCGTGAAACTTTCAATTCAACCTTTTTTTCGCCGGATGAAGCTTTTAGTTTGTTTGCTGATTTAGATCTTTTAAAAGCACTTTCAAAGAATTTTAATATACATATTAAAATTTTTGAACGTATTGACAGACGCAAAAAACTGTTATCCTCAACCCTCCATCATTGAAGTGACAGATACTGGTGTTAAAGTTAATCTGCAAGAGTTACTAGATCATACTACAGCCCGTATCCTGAAAATTGCAAAGGTTTACAAAACAACAAAAATAATGATGATGGTTTATCGGTATAAAGTGAATATAAACAAATTTTATCAGATGACAAAAACTTGGTTTCGGATGCAAATTTTTTTATTGCGTCTTTGGTTCCAGATTTTGAAACAAAAGAGTTTCTTTTGTTCGGTTGTTGCTGACATTCGTGATCCAATGAATAATTTGACAACGTCTAAGATACACAGACAGAACCAGGTAACAGAAATAAGTCACAAACTATTTTTTCCTATGGTGGATGGAAAAGTTACACCAGTTCTAACTAACACAATTTCTGCAGCTGTGTGCACCGTATGTGGTTCTAAGGCTAGTGAGATAAATAATTTATAAAGAATAGATACAAAGCCAGTTAACATAAATGCATACGAGTACGGCTTGTCTACATTGCATGCTTGGATTAGATGCATGGAGTTAATTTTGCATTTTTCATATAGTCTCTCAATTGAAAAATGGACTGCAAGAACTTCGGAGGACAAAAAAAAGTAAGGAAAACAAGAAAAAACTTATGCAAAGTTTATTTCGAAGCCGGATGGTATTAAATATTGACAAACAACGGCAAGGTACCGTAAACAGCAATAATGGTAATATAACTCGACAGTGTTTTGAAAACTACAGTTTTTCTTCGGAGATTACAGGAGTTGAAAAGCACCTCATTAACAGATCTTAATTAATTCTTCAAACTTTGCAATCAGGCTTTGAAATTAATCCCGAACATATACTCGAGCTACAGCGGAATTATACGTCACGAAGTAAATGTGGTATAATATGCCATCTTCCGTTCACTAAATTATAATACATGGCGAAAGTATCATTAAACATTTTGCTGTTTTGCCTATTTGCCATTAATCTGAAAATGCCACAGAGTATCGCAAGAAAGATTAGAAAAATATTAGATTGAATCACGCTAGAAAGTGCTCTATGCCAGCATCAAATAAAGATGTACTTAATGGACTTCTTTTTACATCAGATCCATACATCTCTAGTATGTATTAGAAAAGCACCTATAAATATTTGAAAAATAAATAAATAGCAGTATTATATTTTCTTTTATTCTTTTTTTCTTTTAGTTATAATTTAATTTATTTAATTTGAAATGAAGTATGATGAAGTATTATGATTTTGCTGATATTGTTATACAAAATAATAATTTGTACGACAAAATATGAATTTTTTTTTTAGTTTTATAAACATAAAAGAATTTTATTAATTTTTTTATTTTTCTTCGATAGTATAAACATTCTAGATAGTACATAAAAACTTTCAGTTCTATACATACTCCAATGCGGTGTAAGATTAGTTCGCGTCGATCCAGACGGTCAGACGTATGGACGAACATAGCTATATGAACTCGTTTCGTCGTGCTGATAAAGAATATATCCTTTATATGGTCGAAGATGGAAAAAAATATGGGCAAGTGGTATGTTTTTAGTCCCGGCTTTAGAAAAGCAACTGTCGTGAAGTTCGGATGCCGACTTAAATCTGTAAACGAAAGTCTGTTCTGACAGCTTTTACAGAAATGGAATTATAAAAAAAAAAAAAACAATTTTCACAAAAATTTCCTTTTTCATTAGTAAATGAAAATACAAAATAAAAATATTTGAAGACATGGGAATTCAACATTTGACTTGGCCGGGAAATCGCCAAATTTAAGCTTTACGGGGCATTTATGGCACAAGTTACTTTTGGATAGAAGTATGCAACGCACGAAAGCAAACTTCTACCATATAAAGTAAATATAAGTTAACATGGATAAGAGAATATAGCTATTACTGCATTTGGCAGTGGCCACGATCGCTGGGTCAGCGATCACACGGTCTGTGTAATATGAGCCGGCCCGCAAGACGTTGACCGCTGCTAGCGGCACGAGGCGCAGTGTCAGTATTCTGATGGACAATGCTTAGGGTTTTTGGGTAGTTTATTTGATAAATATAAGTTAGTTATAATTCCGACTCCAAGCGCACAAAACTGTGGCTTGCATTAAACAAATTAATCAAATATTAATTAACATTTATATTACTCACTAAACAAATTAATCAAAAATAAAGAAACATTTATGTATATTACTGGGGCCCAACGGAAACTAAAAGTACCAATAAGTTAAAAACCAATTTAAAGTGAAAAATAGAATTGAAATAAAACAGAAACAAACCGAAAAGTTTTAAACATTGCAGTGGAAAAATGATTACTACAAAAATACAGAAAAAAATTTAAAAACCAAAAGCAACAACAAAGTCACGTCACAGGACTGGTGACGGCAACGGCGAAGAAATTAATTGAAGGCGAGAAGCAGCCACAATGAACGAAAAAAAAACTCCACCAAAATACCGCCAGCCAGCAGTCTACTTTCCCACAACAGTTAAACCAAGAAATTAAGAACTCAGCTAGAAGGTTTAAAACTAGCCGCACCGGAGGTAGAGGTCTTTAGGGATGTCGAAATCATTCCAGGCATAGAGTGTAGGGAACCATTAGATATCTTTCGATCCTTGCCAGATTTCGATGGCAATCAAAACGTTCGTATATGAGCTATTTCGACCTTATAGGGGCAGCTACGCCCCCTAACTGAATGAATGTCATAAAAGAGCACTTTGAGGCATTAAGGTTTAATTTATTAACGTGGCCCCAATCACACAACGCATCGAGATCTGATTGCAAGTATGTAATGTGGGAAAGAAGGATCATTATAGGAATAACAAATCTTGACGTCATCCGCAAACATGAGCACGCGTGAGTGAACCAAGGCCAAGGGTAAATCATGTATAAACAGTAAATAACAGTGGGCCCAGATGACTGCCTTGGGGGACACCTGAGGTAACTCGACCAGTTTTGAATATTGAGGAACGAAAAGACACCTTTTGGGTTCTGCCAAAAAGATACGATTTTAACCAAGCCAACAGTTTCGGGGAAAGGCCCGAATTGTAGTGACCGCATATAACAGGGCGCACCGTGCAGCCCAGGAAAACATGAAACAAATTTTGCAAGACTATTTTTTTCCAAACATGGAAAAATTGACGACATTGCAAGATCTGCTCTGTCGACATCCAAAAAAACATAAACATCGACATTTTCTCCGCAGATAAAAGAAAGAAACTTACTCCTTTGTACAAGGAAGGAATTGTAGAGGCAGACCTGGGAACTAAAGTTCTCATAAAGGGGAGGGAGGTCCATAAGGACAATTTAAAATAGAACCTTTAAAAATCGTTTTTCTAAAATTAGGTTTGCACACTTTTACAACTATTAGAATATTTTATAATAGAAATTACAGAACGGACTTTATACTGACACTATTAATATTGAGGACACCCGCGACAATGACCATGAAAATTACGGACTATACCAAATCAGACTTCATACAGATACTGGACGGAGACGTGACAGTCTGGAAAGAGTACGCAGACATACGCAGACAAGACCAGGAAATTCTTTAAAGAACATCATATTAAAAGAATTATTTTGACAGACATTAGAAAAATCGACACGCTAATAGAAACGAAGACGGTTCATCATAGAGGCGCTAGAAGCTTAAATATTTTAGGCACTGCCTTGAAAGTAGTGGCTGGAACTCCTGATTTTGACGATTTTGCTTTTCGGTAGAACAGGATAACATAATTTAAGATTTCAATAACAGAAACGTAGTTGCTGATTGTTGTACGGAGCTATTCTCAGTCGAGGGTTACCAAATGGCGGTAACCACAACATTCTGCAAAAGATCGCCCACAATTGGCCACACGCAACAATTAGTAGCCGGAACTCAAGTCCATTGTAGATCCCGACCAGGTCACCTGGAACCCTTAATCGCTATAGATGAGGGAATGGTTATCATTAACGACCCACCATGAACATCTTAGACGATGTCGACAACAAAAAAAGATTGAATGGCACAAATATGGTGACATTCAGCGACAAGATTACCATCAACCAAACAACGTTTGTCAACAAGTATGATGTGCTCAGAAAGAAACCAATGGTGTCAGCCGAGTTACAAATCAACATTACGAAGTACCGGGAACACTTAAGCTTGCCTTTCCTCCACAAACTGAGCATAAACAACCTCCGGCATATAACCGGACTACGCTAAAAACTAATATCGGGAGGTGTATTGAGCAGCAGTGTCACTATTGGAGTAGTCGTAATTTGGTTCGCCATTTATCTGCCCATTCGCAGACTCCAGAGACGCAAGTCAGTGATAACTCTTTAAAAGTCTCTTGACCTACAGAAGTCCGGGGACGGCCTTCACCTAAGCGATCAAGGAGTTAACATGGACAAGAGAATATAGATATTACTGCATTTGGCAGTGGCCACGGTCGTTGGGTTAGCGATCCCACGGTCTGGGTAATATGAGCCGGCCCGCAAGACGTTGACCGCTGCTAGCGGCACAAGGCGCAGTGTCAGCATTCTGATGGCCAATGCTTAGGGTTCTTGCGTAGTTTATTTGATAAATATAAGTGTTATGTATGTGACTCCTCTCTAAGATGCTGTTATCGGTGCACTGTTAAAAAGGGTTGTTAACAGTGGTACTTCTCAGTCGTTTTACTAATCGCTTCAAGACAACATCGGCTCTTTCCCTGTTACAACTACGAGGGAACTAGTACTACTACAACTACGAGGGAACTACTACTACTACAACTAAGAGGGAACTACTACTACTACAACTACAAGGGAACTACTACTACTACAACTACGAGGGAACTGCTATTACAACTGCAAGTCTACATAACATATTCTTCTATGTAACGATCACTCCTCAGATTTGTACTGTACCGTTTAATAAATAGATTATATATATAAGTTTGCACATACACAAAAATAAGTTAGTTATAAATACGACTCCAAGCACACAAAACTGTGGCTTGCATTAAACAATTTATCAAATATAAATTAACATTTATATTACTCAATAAGCAAATTAATCAAATATAAATAAACATTTATATTACTTATATACTAGATCAGCACGACGAGATGAGTTGTTGTAGCGATGTCAGTCTGTCGGCGCGAACTCATTTTTACCATTTAAGGTACAGAGTGGAAATTTTGCGTGCGAGCAGGGATTGTAATATACGTCATTATGAGGCAGCGCCACTTTTGTAATTGTCCTTCTTTTAATTTCGCCATGATTTTAAAAACATATTAACAATCGGAACTTCTTCTTCTAATTTCGCCATGATTTTAAAAACATATTAACAGTCGGAACTTTTGCTATAGATGTTGTCTATAATTTAATATCATTTACACTGAGTAGTAAAGTTTCGTACATATGGTCAAGTTCACACTAATTGTAAGTACCACTAAATACATGATATCTCGCTCACTGATAAGGTTTATATATCAAATAGTTTTTGAATTGAGGGGGAAAAAAAAAAAGTTTGCAACTCATAGAAGGAAGCTCTCCGACTATATAAAGCAGGGGTAGGCACGCATACAATCAAAAATGAGACTTTGCATTTGTGTGTGTGACAACAAACACGAAGTACGAAAAGTTTTCTTGCTTTACACTGAGAAAACAGTATAGCAAATAGAAATATTTTTTATTTTTGTCAAAAAATTAAAAAAAAATTATCCTTACATAATATAGGTAAGAAAATATTATTAAATAATCCAGGGAATTATAGGAAAAATTTGATGACAAATAACGCATTGCGCATCGCCCTACATATTTTCAATAATAAAAAATAAATTTTCCCAATCGGCACTAAACATGTTTTTTTCGGTGTATTCCAGTTATTGTTTTGTCAATCATTTTTTTTTCTGACAAGCATCAATCAAAATTTTTGCCGAAGTGACATTGCCGAACAAACACGAGCGTTTACAGTATACGTGAAGCGGCAGCGCTGCGGCAGAGCTAGGCCCTAGTCCGGGAATGGGCCGTGCCGACCACTGATATAAAGTAAAAAGGTTAACAAACAATCCATCGAGCTGCCCACGCACTAAGCTGTAGAACAATCTGTGCAGCTGCAACATCGATGTGACGAATTCCATGTAAACATTAATACTCTGACACAGCGTGTGACCAAGAGCTCATAGCATGACGATACGCCCTGCACATTTACTTTTTATGTATTTAGCTTTAGATTCATATTCCCATTTATGTACTTAGATTTATTATACCATACACCCATAGGGTGAAATGGTATATTAAAGTCGCCAAAATGTATGTAACAGGCAGAAGGAAGCTTTTCCGACCCCATAAAGTATATATATTCTTGATCAGCATCAACAGCCGAGACGATCTAGCCATGTCCGTCTGTCCGTCCGGTTTGTATATTTGCTAAGTAAATGCGCACACTTTGTTTTATAAAAATTTTGCCACGCCCCCTACCGCCCCCGCAAATTACATAAAACCGATTTTCTTAAACACTTTAGCAACTAGAGACACAAAATTTGGTATGTATGTATATTTGCTTTGTAAATGCGCACATTTTGTATTTAAAAAAATTTTGCCACGCCCCCTACCGCCCCCGCAAATTAAATAAAAACGATTTTGTCAAACACTATAGCAAGTAGGGACACAAAATTTTGTAAGTATATTTGCTTAGTAAATGCGCACATTTGTGTTTGTCAAAATTTTACCACGCCCCCTACCGCCCCCGCAAATTAAATAAAACCGATTTTCTCAAAAACTGTTCTAGCTAGAGACACCATAGTTAATACGTGTATTTGCTTGGTAATTGCGCACATTTTTGATGTGTAAAGATTTTGCCACGCCCCCCTCCGCCCCGTAATTTGAAAAAACTCGTAAATTTCGACCTTGTGCAATCAAATTTAGCACACTTAAATTTGATACTAATATCCAGCAAAGCACCAAATTTAATTTAATCGGATTAAAAATAGCCAAGTTATAGCCAAGAACCAGAGAGTTGCACATTTTCACAGACCATCAAACGCTCACATTTTATGTATCACAAAAGAACACAGTTGCATTTATTGAAGAGCGTAACGCTCAAATTCATTACAAGACGGGGAAAGAAAACTTTGTGGCAGATGCCTTATCACCTTATCACTACTGCTGAGTACGATCACCCAAAAAACCAAGAATTTGGGGAAACGCCCATACCGTCTTATTCCGTCGAAATTCTGCATATGGATTTATTCTCCACGTACCACAAGCTATTCCTAACTTGCGTGGACAAGTTTTCCAAATTCGCTGTTGTACAACCCTTGTTATACCGAACCATTACGGATATGACCATCCCCATATTACAGTAAATCAATATTTTTCCCAAAATGAAAACAATTTATTGTGACAACGAAGCATCGTTCAATTTAGAAAAGATTACTTCAATGTTAAAAACCATTTCGAAATAGACATTGCATAGCTGCTCGAATATACAAGTGGAATGTTTCCACAGTACATGCTAGAGATAGCCAGATGCATAAAAGTTGATAAAGATAAAAGATAAAATGATACAAAGCAAATAATAATAAGAGCAGCAATAGAATATGTATAATAAAACAACGATACAGTACCAATGGCCGAATTATTCCCCATGACACACATGCGAAAACTTATAGAAGTAGATATAACACATGTCCAAAATCTTCTGTTCGCGTTATCGATACACCACAGGATACCAAGAAGTCTAGATTTTTTTGGGCACAGCACTGAAGGTTTTGGCAGGAACTAAGTAACAGAAACACAGCTAATTCAATCTAACAATAGTCAAAGAATAATTAACACAGAAACTCAAAGACAAATTCATTTATTCAGTTACAGTTAACAAAATAATATAATCCAGTAGTGGTTAATTTATCAATATCCCACACTTATACGAAACGTTACTAGCAAGAAATAGAATGCTAATTGCAGAAATTCAAGACCTTATGCTTGCCAAATCAAAAATAATAAGCTGTTTTCGATCAAGAAGATTCAAAATCTATTTTTACCGAACAGTTCACAACCGTCTGTGGGATTGGGACCCACATCCATCATTTTATGCAATTGAGCACTGCTAGTCATCAACCTAAATTTATTGAGTAGCGCCTTTCTTAGTTTTAACCAGTTAGAAATACCTCGGTCGCTTGCAACAAAAAGCTTTGCTAATCCTTTTAATGACCGTTTAGCGAATATAAATATTTGTAAATCATTCCAATGCATTATCGTTGCAAAATCTTCGAATTCACTAATCCATACTTCAATGGAAATGGTATCTTCGCCATTAAACGATCTAAATTACCATCCTCATCGTTGTCGCTTTCGTCAGAGACTTCGTTATTCGCATTCCCTTTTTCAAGTTACAAAAAATAAAGTTATCATTATGGTGTAAATGTAGCATATTACATATTACAGCTAAGTAGTCATTATCAGAAAGTTCATCGGCAATATATGACAATATATGGCAATATTTTAATTGCATACTCTTCATCTGTTCTTTCGTAGTCGTAACCTTGAAATTCTCGTAACCGTTTTCTGTTATTTCTGTCTCCATTCCTTTCGAATACATATTTGTGAAGTAATGTGGTGTTCTGTCTCTTTTCCGTACGAGCTTTCTCTCTTATAGCGTCGAAATCTGCAGGCTTGGCATGTTCACTTTCGTATGTCTGTATTGGTAGCTTCACTGTTATATATGTGTGTATGTGTGTATTTTATTTCACAATTTGTCAAAATGTTAAACATTTGACAAATTCTTGGAACCGCGTTAAGCCCGTTAAAACACTTTTTTTTAAATTTTATTAAAGAAAATTAATTAAATATTAATTTATTTAAAGAAAATCACTTTTATATACATAAGTGCATCTTATTCGTCGTTTTAGCACTTCTTATTACTTTTTACACATCGTTTAAGTTGAAACTTCATATTTTTTTTTCGGTTAAGTTAGGTTGAGCCCCCATATCTGTGGGATTGGGACCCACAAGAATTGTAATTGTTGTCATATTAAGTATATTATTTATTTATTAAGTTAATTATTATAGAAAGAATATGTGCACAATGTGTTTTGACAAATTATGTAATGGTTTTAATGGAATGCTCTAACTTCGTTTTCGTCGTTTACACACACGTCATTGGTCGTTCGTCGTTTTCCCTAGACTCTTCGTTTTCATCTCTGCCTTGCCACACCGTCTTCTCTGTTTTCCTTGCCACCTCGTCGATCAGCTGCTTCGGGAGTAGGTCTGGCCTTACAGCCTTACCATACCAACCCCACATTAAAATATTTCAGTCCGATAGCACCCTAGAATTAAACACAATACTACAGAGACATGATAAGGCGGTCACCGAATGCGTTAGAAATAATTACGTAACAGTTTGCAAACTGGCTAAGCATGAAAATGCGCTTGCGGACTACACTCAGGGCTATGTGCCGTACGCAGCCCAGTCACCTTGAACCCATTACAAGTGTTGACGAAGGAATAATTTTTGTCTATATGCTTGCGAGCATCAGCGTAGATGACGGTCCCACTCTACACACCAATTGAACTCATCTTATAACGTTTGACAAAAGCGCTTTGATAAAATCCATGTACGTTAACCACAACAAGGCCGTAAACAAGGTTCCTGGCATTCCGTCTTTCGCTTTGATGCAAATAATGGGATACGATTATGTGTTAAGTCTACCTATGCTACAGCAAATAAATAAACGCAACCTAAAAATTTGGGAGCTGAACGATGATATGACGTCCAACGGATCCCAAAGGCTTGGTTCGCATTCGGAGTATGTATTTGTAAGCTTCTTGCTTTTTAGCCTCGTCGTAGCTAGGCATTGCACTAAGCTTTAAAACAATCTGTGCAGCTGCAACATCGATTCCAAATAAACATAAATACTTTGAAACAGCGTGTGACCAAGAGCTCATAGCATGACCTTACGCCTTGCATATTTACTTCTTATGTATTTAGCTTTAGATTCATATTCCTATTTACGTACTCAGGCTTGGTTTTCTTTTCTTTCCTTCAATATATTTAGTTTTGTACAATCGCTTAAACAATAAAGACACATTACTCTGGCACTTGGTCGTACTTGTAATATATTGCTGCGCCACGAGAACTGTGATTTGGATATTTAACCGTATCTCGACTTAATCTACCTAATTCATCCTTTTGTGTTGGATTCCATCAGCGGCTAACCCTAACGGGAACCAAAGAACAGGCCCAACATCTTATAGCCATGTCCGTCTGTCCGTCCGCCTTGCCCCAACCAATTGTCATTTTATTTACATTCCTAAGTCCTCATGAACGATCTTGTACATCTTACTATGCCTTTGTTCTTGTATTTTCATAAATTTCTGAAATTTGCTGGCGCCAGTCTGGTGTTCTCTCTTTTTGTTTCTCGTTATAAACGTATGTCTCCCACGAACGATGCGAGCAAACCAACGATAAAAACGTGTTCTAGCAGTGGCAGACACAGTTAAGCAAACTTAAAGTAAATAAATTTAAGTTTGTTATGAGATATTAAACACAGTGGTTTATTATTCATGAGCCCCTTACAAATATTTACACCCTTAATGTTCACACATTTATTTATTATACATATATATAGCAAGTATCATGATCGCTTGGAGAGAAACAAACATAATAATGAAAGTCACTGCTCTTTTACCAATTAATATCATGGAAGCTTTTGATAGATTGGTTTAACAAGGCTGATTCCAAGATAACATTTGGTATGATATTCGTAACTTCATTATACCATGCATCATCTATGTGTTAAATAATATATACAATTTGTCAAAATGTATGTTAGAGGCGGAAGGAAGACTTTCTGACCCCATAAAGTATGTACATTTTTGATCAACATTAACATCTGAGTCGACCGCAATTTGACTAGGGGACAACCAAGTATATTGGTTTCCAAGGATTGTCCATTGTTAGGGTTAAGATTTGGAGAATTGAATCATCCATCTGGTTCACAACCATTAGTCAATAGGCTCCGATTTGTTTACACTTAATTTTCTTTTATCCTTGTCATACACTTAAAAATATAGCAACGCCATGAAATCAAGCAGCCAACGCTGAGCATGAAATATACCCCCGGATACGAGGGTCATCAGAATAAGTATTTCTTAAGAAAAATTGTCGACTCCTAGATTCTAAGAGTTCAAATATACACAACTTTTAAGTAAATAAAATTCATATTTCGAACTCAACAAATGCAGACCTGATTTTTATACCATACACCCATAGGGTGAAATGGTATATTAAAGTCGCTAAAATGTATGTAACAGGCAGAAGGAAGCTTTTCCGACCCCATAAAGTATATATATTCTTGATCAGCATCAACAGCCGAGACGATCTAGCCATGTCCGTCTGTCCGTCCGTCCGTCCGTATGTATGAACACCTAGATCTCGGAGACTATAAGAGCTAGAGCCACCAAATTTGGTATGTAGACTCGTGTCATATGTACGCTTATCGAGTTTGTTTCAAATGTTTGCCACGCCCCCTACCGCCCCCGCAAATGATATAAAACCGATTTTCTTAAACACCATAGCAACTAGAGACACAAAATTTGGTATGTATATTTGCTTAGTAAACGCGCACATTTTGTGTTTATAAAAATTTTGCCACGCCCCCTACCGCCCCCGCAAATCAAATAAAACCGATAGAGACACAAAATTTGGTATGTATATTTGCTTAGTAATTGCGCACAGTTTTGATGTGTAAAGATTTTGCCACGCCCCTTTCCGCCCCGTAATTTGAAAAAACTCGATTATCTCCCGTAATTTTCTACCTTGTGCAATCAAATTTAGCACACTTAAATTTGATACTAATATCAAGCAAAATACTAAATTTGATCAAAATCGGAATAAAAATAGTCAAGTTATGCATATAAACGTTTTTCCATATGGCCGGAAGTGGCCGTTGGCTGGTGGGGGCGCTAGGGTGCTCGAATGCTTGAGTGAGCGAAATACTAAGATATGCTTCTTAAAAGCATGCAAACAGATTTTTTTAAAAATACGAAAATGCATTGGTTATTATAAATTTAAAATATTTGTTTTACTGGTGTATGGTATATCCAAGTCGGCGAGACGACTTACTTACTTCATTTAGTTTGTGTCCAGTGGCTGTGTCCAGTTTTTACAAGGTGCAAGGAGGTCTAGCCAAACCAACAGCGTGTAGAAAAATTTAGAATCCCCAACATTGTCTCAACACACGAAGCTCTCAATTACAAAGAAAAGAAGAAAACTAAGGGTTGATCGGCCAGTAATAAGTAGTTGCAGTACTGTTAATGAAGCATCTATAGAAAAATGTTATCTCAAAGCAGTTGAAGAAATGAGCTGAGGATTAGCCATTGTATCAAACTAACCCTTATATCAGAACGTAACAGTTTTCGGCTGTCCCCAATACGTAATATTTGTATCCCGTCAAAGGGTGTTGGAATATGCAATCCTTATATATATCTCAGTAAGGTATTGAGCAGACATGAGCGAGCTAACAAACTGTAAAAGTCAAAATATCCATATAAATAAAAGACTGTTGAGGAAGAAAACTTTTTATTTTATCAATATTTCAGAAATAGGATAACAGGATATACACCGATGTAGTTATTGAAGGCAAATCGTTGGTTTGTTTTTTAAACTCAGGTGCAAATGTAAGTTGTATCGGACACACTGTTGCGGGAGATTTACTTGATAAATTAGGGAAACGTAAGTATTAAGGGTGTATTATGATTGCGGATGGAAGCAACTATGCAGTCTTAGGAGAATGGGGCACCACCGTGACATATAGAAACTTAAGAAAGAGCATACAATTTTATTTGATACCTAGTTTAAAACAGGATGTTTACTTAGGGATCGATTTTTCGAACGAATTCGGTCTTCTAGACAAGATTCTCGACCCGAAAGTATCCGATATAAATAACAGATTTGATCCACTTCCATCATATGAGGGGGAGGGTCTTGGCCGCACGATCGTAGCATCTCATTTGATTGCAGTGGATTCGGTAAGGCCAGTAAAAACAACTTCACTTGCTGATCTCTACAGCAGTAGAGAAAATAATGTTTGCAGAAGTAGACACAATGCTGGCATTAGAAAACATAGAACGATCGGATAGTCCTTGGAACGGCAATTGTGTACTTGGTAAAAAAGGTGACAAGATTCGGTTATACTCGTAAAGATGTATACCGACTACCACATATTGACGGGAACGTAATTCGGTTGCCTCCAGCTAGATACATAACGGGGCTAGATTTCAAAAATGCTTTAGAGTAGAATTCTAGACAATATACTGCCTTCACTATACCGAATCGTCCCTTATTGCAATAAAAAGTCATGCCGTTCCGTTTATGTAATGCGCCGCAAACTTTATGGCGTTTGATGGATAAAGTGATTAGTCCACATCTTCGGAACCGAGTCTTTGTCTATTGAGATGATTTGCTAGTTGTGTCAGGTGATTTTAATTCACACTTTCTGCTTTGCAATTGCGGAAAGCGAATTAAACCATAAATGAAGAAAAGTCGAAATTATCTTGGAGTGAGATAAATATCTTCGTTATAATTTATGTATATATTTGCTTTGATCTGCGCCAATCGCTTTACAAAAAAATATCAAAGAAGCTAACTTCGACTGTGCCGAAGTTTATATACCCTTGCAGTCCCTGGCCATAATTATTTCACATGTTCCAAATTCTTTTCCTGTACGCAGAATTCATTAATGCACAGACAGAACCTTTTTAAATTTCATTTCCATTTCTTGTTCTTCTTCCCCACCCCCTTTTACATGCATGCAGTGATTGGCATGCTACCACATATAGTTTATGTAGCGTTGCGGCTGTGTGTGTATGCGTGTGCTCTGCTGCCCTGTTAATTCGAGCAATGACGTAGGAGGCAGCACGCAGAGCTGCCGGCAGCGGTTGTGCGGAACCGATTTATATTGACTGTAACTTTTTATCCGATCAGAAATGTTGGAATCTGATGTATTATATCCAATACTATCACATTAGTAAATTTCGTAGCGATCTCCAACTCCTTCACCTATTCGTATATAACTATATGATACAGTGGTCCGATCATAGAGATTTTCATACTTGATCTGACCAAGGTATTAAAAGCACACAAAAGCTTTCAAGATGGCTAAGTAAAGCGCATATGCACAGACAGACAAACGGATATGGCTATATCGACTTGGCTTTTCATGCTGATCAAGATAACATATACTTTATGGCGTCGGAAAAGTCTTCTTCTTCAAGACTGACTACGAGGAATGGATATAACCTTGTTCTGTATATTGTTTACTCTTCTCCCGCAAGAGCGTTACTATTGGACAGCTGCGGGATGACATCTCCTATGTAAATCACGAAAGTATGTTGGGAATACAAAATCAAAATCCATAACAATTTGACGTAGTGCTACAAATGCTAACTATATGGACACGGAGCCAAACAATGTGAAATAAAAACTGCTTACGCGTACTATGCTAAAAATCATGTAGCCTCTAAATGTTCAAACAAGATGGCTGTATCGTGTGCAAATTGCGAACCACCCCTCAACTGATGCCAACTGTCCTTGTCGATTTTCTTACCAGTCACTTTTGGTGAAAAGATCTCGGTATGGTACAATCAAAAATAAGCAACTATGACCACCCTTTAATAACAATAGCAAATGCTAACCCCATCAATAAGCCTCCAACTGTATCCCTGAGTTATAGCCAGGACATCACAAATGGACTAAATGAACCAACAGATCCTGCTCTTTTTACTCTTAAAGAAATCACATCCCTCACAAGAGAACTCATTAATAAGCTTAAAGCCTTCAAAACTAAACCTGATCATTTCAATTTTATTACTGAGTTAGGGCTAAAATATGTGTGTTTTCAGTAGGGAGCAGTGCTTCCTTCTTGGTTTATGGGGCAGCTAAATGAATTTCCTTCATCTTAATCTTCTTCTTCTCTACGTTCAGCCGCAGGAAGCGTCGGCATCGCTTTAGAGGATGGATTCCGGGACATACTCGGCAACGGAAGGACTCCGTTCCTCTTTCGAAGCCTTTACCGAACGTGGTCTTGGAGCCATGAAGTGGAGATGTGGACGATGTATATCAGAAAGCAGTCGGAACAAATAACGAAGAAAGCGGATTAATGTAAGATTTTACATAATAACTACTGGCAGATCAGCACTTCTTATTTGGAAGAAAAGACCAGCTTATGGACGCTACTACAGTTTCACGAAGAGAGTTTGAGCACGACTGGTCGTTTCACAACAACGCGAACGGTGAGCAGATCGACGACATGGACGTTGCCGTTACTACCGGGGTACGTTTGGTGGATTCGTCCGAAACGGTTGTCGAAGCTTGTTGTCTTTGAGTACCACAAGATCGCCTACTTCAAGATTTTTACATGAAAATCGCCATTTATTCCGCTTATGCAACTGTAGGAAAGCCAAAGCCCGGTGTGGTCTTCTGACATAGAAAAAATCGGCCGGCAATTCAGACAAGCCTCTAGCTTATTAATTTCTGCCATATCTACATACGTTCGTATCATACAAACATACATACATGTAAGAATTATTTTGTGTATACAATAATTGTTGTTTTTTATACCCTTGCAGAGCGTTTTATAAAATTGGTCAGATGTTTGTAACGCACAGAAGGAGACGTTTCCGAAACTATAAAGTAGATATATTCTTGATCAGCATGAGAAGCTGAGTTAATATAGCCATGTCCGTCTGTCCGTCTGACCGTCTGTCCGCCTGTCCGTCCATCTGTGCGTATGCGTTTTACTCAGCCATCTTAAGAGCTATCGGGATGAAATTATTTTTGGGGGCTTTTTATTACCTGGGAAAAATAAAGTATGAAAATTGGCAGAATCGGACCACTATATCATATAGCTCTGGAGGAAACATTTTTGCAAAAATTGGAGTATCCCTTTGAAATGTACCAATATGATAGTAATATATATAAAATCTCAGATCCCAAAATTTGAATCTGATCGGATATATAGAACACAAGTTACAGCCGATATTAATCGGGTCGGCTTGCTGCCTACTACGTCATCATCAAATTAATAGAGCACACGCATGCACACATACAGACGCAACGCTACATAAACTATATGTGTATGCGTGCGAATCGCGGCATGCGTGTAAAAGGGGATGGGGAAGAAGAAGAAGAAATTGAAATGATATTTGAAAGGTTCTGTGCATTAATGAATTGAGATACAGAAAAAGAGTTTGGAACATGTAAAAATATTATGGCCATGGACTGCAAGGGTATATAAACTTCGGCACAGCCGATGTTAGCTTCTTTGATATTTAATAGTAAAATATGTAGCAAAATAGTCAGTTGAACAGATTAGGATAAAAAGAACTTTGACTTAACAACTTTAGGTGACAACTTTTAGCAACTTTACGACTTTAACAACTTGAAATACAACTTAAGCAACTTTGGTACACCTTCTACTTATACGTCTGGTCTCTATCGTTCCTTCTGTCGTTTTCTCTTCTTACTACTGATGATGCCACGTTGTCGCACCGCATCCAGGGCTGCCATCTCTTCGGACATATGTACCCAAATGACATTACATTCGGTCATCCTGAAAATCATC
Organism: Drosophila insularis; assembly: GCA_018903935.1. Lineage (NCBI taxonomy): Eukaryota > Metazoa > Arthropoda > Insecta > Diptera > Drosophilidae > Drosophila > Drosophila insularis. The sequence continues at coordinate 397,362 of JAEIFP010000759.1, forward strand.
TGCCTCAGATGATCCTTCGAAATCGCTTTCATTATTGCTTTCCATATAACGCCAAAGCTTAGTGTTGTCTTCACTTGTGGACGTCTGATTTGGACCCCGAAATTCTTTTTTTTTGACTTCATACCTACCATTTCTCTTTACTTTGATTATTTCGTATGGACCAATGAATTTATTCGATAGCTTCTTGCCCGATACGAACTGTGTAACTTTAATAGCTACTAGATCGCCCAACTGATAACCGTGACATACCTTGCATGTCTGGTCGTAATGGTGCTTGTATCTGGTCTGTGCCTCTAGAATTTGTTGTCTTGCTTCTGCTCTTATTTGGTTTCGCTCATTTTGAAGTCCATCTAGTAGTTTTTCTTCTAGAATTCTTTGTAACTCGAGATCTGATTCATTTCTCATTTTTAATCCGAATATGACTTTAAAGGGTATAAACTTGGTGGACGAGTGAACATTTGAGTTTATAGTACGTTGCACCTGTGCGGTGTACCTGTACTACATACTTCTGAGGCTCTGCAGCTGACATCTTGTACAGAAAGTATGACTCTGTTGACCATCTCTATTTGTCCATTTCCTCTTGCAACTCCTGTAGTTGTTCAGACGTGTTCGATCTTATGGTTTGTACAAAATTCTTTAAAATGTTTAGACGTAAATGCTGCACCTCTATCGCTGATGATAAGACGTGGATTTCCAAAAATTGTACCCAATCAGTCCAGTGTTTAACAACTTCCGAGGCATCTGTCGATTTTGTTGTAAAATCTCGAATACTGCTGCGATCTTTTCATCATTATTTTGTGCTCTTAGCATCTGTGCGTGTACTTCCGTTGTGACAATCATTACTAGAAAGTGACTCAAGCTATCGACGTGCTTCATCCTATCGCCGGCACGATGTTCTATTTTACAAAAAAAAATCTTTTAAGTGCATCAACCACTGTACGACTTGTCGGGGCATATCCTTTTTCGTCGCTGTCATTTTGAAAGTTGCACAATCTGTTACCAGAACAAACTCGATCCCCATCAAATAATGACGCAACTTCTTCTAAGCTAGATATGCTGCCTTTACCTCTAGAAAATAACTGTGTAACTTTTCCTCCTGATCGCTTGTTTCTTGCTCCAATAAAATACAGGGTGCCACTTGTCATCATGTTGCTGTAAGAGCGTAGCACCAAATCCATTCTTTGATGCATCTACATGTAATTGCGTCTTAGCTGAGTGTTTGAAAATTTTCAGAACTAGTTCATTCATGAGACTTTCTTTTAATTTTTCCATCGCTTTTATTTGAGTACTCTCCATTCTAAACTCTGCATCTTGTTTTTAGCAACGTGGTCATCATTACTGGAAAGTAACTCAAGCTATCGACGTGCTTCATTCTATCGCCGGCACGATATTCTATTTTACAAAAAAAAATCTTTTAAGTGCATCAACTACTGTACGACTTGTCGGGGCATATCCTTTTTCGTCGCTGTCATTTTGAAAGTTGCACAATCTGTTACCAGAACAAACTCGATCCCCATCAAATAATGATGCAACTTCTTCTTAGCTAGATATGCTGCCTTTACCTCTAGAAAATAACTGTGTAACTTTTCCTCCTGATCGCTTGTTTCTTGCTCCAATAAAATACAGGGTGCCACTTGTCATCATGTTGCTGTAAGAGCGTAGCACCAAATAGATTCTTTGATGCATCTACATGTAATTGCGTCTTAGTTGAGTGTTTGAAAATTTTCAGAACTATATTCATTCATGAGACTTTTTTTTAATTTTTCCATCGCTTTTATTTGAGAACATTCCTTTCTAAACTCTGCATCTTGTTTTTAGCAACGTGGATAATCAAGTATGAATTTTCTATAGTAGCCTGTTAGTCCTAAAAATGCCAGCACACCTCTGATATTTTTTGGCGACTGGAAATTTTTGACTGCCTTGACTTTTTCTTTACCCGAACATACTACTCCATCTTCTATTTACCCGGACATACTACTCCATCTTCTATTTCGTGGCCCAGAAAATGTATTCTTCTTTTTAAAAACTGACATTTAGAACATTTAATCTGCAAACCAGATTGTCGTGCTTCTTCCAAAACAGTCTTAACATTATCCAAACATTTTTCTGCTGTAGATCCGAATACCACAATATCGTCAACATGAATTTCCATAATTCCTGTATTTATCAACTTCTGGAAAATGTAGTAAATGAATCTTACAAACACTGCTGGGGAATTACAAAACCCAAAAAGGCGCTTTATTAAATTCAAAAATGCTTTGTCACGAATGCTGTATATTTACGACTTTCTTCTTGTATGTCAACGTGGAAAAATCCGTTCTTAAGATCCATGACTGTAAAGTATTTTGCTTGTTCCACATTCACTAACACATCTTCAACGATTGGAACTGGAAATCTATCTTTCAATACGAGCGTGTTTAATTTTCGATAATCTATGCACAGTCTGTGCGATCTATCTTTCTTTTTTGCTAGCACTACTCTGACCGCCACGTCTGAGTTCGACTGACGAACGATTCCTTGATTTAGGTGGAAGCTGGGAGGTGGAAGACCTACCCCCAAAGCCGGAAAAGGAGTATTTTCTGTTCTACGAGAGAAATTTAAAGACCACCCGATCATCATCTTACTAAGAATTATGCATTTCTTTTAAAGTAAAAATAAAGAGCACACCAGTGCTTAGTTCGAGCTTAGCTGATAAAGTATTGGGTTATAGCGGACGTTGACGATACTATGCGCAGTACGTTCAAGTGGCCCCTACGACACCAGGACAATGCCTGTTGCGTGCGAGCTCAAGCGGATAACTGCCCACCTCCCACCCGACCGAACGAGGGGTGCAGCCGTATAACGCACGGCACGAATCGCGTGGACAAATACACAAGAGAAAAAACAGACAAACAAATAATACTATAGTTATCTATTAACTAAATGGGATGGGATAGATGTTTTAAGCATATTGATAGAAAACTCTGAGCTGATTACAGGGAATAGAAGGTTGTAATCAGAGCAGAGGACCCTAAAAGGTTCATGCATGGCATAGTTAGAAGAACAACGACTAAGGGATAAAGGTATCAAAGGATGTCTACTCCGTCTACATGGTACCGACAGATTTACCTGAGCTAATAACTCAGGCGAGTCGATATCACCAATTAGGAGCTTGTGCATGAAAATGACACCAAGCATAGTTCTACGGTTAGTAAGGGAAGGAAGGTTAGTCAAGAGAAGTCTACTAGAATACGAAGGCAAATTGACATTGCGATCCCAGCTTAAGCCACGAAGAGCAAGAACTGTTTTTGAACGGATTCAAGTCGAATCTGGTGCGACTCATATTGAGGTGACCAAATGCCAGATCCATATTCTAAAATAGGACGGACAAGCGAAGTAAAAAGAACTTTAGTTGTATAGGGGTCATCGAATTCTTTTGACCATCTTTTAATGAAACCCAGGACACTCATGGCCTTTGAGACCGTGGTGGAAATATGGGTGTTAAAATTTAACTTATGGTCCATAAGTACGCCCAAATCATTCATATTATTTAGACGTTCTAAAGGGCTATTGTTTAGAAAATAAGTCACCAGTTGAGGAGAGTTACGAAAAAAAGTCATTATCTTACATTTGGTAGTGTTAAGATTTAGTAGATTAAACTGGCACCAGGATTGAAAGTTTTTAAGATCAGCTTGTAGCCGACTAAATGAATCTGTATCTTTATAAGTAAGACAAAGCTTGACATCGTCAGCATACATAAGCACTCGCGAATGAACAATGACTGATGGAAGATCGTTAATGAATAGTGTGAAAAGCAGAGGGCCAAGATTAAGAAGTCACAGGAATGGAAACGGAAAAAGAAGACTTCAAAAGTACCTTCTGTTTTCTATTTGTTAAATATTCTCGAACCCAAGATAGGAAAAGGGGTGGAAATCCCATGTCGCTCAGCTTCGAAAGTAATAAAATATGATTAACGGAATAAAAGGCTTTGCTGAAGTCAGTGTATATGACATCAGTTTGTTTAGCATTTTTGAACCCCTTGATAATTATAGATGTAAATTCTAAGAGGTTGGTGGTTGTAGATCTACGTTTCACAAACCCATGTTGGGATGGCGAAATAATAGATCTGCAAAAATGTTGCAATTGAGAAATTATAATTTTCTCAAAAGCTTTCGGAATAGCGGACAATTTTGAGATACCCCTATAGTTAGAGGCTTCGGACTTTTTGCCATTTTTATGCAGAGGAATAATATACGACTCCTTCCAAATAGATGGAAAAGAGGAAGATTCGACAGACAATGAAAACAATTTTAAAATGGGTTTACATAACGCGTTTGCATAGAACCTGAGTACACATCCAGGTAGACCATCTGGCCCCTGAGAATAAACAGGTTTAACTAGTTTAACTTCGCTAACAAGAGATCTTTCATCAATCACTGGATTGAAAAAGCAATTAGCCTTTTTTTAATGATAAGGATACGGACTTGCTCAATATTCCGTTGAGGAATAAGTTGTTTTCAAAAAACTCGCAAACATATCGGCAATTGTCTGATCAGTGCTCGCTTTTTTATTTTGAAAAGACAAAAAAGATGGGTGCACAGAGGTCTTGCGTTTAGAATTAACAAAATTATAAAATTGTTTAGGGTCAGAAGAAAACTGAAGCTTACACCGCTGAAGATAATTCTTATTGCATTGTGTATTAAGCATCATGAATTTTGAACGAGCGACTGTATACAGAGCATAATCTGATGAACGACGTGTTTTTTGAAACTTCTTATAATATCGTGTCTTCACATTTTTCAAATTGGAGAGCGCACGAGAGAACCAGGGAGGTTTGTTAAGCCGCTCCAGCCTACCAAGAGGCACACAATTATCATAGAGTGAATTCAGAGTATCATAGAAAAAACGAACAGCTGAGTTCATATCTCTACAATTGTATAGATAAGACCAATCGGTAGTAGCAATGTTTTCATTAAGGCTGGCAAAGTCAGTCTTACGAAAGCACCTAGTTAGAGGTAACTCATTTGAACCAAGTAATGGTGAAAGCAAGGGCAGATCAATTTTTAAATTTAATGTAGGATGAAATTTGTCTTCTGGAAGAACAAATGGTTCGATCCTAGAAACCTCACAATAAGACATATCCAATACAAAAATAAGATCTAAAGATTTTCTATTAGAATTTAAGACAGGATTGACTTGGGATAAAGATAAGCCTAGAAGGCCATCAATAAAGTCATGTGACAAAGAGGACAGCAACATGGTACAATCATCTGTTGGTGACCGTGCTCAAGCGGGTAAATTAAAATCATCTAAAAGTATGAACATGTCTTGACTGGAAACCAAAGAGGAGACCTCTAAATGATTTGAATATACCACCATGTCTGACAATGGTGGAATATAGGAACAAGTAGTAAAAGCATTAAAAGATTTAAAATTTACTTTAACACCGACAAACTCAATCTCCTGGGTACTAGAAAATTGAATCATTTCAGATGATAAAGCAGCATCAACAGCTATCAGAACGCCACCACCTATGCGAGAAATCCGGTGACGTCTGAATATAGAAAAGTTTGTGGGAAAAACCGATGCATCAGCAATATCAGGTTTTAGCCACGTCTCTGTAAAAGCTAGAATGTTATGAGAACAAGAAAATTTAAACTTCTCCACCGCACGTTAACTTTCTTCCGAATATAGGCTATTACATCATCAGATGTGACAACAGGGTCTAGCCTAGAAACAAATATATGTTTCTTTGGTGGTATGCCAACGAGAGGCCGCGGTCCCGAAGCGTCAGCCGCAGCAGTAACGTTGGACAAGTCACCCACTGCAGCAGTCAACTTGTTTACGGGGCCCTCGCGACTTTTAGAACTATCGGCAGTTTCCATTGGAATGGGTAATTGCCCGGACACATCGAACACTATAATAGGCATCGTTTTTATGAGATCATTCCCAGATGATATCGGTAATTCCTTACTAATAGCGTTCACAACCGGGCTCTTAAACGATATCAATTGCTGTACATTAGGAGTGGACGGTGCATGAGACCGGTCGGGGACGATAAGAGATGCTGGTGGATCTACAGATACAGAAACACCCCAAGGACTGGTCCTTTTACGTTTTGGAGACTCATTCATAAGCGATAAATTTCTGAACTGAGTCTCCACCGCAGTAATCTCCGCTTGGAGTTTATTAAAACCTGCCCTTAAGGTGCCAAAACTATCTCTAGTCCGCCTCATGAAAGAGCGCATCTCATTCTCGACCTCCCGGCAAGCATCACATCCATATTTTAAGCCACCACCTTTAGCAATAGACTCCTTGATTCTGCCTGTGTAACCTGCACACTTAACGTGAACCGTATTGTCACACAACCAACCAAGAATATAATCATGGGAGTCAACCGCATTAGTAGGAACTATACAATTATTATTATTATTATTATTTTTTGAGCAGACAACCATATTATCAAAAAGTTAAATTTATTTTAAACAAGGAAATACAAAAAATAAAAAATAGAAATTCTAAAGGTAAAAATTTTGTGAATAAGAATATACTGACCAGTTCTGACACAAGGGTTAATGTGCAGAGTAAGCCTTCACAACTAAAGAATTAAAAGAGATGAAAGCACAAAAACAAAAACACGTATCACAGAGTCGCGGGTAGGCAAAAGACGAGAGCGCAAATCAATCAAGAATAGGAAAGAGCGGGAGAGCGCGTCAAATTGAACACATGCAACATTAATTTGTACGCAAGAGCGCGAGAGTTAGTTAAAAACGGTAAAGAAACAAAAGCAAAAGAGATAAGCAAAACAACAACACCGCTAATGCGAGTATTGTTGTAAGTTTTGAATTTATTTAAAATTATTATTAATTAATTAAACCGATAATAAATTTAAAAGTTATGGAAAAGTATTTAATCGCGAGAAAAAAATAAAAGTTGATAAGCGCAAAAAAACACGTCCGTCCTCTGCAACGACTTAATGCCAGATCTATATTCGGGTTACATACTGTGTTCTACTTAAACTTGCTATACATTTCCGTTGTTCTATATTTTGATGGTTGGCGCCGGTTTTTTGAACGCATTCAATGAGTTCCAATTACTAAAATGGCTACCAGGTTGTACAGTTGCACTGCCTGTGTTGCCGCTTAATGGAAATGTTACTTTAAATATCACATGATTGCTTGCGATTGTGCCTTCATTAAGGCATATAATTGCAAGACGTCGGTATCTGGAACTGGCAACTTCAAACCAATTGAAAGGTAGCTCTTAAGTTAATTCAGATGTTCCCGAGGCTGGCTTGGTGATAGTAGTAACGTGCCTATCCTCCTATGATGGGCATCTGTAAATACTCGGGATATTTCGGTTTGATTTCGTTGCAAATTTCCTGCACTAACTTTCATCTGGATTGTTAGCGTGATATACCATTGCAATGCCTTTACCGCACTGTCCTGGATCCGGATTATGTCGTTCATTTGCTGTTCCATTAGTTTCATCTGATTTTAAATTGTGGCTTCGTCTCGCTTAATGATGTTTATCGTCAAGTCAATAACAGATGTCTGATTTTGTAGCAAGGTCAATTAGCATTTTTCATTCGATTTAACCTTTTGTATGGTGTCTGACATCTTCGTTGCATACTTTGAGTCCAGCACGCCAAATAAGTCGTTCGCAATGTTTCCAAATATATCTAAAGGCGATCGACGTAGGGGTTCTATGTGAAAAATATCATTCGCTGTTCGCAGCTTCGTGTTGACATGTTCGAAGGATCTCGTCATTGCTGTGCATGCCTCCGGAACTTTATTTAAAATGCATATTTCGCCAATTTTTACTACTCAGTCTGAAAATGTCTTCAGATCGGTCCAATATGGTTCGAGATCGTAAAATGCCACGATAGTCCAGTCTGACTTTGCTATTCTTTCTGTGCTAATGCTTTCGTAGTATATGCTCGGTATGTTGGTTAATCGTGTTATGTTGGTCCTTTGAGCCAATGCTATAGGAAGTAACAACATCATTAGGCAGATCGTCAGTGCCGTTGGTGGCACACCGACCGACAAACGAGAACGTTCTGCAGTGTTCTCGAAACCAGGGTCTTTTTGGAAATTGGATCCTGTGTCATTTGTCTCGATTTTACATTTATCCCTGTCACTCTAAGCAAGGGAGTCAATTTTTGGATACCTCGCTTGTATGTGCCTCTTATGTCTTAACGTCCAACACGTTTTAACGTTTTACAAATCGTACAATCGACCACTGCAAGAATGGCACATTATCCTCTTTCAAAATTACCATTATACCTTCTTCGACATTGTTATATGATTTCGATCCCTGGGTTATTCGCTCTGCATCTGGTTAGGCGATCAATGGTTCTCCTATCAGTAGATGGGGTAAGAGCCGTCAAGTCGTTGGGATCGTCGGAACTTGGAGTTAATGGATGAGAGTTAAGTTTCACATTGACAATGATAGTGGACAGCTGTTCAAATGTTAAGTTTGAAGCAATTCATGCTTGCTGGATTTTTCCATAGCCTCCGATAGCCCCCAAAATGTGAAGATCGTGGTGGTATAAACTCACATTGCACCCCTTTTTGGTTGCAACACTTTTTGATTGTATCTGCTGCTTTTTCTAAGTGTATTGTATCGGATAGTTTCTTCAGTTGGTTGTTTGGTGTAGCAAAGTTCGTTCCATGTCGCATTATAATGTCTGGCATGAAGATGCCAGCTCTGCGCCAGGACAGGTCTCCTACCAACTCCAGGCAGACTGCCTTGGTTGCAAAGTATTCAAATTCTGCAATGTAAGCCTTATCAGGTCGTTTCAATCAAACCTTAAGGTGGATCAAGAAGTGTCCACATTAGTCTACTCCGGCGTTGAGAAATGATCTATTCTGAGATACCCGGTGTTCAGGAAATTCGTCCATCACTTGTTTAAATAACTGATGCCGGTACTTGGTGCAGGCTACGCAGGCATGAATCACATTTCTGACCATCGGCTTCACCCTAATGATATGGTACTGTTGCCGAGCTATTCCACGGAGGGACTCATGTCCACAATGTAGATTGTCTTAATGAAGTTTCCGTAGTATCATTTTTATCACCCGATCATTATACGGCAAGAGATATGGATTCCTTGTTTCCCTTTATGTTTGCTGTAGTCGAGTTGCTACTCGTAAAATTGAATGTTCATCGAGTTTTGGTGACAATATTCCCACCGGGCCTTTGCGATCCAACGCTTGAACGTGTTGTTTACATGCAAATTCTATTACTTTAATTTGCTTGATTATAATAATAATATTGAATAATAATTATTATTCTGCGTGCTTGGACAACTCTACCTGAGTAGCTGGTTTCCTATTCTGCTTCTAACAGAACCGTAGCACACTACAGCTTTATTCGCTGTAGCCGGTAAAATAAATTCCTGTGATTTACCGTATATATCCACTCATTCATGTTGTTAGCAGAGTCGGCTACCGCTGTTTTTTTTTCTCAGCGGTATTTGTCGTATGATCCGTTGACTTAAATGAGGCTGGCCAGCCACATTGTGATCCATACAACCATAATGTATGTATAAGCTGGGCTGCTCTTATTCCTCGAGGCAGAACATCAGCTGCGTTGAGTGCTGATGCCACATGACACTATTGCCTGTGAGACTGCGAGTATTTTGGTAACCGAATAACCATAAATGTTTGCCCCGTATCCTTTCTGGTAGCAGTATAATATAGTGATCATCAGCTGCAAACAGCATATCCATTTATCAAATGTTGGGTCTGCTAATTGAATGTTGCCTGGAAATGCTATTTTCTGCGTTATTTGTTCTGTTGGTTGATTACCTATTATGCGCCTTGCTTTTCTGTGGTTGACCACTCCATTTATGTGCACATGAGTCTCGTTTATTTTAACCGATAACTTCTTTACCAGTGTCTCTGAGAAGAGATTAATTTGTGATCCTCTATCCAGGAGTGCCCGAAATTCTCCTTTCCTTTTACCACTACCTTGGCTGTTGCCAACAGAGTGTATTTTTTGCCAATTCCGTGTGCGGAAGCTGCAGACGCAGATGTACCTATTTGGCTGCCTGTTTGCAAATGCAACATTGTGTTATATTATTTATCGCATTTGAAGCATCCTCTCCAAGAGCAATTTTTGTCCATATGGTCCGGCTTGTTCACAAGCACACAATTTGTGTCTCTGCACCCAATAAAGCCGCTCTGCTGGGGATTTCATTTTAAACTTTTCACATTGAAAGAGTTTGTGCATTGATTTTACGCAGAATGCACACAAGGTACTGTTTGTCCCAGATGCTGCTGTCATCACGTCCGCGACCAAGACCACCAACTCATACGACGGTCGGTAGAAAATGTCGTCTGCCAGGATGATACCATCAAACTTGCTGGCAATCCGCGGATCCAACGAAATACTGGGAGTCCTGAACTAGAGGCCAACGACCACCTTCAAGATAACTGCTGGCTTCGCTCTCTCTCTCTCTTCTAATATTGAGGGGTGTCAACTTGAAGGCCGTGGCCAAAGTCTTCGCCATCGACGATACTGCCGAGTACGTGTCAATCAGGGCCTTCACTTCGAAGGTTTTCCCACCTGTCTCGACACTCCAGCAGTGTGGCCAGTGTCAGTTTAGGATAATGCCCTGGCATTGGAGCGGCTCTTCATCGAAGGACTCGAAGGACTGCGTCGCACAGTTGGGCCTCTGCTCGGATAGCGTTGCAAAAATCAGTTTTTTCATGATCGCGTTTGGGAATACTTCAGAGATTATGAATCCAAACAATTTTTGAAATCTATTTGAGTGGAGCCAAAGGATCAGCGGACTTCGGCAGGATGAGTTATTCTCTTGCAGTCGAAGTCAGTCGCTGGTCTCTAGGCTCGGTCACTCAAGGTGAAGAGGCAACGGATCTCGGCCAAGCGGGCTTCGCTTGGTAGACGAGATCAGTCGTTGCTACTCCTCTTGGACTCTCCTTCTACCCCTTTCCTTTCCTCCCCTTTATGTGGTCTCGGTCCCCTATCCTAATACTCATCAAGGTCTCCAGATCAAATAAATGTTCTGTAGACGGGACTCTGAGACTGAGAACTGTACCCCAGCCAGAGCTTCCTTACACATGTTTCATAAATTTTAATAATTAGGTACTTAAATCGTTATTGAACTAGAAGCTCCTTTCCCTTTCCTTTCATCCCCTTTATGTGGTCTCGGTCACCTATCCTAATACTCATCAAGGTCTCCAGATCAAATAAATGATCTGTAGACGGGACTTTGGGACTGAGAACTGTACCCCAGCCAGAGCTTCCTTACGCATGTTTCATAAATTTTAATAATTACTTAAATCGTTATTGAACTAGAAGCGTTAAAAAAATGTACTAAATATTGGCATTTTTTGAACTTTGGTGGAATACAACTAAAAAGTATCAGCTAGTATCACTACCGGACTACATACACTAGGTAGGTGAAATATTTACCTATCAGATGTATATGGTCCCAATATGCGGAGACCTGCGACACCGATGCATAAGCCATAAAACTAAGGCAACCTCGCCTAAAAAATGCGCTGCTGGTATAAGGAAGAAGAAGATCGCATGCGTATTGGCCTGTAGCTTCTTTGTATTTAATTGATAACATTGCGTAATGCTGTTTTGCAAATACTACCTATTTATATAAATGCCTTTCTAAGACAGGTAAATGTTATTTAAGTTGAATTTTAAATTTGTCCTAGTTGTAGGTTGGTCGTTTTTATTTCCGTTTACCTAATTGGGATGTATGTAAATATTAAGTTTTTTACCTAATTAATACAAAAAGGGCAATACAGATTTTTCATTTTACCTAGTTAATTCAAAAAACATGATATAAAGAGCTAATTGTTCCTCTCGTTTGCGACAGTTTATTTTTAACTCCATAAGTGGAAAAACCTTAAATCCGGACTGAATAGTATTTGTCAATATAATTCAAGACAGTTTTATTTATTTGTGCAAAAATGTTGTTAAAAAATGATTGCTGAAGGAGATGGGCGTTTCATTCGAAAACGCTAGTACGGAGCTTACGGTAAAAATGAAATATACACAATGTAACTTAAGGCGAAAATGGATCGCAAGCGGCAGAAATCTGGCAAATTTCGTGAAAAAAATGAAGTTTGGCTTGAGGAGTATACGACATTCGTAGATTTGGAGCAAGAAGATGATCAACCATCAACTAGCCGAGGAAGAGGAAGGCCGCATAAAGATGTGGCAAATTGTTCAACGTCTACAAGGAAACGAAAGCTTCAGGGTGCTACTGAAAGCATTACAACGGAGCATCTTTCAGAAGCACTTTCTTTAAAGTATACAAAGGAACAAGAGAGGGCAAAGGCGATCATTACGAAAGCTGTGCAGATCGACAGTCCTATTCGACTAAATCGGATTAAGGAAAATATTCCAACCCCACCAAACTTAGTTGCCACTAAGTACACTGAGGAAGAAGCGTTTTCCTTATTTATGGACCTGGGATTGACGAAGGAGAAGTACCAAATTTTAAGGAGTTCCTTAAAAAGTCATCACGTCGATGTTCTTCCCGGATACAAAAAAATTGGATTTGCCAAGAAGGAAGCAGTACCGGCAAATAAAATTATAACAGAGGTATCTGTAGAAGTAAAACTTCAGGATTTAACGGATCACACTGCGAGGCGTCTTGTTGAAAGTTTGCCTGATGGGGAGGTGGATCTTCTTCCCGAAAATTTGACATTACTCAACAAATGCGGATGTGATGGATCATCTGGACAAAGCGCCTGCAAGCAGATTATACACAGAAGACGAAGCTATTTCTAATGAAAATATGTTCATGGCTTCTGTAGTTGCTTTGCACCTAAGAAGTGAAAGTTCTGAACATTGGAGAAATCTTCGACTGTCATCGACCTAATCCTGACAATGATTGATGGAAAAGTGTTAAAAGAAATTACAAACACAAAAAAACTCAAAGAATTTCAGGACTTAGACGATTCAACGAATATGGAATTTCTCTGTTGCATTGCAGAAAAAAGTGTATGGATTTTATTCTGAAGCTAGCTTACACACTTCCTCGGTCAGGAGAAACACAAACGGATAAAACATCTCGTGAGGATATTCAGAAAAGGAAGGAGATTATACAAGCTGAATTCTCTCGGAAGCTGGGAATAAAAGTTGACTGCCCAAAGTACGGATACGGAAACACAAATGATGGAAATACTTCAAGGAAATTTTTTGAAAATGATGAAATGACATCTTTAATAACAGGTATTAGTCAAGAGATCATTAAAAGGTTGGCTGTTATCTTGAATGTTATAAATTGCAAGGAAATGGTGAAAAATTTGCCGAATATACTTCAAAGACTGCTCAACTTTTAACTGAATTGTATCCGCAAAAAAAAACTTACCCCAACGGTACAAAAGATTTTGGCTCACGGAAAGGATTTAATTGAATAACAGTGTTTACCAATTGAAGAGCTATCCGAAGAAGCACAGGAATGTAAAGACAATGACTGCAAAAGGTTCAGATATACTAATACATTAAAAACTTCTCGTGTTAGACAAAATGAAGACCTTTTTAACATGCTAGCAGCCTCTTCGGACCCACTTATTGCATCACTGAGACACGTGCGATCACGAAAGGATTTGGAAAATAGCAACTATAGTCCCGAAATGTTGAGTTTATTAGATATTGATGTAAATATTGAAAATTATTTTGAAGAAAATCAGCCATCAATAGCAAATTTTCAAAATTAAGCTAAAACAAAATTAAAAAATTTTTCTTTTTTCTTTTTGTAATTATATTAAAAAATTAAATTAAAACATTAAATGTTACATAGTCGTTTAAAACAATGAAAATTTCCATTTCTGATTGAAAAAAACCGGGTTTCGCTCCATTTTTAAAGGAAAAACATGCTTGGAAATATTTTCTGACTTTGACCTTGAATATTACAGCACCACGAACACCCAGCACTTTTGACAAACATTCATTTTGAAGCTTAAGGTATTCTTTATCATATGCTTTTTAAATTTAGAATTGCTTTATTGGTTTAGAAGCTATGATTTTTGGAATGTAAAATGCCAAAAGGCCCCACTGTGCGTCGTCTTGGATCCTCTTGGAAGTGGAGTAGCGTGTGGTGCTTCTTCTTGCATACGCGGCACCCATCACCACTCAGACAGGCTCAGGCAATTGGCTAAGTGCTTGTTTGCAAACGGACGGGGCAATGGACTTGGGACTGGCAGCAGAGTGGGGATCACACCTGATGCATCGGTGAACCGGTTCAAATTAAGCATGACAATACTGATATTCATCAGGGAACTATTCACCCTGAGTGACTAGGATTAAGACAAGGAGTACTTGACTGATCACTAGAGTGTTATCTACTCTCTCCGGAGTAGTCATTTGAAAGTTTCCGACACTTTCCATAACAGCGGATTACGTATGCTACCACTCTTAATGCTCCTCCCTGAGTGGAAAACCGGTCTAGTAGATCATTGGTCGGCTTACCGTTTACGACATGGATCTTCACTGCCCGTTACCGTAGCTACTTTGGGCCATGCCTCCAGAAATCCTTATGTACAAGTTCTTGCGCACTCAGGCCCCCCGACTAGGGAGATCTGTCGGGTTGTCCTCTGAACTATTTGTGGCGCTGACCATTTTTACTACTCGATTGCTGACAAATGTCGTCCATGTGCAGGGTGGCTTCTTTAACAATGACAGTACGACGGTGGAATCTGACCAATAAAATGCTTCAGCATAGAATTGATGTGGAAAAAATGCAGCTGCCAGTTCAACAAGGCGGGACAATAAAACCTCAGACTGAGCTCCAAGAAGGCAGCAGGATACGCTTTGGTCATTGCTAACGCGTACGTAAATCGCGGCACTATCAGACCTCTGTAAAGCATCACAAAATGAATAGAATTATATGTTGGAACTCGGATCATAAAGAACCCACCTAGGAATTCGAATCTGGGCAAGGAGTAGATCTTTGTAAAGTCCAGCCACCTGTGATGGAGTTCACTGGGCAAGTGAGCATCCCATCCAAGCTCTTGTAGCCAAAGCTCTTGCATTAATACTTTGGTTTGAATCACAAAGAGACCCAGCCAGCCAGCAGAGATCAAAAGGAACTGAACTCAGTTAATACCAAAAGTGACGGTGTTAAGCTTGTAATCAATAAGTTGACTCTTTTTAATTCGGAACAGGATTCTCTGAAATGGCGTAGGAACTGGACCATAATTTCCTGGTACATTTTTGTGATGTCGGCATTAAAAACTACTCGGAAAAAACACCACTTGAGAATCTGAGGAGTGAGATGAGACTGAAGTATCGGACCAGGGTATGTCAATAAGACTCACTCCGTTCGTAGATTTTTTGGAGGCGTTGAAGACTACCCGTTCCTTCGTTGTGGTACTGTAGGGCTTAAGAACAGCATGGCGTCGCATATAAAAGTTGTCACTACTGCCGTTAAATGGCACCTGACGCATGTGGCCCAAGTCCATGTGGCATAGTCAGTTTTTTTCGGAATATTTTTTACGAGACGACTCTCGTTTTTTAGCAACTGCGCCATTGCACCTGGTCTAGAGTGACCGAGGTTGATGCTGTTTGGCTTTTGAAACGTAAGTGAGACCATATATCTCCCCGAATCATATCTCCTTGTGGTCTTATTGAAATTGACCTCGCAAAATGAATCAGAATTTTCTACCGGTTTGACCGGTAGATCCTCCACCTCCCAAAACGTTGTGAGAAGAGTTTCGAGGGCCTTCTCTCTGAAAAAGCGACCCTCGTGGTAAACGCGGCACTCAAAATATCGGGGACCCCTTGTATCGGGCCTAAGATGTACCAATCGGCATTCCTTCCACTATGGCTTGGGCTATCGTACATGAAGGCAAGTCATCGGCAACTTGGGACAGGACAAAAGCTTTTATCTCTATCTGGAGTGGAGGTCCATGCGATGACCGAATTCTTATATGACAGACCTTTAAGGTTGTATTGATTTTTCCGGTAATGCCTGTCACCTCGGCCATAACAGTTTGGAATGGTAACTTCATGAGCCGGAACATAGTGCCCTTGTGCCAAAAGTCCACAATGAGAACCTTGCCTCAGAAGTAAAGTATCTACGGACAAAACTGTGATAACTGGGTTGCGCTGGGACGGACGTTGGATTATTCTTCGGTCGGGCGTCCTTGTGCAAAAAAGTATTATGGCGACTCTTGCATGTCAAGCAGTTATGTTGACTCGTACATTTTGGCGAAACAGGGACTTTTTCTCTTATATATGCAAACCTCTCAGGCACCGTCATGATTCTCCCTCACGCCTTGGAATTTTAATAAAATCTACAAACAAGAAATGGAACTATTAGGAAAGTTTGGAATATTGTCATAAGGCCAAAGCAATGGACTGGAACATTTTTGAATTTGAATATAGTCCACCCAATCGAAATTTAACGTTTGGGATAACTTGGAACGTTGCCAGTAAGCCAAAGAAAAGTCTAACTGGGAGCAGTTTAAACGTACTCTTTCTGAAACAATCATACCTGAACTAAATACTTCTGGAATCACCGTCCCAATGACCAAAACCATTAGTCAAGTCAAGTTACAAACCCGAAAAATTCCAGCTAGAATAGCAGATATCGTTGTAACTATAAATGCTGTACAGAGACAATGAATCAGGACCAGGCTGCCAATTTACAAAGCTAGACAAGGCAACCTAAATAGAGTAATTAAGCAGGAGTTATTGAATTATTTTATTTATTTATTTATTTACGTCAACTAACATAGCAGTCGACGACAAACCTTAAGCTAAAAGACAGAAACAACTTATTGAAGAAGGTAGCTTAGCTTTATACACAACTAAACATCCCTGACACGGTGGAGGTGTTTTATTTGCACAAGGTGCCAGTTATGCCCCGATTCACAGCCAGTATGGTCAGGGATGAGTTGCAAACAATCCAAATCCTGACCAAGTCCAGAATGTATTTAGCGGTTTCGTTGTAGATGATTGAAAAGTATTGCTCGAAGAGAAGTGACAGACAGATGAGGAGAGATAAGCTGAGAAAGGTTGTTTAAAGATTGGCAAAGAACACGAAAAGGTTCATGAAGAGAGTAGTTAGTCAGACATCTACTAACGTGAATAGGAAAAAAGTTTCTGGACCGACGTGAGGGAACACAAAAATGTAGCGTATCTAGTAAATTGGTAGAAATGACATCACCATTGACTAGTTTATGGAGAAAGAGAATGCCAAATACGAGCCTACGGTTGTTAAGTGAAGGAAGTTTAATAAAATAAAGTCTGTCAGAATAAGAAGAAAGGCGAAGACTCGGGTCCCAATTAAGACCGCGTAACGCGAACTTAAGGAACTGCTTCTGAACCGATTCAATACTACGCTGGTGAACATCATATTGCGGGTTCCACACTGGCGAGCAATATTCTAAAGTAGGGCGAACTAACGAAGTGTATACGTAGGTGTCATCAAATACGTTCAAACGTTTTATAAAGCCAAGAAGACTGCATGCTCTATTGACAATTGAAGATATATGAATATTAAATAAAAGTTTTGGGACAAACATAACGCCTAAGTCTTTGAATGATGGCACACCATCTAACAGAACAGACTTAATGGAGTAATGAGCTAGGAACGGAGACAAACGACTGAAAGTCATAAAAGAACACTTAGAGGCATTAAGGTGTAATTTATTAACGTGGCACCAATCACAGAACGCATCGAGATCAGATTGCAAGTACTGTTGGGAAGAAGGATCATTATAGGAGTAACAAATCTTGACGTCATCCGCAAACATGAGCACGCGTGAGTGAACCAAGGCCAAGGGTAAATCATTTATAAACAGGGTAAATAACAGTGAGCCCAGATGACTGCCTTGGGGATCACCTGAGATAACTCGAACAGCTTTGGATATTGAGGAACGAAAAGACACCTTTTGGGTTGTGCCAATAAGATACGACTTTAACCAAGCCAACAGTTTCGGGGAAAAGCCCAGAATGTTAAGTTTCGTTAGAAGCATAGAATGATCAACCGTATCGAAAGCCTTACTAAAGTCGGTATAAATAACATCAGTTTGACACTTTTTACGGAAGCCATGTTGTACAAGGGTAGTGAATTCTAAAAGGTTGGTTGGACCTTTCATGAAGCCGTGCTGACAAGGGGAAATAGTGGAATTAGATACAGGTTGGTAAGCGACGAAGCCGTGCTGACAAGGAGAAATAGTGAATCTAAATAGGTGTTGAAGGGAAGACTTAATAATTTTCTCAAACAGCTTAGGTATTGCGGAAAGTTTGGCAATGCGACTGTAGATAGAAATATCCGATTTGTTGCCCTTTTTATAAAGTGGAATAATAAAAGATGCGTTCAAAACATCAGGAAAGCTACAAGAATCACTCGATATAAAGAATAACCGTCATAGATGATAAACTAGAAATAATAAAGTCTTCGGTAATACTAGGAAAAAACACACAATTTAAATGTGCGATTGCGAAGGGATGGGATGTGGGATGTGAAGCAGTGAAAGAATTTAGCAAACAGATCTGCAATATCTGAATCATTATTAGCTGTCTGGTCATTAAGTCTGAAGATGGAACATACTAGGTTAGAGCGTCGTTTAGAATTAACAAAGTGTAAATCTTTTGGGGTTCTGATAGAATTCAACTCTACGTGTGAACCAAACCGGCTTACTGGAGACGGTAGAGACATTCTAATAAGGAACGCATTTATCAATTAGAGAGTTAAGAGCAGAGTAGAAAAAATACACTGCACAATCTATATGCTGTGATATCACAGCAATCAAATAGAAAGGACCAATCAAACGAGGAAATATAGTTGTTAAGAAGATTGGAATTTGTTTTACGAAAACATTTACGGCGAGAAACTGAGTTGTTATTAAATGAATTAGAAACGGAATTGTAAGAAATATTAACTTCAATGGCAGGGTGATAAGTATCTTCAGGCTTCACAAGGACAGTGTTTGAGATACAGAAATAACCGTGGGATCCGAGACAAAAACAAGATCAAGGATTCTTTTCGAAGACATTTCAAGTAGGCTATCTAGAAAAACATGTTGAGACGAAGGAGTTAAAAAAGAGACATTATCATCAATCAGCCAAGTGTAGCATGTTCTGAAATATCGAGTGATCACTGTACTCAGTGAAACACATTAATAATATTACAAATATATTGTAGCACTTTGTCACAATATTTATGTATACAACATTCAAATGCATTGCCTCTTAAGTAACATGACCACCCATGAGTGCATGGTGCTGGACATTGCTAAATTGGCAAATATAACACGCGCGGCCACTCTGTCCCAATATGTAATATGATACATCCTCACTCTCCCGCTGTGGCGGCATATACTTATATTTATATACTTTTATGTGAACATTCATACATTTATATATTCATATATTTATACATGAATATACCGCTCCTCTGCCGGCATCTCTGGCAGCGCAGCTACGCGGATTTAGCTATACTTAACAATTGTTATAAAATTAAGAATCATTAAATAAACCAAACTCAAACTGATAAGACCTGCTTGTGTCTTTCACTTAAAAACTCAAAATAACATATATGGAATGACACAACATTAGACATATTATACATGAAATATTAGGCAAGTTAAAGTCACCTAATCTTTAAGACGATTAAAATGGTTTGCAGAGCATCAGCTTGGCATGTAGGTCAAGATATCAGAAGCCAGAGGAATATACGAATATGAAATATAATAGCTAAAGTTGGAACATGTAATTTCGATGCAAAAAAACTCAACACCTAAGGGCAGGTCAATTGGCACAACATTTGAACACAGATTCGAGTTGACAATGAGTATTCCACCGCCACGGCGACCAACACGATCAAGCCTATAAGAAACAAAATTATTAGAAAGAATTTCGTTATCCCAAACAGAGGAGTTGAGCCAAGTTTTAGAAAAAGTTAAAATGTCATCCGAAAATGTTGGGCTATCACAGAACAGTTTCGAGAGCTTGGTAAGAAGTCCTCTTAAATTTTGATTGTTTATTGAAACAGACAACGAAGAAGAAAAATTAGCAAGGTGGACAGGCAACGGGGTGGTGCGCTTATTGCGCGCAAACTAGTGTACAACTAATCCCTCTGGCCAAAAATTGAGAGCAACCATAGCTGAGAAATAGCTGGCGACTGCTTATGAGGCAACTCACGGGTACACTTCTTTGGCAACTTCCCAGTGGGTGGAACGAACTTGAATTGCGACAATAAATGTACGCTAGAATTGCACTCATTGGACAGCTGTTTGTTTTGCAAACTCTTTTTCTGCAGGCAGGCAGCGCTGCCGGCAGCGGTTGAGCAGAGACGATTAATATTGACTGTAACTTGTGTTCTATTTATCCGATCAGATTGAAATTTTGGGATGTCATGTTTTTTTACTATTACTATCACATTAGTACACATTTCATAGCGATACTTCAACCGCTTCATCTACTTTTCGTATTCAACTATATAATAGAGTGGTCCGACCCCAAAGATTTTTAGACTTGATCTGCCTACAGTAATAAAAAGCATAGGAAAAAAATTTCAGCCCGATAGCTTTTAAGACGGCTGAGTAAAACGCATACGCACAGACGGACAGACGGATATGGCTATATCGACTCAGCTGAAGAATAAAAGAGTGGTACTATCTATACTAGCTAATCCTATAAAGAATATAAAGTCTATTCCGAAATTGGAATTAAGTGCAGCACAATTGTTACCGCAATTTGCTACAAAAAATGCAGCAATCTATGGCTGTTTCAGCTGAAATATATGCTTGGTGCGACTCTACGATCACACTATGCTGGATAAAAAACGGTGCTAGTAAGAAAAAGCCGGCACATAGAAGATATCCTAAAAGTAAAAGAAATAACATGGAACCGTATAAAATCTGAGGATAACCATGCTGACGTAGCTTCAAGGGGAATTTGTCCAAATAAATTAAAAAGTTGTAAATTATGGTGGAATGGCCAAAACGGGTCGGGGAGTCAAAAGAAAAATGGCCTAGAGAAAAAAAATAGGTGATGACGAGTTTATGGTAAATGTTAAATACGGAAAATGCTATTTTTCAGGATCTTATTCAAAATTATTCCTGCTGATCAGAAATACGGCACACGTATTGAGATTTATTGGCATTAAAAAAAGAGATAAAGAATGCTCACCATATTTAACTGTCAATAAGCATAACAATGCTAGGAAGGGTGTAATTAAACACCAACAGGCTTATCAATTTAGCAGGGAGACATCTTGTCTCACGCAGAACCAGAAATCTTAAGAAGTGTTGAGCCATAAAGTCCTTTACTATATCAAAGACCCTGGGACCAATTCTGCGTTGATCGAGTTGATTAGGAACTGCATGTATACCAACGCGATCAAACGCTCTTTTAAAATCAGTTCCAAAAATGGAGAAATGATTTTCAGTTGAAAGGGCATCTGTCAGGAAATGATGGATCTGCAGAAAAGAGTTCATCGTTCCGTGTTTACATCTTTAAGCTGATTTGTTGTGAGAAATTGTCCATATTGGGCGTCGTTCAAGAATTTTTCCAAAAAGCTTGCTAAGGTAGGAAAGAAGAGAAATTGGCCGAAAGACACTGATCGATTGTGGAGGCTTGTTATGTTTCGTGATAGGTAAAACAATTGCCATTATTCATGGTCCTTCCGTAACATGTCGTTTTTGATTTTAATTAGCATGTGTTTGATGTCTTTAGTAATGTTTTTAACAATAGGGTATGAAATTCGGTAAAAATCGTAAGATTTCCCTTTAGTATGCGCAAGTGCTGTATTAAGTGCCCACAAAGGTATATCGCACTCTAAGAAATTGGCGTTAGGGCTAACACTGTTTGGGATGTAGGTTCTATTGAGTGTAATATTTTTATTAACAAAAAAAAGTTGCGATTATTAGAAAAATCTGACCACATGACGCCGAATGATATGAGTACCCGTTATTCGACTTTATGGTCTTATATGTATGTTGTGTTAAGCTAAGGGTCGCTGTTAATCGCTTTATGTCGGTCTAGAGTTAAAGAGTATTTGAAAGAGATTCGTAAAGTGAAGTTTAAGATAGCTGATAATGTTGCGTTCTTTGTCTCTCCTTTAAATATAGCATATACTTTTTTTAAAGCGATTAATTTATGTCTATTAATGTTATGCTTAAAGATCTGCATTACTTTTTGTGTTTCATAGCGCAATTTTCTTGAGTTCTTATTCCACAAGACTTACTTTATTGGGTATATCTATGGCTTGGGGATTGACAAGTTTGCGGGCTTAAGAATGGCATTCGTCAAATTGACTCCGCCTTATGGATGTTGATATTTGAGGAATCGTTTAAATTCCATTTTGCTGCATCCATTTTGCATTTTGGAGTGGGGGTTGTTTTGGTGTGTTGGTATACCTTTTTACCATATGGGTGCATGGTATATTTGTATACCCTTGCAGAGGGTATTGTAAAATTGGTCAGATGTTTGTAATGCACAGAAGGAGACGTTTCCGACCCCACAAAGTATATAAGTTGATCAGCATGAAAAGCTGAGTCGATATAGCCATGTCCGTTTGTCCGTCTGTGCGTATGCGATTTACTCCGCCATCTTAAAAGCCATCGGGCTGAAATTTTTTGTCTGTGCTTTTTATCCAAATCAGATCCAATGCATCATATAGTTGTATACCAAAAGTAGGTGAAGCAGTTGGAGCATCGCTATAAAATTAAATAATGTGGTAGTATTGGCCATAAAACATCAGATCCCAAAATTTCAATCCAACGCTGCCTGCTGCCTACTACGTCATTGCTCGAATCATCCAAGCACGCACATATGACTATATGTGTACCTATACGTGCCAATCGCGGCATATGTACTTGTAAAACGGGATGGGGAAGAAGAACAAGAAATGAAAATGATATTTGAAACGTTCTGTGCATTATTGAATTGAGTTACAGAAAAAGAGTTTTGAACATGTAAAAATTTTGTGGCCAAGAACTGCAAGGGTATATAAACTTCGGCACAGCCGATGTTAGCTTCTTTGATAGCAGGAAGCTTTTCCGATCCCATAAAGTATAAATTCTTGATCAGCATCAACAGCCGAGACGATCTAGCCATGTCCGTCTGTCCGTCCGTCCGTCCGTCTGTATGAACACCTAGATCTCGGAGATTATAAGAACTAGAGCCACCAAATTTGGTATGTAGACTCGTGTAGTATATAGAGTGATCAAGTTTATTTCAAATTTCTGCCACGTCCCCTACCGCCTCCGCAAATTATATAAAACCGATTTTCTCAAACACTATAGCAACTAGAGACACAAAATTTGGTTGGTATGTATATATATGCTTAGCCAATACGCACATTTTTGAATATGTAAAAATATTTTTCCATATGGTATGCTTGTAAAAAGCATGTGAACAAATTTTTTTAAAAATACGAAAATGCATTGGTTATTATAAATTTGAAATATTTGTTTTACTGGTGTATGGTATACCTAAGTCGGCGAGACAACTTACTTACTTCATTGGGTTTAAAACGCTTGACACATATACCCATGTACCTAAATGAAGGAACATATACATATATACACAGATATTTCCCCCCGGTAAGGGCGTGGTGTAAGTGTTTGTACTTCTGCTTATGCTTGACTTCCTTCCATGCCACTCCTCAATGAATGTGTACAAATTCTGTGGAATTTTCCAAATCGTTACTTACCTTCCGCTTCGTTTATCATTTCGTTAATATTTCCCCTCTCCGCGCTAGCCCCAGCATTACCGACGCTTTTGCTCAGTGACGCACCAATCCCACTGCCGAAATCGCCGGTGCCTTGCTGTATTTGATTTGAGAAATGGATTTCTTTGGCACGCACCACTTCGTTCAGTCCCTTATTGTACCCGGATTGCTGTTTCCGACGCGGCTTAGCTGTTGTGTGCACGTGGGTCGTTGGTATCGTTGTCGACTTGGGCGGTAGCCGTAATTCTGTAAGAAATTGCATCAGCAATAAGACGTTAATTATGATTTTGAACGAGAAAATTAGAAAATCGAAACCACTGCATGAATACTCTTCTAGCTTACCCATTATAATCTTCTAATCAAATTACATACATGGAGAAATGGACTACACAATACCGAAGAAATTTGAATGATTAAATTTTCTAAAAATAACTGATATTCAGTCAACCCCCGACTTGAAGACGTGCATACAATAACAAAGGATCTCGATGGTAAAATTCGTGAATTTTTATAACCTCCGTTTTTAAAATTTTTGCGAAAAACTATTTTTTAGGTAAATGATTCAAACATTCCTATAAATTCATTGAACCGTATTGTCCAGATACATATAATTAACATATGTAAGCCGTAAGGTATTGAATTGGCTTTTACAATGTTATGTGCAGGCCCGGACTGGCCCGGACCGCCCGGTAGCAGTTTTTAGTTACTAGGGCCCTTCGCACGAGGTTCCCGGTAAGAATCATTTTCTAAACGTAAATAACTGATGGACGCTGGGGCCCCTGGAATTCAGAAGCCCTATAAGCTACTGGAATTTCAGACATTGTTTTCAAAAGTGAAGAAATATTGTGTAGCAGAGAACTGATTTTTTTTTACCAGGGTCCGGAACATAAAATGTAAAAAATTTTCTGTTCGTACACAGAATAAACAAAAGGCCTGAGCCCCAGACGTTTAGGGGCTCCTTCAATCTACTATAATTGCATAGTTATACCATACACCCATAGGGTGAAATGGTATATTAAAGTCGCTAAAATGTATGTAACAGGCAGAAGGAAGCTTTTCCGACCCCATAAAGTATATATATTCTTGATCAGCATCAACAGCCGAGACGATCTAGCCATGTCCGTCTGTCCGTCCGTCCGTCCGTCCGTCCGTCCGTCCGTCTATCCGTCCGTCCGTCCGTCCGTCCGTCCGTCCGTCCGTCCGTCCGTCCGTCTGTCCGTCCGTCCGTCCGTCCGTCCGTCCGTCCGTCCGTCCGTCCGTCTGTATGAACACCTAGATCTCGGAGACTATAAGACTATAAGACTAGAGCCACCAAATTTGGTATGTAGACTCGTGTCATATGTACGCTTATCGAGTTTGTTTCAAATGTTTGCCACGCCCCCTACCGCCCCCGCAAATGATATAAAACCGATTTTCTTAAACACCATAGCAACTAGAGACACAAAATTTGGTATGTATATTTGCTTAGTAAATGCGCACATTTTGTGATTATAAAAATTTTGCCACGCCCCCTACCGCCCCCGCAAATTAAATAAAACCGATTTTCTTAAACACTATAGCAACTACAGACACAAAATTTGGTATGTACATTTGCTTAGTAAATGCGCACATTTTGTGTTTATAAAAATTTTGCTACGCCCCCTACCGCCCCCGCAAATTACATAAAACCGATTTTCTTAAACACTATAGCAACTACAGATACGAAATTTGGTACGTATATTTGCTTAGTAAATGCGCACATTTTGTATTTATAAAAATTTTGCCACGCCCCCTACCGCCCCCCCAAATCAAATAAAACCGATTTTCTCAAAACCTATTTTAGCTAGAGACACCATAGTTGGTATAAATATTTGCTTAGTAATTGCGCACAGTTTTGATGTGTAAAGATTTTGCCACGCCCCCCTCCGCCACGTAATTTGAAAAAACTCGATTATCTCCCGTAATTTTCTACCTTGTGCAATCAAATTTAGCACACTTAAATTTGATACTAATATCAAGCAAAATACCAAATTTGATCAAAATCGGAATAAAAATAGTCAAGTTATGCATATAAACGTTTTTCCATATGGACGGAAGTGGCCGTTGGCTGGGGGGGGCGCTAGGGTGCTCGAATGCTTGAGTGAGCGAAATACTAAGATATGCTTCTAAAAAGCATGCAAACAGATTTTTTTAAAAATACGAAAATGCATTGGTTATTATAAATTTAAAATATTTGTTTTACTGGTGTATGGTATATCCAAGTCGGCGAGACGACTTACTTACTTCATTTTTATATAGATTTTCCGACCAAAGCTATACTTTGGCAAGTCTGTGTCATTTTTTCATAATTAATGGTTTTCACATTTTTCTTAATGATATTTATGTGAGGTTAATATTATATTTAAAGTAGTTTATTGTTCATAATATTAACTGAATGTTTAAAATTGAGGTGTCATACATATGTTTCTTTAAAGTTAATAATTAATTTCACAACTGCCGAACGCTATCGGAACTTCTTTTATGGCGCCCGTTCTCGACGAAGTCTACTCATTAACTGCCTTTCACGAAGTTGCCACTCACTCGCAGCTGCTACACGCCTCTCTCTCTATAATAGGGTTATCTAAGAGCACCCGGAAAATTTTCCTGATATCGTAGCGGATGGTCTTCCTGAAAATTCTCTAGCAGCTCTTGTCAACATTCTACGAAAATTCGGAGAAGTTGCATTAGCGTGTTTAAACAATGAGTTGGACTTTGCCTCAAAATGACCTACTTTCAAAACTGGTACGATGATAGAGATCAACACGAAGAGAACTCCGACACTGAACTGCCTGCAGATCAAGATGAAATGAAGAAATCAGATCCAGCTCTGTGCTTTAATGTTACTAAAACTTGTAAGACATGCAAAAATTGTGCGGGTTGTTGTAATTTTTGTTTACAACGCTCCTTATTTCATGAAAAAACTTACAAACAGCTGTTTCTTGCATATACGTTTTTTTGACACTTGCGAAAGTTCATTTTCCAAGTTAAAATACTTTTAGACAATTTTAGTCATTCAGATTGCCCACTAGGCCCCGGGAAATACACAGGTTTTATTAGATTAAGTTTGGTAAAAAGTTACCAATGCATTAAGTCTGACGAAATCTGTCCTACGAACGCACCGATTTAGAGCTACCTCAATACTAGTAGTCGTAATAGATCATCAATTTGTAATCAGCGCAGAGGACCCTAAAAGGTACATTCAGGGCATAGTTGGAAGAACAACGACTAAGGGTTAAACGTATAATAGGATGTCTACTCCGTCTACATATAAGCATGTCTTCCGTAAAAGTTAAAATGTTATGATCAAACGAAGGGCTATCTCCATATATAGAGATTGCTAAGAAGCTAAGCTTTCAATCCCCTTACGTTCTGGTAAGTCACATCAAATCTCACACCAACAATTGGCCGATTTACCTTTTTTTTTGAAGTCGGACAGAAAACAAATCTTATAAATGTTAACACAAATACAATCATCCGATTGACGATTTCAGATGAAAAAGTATTAGGATCAAGCCTCGACAAAAATTATCTTTTTGGAAAAAAAACGCTATTTTATCCTAAAAGTTATGGAATCGAAAAAACAAACTGCGAACTCTCTTTTGTGTTTGATAAAAGTTAAAAAATATACAATTTTTTAAAAACACAAAAGATGGTGTTCGAAAAGTCGAACAGCAGACTAAAATGGGTTAATCAAAAACTAATTTATAAATAAATATGCAAATAAGAAGGGAATATATATAAGTTAACACCATGAACTCCGCGAGTGCCCACTAACATCAGGCCACTCTTCCCGTTGCATAAACTGTTGGCTCAGCATGGATTGCAGGCTCAACAGAAAGAAAGGAGAAATAAACATAGCAACCGCTTGCGCAAGAGTCAAGGCGGTGACACCGGATGCGCGTGCGACCGTCGGACGGTCATTCGCGTTTCGTCAGTAACTTAAGGCCAGCAAAGGAGCTTTGGCGCTTCTTGGCTTCAGGGCCACTGGGCATTCCATTGGGAACAAGCAGGAGAGTAACATTTGTAAAACTAGATTTAATAACATTCTGAATAAAAGAATTGTAATGATTGGAAAAACAATTCGATCCTTTATTGCGTAATTATTCCCAATTCCTTCAAGTAAATCCAAAGCCACAGTATTCAGAACACAATGAACCACACCAGCACTGCACAAAACAAAAACCATTACTAACCATAATCAGTCAGGTAAGTGAAGAGTGCTCAATTGCTCTGGAACAAGACAACGTTATGAATACGAAAAATTTAGCTTCCCCGACCAATTCCGTTAGGCCACCATATCAACCACGGGCCGCTTATCGGCAGCGATCCTGACCAACCAATTCCTCACCGAGGTTCAACAACCCCATGCCTTATGCAAATCATAAGACCCCGGTCCCATACCAGACACCGTTGGTACCAAACGTATCGTAACCAGCAACTTGACCGGCTATCAAAATGGAGGCAGCAAACACCTGAGTTCCAGTCCAAGAATCGATTCCCAAACCAGGGAATCGAAGGGGGCATCAAGAGAAGCCCAAGCGAATCAACAAACCCGTTCAAAAAGACGCAATATCTATTTCACGTAGAACTACTAACTGTGTCCGATTCCAATGCAGTAAACTTTAACCCAAAAGCTAGTGACGGTACCCAAAATAATGAATCACTTCACGAAGAAATGCCGTCGATCCCGGTTAGTGAGGGAGACGTGGCCCATGGGGCCCACAGCACCCCGACGATCTTGTGATCCAGGATCAAATAAATTTTATGGTCATGGTCGCTCAAGCGTACCATACATGGAATACGAAGGTAGAGATGGCATAGTGCGACAGTTTCTTATTTACACTGGCGCAAACAAATACTTTTTTGGTCAAGAACTATCTGACGGGGCTTCGGCGCTACAAACCCCATTCCTAGTACAATCCGCTGGAGGGCCAATTACAGTATCAATATCCACAGTTGGTCCCTTTTTCGCCCCTTTGGGCAATAACACCCAACTCGCATTTTTTCAAAAAGTCAACGAAATCTTAATAATACAATCTCCAGCCTTCCGCGATCTAAAAACGCTTCTCTCTTCATCAGAGGTGTTAGCCTTCCCAGACTTTTCGAAACCTCGGGTCCGTTCTATCGCAGATCCTATTTATATGGGACGGCATGTTTGAAAATGTACACTGATCTATGCCATGCGGAATAGGAACTTCAACGCCAAACTAAAGCGTTGGAAATCTAGGATAGAGGAATATGACTATGAGTTAATCTATAAAACAGGAAAAGCGAATGTGGAAGCGGATGCCTTATCAGGAATCTCGTACGATTCGACCGAGGAAATACCGAACCAGATAAATTTTCTTCAGATAATGACACTGACTCGTTGGCAACGATGCACAGTGCATTACAGGACGCCTCTGACACGGCACATACTGCGCTTTACCGCAGTGGAATTAGACACGACCCTGAAGGATTACCTTAACCCATCTCTAATAAATGGAATAAAAATCCCGGATACGCATTTGCAACTTCTGCAAACGTGGGATTGGGGGAACACCAAAGGGCTCATAGAAATTCTAGTGGGATAAGGCTTCAGCTACTAAAGCGGGTCTATTTTCCAAAAATTGTAAGCAAGATCAAAAACATTGTGGCAACTTGGAAGACATGCAAGCTTCATAAATACGACCGACACCCTAATCAACCATTACTGGAACCTACCCCTATTTCAACATACCCATGCGAAATCCTGCAAATAGACATCTTCGCGTTAGAAAAAAAAAAATTTCTCAGCTGCATTGCCAAATTTTCAAAGTTTGCCAAGCTATTCCTTATAGAGTCGAAATCAGCCCTCCACTTGCTCGAAAAGTTAGCGGAGGTGTTTCACTTTTTCACTGCGCCCTTGGACAACGAACGAGGACTCTTTTGCCTCACAGTTCTCAATTACCTAAAGTTGCTGGATATCGTCGTAGACCATACTCCTGCCCCACGCATCGAGGCAAAGGTCAGGTTGAACGATTTCACTCGACATTCCTCCAAATCAATAGATTCCTCAACCCTTAGGGTATCCGAACTCGTATCCATGGCCGCTGATAGATACAATAACTCAATTCACTCCGTTATCGGAAGAAAGCCAGTTGATATTTTTCTAGACAGGACTTCTAGGATAAATTATCAAGGCCTGACAGATTTTAGACGCAACATTCTAGAAGATATTAATGGGTTAATACAAGATAAACAGGAGGCAGTTATCCCCAGACGAAACTCTGGGAAAAAAAAGCAGGTTAAGTTTGAACCAGGGGAAGAAGTTTTTGTCAGAAATAAACAAATTCAAGAAAAAGAGAAAAACTTGTTCAATGCTAAAGAAGAACAGGTGGATAAAAGGGACACAATAAAAACAAAGTCGAGAAAAATATTTCCTACGGACCACCTAAAATCTTAGAAAAAGAATAAATAGACAGGAAATTGCCCCCTTTCTGATTAACCATGTTTTTCTACAAAAACAAGAAAATTACAAATAAAAAAAGGAAGAAAGCAAAAGAAAAAAAAAAACACAAAAATAATGAAAGATTTAAAAATTAAGAAATTTGCAAACAAAGCACTCTTCACGAACCAGGTGGTAAACAAAACTTAGCCCTAAGAAAACTCATATTATAAGCACTACTAACTCTCTTCATCTTTAAGGATGGCAATGGTGGCAAGCAAGTGCTGCCCATTTCTTTAATTATGACTCTCCGGTATTCCCCTTCAGCAGGCTATCCAAACCACACGGGAGGAATCCACCCTACTACCCGACCAGCGTACGAGAACGATAACGAACCACTACCTGGATCAGGCGGAGGAGGACACAGAAAGATTACTTTCCAGCATGGAAGTGGGTCGCTGGCTCCACGGATGCCGCCGACTGGAATGCAGCTCTGAAGACCCAGCATAGCCTTGTTGCGGGCAATAACCAACAAATCCGCATCAACGAGAAGCTTTTCGATGCTACGTATCGCACCCTGGAAGAATTAAATGGCCTCATCGGCAAGGTCAACTCTATAGATGGTGCTGTCCACGCCGCCAGTGCGACGCTACATAAGGCCATGATTCTGGCAAACCAAACCAATGAGGTGACCAGAGCGTGCCAACTAGCCAAGTCGGGAGCGGTGAACTCGGGCCTCCTAAACGGAAAGGAGGTATACGATATCTTGGCCGAAGAATCAGGACTCCCGTACCAGAACGGGATCTAGGCCATTAAATTCTCCTTCCTGCTCTACGTCCTAGCTATACCTAAGGTGATAGACAAGAAGTACAAATTATGTCCCTTACTTCCAAAGATCCGCGAGGGTCAGAAGCTCATCCTGGATGCCAACTTAGTAGCAGTGGATTCAAGCGAAACTTATGAAGTTCTTGGAAATTGCCTCTCCATCGGCAACACGATTGTTTGCCAGAAGGAAAATCTACGCAAACTAAGTGAAGAAAGCTGCATCCCACGACTCATCAACGGTATGTGTAGTGTGCAATGCCATTACCTGAGGGACACACAGGAATCAGTGACTCTGATAGATGAAAGTACGGTGTTCCTCGCTGGTTTTAACGAAACAGTGACCACCTGCGTGGGACAGCATAGACTCCAGGGCTTCCTAATTGTGAAGCTGAAAAAGGGAACGATAACCATCGGAAAAAAAAACATACTCGAGCCGATCTACGTCTACCCTCACAGCTAAAAAATAAATATAGCAACCGCTTGCGCAAAAGCCAAGGCGGTGACACCGGATGCGCGTGCGACCGTTGGACGGTCATTCGCGTTTCGTCAGTAACTTAAGGCCAGCAAAGGAGCTTTGGCGCTTCTTGGCTTCAGGCCCACTGGGCATTCCATTGGGAACAAGCAAGAGAGTAACATTTGTAAAACTAGATCTAATAACATTCTGAATAAAAGAACTTGTAATGATTGGAAAAACAATTCGATTCTTTATTCGGTAATTATTCTTGATTCCTTCAACCAAATCCTTACGTAATCGTAAGGTGACTCCCTCATGACGCTGCGGGAGTTAACTTATACATGTTCAGAGAGGCGTATACAAACCAAAGCAAAAGCTAACTGCAATATACAAGCAAAAAAAGGGAGAAAAAAATGACAGTATTGTTAACAAAAACTTGTCCCAAGCGCGAAGTTAACCGCCACGAGGGCGATCAACAGAGATGACAAAAGAACATAGAGCAACAACACCACACAAGCAAAAACAAAATTGTAAACTTGCGATCGTCTCGGCTGTTGATGCTGATCAAGAATATATATACTTTATGGGGTCGGAAAAGCTTCCTTCTGCCTGTTACATACATTTTAGCGACTTTAATATACCATTTCACCCTATGGGTGTATGGTATAAAAATTTGATATGTATATTTGCTTAGTAAACGCGCACATTTTGTATTTATAAAAATTTTGCCACGCCCCCTACCGCCCCCACAAATTAAATAAAACCGATTTGCTCAAAAACTTTTCTAGCTAGAGACACAAAATTTGGTATGAATATTTGCTTAGTAATTGCGCACATTTTTGATGTGTAAAGATTTTGCCACGCCTCTTTCCGCCCCCGTAATTTGAAAAAATTCGATTATCTCCCGTAATTTTCAACCTTGTGCAATCAAATTTAGCACACTTAAATTTGATACTAATATCAAGCAAAATACCAAATTTGATCAAAATCGGAATAAAAATAGCCAAGTTATGCATATAAACGTTTTTCCATATGGCCGGAAGTGGCCGTTGGCTGGTGGGGGCGCTAGGGTGCTCGTATGCTTGAGTGAGCGAAATACTAAGATATGCTTGTAAAAAGCATGGAAACCGATTTTTTTAAAAATACGAAAATGCATTGGTTATTATAAATTTCAAATATTTTTTTTACTGGTGTATGGTATATCCAAGTCGGCGAGACGACTTACTTACTTCATTTAGTCTCTAGTTGCTATAGTGTTTGAGAAAATCGGTTTTATTTAATTTGCGGGGGCGGTAGGGGGCGTGGCAAAAATTTGAAACAAACTCGATAAGTGAACATATTACACAAGATTACATACCGAATTTGGTGACTCTAGCTCTTATAGTCTCCGAGATCTAGGTGTTCATACAGACGGACGGACAAGGCTAGATCGTCTCGGCTGTTGATGCTGATCAAGAATATATATACTTATGGGGTCGGAAAAGCTTCCTTCTGCCTGTTACATACATTTTGGCGACTTCAATATACCATTTCACCATATAGGTGAGTGGTATAATTACGTCCATCCTCAGCAGCAAGTGAAAGTTGGTGTTGGATGAGTACCCAGCGTAAGTTGTAACGACATTGTTAAAATTTTAATATTTTGTTTTGCTTTTGTTTTACAAGTTTCGCTTTGATCTTTGTATTTTCTCTTAACTTGGTCATTATATTTTTTCTTTGATTATGCCATATGGTTTACAGTTTAAATGGATTTGATTGTTATGCCCTTGCGAAAAGGGTATTTTAATTTTGGTTTAGTTTAATTTTGGATGCATCTAGGACCAAGTTTATACATATATATTTTTGATCAGCACGACGAGACGGGTTGAAATAGTCATGTCCGTCAGTCCGCCCGTTCGGCCGTCTGGATCATGGGGATTAGATGAAGGCCATAAAGGTGCAGGTACATTATTATCATTGTCCAATTCCTCCCAATCATCGTTTATGACCTCATTTGCCAATACCTGCTGATGTAGCTCCTGGTGCTGATACTCCTGTTGATTCCAAAATTTGTAACATATTATCCAAAGGCATTGATATTGCTTCTGCCAGCAAGATACATAGATTCTCTGTTTTAACCAATCCAAACTGTAGCCCAGCTCGCACAGCGAAAGAGCGCCTGAATAACCAAAGAGCGCAACGTTTTTGTATTGCATTGGCTGCTGGAACGTATTTCCTCTATCTTCGTTATTTCCCAAATGTCAAAATGTCTACCTTTTAACTATTTGCCTTTAATTCTTTTTTTTGGTACCAAGAAATCGGAAAAATGGGTGAGGAACTTCCACCCGCAGGTTTTCTTGTTTCTATATTTGAACGTAGTAAAAAATATTATAATATTTTAAAAAATATTATATTATAAATTATTTAAGAATGTTGTGTACCAATATTTGGATTATGTAACGACCCTTTTAGGCAATATTATGTGCTAATAATAGGTAATCATTTATATATAAATTGGACCTGTTGCGCAAAAGTGCTCGTGTTCAATTTCTAAATTCAATACCTTACCCAGTTTAAATACCTGAATTGTAGGAGACAATTATACATA
This sequence comes from Drosophila insularis, assembly GCA_018903935.1. Lineage (NCBI taxonomy): Eukaryota > Metazoa > Arthropoda > Insecta > Diptera > Drosophilidae > Drosophila > Drosophila insularis. The sequence continues at coordinate 431,311 of JAEIFP010000759.1, forward strand.
TATAAGTATGTATGTATCCATCGTTTCCAAAACGTATTTTTATACGCTTGCAGAGGGTATTATAAAATTGGTCAGATGTTTGTAACGCACAGAAGGAGACGTTTCCGACCCTATAAAGTATATATATTCTTGATCAGCATAAGAAGCTGAGTTGATATAGCCATGTCCGTCTGTCCGTTTGTCCGTCCGTCTGTGCGTATGCGTTTTACTCAGCCATCTTAAGAGCTATCGGAATGAAATTTTTTTTGGGGGCTTTTTATTACCTGGGAAAAATAAAGTCCGAAAATTGGGAATCGGACCACTATATCATATAGCTCTGGAGGAAACATTTTTGCAAAAATTGGAGTATCGCCATGAAATTTACCAATATGATAGTATTTCGCACAGACGGACATGGCTATATTAACTCAGCTTCTCATGCTGATCAAGAATATATATACTTTATAGGGTCGGAAACGTCTCCTTCTGTGCGTTACAAACATCTGACCAATTTTATAATACCCTCTGCAAGGGTATAAAAATAACAACAAAAAAAGTAAATAGATATTCAAAACAAAACATAGAAATTCAAAACAAAAAATAACAAAAATAGTAATAGAAATTCATAATTCATATTTACAATATTATTTACATATACTACTACGCCTACGAAACGCCTACGTTTCGCCAGCCTGTTGTTGGCATGGACAAAATGCCTTTGTAGCACCGTATTTAATTCTTTGTCCGTGCATTTATATTTTTCATTAGTAATATCTAAAAGGCAAAATATAAATTAATAAAAAATATTTTAAATATTTTCCAAAATATTACATACTTTTAATCACGGTTACAATGTAGCACCTTTCTGCTGAGGGTTTAGTTTTCGTCCCCTTTCAGCTGTATTCGGAAGCTACCTTGTCCGAAAAAACTTTTCTGATGGCAGCTCTAATAAATTGAGTGGGCGACGCAATTGTTTGACTGACATAATCACCTCTTTATTTGTTAAATTTGATATATTATTTGCACATTGCACTTCCACTTCAATTGCACTTTCACGATCGAATGACAAAATTTTCACATTTCGGCATGTGCTGAAGAAAAAGTGCCGTTTAACTTAGATCTAAGCTTAGGTAAGAATCGCTTTTGGATCAGCCATTTATTTATGAGTCTTCTTTCGATCGCGCAGGAGATAAGTCGTTTTTTAATCGTCAAGGGGACTCAAAAAAGACTAATCAAGACGATTTCTGTTAAAACAGTCTTCCAAATGCTTGCAGGGACGTCATTACTCGAATCATCAGAGCACCCGCATGCACACATACAGACCCAACGCTACATAATCTATATAAGTATGCGTGCGAATCGCGGCATGCGTGTAAAAGGGGATGGGGAAGAAGAAGAAGAAATTGAAATAATATTTGAAAGGTTCTGTGCATTAATGAATTGAGTTACATAAAAAGAGTTTGGAACATGTAAAAATATTATGGCCATGGACTGCAAGGGTATATAAACTTCGGCACAGCCGATGTTAGCTTCTTTGATATTTTAATTCTTGACAAATCCTATATTGTTTTCGATGACAAAAGTTGTCTTCCTCTCCAGGGGTTTGTGTCGAATTGGTTGTGCAAAGCAGGATGATTAACCGTTAGTGGCCCTGGATCGTCTTTATCCCTTGGAATGTGTGTTAGTGGTCTGCTATTTATAATATTTTCCGCTTCGATAAGCAAACTTCTGCTTGTTTCAACCTGGGGCGCCTTATCTTGCAACGGTATTAGCAAAACCTTTTTAGCTGACTGAACTAGGCGTTCCGAACAGCCTCCTGAACTTGGGTTTGCTGGACAATTAAACTTCCATTCTAAGCCTTTATGTGCCATCTCTTCGGCGATGTACTTACAGTGAAATAGGTCTTTGACTTCCCTTATTAGAGGATCAGCTTCAACAAAATTTGTTTTCATATCCGATCGTATTCTGATTGGTATACCACGTCTGTTTACGAAGTTTTGAATACATAAAATACATGCGTCTGTAACAAATCTGCTGCTAATTCCAAGTGTATAGCTCGTATGATGAGGCACGTAAATAGAGCCAACCATCTCTTTTCATGTCGGCGGCCGATCGTTACAGTAACTGGCCCAAAATAGTCAAGTCCTACATAGGAAAACGGTCTTTGGTAAGGAGTGACACGATCGGTCGGTATCTGACCCATCAGAGTCGCCTGCAGCCGAAATTTTCTATTTTTATAAAACTGGCAAACTGTTTTTGCCCTTTTTACAGCGGCTTGCAAACATAGATGACCCAAAATTTTTGATGACTCTCAGTGATAATGAGTTCATCGTTTTGATGATGGAATCTCTCGTGATACGATGTTGCTATTAAATCAGTTAATATGTGTTTTTTGGGTAATATGATTGGTCGACGAGCAATTTGCGATAATGATGTTGCATAATCAAGCCTACCGTTGACCACTAAGATCCCGTCCGCATTCATCCTAGGAGTTAAAGAAAAGATGCTTCTGATACGCCTGAATTTGCTTGTAAGTCAGCTAGTTCCTAATGATAGACTTCATTTTGCATGAGTTTACTAATGTATTTTCTGCATCTTGCACTAACCGCGAAGAAAGTTTTGTTACAGCATTATCACTTTGACGTTTCAATATCCGTTGTTTAAATCTCAATATCCATCCCATGGTTCGCTTCAGTCTCAAATATTTAGAAAATCTGTTTAGGTCAATAATATTTTCAACAGAAGTATCTAAATATACCATAGCTTGCAAATAACTGTTAACCGTTTTTCCTTACGCTCTGTTCGCGAGAACAACCGAAAAAAATCATACTTTCTCGCTCTCGCTCTGAGCAAGACCCTTTGGTTGTTTTCGATTCGGTTTTCGGTTGAGCGCTAACAGTTGAGCAATTTGCTTATCGGTCTTTGAGTGAACAGCGCGTAAAGAGTGAAACGATTCACGCTCACACAGTGAGGCTCACCAAAAGACCGATTGACTGAAAAACTCAACGCAAACGGTCTTTTCAACTATTTGTCTTCTTTTCGATGCACAGTGGTACGTTGTGTAAAATTGCAACATTAAATTTCACTTTAGATCTTCTTGAAAAAATTGTATGTATTTCAGACTAATTTTTTGTTTAGAACAGGAATAGTTTTATTTTTTTAAGTATTTTATTTTGAATTAAGCTTAACAACTAATAATGAATCAATGTTTTGTTAAAATCACTGTGCTCAATCGAAACTCACAAAGCAAATTGACGCATAAAACCCACGAAACTTGACATACACACATACATGCGCAAAAGACTTTTTGAATCGTCGTTCAGAAGCAAACGGTCTCGGAATGAGCAGAGCAAAAGAGAACAGAAAAAAGTGCTCTTCGACTGAGCGCGAGCAAAATTTATTTACGAACAATCCAATCGGTTGCTCTCAGACCTTTTGCTCAAAGTCTCAGTGAAGAACACTTATTTCGCGACAGTGTGAAACGGTTAACAGTTATTTGCGAGCTATGAAATATACCCTTTTTTGTTCAGTGGAATCGTTTTCATCGAAGATCTTTTCCTGTACTGCCCAGCTAGATTCATCTTTCAATAAAAATTCGGGGCCTGTTGTCCAAATATTATCCGGTTCGTACTTAATTTTCACCTTTTTTCTCGTGGCTTTATCAGCAGCATTTCAATCTGTTGGAACCCATCGCCAATCATTTTTATTTGTTGATTCCAGTATTTCATTTATACGATGAGCCACAAATTGTTTATATTTCCGATGATCTGATTGAATCTAGGCTATGACAGTCTTTGAATCTGACAATAATACATATTTCTGAACATTAACAGTATCACTTTCCGGTATCAGAGTCTTTAGTCGGGTACCTAAAAACGCTGCCTGGAGCTCTAATCGTGGAACAGCTTGAGATGACAAAAAATTTCTGTTTAAGTTAAACCTCTTTACATTTTCGATTTGTAAGACCCTGACCGCCAGACATCCTGAATCAATATTTTTCCATGAATCGTCAGGTCGGCAAACATCGCTAATGGATCATAGATAGACAAGACCAAGCTAAGAAGCTGCCTTTTTGTTGGACAATTTTCAGCCTGCTTTTTTCTACCCGATTCATCTTTAAGTCAAATGTAAATTAGTCTACGTTGTTGTACCATAACATGCCCAATACCTTATCGACAGCCTTCTTATCCATACTTACTGGTAAATTATGAGTTTTATTTTCCTCTTTTTTATTCAATTTGTTCTGTACTTACTTCTGTACTGGAGTTTGAAACAAAGCCTCTTAGTTCAAAATGAGCTAATTCATGCACTTTTTTTACTTCACAGCTTATGTCGTTATGCCTTTGGAATAAAATTTGAGTCAATGGCGGATCAGGTCCTTTTAGTAATCTTGAGTTCAACGACACTTCTTGGATTGAGGCTGCTGCGTCGAATACTAGTCGTCCTGGTTTGTTGACATTGTAAACGGCGCAATGAGGTAGATACAATGTCTTAGATCTGGTTACACAAGCTTGAAGTTGTCATTTTGAAAGCATATCCTTTCTTCACAAAGTCCATAACGGCGTCGTCATAGGTCTTTACGCTATTTGAGCGAATAATTTTATTCTCTATTAACTGGAGTCTTTTCAAAGCCATAGTGTAACTGTCGGGAAGATTTAATGTTTCTTTTGACCACAACAATACGGTTTCATATTCTGTTTCTAATTTTACTGTTGTGTTTCGAAGTATCTCTTTAGCTCGAATTATGTCAGCGGACTGACTCTACAGACGTAATAAAAGGCCGTACTCCAATATTCTCAGTTGTGAAATAATCTGCTATGAAATCGTGCATTTACCTGTTCATTTGAACCTCCAAAGAATTCGCATGAAATACTGATGTTACTAACGGGATTGTATTAGATTGGTTTACTCTTGAGCCAAAAATTACCCAACCCAAAGGTTTTTCGATGCCACTAGTCTTGTTGGTTTGTTGTTGGTTTGGCATCTGTATAACTAGCTATTGGGAGGTTCGCGACTCGAATGTACTCTTCCGCTAATGTTTGATGATCTATTTATTGTAGGGGTAATTCCAGATTAGGGATTGTAGTGCCTTTTAACTGTAACCAATTTTTATTTCCATTAATACATTTTATTTTCAAATGACATACTGTCGTATTTAAGTTAATGGCATGATTCTTAATCCAATTTAATGTCAAGTAATCCATGTTTTCTTTTACCCCTAGCTTTTTAGCTAAATTTTCGTTAATTCATCTAATTGGCGTATGGATATATTTGAGATGAAAGCTCTTTCCATTGAATACGTTTTGACATTGGCATTTTTGAAACTAAGATCCAGCAACGATGGATTTTCCAAGTGTAATACTGCATTTGAAGATTGCAAAAAAATATAACCAAATTTTTTACTTTTGTTGCAAATGGAACCGTCCTTTCTAAATTATTCTTTGAGATTTCGGTTATATCATTAACAATTTCTAGCTGACTTTTAATAACTCTGGTTTTCCGTACATAATCTCTAGGTGCTCGATATTATGTGGCACGTTTGCGGGATTGACTAATAGCCCTTTTACTTCCTCTTTTGTCGCTCCTTTTAAGCTTTTCTGTAACGTATTACGTTTTCTGTGTGCTGGCCAAAGCATGCGGAGCGCCTATTGTGGCTCCATGCACCGTCTAATTTTGCAACACCCTGTGTGCCGCCCATTATGGCTTCATGCGTCTTCTCCAGTTCTGAAATACAGTTAGTTATAGATTCATTAGCAATTTTTTTTTTTTTATTATTAAGTTACTTCCATGTAATTTATGGAAGGAATTTTTGGCCTTCCCGTATGCGACGGGTTAACGCCACAGCGAATGTGTGAAAAACAATTTCAATGTAACTTCTGGGAGCAAATCTGAAAGAAATGTATTTGTTTTTGTTTTCTTTTTAGTTTAGTATCGCAGAGATGTATCGATATGTTTTCGATGGGTATATTACTGGATGGTGAAGACACATGCGGTTAGTTGTGTACGTGTGTGAATGATAATAGTGAGTATGTATGTATGTATGTATGTGTGTGTGTGTGTGTGTGTGTGTAATGATGTGTATGTGAATCGATGATGAAAGTGTGGTTTGCGTGAGTGGTGAGTTTGTGTTGTTTCGTGCAAAATTAGAGATCGATGTTAGCGGCATGTGTGAATCGTGCTATCGATATGTAGTTAACAACTGGTTCGTTAGCGAGGAGACGATATATGTCCTGGTATTTTAATAAAGTAGGATAGTCTCTTCTAATGTGAGCGAATTTGGTGCATTTCAGCAGATCATGGGAAATGTCCTCAATGGTGCTGCAAGTATCGCATAGTGCGTCGTTAAAGACATTCATTTTTGCCAAGGTGTTTTTATCGAAGGCGTGTCCACTTATTATTCTGTTCAATTGTTTTGTTTCTAGTCTTCCAAATGCATTCGTCTTGTGGAACCAAGGATGCGGCTTGACATATGGGAAAAGAAGACAGTAACCTTTATTGCGTTCAATGCAGAAGGCACTATACTTTCTCTGCCATTCTATTTTGATGCAGCGTCATTGAGAGTCCAGCTGACTTGTATGTATGTGCCTTCAAGTCTGGCGTTTTTGACAGCGGTATCTGCCAAATCGTTCTCCAAGATGTTGGCATGGCTGGGTATGTGGTGAAGTTCAACTGATGTTATGAAATAACTGCTATCAATCTTTTCCAGGATTCTTCGTGATATACACTTGTTAGAGTGCGGATTAATAAGCGTTTGTATAGATCCTAGGCTATCGGTTAGAATGGCTACTTTGTGCATGCATTTGGTGTAGAAGCTTCGAGTGGTGTTTGATTGTCTATGTACAAATGCGCTACCTGTATAATTTTCAGATACGGAGCCATCAGTGTAAATCAGCTCATAGTTGTGGGAGAGGAGTTTGTTAGTTTTTTCTCTTAGAAGTGCATGTACAATGTCTTTGTTAGCTTCTTTTTTATTTCTGGCCGTGTTCTTAAAGAAGTTTGTATAAAATGAGATTTTTCTAGTGGAGACAGGAAGGGAATTTACTGGGGTAATTCTGTCTAAGATATATTTAAACTCATTGTACACTCTGCCGTAGCTCACCCACAAGGTGAGAAGGGGCTGGTAAGGAGAGAGGCCGCTGGTAGCCCGTAGGCGAAGATTTTTGCTAGCTCCTTTGCTGTGGCGAATTTAATTCTAAATTCAGGAGGGAGTTCAGCTGCCAGATGGTAAATTATATTGACTGGAGTAGATCTTATGAGACCCAGTGCTTTTCTGAGATGGAAATTGGCATGAGAGTTGATGGCGGACATGACTGACTTAGATATATTAGCGGAAGACGTAGGGGCATATTCATATTTTGGTCTTATGAATGCCTTATAGTGTAATAGAGACTTAGTGGGGTGAGTTCCGAAACGACATCCACTCAGTATTTGTAAGAACATATTTGTCTGGTTAGAGTTTGCTATGGTTTTTTTATGTGGTCTATAGAGGAGTTATTTGCGTTAATAAGTCTACCTAGATATTTTATTTTGTTTACTTCTCTTAAAACTAAATTATTGCACAGTATATTCAGTGGTTGTCTTCTTAAGTTAAAATGTATCACAGATGATTTATTGGGGTTAAAAGTTAGATTAATTTTATTGCACTTTTCGTTAAATTTATTGACTAGATTTTCTAAGTTATTTTTGGCTGATATGAAGTTTTTGTGGAAGCTTATTAAGAAAAAGTCATCATAATATTGGAAGAGGATGCTGTTTCGTGTATCGGTGATGTTGTGTAGTTCAGCTGTGTAGATATTGAAAAGGATGGGGCTAAGGCAGCTGCCTTGACTCACTCCCTTGCTCACTGTTTTTTCTATCGTTCCCATAGAGAGAACTCTTTTTCGGAGAAAATTGGTGATGAAAGTGATGTGTATTTGTTCAAAGACCAGATCAGTGAGTTTTTTTTCCTAGGATGGGAATATTCACTGCATTAAAAGCTTTGCTCAGATCAAGCACTGCTGCGGTGACATGGAACCCCCGCTTTTTGAGGCTCGATATATTATTAATTACGTCATTAATGCAGTGGGAAGTGGAGTGATTTTTCCTAAAAGCATATGATCTTGGGGGGGGAGTATTTGGTATTTGGCTATGTGTTCTTCCATTTTGGGTTTTATCAAACCTTCTAGGCATTTAAAGACTACGCTTAGAAGGCAGATGGGTCGGTTGTTGATTATGATTGAGGAGTCAAAGTTTTTTTTCGGGACAGGTACAACCTTTATTTTTCTCCAAAAATCTGGGATAATGCCGGTATGTAAAGTTTCGTTTAGTAGGCTTACCAGTTTTTGGGTTTGAGCAGCTGGGAGGGAGAGAAGCATACTGTACGAGATATTATCTAGTCCTTTCGCGGAATGAGGATTACGCGATTTAAGAAAAGCCCGTAGATCGTTGTTAGAGAAGCTAGCCCTGTTTAAGTTGTCTAGGCTGGCTTCAGGGGGGGATATTTGTGTGCAACCAGGTGTGTCAGGTGTAGAAGCTATTACATTAAGGAATTGTCGTAGTTTTCTACTGAGGTTTCGGCCCTAGAGGGTTTTGTCTGTTTATATAATTTCAGTGTGCGAATTATCCTCCAAGAATCTTTTATAGTAGTGGGGTTTGACAGGGTTTCTGCAAGATTGTCCATGTTGTTTTTCCTAACTTTTCGTATATAATTTAATTTTTTATTGCTAGTTAGATATTCTAGGGCATCCGTATGTAGCTTCGATTTATAATACTTTTGTCTGCTCGCGTTCCTAATCCTGAATAGTTTTTCACAGTTTTCGTCCCAGTATTTCTTTGGCAGGTATTTATTTTTGGCATCTACTTTAATTGTGTTTTGCGATGTGATTGCGATTGAGGTATATGGTAAGTTTTCTAAGGTGGATATATCAATTTGTGCAAAGTCTTGAGCTACCTTATTATAGTTGATTATTTTTCTGTTGCAGGACGAGGATATTCCCTCTATCTGAATAGTAATCGGGAAATGATTGCTGTTGGAAATCTTTGAGTTCGTTGCTGTCCAGTTAAATTGTAAATTGGTTTTGTTGACTAGGGTGATATCTAATGCTGAATTGTAAGCTGGAGTGTGAGAGTAGCGTGGACTGCCGTTGTTTATGCAAAAGAAGCCAGCGTTTAAAAGTACTTGCTCAATGATGTTTCCTCTAGGATTATGTACGCTGTTACCCCAAATCTGCGATTTAGCATTTAAGTCTCCGTCTATCATCGATAGGCCCGTGGATTGATTTGCCAGCAATAGTATGTCCTCGCAACCTTCCTCAAATTCATCGTTACTTAAGGATTGTGGTGCATAGACGCTAAAGACGCTGATGTTGTGCTTTAAATTAGTTGTCCAGATGCCTATTGCTTCTACAGAACTAGGACAATTTAGCTGCTTAAAGCGTATATGTTTTCTTAGGTAAATTCCAACCCCTCCGTAGCCGTCAGGGCGGGGCTTGCAAACAAAATTGTAATTAGCTAAGCTACACATGGCATTGTCAGTAATCCAGATTTCGGAGAGTATGGTAATATCTATGTCGTTTTTAATAAGGTAGAGTTCAAGGAGATGTTTATTGTTATTTGACGTGAGACTTTGTATGTTATATTGTAGAATTCTCATCTTAAAAGAAGATAAGTTTGGGAAATAAAATAAGTAGGTGTGAAAAAATGGTCTAAAAATTTAATATTAGTAAATTTGATTTATGTTTAGTATATCTATTTTCGAGTTGGTTTAAGCAATTCTACTTCTTAGAATTGAGATTTCCGTTGATAAGGCTGATAGACTGTCTTCGGCTGTTTCAAGAGCCGAGACTCTGTCGTTAGATTTGGAGGTGGAAGGTCTGGGGGTGAAATTGGCGTTATGGTTGGCATGGGAGTTAACATATTTTTCATTGAGAGAGATTCTATGATCACTTAGAACCGCATTCCAGCTGTTCATGGTATTCATAGCGTTTCTCTCTTCATTTCTTCTATATTGGATATTCTTGACTGTTTTGTTGTAGGGCATCTGTTTGTGTATATGTTCTGCAACGACTTGTGTGTTGTTTTGGATCGCGTTTCTGTCAGAGCTAATCTGCCATTGTGGGGTGGGGAAAAGTGTAAGGTCGTTTGTGTTGATTGTACTAGTTTTTTGAAAGAGAGCGGGGTATTTAACTTTAGTCTCGTTTCTAGAAAGATTTTCCATAGTCATGGCTTTTTGTATGGCGAATTCACTTTTTCGAGCAGGGCATTCTGTGTGTGTGGCAATGTGTTCATCTTTGCAGTTTATGCAGATTGTCTGTGAGCAAGATTGTTCTTTTGTATGGACTAGGGAGCAGGTGCTGCATATTTGTTGCTTTTCTTTGCAATGCTGAGCGAAATGGCCAAAACGGAAGCAACGAAAGCATTGGCTGAAGGGAATAAAAGGATTTACTTTGACCTTGGAGTACAGAAAAGTTATCTCTGTTGGAATATTGTTTCCTCTAAAGATGAGCTTAACCCTATTCGTGGGGACCAGCACATCCCTTTCTTTCCTTTGTACACGTATTATTTCGTAAATTGGAACTGCAGAGCTGATGTACTCTTTTAGTTCTGCGTCTGAAAAACGTATCGGTATTTGGAATAAAATTCCAGTTTTGAATAGGAAGTGTTTAAGGATCTTGGGTTCATAACCGTTTTTTTTTAAATCAGAATTTAATAGATTATTGGCTGCCTCTGCTGACTTGAACTCTGCTTTACATCTACCATAGCCTATTTTATTGACCGTTAGGATGTCTTTTACTTTGAGCCTAAGTAACACCGCGTTTAGCTCTAGGGGATTTATTGGTATTCTCATTTTCGACTCACTTGCATTTGTGTCAAATTTGTCTATGTATACGATGTAGGGGCCTTTGTGTGTGTTGTTATACATACATTCGTTGAGTTCTTTTGTGGCATTGTTTTTGCTTTCGTACTGTGTACCGTTGTCATGTATGTTCATATTATCCTCGTTTTCCTTTTGCTCCTCTATTACATCAACCTCCATTTCAATTTCTTCTGCAATCATTCCTATTTCGTGTACCGTTGTTTTGGCCTTCTTGGTTGTCGGTCAAATTTTACTTCTTTTTGCAGAGTACTGTAGCATGTCTAATGATCACTGTACCTAGTTACATACATACATAATTCATAAATAATATCGAAAACATATTGTAGCACTTTGTCACAATATTTATGTATACACATTCAAGTACCATGCGTTTTCCGTAACATTGCATTGTACTGGACAGTGCTGAGTCGGCATATCTAACACGCGCAACGACTCAGTCACCAAGTGAACATGATACGTCCTCACTCTCCCGCAGCGAACCATACATAATTATTTAAACATATATACAAGTTAAGACCAGGCATGCTATAAACCTATAAATATTTTATGACCGCGCCCACACTCATCTTACAATAGTCAAGACTCGTCATAATGGGCATCGGCACAAACAATAACTACCAGACTAAACATTCCTATGGGAATGGTGTCGTGTTTAGTACATCAGACAGCAAGTCGCCCAATTCTACAATTCGGCAATAAACAGATCAAGTTCGGTACACCAGACTTCAAGTCGCCTAAATCAATTCATCGATAAACAGATCCCACGCCAGCGTTGGACTTTTGGACTCAGCAGACGTCGCTGTCACCAACGACGCCCAATACCAGAGGCTTCATCCAAACATAATCGATCAACCCAAAGTCAGTCTTCAACCTGAGTGCAACTTGTAACTTCGTTGGAGCTCCGCGATCCTTGTTCATAGTAGTTGTCTTAAAGTCTTCCAGTAAACTAAAAGATTTGTGAACGTAAAACTAATAAAGATTTTTAAATAAATTTTTATACCATACACCCATAGGGTGAAATGGTATATTAAAGTCGCCAAAATGTATGTAACAGGCAGAAGGAAGCTTTTCCGACCCCATAAAGTATATATATTCTTGATCAGCATCAACAGCCGAGACGATCTAGCCATGTCCGTCTGTCCGTCCGTCCGTCAGTCCGTCCGTCCGTCCGTCCGTCTGTATGAACACCTAGATCTCGGAGACTATAAGAGCTAGAGCCACCAAATTTGGTATGTAGACTCGTGTCATATGTACGCTTATCGAGTTTGTTTCAAATGTTTGCCACGCCCCCTACCGCCCCCGCAAATGATATAAAACCGATTTTCTCAAACACCATAGCAACTAGAGACACAAAATTTGGTATGTATATTCGCTTAGTAAACGCGCACATTTTGTATTTGTAACATTTTTGTCACGCCCCCTACCGCCCCCGCAAATTAAATAAAACCGATTTTCTCAAACACTATAGCAAGTAGAGACACAAAATTTGGTATGTATATTTGCTAAGTAAATGAGCACATTTTGTATTTGTAAAAATTTTGCCACGCCCCCTACCGCCCCCGAAAATTAAATAAAACCGATTTTCTCAAAAACTATTCTAGCTAGAGACACAAAATTTGGTATGAATATTTGCTTAGTAATTGCGCACATTTTTGATGTGTAAAGATTTTGCCACGCCCCCCTCCGCCCCCGTAATTTGAAAAAACTCGATTATCTCCCGTAATTTTCTACCTTGTGCAATCAAATTTAGCACACTTAAATTTGATACTAATATCCAGCAAAATACCAAATTTGATCAAAATCGGAATAAAAATAGCCAAGTTATGCATATGAACGTTTTTCCATATGGCCGGAGTTGGCCGTTGGCTGGTGGGGGCGCTAGCGTGCTCGAATGCTTGAGTGAGCGAAATACTAAGATATGCTTCTAAAAAGCATGCAAACAGATTTTTTTAAAAATACGAAAATGCATTTGTTATTATAAATTTAAAATATTTGTTTTACTGGTGTATGGTATATCCAAGTCGGCGAGACGACTTACTTACTTCATTTTTTTTCCTACGGAGAACAAGGAAAGTGTTAATTGGCGCCCGAGCAGGGACCCTGCTAAATAAAACTTGATCGAGTGTTAGTGACAGATATCAGTGATCGTGACCAATAAAACGCGTTAAATGCCTTAAGTGTCAACGAAAAAAAACATTGTATCGAACTACGCTAAGAATCAGACAGGGTCAAAAATTCAATCGCTGCAATTTCCTCCAAGATCCGTTCCGAGGAAAACTGATAACCCGAAAGTGTTTGCCCAGGAGCGTTAGTACCTTCAACGTTGGAAAAGCGAGCCCTCCTACAAGCCGATCAGTAAAGCACCGAAGATGCTAGTAATAATGTAAGTTAAGAAGATTAGATTTAAGAGAAAATTGTGAATCAAAACGAAAGTTAAATCAAAACGAAAGTTAAAAAAAGAAAAAAGAAAATTAATCAGTTAAATCCTAAAAAAGGAAACAAAAGAATTAAAAGAAGAAAATCAATTAGCTAAGTTTTAAAAGAAAAACAAAAGAATCAAAAGAAGAAAATCAATTAGTTAAGTTTTTTACAAAAAAAAAAAAAAAAAAAATCAACTAACCCTTAAAATATTTATCCTTACTAACAGTTATCCTGTGAACCAAAAGCCATTTCCAACCGCGCCGCAAACTTGCTTATTCTTACAAAAAACCTGACTATATATCTGTTGTCGTTTTAAGTGAAATACTTCCCTTTTTAAATTGAAAAATGCCTGATGATAGTTGGGTAAAAGACTCAGTTCTTCAGCCAGGAAATCGTCAAGCTACAGAGCCACAAATGGCATCAACCTCAGGTTCTGCAGGTAGAAGTATAGAAGCAGTTTCTATCCAAGGCTTAGAAGCAGCTATAGATGTTATATTAGCAGCTAGAATGGAGAATTATATTGAGCGCTTGAACTCGTCGCAATCAGAAAACCCAGTATATAAAGATTTAACCCCAAATTTAAGTGACAATTGGAACGATTTGGAAAGGGTTCCAGATTTAGTGAAAGGACTTAGAGAATTTTCAGGTAATCCAGCAGAGTTTACAACATGGTTTTCTACAGCTTCACGCATAATGGAGGTTTTTGCTCCCTTACAGGGAACACCAAAATATTTCGCGATACTGTTGACGGCTAGAGACAAAATTACCGGTCATGCAGACTCAGTGTTGAAAGCAAATGATACCGCATTGCATTGGGATGCAATCTCGAAATGTCTTTTAGAAGAGTACTCGGATAGACGAGACCTAGGTACACTGGAATACCAATTATTTTCCATGAGCCAGAAGAATAGTACCATCCATGAATTCTATTTTGCAGTCCACCAACAAATGTCCTTAATTATTGATCAAATCAAGAATATGGGACACAGCCCAGAAGTTAGAATGGTCATGTCAAAACAAATAAAGGACAGAGCTTTAGATACTTTTATTAGAGGCTTAAATGGTGATCTAGCAGACAGATTAAGTATGGCGCAGCCTCTTAATCTAAAACATGCATTGCAATTAGTAGATGCAGTAGATAATAAACGCGCCAAAAATTCTATCGGCCTCGGTTATCAATACCCTCGTCCGAATATATCACATAAACCAGTACAACACAATAAGAACAATATGTTCCCCCAACCACCGTACCCTCCAGCACTTCCACCTAAACCACACATTAATACAAACTGGTATAACCCCAGACAGATATAGAGCTATAATATTCCTCAGAATAATCCGTTCCGTAATAATAACCAGCCATTTTTTAATGCACCACCTAGACCATTCACCCCGAAACCGCAACCAAAACCCACTCCAATGGGAGTAGGCGGTTCCATTATGACCAGAAAAGTAAACTACATAAACAGACCAAATACCAATCCCCCACAACAGCCAATTTTGTTGAAAAGAGTAAATCAGCCCATAACAAATTTTCCGAATAAAATTCAAAGACAGTTCCACATTGGAGCTGAAGCACAAAATGAATCATATAGTACTCCAATGCAAGAAGAACCTCAGGTTAATATGTCCGAAGTTCAGTCTGAATATCAAGAGCAAGATGACTATTTCCAAGTAGTCCCATATTCACAGTTTTCAGAGTATCAGCAACAGCAAGAATATTTCACCGCTCAAAGTGATATGTCCGAGTTAATTCCGCAAAGTAAAGAGGTATCACAAACCATAGTCCAAGATCCTCTCCCACAAATTGAGGATACTGTCAATTTTTTAGGATGAAATGTTCCTCTTTGCCGTACTTTGTAGTCCGGGACAAAGACGGAACAGTATACAATTTTTTAATAGAAACCGGTTCAAATAAAAATTATATCCAACCAGAAATAGCCAGAAATGTAAAAACAAACGAGCACAAGTTCTATGCGAGAACTGTAAGTGGACGCATCCTAATTACGGAACATGTCCACTTGGGTCTTTTCAATGAACCCAACAAACCTATAATCTTTTTTCTACTGCCAAATTTGGAATCGTTTCATGGAATCTTAGGCAACGATACATTAAAAGAACTTAATGCCATTATAGATGTGGGAAAAAACTTATTATACGTCAACAACTCTCATGTTGTTAAAATGAGACAAATGCAAACTCAGCAAGTCCACACGATCAATTCAGATCAACTCTCGGGTCAGCAAAAATTAAAGCTAGAAGCACTTCAAGAGGAATACAAATCGCTGTTCGCGAGCCCAGACATGAAGTTGACTTACGCTACCAATGTCCAAGGAGAAATTCGAACGACGTCAGACACTCCAGTCTATACAAAACATTACCCGTATCCAGCTTCGTTGCGAGAAGTAGTTGAAGAACAAATTCAAGAATTACTACAAGATGGTATAATACGACCCTCACGGTCGCCTTATAATTCCCCTGTTTGGATTGTCCCAAAGAAAAGCGACAGTCTGGGAAGGAAAAAATATAGGATGGTCATTGACTATCGGAAATTAAATACAGTCACCATTTCGGATAAATATCCAATTCCCGAAATTGGAGAGATGATTCCTCAATTGGGTAACAACAAATATTTCTCTGTTCTCGACTTGAAAAGTGGATTTCATCAGATTCCTCTAAAGAAATCTGATATTGAGAAAACAGCGTTCGCTGTAAACGGAGGGAAATATGAATTTACCAGACTCCCCTTCGGTTTGAAAAATTCCCCATCAATATTTCAAAGAGCCCTTGATGACATATTAAGAGAACATATAGGAAAAATATGCTATGTTTATATCGATGATATCATAATATTCAGCAAATCTGAGGAAGAACATTTGCGTCATTTGGCCGAAGTATTCTCTACTTTGTCAAAAGCAAACATGAAAGTACAGGTAGATAAATGCAAATTCCTCAAACATAGTGTTGATTTCCTAGGCGTAGTAATATCAAGGGAAGGTGTTAAAACCAACCCAGAAAAAGTGCAGGCTATCAAAAACTTACCCACACCAAAGAACCTAAAACAACTAAGGTCTTTCTTGGGTTTAGCCAGCTATTATAGGAGATTCATTAAAGATTTTGCTAAATTAGCAAGACCCCTTACAGCCTTATTGCGTGGCGAACATGGTAGAATTAAAAAGAATATTTCCAATAAAATCGAAATTCGTTTTGGCAAAGAAGAATATGACTCTTTTGAGAAAGTGAAAAATTCATTAATTTCACAAGACGTAGTATTAGCATATCCCGATTTCAATCAGGAATTCCATCTGACTACAGATGCCTCGAATATAGCAATAGGTGCGTCACTAGAACAAAACGGGAGACCGATTACATTTATATCTAGAGCGTTATCTAAAACAGAAGAAAATTATGCTACAAACGAGAGGGAAATGTTAGCCATAGTATGGTCCTTGGAAAAATTGAGGATGTATCTCTATGGTAAGTCAAAAGTGACCATCTACACTGATCATCAACCGCTTACCTATGCACTAAGCCCGAAGAACAACAATGCAAAGTTGAAAAAATGGAAAAGTTACCTGGAGGAGTACAATTATGAGTTGAAGTATAAACCGGGTAGCTCAAGTGTAGTAGCAGACGTACTTTCTAGAAATCCTACTAGCATAAATGCTAGCAACACGTCAGCAGCCACTGTGCATAGCGATGAGAGCTCAGGTCATGAACTTATACCAACAATGGACATTCCCATCAACGTCTTTAAAAACCAATTAATAATTCTCACCGGCGATAACGAATCAACGACATTCGAATTACCTTTCCCTACATACCATAGACATACAGTAGTAAGGAGAAACTATTCAGAGAATGATCTTGTAACAATTTTAAAAGCAAAAATGGATCCTAGAATGGTAAATGGTATTTTCACTTCCGACAGTATTATGGGAAAGATCCAATCCATATTTCCGGAACATTTTAGGAACTATAAAGCAAGATTCACGCAGATTCAAACTACAGATGTCCATGACCATTGGAGAACAAAAAACAAATTTGTTCGAAATTTTTTTCCCCCGGTATGAAAAAGAAAATAGAAGCAGTTGTAAAAGCCTGTCAAACATGCAAACTTTCAAAATACCAAAGACACCCCCCAAATCAAGAAATTCAACCATCACCCATTCCTAGTTATCCAGGAGAAATCATACACATAGATTTGTACTCAACACAGAATAAAATTATCCTAACAGCAATAGACAAGTTCTCAAAGTATGTGCAAATAAAACTAGTTAATTCAAAAGCAGCGGAACATTTAAAGGTACCACTGCGCGAGTTATTAGTAGCTTTCGGCGTGACCAAAACGGTAGTCATGGATAATGAGAAATCCCTAAATTCCGCGTCAATAAAATTTCTTTTGAATGATCAGCTAGGCATAAATGTTCATACAACCCCACCATATACATCGTCTAGCAATGGCCAAGTAGAAAGATTCCATTCGACATTCACAGAAATTATGAGATGTTTAAAGGTTGAGCATCCCGAGTTGGAATTTGAAGACCTAATATTCAGAGCTGTAGATGAGTATAATAAAACGATCCATAGCACCACTAATAAAAAACCAATAGAAGCATTCTTTGCGGTACACTTAGCACACCCACCAGAAAAACTAGAACTCGAAAGGCAAAAAATTTCAAAGAAAATTTCAGATAAGCAAGATTCCGATTTACAATATCACAATAAGAAAAAGGAACCTATAAAAATTTACGATCCAGGTGACACAATATATGTTAAGATCAACAGAAGGTTAGGTTCTAAACTAACTCCAAGATATAAAAAAGAAAAAGTAGCTGAAGATTTGAATACAAAGGTTAAAACCATGTCAGGCAGGATAGTGCATAAGAATCAGCTAAAATACTGATCCACATCCTTTTTCGACAGGTTAATCTTGTTACCAGCCTGCTGGGGACACACGACTATCTTGGATTATTCAAAATCTAGGGTGGTAATGTTTTAAACCGGAATAGCAGCAAGGCAGAATGGTACCCTTAAGATCATCCACGTGGTAGAGATAGAAAAGTATCAACAGGCATTGTCAGTATTGAAGGAGGTTGTACAAAATAAAACAAAAACAAATCCGTACTACCCTTTTTTAATTTACGAAATAACTCGAATCGAGAATGAAATCGAACGACTAAAGCCAATGAGATTCAGAGCAAAACGCTCTCTCGATATACTTGGAACA
This sequence comes from Drosophila insularis, assembly GCA_018903935.1. NCBI lineage: Eukaryota > Metazoa > Arthropoda > Insecta > Diptera > Drosophilidae > Drosophila > Drosophila insularis. The sequence continues at coordinate 449,796 of JAEIFP010000759.1, forward strand.
GCGTGGAAGTGGCTCGCGGGTACCCCAGATCACCAAGATCACAAGATTGTAATCGATAAAATCAATGAACAGCTAAAGAATAATAATAAACAAGTAATAATAAATAACCTAGTAGAACATAAGATAAATGATTTGGTCAAAATAACTAACTCTTTGTTACTTAAAAACAAACCCGAAACAGAAGATAAAGCAAAAGAAATAGAAATGTCAAAATACAAATTAACCTTATTGAGAGAAGAAATCACTAATGTCATTTATGCAATAGATTGGGCTAAAGCCAATACCATAAATTCTTTAATTCTATCACCAGCAGAAATAAATATCATTGAATCAATTGCCGAAGAAAGCCTAACGTTTGTAAATATTGAAGAGCTAATAGAATTTGCCGAAGTAAGCATTGCATCTGATGGCAGAGCCCTTCTTTATATTGTTAGTATTCCTAGGGTAATAAAAGAACAATGTAAAAAAATTATTGCACTACCCATAAAAAATGAAAAAACAATAGAAAAAATAGACTATGGACATATACTAAAATGTAATAAACAACATTTCGGGTTAGCTAATAAGAACAAATGTAAAAATCTAAATGATAAGATACTATGTAAACTGGAAGATTTAATAGACTTAAAGAATAGCAAATGTATAGGAGCGTATTTCTACAGAAAAAAACCAAATTGCCAAACTACGAACAATCAACATGTTAAAACGCATTCAGAGGTGGCTCCCGGCACACTTTTGCTAAACCAATTTAAAGGAACCATCAACATTGACGGAGAAAATCTTACGTTGGACGGAACCGTCGTGATCCAGTCGCAAAACGCATCCATCAATATAGACGATGCGTGGTACATCATGAAGACCAAACGTGAAGTCGAAGTCCAGCCGCCACTACTACAACTTATATCAGATAAAAAACATCAAGGCGAGATCTTATCATTGGAAATGATTAAAGAGCTACATCTGAACAATACAGATAACTTGGAAAAAATTCAAACTAATAACGTAATCATTTCATCATCCTACTGAATCATTTTAGCACTCTTGAGTATTACAGCAATAATCTACTGGGTATTCAAGAAGCGATGCATCCACAGACCAACAGAAAGCAATCCACCGATGGCCATGCCGATCACACCCGTATCACCCGTACAGTATGTGGTAGCGACCGAGGACGCCCGCATTTAAGAGGGGAGGAGTTAAGACCAGGCATGCTATAAACCTATAAATATTTTATGACCGCGCCCACACTCATCTTACAATAGTCAAGACTCGTCATAATGGGCATCGGCACAAACAATAACTACCAGACTAAACATTCCTATGGGAATGGTGTCGTGTTCAGTACATCAGACAGCAAGTCGCCCAATTCTACAATTCGGCAATAAACAGATCAAGTTCGGTACACCAGACTTCAAGTCGCCTAAATCAATTCATCGATAAACAGATCCCACGCCAGCGTTGGACTTTTGGACTCAGCAGACGTCGCTGTCACCAACGACGCCCAATACCAGAGGCTTCATCCAAACATAATCGATCAACCCAAAGTCAGTCTTCAAACTGAGTGCAACTTGTAACTTCGTTGGAGCTCCGCGATCCTTGTTCATAGTAGTTGTCTTAAAGTCTTCCAGTAAACTAAAAGATTTGTGAACGTAAAACTAATAAAGATTTTTAAATAAATTTTATTTTTTTCCTACGGAGAACAAGGAAAGTGTTAATTTACATAAGCGTACCGCTCCTCTGCTAGCTTCACTGGCAGCGCATTCACGCGGACTTTAGCTATACTGAACAATTGTTAAGATTTAAGAATTCATATTCAATAAACAGAACACTAAGTGAAAACACCAGCAACTAAGCGAAAATATAATTGTTGTATTATTGTGAATTGTGGGACATAGTACATGGCGACTGTGACAGGACCGTCAAGGAATAAGGCCTGGACAAGGAAATCTACAATCGCTGGAGGGAAATTTGGAGTTCAACAAATGCAAAAACTGAGTGAGTAGAGAGTGAGTTATGTCAAGAGGGGGAGTGCAAAACAAAATAAAGAAAAGAATAGCACACATAAAGTGGCTATTATATGCGAACAAAAATCCACCCCCCTGGGCAACAGCCCAAAAGCTTCAACAAGAACTTGACTTTTTAAAGTCAACGTTACTTAAAACAAAAAAGAACATAACTCACGCTCACTCAGTGCATTTTGAAATAACAACCATAAAAACTAAAAAAACTCATCCTCCTACAAAAGAGCTACCAAAAAGGAAAAAAGAGTGCCCTGACGATTGCCCAGGACCATTGGACAGTGTACATTGCGAGTACACATGTATGCTGAGAACTGGTGCGATGACCGGCACCGGTACCGCCTGAGCCCATAGGCCCTGGACAACAGCAGCGCACAGTGGGCGAAACGGCTGATTTAGCTCCGATTAATTCAAATGTAAAGTAAAACTTAACGCCAAAATTGTTTTTGCAATCGATTACTAACATATTCAATAGTCCAAAAACATTAATCGATTCGATTTTCTACCAATAATTGAACAGCAGTGAAGCTTTGAAGTCAGCTTATGTTTCATCAGCTGTTGCCATCAGCTTTCCCGCCAATTCTGATTGCGTATAAAAAAAATTTTTATAAATTAGTGTTATTGCTTTCAATTGAACTTTTTGCTGTAAATTAAAGGAAAAGGTATGTAGTTACTAACAAAATAAATGTTTGTGACCTGTGATTGTGTTTCGTCCCAAAATGTAATATTTTCTTTGGTACTTCTATGTGTCTTAACATTTACTAATAAATTGAACATTAGTAGAGTATAACTTTTAAGGTCCGACTGGGTTCGGTATGAATGTTTTTTTTAAAAATTAGTCTGTGTATTACGAAGTGAAATTGTCCACAATTAGCCACATATATCCGCATATTATTTTAGAAATAATTTTTTTAGCAACAATGTCAGTGTGCAAGCGAGCACTTTTTACAGTATGGCATACGGAGCCTGATGCTTCAAAAAAAACTTTTGCGGTAGAGACGTACATATACACCAATATTATTGATAAAACTAAATTCGACGAAAGCCAATGCGCGTACATTGCCATGAAAATTAAAAATTTCATAAAAAAATTGACATGGAAATGGAAAGAGAAACCACAGAATTTGCAAAAATTTTGAGGTAAAGAACCAAGAGTGGTTAGATGACGATCTAGTATTGGTAGACCAAATTTCAAATGTTGGACGACCTAAACTCAGTTTTGGACATAGTCAGGGAAAAACAAAAAAAAAAAAAAATTGTCGGACATTGTCAAGGAAATTCCGAGCAATGAGCTGGTCTCTGCGGCAAGTACTAGTTTGTACAATTGTGAAAAGCAATTGTTGAGCTCTGATGAAAGTCTTCCCAAGAAAATCTCTACGAATATGGTTTATATAGTCTACATGCTTGGATTCGTTTCCTTGATTGCATTCTGCATATTAGCTATAGACTGATAATTAAAAATTGGCAAGTTCGAAGTACAGATAAATCAGCTGTTGATATTAGAAAACTGGAAATACAAATGAATTTGCGAAAGGAGATGGGTATATTGGTTGATATTCCCCAGCCAGGTGGCTCAGGTAATACAAATAACGGCAACACAGCGAGAAAGTTTTTTCATGATGCAAAATTAGCTGCCAAAATAACTGGAGTCAACTATCTTTTAATTTCTCGATTTAGTGTAATCTTACGAACACTAGCATCCGGATGTGAAATTGATACACAAGCCTTTAAACATTATGCATTTCAAACTGCAATATTATTTGTAGACAAGTACCCATGGTTTTATATGCCTTCATCTGTCCATAAAATTTTGATTCATGGTGCAGAAATTATAGAACACTTTGCCCTTCCGATAGGTATGATATCAGAAGAAGCTCTTGAGGCCAGAAATAAAGACCAGAGAAAGTTTCGATTAAACCACACACGAAAAAATTCTCGCAGTAACACAATGGAAGACTTGGCTCACACACTTTTTATTTCATCGGATCCATTTATTACAATGTTAGCAAAATCCACAGTTAAATTTTATAAAAAAGATCAGTTTTTAGATAAAGACATTATTAGTCTTATTTTAAGTAAAGACGCATAAGAAGAGTTATCAGATTGCACAACATCAGATACCAATTAGGAGTAAAATTGAAAAATTAAAAAAAAAAATATATAAAATATTTTTGAAGTTGATTATATTTACTCTATATTGAATGATTAAATAAATGTATGTTTTAAGAAAGAAACATTTTTTTTTTTAAAGATACAAGCCTATCGCGATTAAACATAACTCTAGCTGAAAATGAGTACACATGCAAGAGAATATTAGATTTCCGATGAGCTTTTTTAATGATATATGTAGCTGTCCAATTTATTTGATTTTTTTTTTATGTGTGTATATATCCTTTATAAGTACCAGCAAAAAAAAAATTTTTGAAAATGTGTAACGAAATTTTTTAAAATTGAGCGAAAACTACCAGACATCGAATAAAACAGGTTTACACTAACTTGGAACAAATAATAAAAACAAATATTTTCACTGAATGAAACAATTTTTGTTCATTAATTTTGATGTGTAATAAATTTATCTACAAAAAAAAATATCCGTACAAAAATAGCATCATTTTTGCAGAACTTATTATTTAATCGCCGCTAAATCAGCCGTTTCGCCCACTGTGCAGCGGTGACAACGAGCGTGAAAGGCAGGCCGCCTTTTACGCCTTCGAGGGAGCATCAGCGGGCTAACCAGCGACGACCAGCTGATGCTGCTCATCTGACGTCTGACATGCTGACATCGATATAACTAATGTTTTATACAAAGCGTATTTATTACACAATAAATGTGTAACTAAAAGAGCCCTCAGCGTCGCAAACGATTTGGATAGAGTATAAAATTTTTTTTCTATATGCACACAAACAATGGATATAACAATACATTGCGCAAATAAAATATTTTTTATTGATTATGGCAATAAAAAAAAAAAATAAAAAAAAATAATAACCTTATAATAACTCTGAAAATCTCAAAAAAAAAAAAAAAAAAAATGTCCACTATTGATAAATATTTCGAGAAAGCAAATGATAGTAACCCTACAATAGTAGAAGATTTGTTGAAAATTTTTAAAAGTGAGCAAATAACCTCACCTCAGCGCTCAATAAGCTTAGCGCAAATCAAATTAGCGTATTTAGACTTCTCAGGAGAAACATTCCCTGTACAAGGAAATAGTAGAGTGCAAATGAGTTTCATTCTAACGTTACCATATGTATGCTGTTATCTAAACGCAGCGGGTACGTTATGTTTCTACTTGTTGGATGAAACACAGCACAGAAATTAGAAAAGTAAAATGAATAAAGTAGAATTAGTACATTTACAAGTATACATACCATTTCTTGATTACCTGATACACTCAGGTGAAAGGAATTACAAATACAAAGAAATTAGGTATTGGATATCCAATAATTTTAAATTGGAAAGAAAAATAGTAGAACTTATGGAAAAAACCATAAAGATAGCATATAATAGATTACTTGTTAAGGTGCCAAGAAGAAAAGACGTGCCTGAATGGCTTCACGAACTTTTCATGGATACAGTCGAAACGGTAATTATAGATGATTCTGATGTGGAAATAATAGAATCAGAGGATTAAATTAAAATAATCAGAGGCAGAACACATGCCAATTTATTAATACAGAATCCCTAAGAATGGATTGGGAAAAACTTGTCCCATATATTCTTTCAATTAAGGAAACGTTTACAAAATCTTATAAATGTTTAAACCAAAACAGAAAAATCCAAAAAGAAACGTTAGACAAGCACGCAAAGATTCGTGTGGACTCTTTTAACGAAGCAAGAAGCCTAGTGCATGCAAACAGAGAAAAGATAGACGGAACAAACTGGTCAAAAGTATCAAAACTATTAACCAGGTTACGTTCTAACTTATTTACTGTACAGAAAAAGTATAACCTTAATATATTTATACAGACGATCCTAAATACACCTTTAACAATAGACGTAGAATCAGAAAGCCAACAAGAAATAGACTCAGAAGAAGAGGAGAATTTGGAATCTGACGAAGGTGCAGAAGTAGAAGAAAAAGATCTAAACGATCTAACAATCTCTGCACGATTGACATTATCAGAACAGGATAAAGATTCAGAATCAGAAGTACAAATAAAAGAAAACATCATGGCTGATTTAAGCGCCCGAAGGGCATATATGAAGGACACTTCAAGCGCCATTCCAGAATTCAATGGACAAAAATTACATCTCCGAAGATTCATAACAGCTTTGGAGATGGTAAATATGATGAAAGGTGATTTTGAAGATATAGCTGTTGTGGTAATAAAATCAAAAATTAGTGCCCCAACACTGTACACAGTCCAAAATGAGACATCAGTTGAAGCAATAATACAAAAATTGCAAGACACTATAGTTGGTGAAACACCCAAAGTGATTAAAGCCAAACTAAACAAAACTACTCAGAGTGGTAAAACAGCTGAAGAGTATACATCGGAGGTCGACAATTTACGCAAACTCCTAGAAGCTGCGTATATTGACGACGGTATGTCAGCAGAAATGGCCCAGAGGTATAGCGTTGACGATGCTATAGAAGCAATGGTCCAAAATTGTGAGCAAGCAAGACTTAAAGCAATTCTTGACGTTGGCAATTTTAAAACCATGGATGAAGTAATACTAAAGTACTTACGAAAGAGTACTGAGATAAATGGAAAGCCAAACGCTGTTATGTTTGCCCAAAGAGGTCGTGGTAATTATAATAACAGATATAATTATCGTGGTAGAGGTAATGGTCGCGGTAATTATAATAATTATAACAATTATAATAATAATTACAACAATGGCCAAAATTATAACCAGAACTACAACCAGAGAGGAAACAACAGAGGTTACGGCAGAAATAATAACAGAGGGAATAGAGGAAATAACCAACAAAACAGAAGTTTTAACTCTAATAATAGCAATGTTAGGGTAGCCCAGAATACTTCGGGAAACTCTCAACAACCTTTAGATACTCAACAATTAAAAATTACAAGGTTTACACCATCAGTCTCAGTCAAAGCACATTTGCAAGTTTCACTAACGTAGCAACAGGAAAAGAGTTAGTACTTTTAATAGACACAGGTGCTGACATATCCATATTAAAAGAAAATTCCGACAACTTCCAATATATTCAAACCAATCAAAAATTAAATATACAGGGAATAAGTCAAGAAATAACAAAATCAAAAGGACTTACTTCCATAGAAATACAAACCTCTAAATACATAATTCCACACGATTTTCATATCGTAAATTTACAATTCGCTATTCCTTGTGATGGAATACTAGGTATCGATTTCATAAGAAAATATAACTGTCAAAAAAAAACCGACTGAGGATTGGCTTATAATTAGACCAAATAATTTACAATGTCCCATATATGTACCAATAGCATACAGTTCTGGCAACAACTCCATAATTCTGCCAGCAAGATCACAAGTTGTCCGAAAAATTGAAATAACCTTAGCGGAAGACAGTATATTAATTCCGAACCAAGAAATTCAGCAGGGTATTTACATAGCAATTACCATAGCATCTTCTCAAAACGCATTCATAGGATTGCTAAATACAACAAACACAAATCAAATAATCAATATAAATAACTTGCAGTACGAATCACTTTCGAACTACGAAGTAGTTAAAACAAGTTTAGAAGATAGAGAGAAAACGGTATTAGCGACACTCTCGAAGAATTTTCCACCACATTTCAATACCCAACTAACCAAATTATGCACACAGTATAGTGATGTATTCGATTTGGAAACCGAACCTATAACTACCAATAATTTTTATAAACAAAAACTGAGACTGAAAGATGATGAACCAATATATATAAAGAACTACAGAAATCCTCATAGTCAAAAAGACGAGATACAAAAACAAGTCCAAAAATTAATAGATGACAAAATAGTTGAACCATCGGTATCAGTTTATAACAGTCCACTGTTACTTGTACCAAAGAAATCACTGCCTAATTCCGAAAAGAAAAAATGGCGATTAGTAATTGACTATCGTCAGATTAATAAAAAATTGTTGTCCGATAAATTCCCACTCCCAAGGATTGATGATATTCTAGATCAACTGGGAAGGGCGAAGTACATTTCGTGCTTGGATTTAATGTCAGGTTTTCATCAGATAGAACTCGAAAAAGAGTCACGAAATGTTACATCCTTTTCAACAAACAATGGTTCATATCGCTTCACGCGATTACCATTTGGCCTAAAGATAGCGCCAAATTCATTCCAGAGAATGATGACTATAGCATTCACTGGACTTGAACCTTCTCAAGCATTCCTTTATATGGACGATTTAATAGTCATTGGTTGTTCTGAAAAACATATGCTCAATAATTTAACAGATGTGTTTGAGAAATGTAGGCAGTACAACCTAAAATTACATCCCGAAAAATGTTCATTTTTTATGCATGAAGTCACCTTTTTGGGGCATAAATGCACAGACAAAGGAATCTTGCCTGATGACACAAAATACGACGTCATCCAAAATTATACAGTTCCCCAAGATGCGGACAGCGCTAGAAGATTCGTTGCATTTTGCAATTATTACAGAAGATTCATAAAGAATTTTGCCGACTATTCTTGTCACATAACAAAATTATGTAAAAAAGATGCAAAATTTGAATGGACAGTTGACTGTCAAAATGCTTTTGAACATCTAAAATCGGCATTAATGAACCCAACTCTATTGCAATACCCAGATTTCAGCAAAGAATTTTGCATAATCACTGATGCGAGTAAGCACGCATGTGGAGCAGTCCTAACACAGAACAGAGAAGGACTCCAGCTACCAGTTGCAAACGCATCAAGATCCTTTACAAAAGGTGAAAGCAACAAGAGTACAACAGAACAAGAATTAGCAGCTATTCATTGGGCAATAACACATTTCAGACCATACATTTATGGTAGACATTTCACCGTCAAAACTGATCACAGAGCACTTACTTATCTATTTTCAATGATAAATCCAAGTTCGAAACTAACGCGAATGAGACTTGAATTAGAGGAATATAACTTCACAGTAGAGTATCTAAAGGGTAAAGATAATTATGTAGCAGATGCCCTATCAAGAATAACAATCACAGACTTAAAAAACATACAAATCGATAATAAAATTCTGAAAGTCACTACCATAAACCAAAATAAAAAGTTAAATTCCTGCGCAGGGAACGAAAAAGAAGATTTGCAAAAGCAAACTCTAGATGCTTCTAAGCCCAACGTATACGAAGTCATTGTAAATGACGAGGTACGAAAAGTAGTGACCTTGCGAATAACAGATACTCTATGCACACTAAAACATGGAAAGAAAATTATAGCAAGAATTGATGTTAGCGATATGTACACCAATGGAATTCTTGACCTAGGTCAATTCTTTCAAAGGCTCGAAAAAGAAGCCGGTATACTCAATATCAGCCAACTCAAAGTGGCACCGAGCGAAAAGATCTTCGAGACCATCTCAATAGAGTCTTTTAAAATAATGGGCAAAAACATATTACAATCATTAAGAGTAGCGCTACTCAAGCCGGTGACCCTATTAGCAAATAATGATAAAGAAAAAGAAGCAATACTGTTTACATTCCATGATGATCCTATACAAGGAGGTCATACAGGAATAGCTAGAACATTAGCAAAAATAAAAAGACATTACTACTGTCAAAAGTCAAAAACGACTAAACATACTAAAACTCCAATGATTATTACTGAAACGCCACAAAAGGCCTTCGACAGGGTAATAGTGGATACGATCGGTCCATTACCTGAATCAGAACAAGGAAATGAATATGCAGTAACTTTAATCTGCGATTTGACAAAATATCTGGTAGCAATACCAATTAAAGATAAAAGTGCGAAAACAGTAGCAAAAGCTATATTTGAAGATTTTATTCTGAAGTACGGTCCAATGAAGACGTTCATTACGGACATGGGAACAGAATATAAAAATTCTATTATTACTGACTTATGTAAAAATTTGAAAATAAAAAATATTACTTCTACCGCACATCATCATCAGACTGTAGGTACCGTGGAGCGAAGCCACCGAACACTTAATGAGTTCATACGCTCATACATTTCAGTCGACAACACAGATTGGGATGTATGGCTACAATACTTCGTATACTGCTTTAACACAACACCCTCTATGGCACATGATTATTGTCCATATGAGTTGGTATTTGGTAAAACTTCGAATTTGCCAAAACATTTCAATAGCATAGACAGTATAAACCCACTTTATAATGTGGAAGATTATGTTAAGGAATCGAAGTTTAGACTAGAGCAAGCGTATAAGCGAGCTAGATTAATGTTGGAAAAACATAAGGAAAAACAGAAAGTTAATTATGATAGAGATATCTTCGATTTCGATTTAAAAGTAGGAGACCAGGTTTTACTAAAGAACGAAACAGGTCACAAGCTGGATTTTAGATATACAGGACCATATAAGGTAGAAAACATAGGAGATAACGATAACGTTACAATACTAGGCAATAAAAATAAAAAACAAACAGTACATAAGGATAGGTTAAAAAGTTTTGTTTCATAATCATTTTATTTCTCTAAATATCGAGTATGGCCACACAAAAAAAAAAACAATATTTTTACAATTTTTTGCCTTTTACAATATTTTGAAGTAAATCAATATTTCATGACTCGATTAATAAAAATAACAATAAGTAAATAAAGAAAAAAAAAAAAAAAAAACACAAAATACAATTAAGAAAAAAAAAATAACTTCATATAATTACGTTATTTTTCTAAAGGAGGGAGATGTAGCATGTTCACATATCGAATGATCACTGTACCTAGTTACATACATACATAATTCATAAATAATATCGAAAACATATTGTAGCACTTTGTCACAATATTTATGTATACACATTCAAGTACCATGCGTTTTCCGTAACATTGCATTGTACTGGACAGTGCTGAGTCGGCATATCTAACACGCGCAACGACTCAGTCACCAAGTGAACATGATACGTCCTCACTCTCCCGCAGCGAACCATACATAATTATGTAAACATATATACATAAGCGTACCGCTCCTCTGCTAGCTTCACTGGCAGCGCAGTCACGCGGACTTTACCTATACTGAACAATTGTTAAGATTTAAGAATTTATATTCAATAAACAGAACACTAAGTGAAAACACCACACATAGTACAGTACCGTTCCGAGGATGCGGGTTTCACCCTGGCCTCGGTGGCCATCTTTTTGTGGGTAGTTTTACCCGTTTTAATGAGGATTAATTCCACTTGATTCACACTTATTATATTTCTTGTATAAAGAAGAAATAGAAATATTATTAAATGTCTGTGGAATTCGATTTGAATTTTGCGCCTTTTTTTTTTTTATGTTCACACTTGAAAAGTACCACCACTATGCTTTGAGGCTGTTGCTTCGGAAGTCCACTTGGTAATGCATTAGCAATTTTTAGCTTAACTATTTCACTTTGCACTAAATGAATTTGGATAGCTTCAATTTTTGAACTTTGTGATGCAATTTGTTTTTGCAATTGCGTCATCATTCTTTGCACATTTTCCAATATATACATATTGTCTTCTCTGTCTTTTGATACTTGGATCTTATTGGGAGCGCCTCCTTCTGTCTCACTCACTATCGCTGATTTCGGCGTTTCCATCGCGTCCATATTGATACGCTTTTTTCTCCCGCGTGTTTTCATTTTGTTGCACATATTTCACATTTCTAGTCAATTCCAACACCATTAAAGCACTTTTACATAGTATATAAGTTAAAAAAAAATGTTAACGTCATGAATGTCTCGACCACGCGTTACTTTAACGCCCGAAAGTTTTACCGATACAAAAATATAATATTAGCACGAATTGATTTTTAACTTATTTATTTCAAACTGAGTATAGATTATGATGGTTTTTCTTAGATACAACTAATTATAAAGCTTATCAATATGTAGTAGGCCTGCAAATTATTTAAAAGTACCGTTCCTGTGCAATTTTCTTCTATACTGAGGCCTCGCCTCAGTTGTTAGAGATGGTCTCTGCACCGATAAGTCTGGGTTGCATTCAGGTCGATACATACTAAATCTAAAGGGAAAACCATCAGGGCTACCATAATTCAGGGCATTGGCTTCAACATACCGCCTCTGCAACAATATTTGAAAAAATTAACAGTTTTTCATTTGAACGATAATTTTAATCAGCCTCAAAAGGGAACACCTATGAATATTTATACACTGTTCGCCCTTTGTTTCAAAGTATAGATGAGCAAATGATGGCACATAAAGGCAACTTATTATATGTGAATACATTTCTGAATAACACAATAGTTCATTCTTTTCTTAGGTTAACATAGTTTAAAACAATACCTTCCAATGGAGCTCCACAAGTGGGGTTTTAAAATGTTTACGAGAGCTGGTGTATCTGGGATTAAATACGATATTACTCCGTACATTGGAGAATGAACGTGCAAGGCTTTTGGCTTAGGTATTTCATCACCAGTAAACCAAAATTTCAAACTGTTTTCCGACAATTGGTTTTCGTCAATATACTTGATGATTGCCCTGAAAAAAAGGCATAATAGCCGATGGTACAATTAGAAGCAACCGATTGAAAAATTGCGCTCTAATCAGTGAGAAAGACCTTCTAAAACGAGGACAATGATAAAGCGATTTCAAATATGAAGCATTGCACAACTTGATTGCTTGTCGTTAATATGATAATAAGAGCGAAGTTTATAACTGGATATAACTAGATATAGTTGAATGTTAAAACAAGTACATGGGACCGGTGGATCTTGCGTACATGCTGCTTGAATTGTACAAAATCAAATACCGCTCAAATATATGGTACATCGGCATAGTATTGTGAGGAACATACCAATTAATGTTCCACACAACAAACCAAAAACAATGTACAAAATAATAATATAAAAGTACGAGATACACAGGAGGCGTAAAACAGCAAAGTCAAGCCGAGAAACTGAGCGGAGACACAAACCATCGATAGCAACATTGTTGCTACGATCAAAGATTACGATTTACGGTCAGACAAAATTATGGCCGATCGAACCACACAAGCCAATGTAGGTGCTCTCGGCATGCGTGAGGTATGCAAACCGAACGAATGTCAGTTATGAGAGGCCAAAACCCGAGATGCCAGAGAGAGCTAGAGTATTGGCCAAGTAAACCCCTAAGAAGGGTGCGGGGGCAGTAGTGGGGGCGATATGCGCATGCAAGGCACGATACTGAGAGCGTGAGACACGAGAGAAGCGTTGGGCATGTTATGGAAGCAATTAGGGGAATATACAAGCCAAAGGAGGAGGGCTAGGCTTTGGGGAAGCCCTCTATATGTTGGAAATAGATTGTACATATGTGTTGTATTACGATACAGCTATGTTAATATATAATTAAACGAATGATTATGGTAACTAATATAGACAATAGATTAGTTAAATTTAGAATAAAAAACTGCATATGTATGTATGCTGAGTAAGTCCAAGTATTTGTGAAAAGAAAACAACAAGGTAAGGTAAGAAAAGATTACAGCTGGTATGTATAATGAGTTGATAAGAAATCGTCGTACAAGAACGGGAGCAGCTATGCGACTAATAGAAAGGCATCAGAAATGAAAAGAATGGACGGATGCCCTCATAGGAATAGAGGCGCTATGCAGGCAATGCAGAGCAACAAGGACAGGAAACTGATGGACGCGCAGCCATAAAGAAAGGGGATGCGGCTGCGTCAAGGACGTGCGGGACTTTTATGCGTGGGTGAAAGCAATGGGCCGATGGAAAAGTACCAGCTGTTTAGCGGTACTACAGCAATCGATGTCTGAGGCCACAGGATTGCCTATATAAAGGCTACATAAATCTAGGAGAGGCATCAAGTCATCAAATCAAGTCAACAAGTGAAGCACCAAGTTTCTTAAGGCCTTACGAGTAACCTTAAAAACTCATCGAGCATAACAAGTCTTTGGAAGAAGGATTCAGCAATGAATCAACGAACTGATAAGGCCTTACGAGTAACCTCACAAGTTCAAGAAAGCAGGCATCATTAGTCCTCAGAATAGGACTGATTGTACCCAATCATTGCACACAGATTGAACCCAGCGGCGCCAGGCCAATCTGTAAGTTATTGGAAAGCACGAGGATATATCCTACTGCCAAAATTCCGGCATTTATATATTCTAAAGACCAAATGCTAAGGAAAATCCTGCTTCAAGAGGGCACGTAGAGCCATCTCAAAGAAGCAACAAAGGTATATGAGTTCTAAGTTCACCTGGTCATAAAATAAATTTTGTTGTGTTGAACCCAGCCCTAAGAGATATTGATAATATCCCGAAGGACATGAAAGGATCGTTACAGTATACTGGTGTATAAATCAAAGTTTAGTAAACAGTTTGTTGTTGTACCGTAGAGACATAACACACACAGACGGCGAATTGAAGCATATGCCGCTCATAAAAGAGAGATCGTTCATTCCCATGATCAATAGCGCCATCATAACCAGCTCCATCATCACCAGCTCCATTATCACCAGTTGCATCAGCACCAGCATCGTCTTTGCCATCTTCTATGGGCTCTGAGTCAAACCGCTAATTGATCGTTATAATCATTGCACTGTGGACGGAAAGCCCGGCATAAAATCGAATTTATAAACTAATATAGTGTAGGGGAAAGTGGGGCTAATCGGCGCATGGGGCAACCCGGCGCAGTCGAATTATCTTAAAATATAATAGCCCGATCCAAAAAGTGATAAGTGTCCTAAGATCACATTTTGGTAGGCTATATTTGGATAATAAACTTAGACGTATCCAATTCGTAGTATCCGAAATTTTTGGGATTATGTAATTTTTAACCTCACAAAATAAATTTTGGTTCGCCAAGAAAACGTTTCAAAAACATTGATTAAATTTTTAATTTTGGTCGATGTTAACTAAAATAGGTTACAAAATGAATTAACTTATGATGTGTAATTTGATTATTTTATATAAGTAAAACAATTTTAAAATTTTTAGTTTTTAAAGCTAGAAGCCAGGGTGGGGCAAAATGGCGAATTTGGTGATGGGGTAATATGGCGCGGTAATTTTACACATGTAAAGATCAGGCAAATAACTAAAATCAAGAGAAAATAAATTTTTTTACTATTATTCAAGATTGAATATAAGAAAATGAAAAAATAAATGAATGGAACGATGCTTGAGCAGATAATATCCAATTTGTTTCATAGTTTTAAGATGTTTTTCTTACTTGACATAAATTTTTATATTAACTTTGTTTCTAGGAACTGGGTTTCTATTTTTGGTTGAAAAAATGCATTATTTTGAACAAAAAGCATAAATAAATAAATAAACTTTTGGATGCATTCATGCAGATGTCTAATGTTTACTTCCTCTAAAATAAGTCAAACCTCAAACTTGAGCAAACTTGTAAAGCTTGCAAATGTAATCAAAGCTCTAATCACATGCTTGACTAATCGATATTTCATCGATATATTGTGTATAGTGAGTCTAGTTTCTAAATAAATTAAAAATTTGTAAAGTTTCCAAATGTAATCCAAAGCTCTAATCATATGATTCACTAATCAATATTTCATCGATATATTGAGTATAGAGAGTCTAAATTCTAATAAATAAATAACAAAATGCACCATATCGTTCCATGACTTTTTAGACTTTATCCGACTTTCCGTCCATATTGTATTGGACGGAATGGGGAACAAAAGTAAGATGTAAATGCAGCAAATAAAATGTGCACTTGTGCTTCGATCCCCAAAAAAATTATTTCGTTGCCCACTGTTTTATATAGGCAATATTCTGTGGCTCTTGAACCAAGACACCTACGATATTGAAATTTTTGTCAGTTAATATTGACGTCAACTCTAGCTTATATGTAAGTATGTCTACTCAAAAAAATTTTGACATGCCCACTTTAATTTTGGCATGAGTGGGATAAAAGCATAAATGTATTTGTTATTATAAATTTAAAATATATTTGTTTTACTGGTGTATGTATTCCAAAGTCGTCGCGACGACCTACCTACTTAATTTTTGTTTGTTTGTTTATTTTTTTTTCTGTTAATCGTTGAACAGCTTTTGAAATGCCACGCGTTTCTTCCTCATCGCTAGAAACTCAACCTCGGCCAGCCCGGAACCGATTTCGTGTCTATTACACTGTGATAGTTTTTTTCATTTAAATCAATTTACTTAAAGGTGAAGTTGATAAAACTTTTTATAGGTTTTCAAATCAAAATGTATTAAAAAAGTTAACTTAGGAAAAAAAGGTGTTACCCCTCACGAATTTAAATACTGGTTACGCCCTTGATATTAGAATATATCCCATGAGCTTTAACTGCTCAAGCCTTTTACCGCTATTCTACTGATATCGGTGGGTACTTATGCGAGCACCGTTAAGACATTACCTCTACTGATCATGTAAGCATAGATTTAAATCATAATTTTGACTTCAACGTTGCGCTTAGAAGTGTTCTGCATTGAGCTTAAATTAAAATGAACAAGAAAATTTACGAGCCCTCGCAGTAGATGCAAAATATCTCCTGGAACTGCAGCAATTTATGAGGAGTAATTTACCAGTGATTAGAGACGTAGATTGGGCACCAAGCAATATCTGCACACAATGCAACAACAATTTGCAGAATTGGTCGAAAAGGTTGCGTGCAAAAATGGGTTTCGGCATTCCAATGATTTGGATAGATCCACAAGGTCATCATACGGGTAACTGCTATGCATGCCAGAATAAACTCGCGAAACTAAAGAAGAGTTCTATGGTTTATAAAAGTGTTCAATCTGCACAGTTGCCAGTACCTCACTCGGAGAATATTCCAATTCCTAGATGTCAAAGCCCAACAGAAAAATATATTCCGCCAACATTTTTCAGCAAACCTGAAGAGCTACTATCAATGTATGAGCCATCGCAAATCGATAAACCTTGCCAACATGTCGAGATATCCCAAGCTCGCTTAAATACGATGGTAAGGCAACTGAAATTGTCGCAAAGGCAAGCAATCTGTTTAGCACATCATTTACGATCTGTTAACATTTTGTCTAAGGATGTGAAAGTGTACGGATATCGGAAGAGACAAGAAGAGCTTTTGGACTTTTTCGAAATAAACGGCAATAATACGTTTGCATACTGCAAAAATATCGTTGGGCTAATGGAACATATGAATTGCGAGTACAAACCAGAGGAATGGCGATTGTTTATTGATGCATCCAAAAATAGTTTGAAGGCAGTACTGCTATATGTGGATAACACGAAAAATCCAGTTCCCATTGCTATTAGTTCCAACACTAAGGAAACTTACGATTCAACGAAACTAATTTTGGATTGTGTTCAATATAAGAAACATCAATGGAAGATATGCGCTGACCTAAAAGTTGTTGCTCTACTCACTGGCTTGCAAGCGGGTTATACCAAAAACATGTGTTTCATTTCCCAATGGGATACCAGATTTCGCGGTAACCAATATGATAAGCGAGATTGGAAGGTTCGGACAGAGTACAATATAAATGTTGCAAATGTAATCCATACCCCACTGATACCAGCTTATAAAAGTTTACTGCCACCACTGCACATAAAATTGGGAATTGTCAAAAATTTTATTAAAGCACTGAATCGGGATGGTGAAGCGTTTCAAAGCTTAACACAAATATTTCCAAGATTGAGCGTGGCAAAAATAAAAGAAGATATTTTATATAGTTTTTTCTTTTAAGGGTTGAAATAAACATATGACCAAAAATTTCATTCTAGGTGTATTAAATGGTCCAGATATAAGAAAGCTAATAAAAAATAGTGAATTTTGCGAGCTTCTAAGACCAAAAGAAAAGATGGCGTGGAACTGCGTTAAAGCTGTTATTAACAACTGCTTGGGAGTGCGCCGTATTGAAGGATGGCAAGGAAATGTGGAACAAATGTTAGAGTCCTTTAAAGACATAAGTGTAAATATGTCTTTAAAGATTCATTTTCTCCACTACCACAAAGACCATTTCGGACGACAAGTTCCGACAGAATCCGATGAACACGGAGAACGATTTCATCAGGTTGCTGCACCACTAGAACATTGGTACAGCGGAAAAAGGTTTGACTCGTTGCTCGCAGATTTATGTTGGAACTTAATAAATGAAGCTCATGGTATATAATGCAAATATTGTTGTCAAATAAATAATATGCAGTTATGATACCGACTGTATAAATATTTTTCAAAAACTAAAGAAATACAGTTAAACTAACTGTTTGTTTGTTAACATATCTAAGGAAATTTCAATTTGTATAAATGGTTATATTATAAATCGTAAATTAGATAGGTCTGGTGTTTCTTCTGCTGCCATTAAGCATAGTAAATTTTCATATTATGATCCAGATTCGAATGGAAAATTTTCAATATTAGCAAAATGCGAGAAAGAAAACATAAAAAAAATTGGGTCAAGATTCGATTTTTTTTACATTTTGTCCCAAAGCTCGGGAACGGGCGGATTTAAAGGCTAGATGTCTTCCCAACATTTGTAGCTCTTTTAATTCTAAGAAACGTTGCTGAAGAAATTTTGTACAAAAATGAATATTTTAGAAGTTAGAAGCAAATGAAAAAAACACCCTTTTCGAAAAAATGGCAACTTTGATGAAAAACTTCCGGAAAAAATTTTGTATGAAACCATCGTGATAACTTAAAAAACCAATGATGCAGTTCGATTCGCAGGACCCGAAATAGGGTGAAACCATCGAATTTTGTCATGTCTTTTTTTTCGATTATCATTTAAACACGGCTAAAATTATTAATCGCCATTCGGTATACACAGCCTTCGCCTTAGACTTGCACAACGATTTTAAAATACAGAAGCGCGCTACCAATCTCGTCTCGACCCGGACTACAGCTACGTTTCTTAGGAACAAGAGCGAAATACAGCCGGACCTCATTAAGCTCGACTGCACAGTGGCAGATTTAAAGAAAATAGCGGCACAAATTAAAATACTGTCCGTAAGGCCTTGAAATTTGGTATACGTGATTGTATTTGTATATAGAAAAATTAGAACATAAAACTTATATCAAAAACATTTAGGGGTTTATAATCTGAATCTGAATCTGATTCATATTCGATATTTACTAAGGCGAGATTTTCGTCGTCAGTTTTCACATTAAGTTTAGCGAGAAGTTCGAGTACATTTGACGGCAATTTTTTATAATTGTATTTGTTGTATTTATCCAAAAAATATTTACTTGAAAGTAGGGGATTTGATGAATCAATTGCTCGGTAAAACATATCTACTAAATTATTAATGCGACTGTTTTTCAAGAATCCGACAGTTTATACCGTTTGTAAAACCTGTTTCGGATCTCCGAAGCTTTTTCTTCTAAGCATCCAACTGGAACTGAACAAGCAGCAATAATTTGGGATCCATGAACCAATATTTTGTGAACCGTCGGTGACATTGGATACTAAGGATATTTTGCTAGTATAAGTCTGAAGCTTTCGTACAGAAATTCTGGAACTTTTGTGGACATATTTCATATTCACAGGATATGGAAATCAAAAGTGTCCTAAAGCATTCAAGAACATCCTCATCAAAGTTTAAAACAGATGAGAATAAGTGAACATTTGAAAAAGCCCGTTGTTTTGGTTGATCTACGTAGTCCCATTTGTTTTTTATTTTATTTATTTATTTATTTATTTATTTATTTACGTCAACTAACACAGCAGTCGACGAAAAAGCTTAAGCTAAAGACAAATAGTAATTAAATTAAAAAAGCTAGCTTAGCTATATACACAACTAAACATCCCCGACCCGGTGGAGGTGTTTTATTTGCATAAGGTGCCAGCTATGCCCCGATTCACAGCCAATGTGGTCAGGGATGAGTTGCAGCCAATCCAAGTCCAGAATATTTTCATTGGTTTCGCTGTAGATGATTAAAAAGTATAGCGCGAAGAGAAGTGACAGAAAGATGAGGAGAAATTAGGTGAGAAAGGTTGTTAAAAGATTGGCAAAGAACACGAAAAGGTTCGTGAAGAGAGTAGTTAGTCAGACATCTACTAAGGTAAATAGGAAAAAAGTTTCTGGTCCGACGTGAGGGAACACAAAAATATAGCGTACTTAGTAAATTAGTGGAAATGACTTCGCCGTTGACTAGTTTATGGAGAAAGAGAATGCCAAAAACGAGCCTACGGTTGTAAAGTGAAGGGAGATTAATAAGAAGAAGTCTGTCAGAATAAGAAGGTAGGCGAAGACTCGGGTCCCAATTAAGACCGCGTAACGCAAACTTAAGGAATTGCTTCTGTACCGATTCAATACTACGCTGGTGAACATCATATTGCGGATTCCACACTGGCGAGCAATATTCGAGAATAGGGCGAACTAACGAAGTGTATAAAACCTTTGTTACATAGGGATCATCAAATTCTTTGGCCCAACGTTTAATAAAGCCAAGAAGGCTGCATGCTCTATTGACAATTGAAGCAATATGAACATTAAATGAAAGTTTTGGGTCAAACATATAAGTCTTTAAAGGATGGTACACAATCTAACAGAACAGACTTAATGGAGTAATGAGCTAGGAACGGAGACAAACGACTGAAAGTCATAAAAGAACACTTAGAGGCATTAAGGTGTAATTTATTAACGTGGCACTAATCACAGAACGCATCGAGATCAGATTGCAAGTGCTGTTGGAAAGAAGGATCATTATAGGAATAACAAATCTTGACGTCATCCGCAAACATGAGCACGCGTGAGTGAATCAAGGCCAAGGGTAAATCATTTATAAACAGGGTAAATAACAGTGGGCCCAGATGACTGCCTTGGGGTACACCTGACGTAACTTTAATAGTTTTAGATAATGAGGAACGAAAAGACACCTTTTGGGTTCTGCCAATAAGATACGACTTTAACCAAGCCAACAGTTTCGGGGAAAAACCCATGATGTTAAGTTTCGCGAGAAGCATAGAATGATCAACCGTATCGAAAGCCTTACTAAAGTCAGTATAAATAACATCAGTTTGACACTTTTTACGGAAGCCATGGTGTACAAGGGTAGTCAATTCTAAAAGGTTAGTAAGCGACGAACGACCTTTCATGAAGCCATGCTGACAAGGAGAAATAGTGGATCTGGATAGGTGTTGAAGGGAAGACGTAATAATTTTCTCAAACAGCTTTGGTATTGCCGAAAGCTTGGCAATGCCACGGTAGTTAGAAACATCCGATTTGCTACCCTTTTTAAAAAGCGGAATAATAAAAGACTCCTTCCAAATATCGGGAAAGCTACAAGTCTCACTCGATATAAAGAATAACCGAGATAAAGGCTTAGATAGGGAAATCGAACACATTTTAAGGATGCAACTAGGTATATTATCAGGACCGGGAACGAAGGAAGACGTCATAGATGACAAGCTAGAGATAATACAGTCTTCAGTAATACTAGGAAAAAACATACCTTTTTATTGTGGGATTGAAAAGGGATAGGTTGTGGGATCCGAAACAGTAGTAGAATAAGTCGACTGAAAGAAATTAGCAAACGGATCTGCAATATCTGAGTCATTATTAGCAGTCTGGTCATTAAGTCTGAAGGTGGAAGGTAGTACATTAGAGGGTCTTTTGGAATTAACAAAGTTGTAAAATCTTTTGGGGTTCTTATAAAATTCAACCTTACAGCGAACGATATAATTATTGTAGCATTGAGTGTTTAAAAGACAAAATTGAGATTTGGCTATACAGTAATTTGCATAGTCAAGTCGCGAACCAGTTTTTTTAAATCTTTTAAAATATCTCGATTTAATATTGCGGAGATTAGAGAGCCTACGTGTGAACCAGACTGGCGCGCTGGAGACGGTAGAGACATTCACATAAGGAACGCATTTATCAATTAGAGAATTAAGAGCAGAGTAGAAAAATTTCACTGCACAATCTATATCGCAGCACTCAAATAGAAATGACCAATCAAAAGAGAAAATAAGGCTATTAAGAAGATTGAAATTTGTTTTACGAAAACATCTACGACGAGAATTTACGATGTTATTAAGTGATTTAGTAACGGAATTGTAAGAAATAGTAACTTCAATGGTAGGGTGATAAGGATCTTCAGGTTTCACTACGGGCTGTGTTCGGGATACAGCACTAACAGTGGGATCAGAGACAAAAACAAGATCAAGGATTCTTTTAGAAGAGTTAAGGAAAGAATTCAACTGATATAGCGGACATTCAAGTAGGCAATCAAGAAAAACATGTTGAGATGAAGGAATTAAGAAAGATAGATTATCATCAACAAGCCAAGAAATATTAGGCAAGTTGAAATCACCTAAAACTATAAGGATATCACGATCTTTAAGACTATTAAAAATAGTTTGCAAAGCATCAGCATGGTGCATATAGGTCATGATATCAGAAGCTGGAGGAATATATGAACAAGAAATATATAAGCTAAAGTTGGAACATGTAACTTCGACGCAAATAAACTCAACACCTAAGGGCAGATCAATCGGCACGACACTTGAACACAGATTCGAGTTAACAGCAATGAGTACTCCACCGCCACGACGACCAACACGATCAAGCCTATAAGAAATAAAGTTATTAGAAAGAATTTCATTATCCAAAACAGAGGAGTTAAGCCAAGTTTCAGAGAAAGCTAATATGTCAGCCGAAAAGGTTTGGCTATCACAGAACAAGTTCGAGAGCTTGGTAAGAAGTCCTCTTACAATTTGATAATGAATGCAAAGACTAGACTTTATTAGTTTTTTGAAGCAGAAGATAAATTAGGAAGGTGGACAGGCAACGGACGGGAGCGCTTATTGGGCGCAAACTCGTGTACAACTAGGCCCTCTGGCCAGAAATTAGTGTCAACCATAGCTGAAAAATACTCATTTGGTACTGTAATTTTAAAAGAGGAGATTTCGCGAGGCCTTGAAAACTTAAACTTTTGAATTAAAACCTTAGCAGGGCATATATTACCAATGTAAGCTGCCACAGACGACTCAGAAGTATCTGGAGCAAGCCTAGAGATAAATAATTGTTTGCGATGAGGCACTACAATTAGTGGAGGCGGAGGAGCATTGGGATCCGCAAGTGATTGAGAGCCAGCATGATCCTGTGATTGATCAGAGTTCCCGTGAGGGATAGACTGAGGTACACCAGGGCTTGTAATGGGTACTTCAATCTGAAAAGAAGAACATAAAGAGGGACAAGAAGATGGTGTAGGCGAGAGTAAAATGGGAGACGATGTAATAGAGAGTGCTGACGACTGCTTACGAGGCAACTCAAGGGTACATATCTTGGGTAACTTCTCAGAAGGTGGATTAAACTTAAATTGCGACAATAAATGTACGCTAGATTCACACTCGTTAGACAGCTGTTTGGCCAGTTTGTTTAAAGAAAGAAACTTTAAACGAAGATCCCTATACATACGGCTAAAATCAAGCTGCTGGCTGGCACAAGATGGGCAAGTCCAGCGCATTAAGCCAAGCTCAGGCTTAGACACAGACAAACCAGAAAATTTGTCGTAGTCGCGGCCATTGAGGCCAGCACATTTTAAGTGAATAAGATTATCGCAGAGCCAACACGATATTGCTCTATACTGATCATCAAAACGATCAGAATGCTTGCAAGTAGGTAGACAACAAGCCATTGAAACGCCAAAAGGAACACAAGGCAAAAATATATACAAAATTTAAAATTTAAATACAAAGCACTAAGATAATTATCGATATAAAATCAATAAATACAAATAAAACAAAGAGACAGCTAGAGTACACAGCACAAGAAAGAGTGCAAGAACAGTTATAAGCCAAGCTTTGAGAGGCGGCGTTACAAAAGTAATTACGCGGCAGAGAAGCTGAGCATAATCACAAAGAAGAGAGAACAACAAAAATAAAATAATAAAAAAAAAACACTAGCACTGATGGTATGATCGGAGAGGTGAGGGGAGCAACTATAGAAGCAATGACGAGAGAGAAAAGGGGAAAAAAAATATATATATATAAAATGCACCAAACACTAATCACGAAAAAAAACTAGTTAATTTGGCAAATTCTGCAAATAAAACACACGGGTCTCAAGCAAACCACACCAACGAAAAAGTAAACAGACTAAGCACAATTAAAAATTGAGAGAAAACAATAAATATTGATAAAAACTCAGGAGCTATGAAAAAACACGACCGTCACGTCAGAGAGCAGAAGCTTAATTTGATAGCTTTTCTTAAAATTTTTTTTTTCAAAATGCCATAAAAGCCTTGTCATTTGGATCTCTGATTTGCCACTCATTTATTCCTATCCGATACGAAATATGCATAGCAAATTCAAGAAACCTTATCCATGCGTGTAATGGACTTACATCATATTGCAGAGCAAAAGACTTTGGCTTAAATACTTCAGCATTTGTATCCGTGGTCATCAAAATGGTTTTAGGAGTAGCACCACATATTGGACATGATTGGGTCGAGTTCGTTCATGTTAAAGCATTTAAAACTTTTCCATCGATAAGTGTCATATTTAGATTAAACGAAACAGTGACAGTTCTCCCAGACCAATTATTACGGTTGCAAGTTTCGTTCTTCAATCTATTGTTTTCCGCTAAAATATGTTCTTTGCTCTCCTTAATGAATTCGATTTTCAGTGGTCTACAAAATATAACTGATTGGGTTTTAGAATTCTTCCATAAAACTCTCCCCAAAGAATCTAATAACTCTATTGATGTGACAAGTAGAGATTGATCAAGCGTTTCCTGCATAGTGATGGCAGAATTAATCATGTGATACACAATAATCGATTATTTTGTTTCAATTTGCGATTAAATATAATCGATTAATGACATTTGATTCATCTATTCAATAATCGATTATTCGATCAAATAATCGCTTAGGTGAGTGAATTTCAGCGCGAATTTTACAAGCCAAGCTCATACAGCAAACTATTTCATTGCGAATTAAAAGCGAAAGAAATGGCGCCGACGCAAAGTAAAGTGGGGAAGTACTACAACAAAGTCAATAACAAAGAAGTGAAATGCAATTTGTGTGGGAAGCAATTAAAATACTGCCAAAATACAACAACTATGTTGCAGCATTTAAAACTGAAACACGCCAAAGAGTTTGCGCACCTCAAGGTTAGTATTTCAGCTTTTATTTATAATAAACATAAATATTTTAATTTGATTATTTCTAGACACCGATCACACGTATTGAAGATACTGAAGATGAAGAGGATGTGGTTGCGTCTACGTCAACAGCGCAAGGTCCAAAGCCTGCGCAAACGCAACCAAAAATCCAAACAACATTTGCAAATGTAAATAGCTTTGCATTAGGGGGCTCTAAGCACGACGAAATAACTAAGATTATAATGGAATTTATTGTCACGGATAATTACCCATTTTTTATGGTTGAAGGTAATAATGAATTGAATATCATAACTAATTTTGTAAATTTAGTAATACTAAATTTAATTTTAGGTTCAGGATTTTAAAAAATGATGAAAAAGTATTTCCCCTCTATAAAGTTCCTGCACGCAACACCATTAAATCGGAAATAATTAAAATGTATGACGTAGAGGTTGCCAAGTTTAAAAAAATGGTGGTGTCAGGATTGTCATTAACCACATTAACCATGGACTGATAAAAATTTGACCAGCGTAATTGGAATTACTCTACATGGCTTATTTGAAAATAAGCAAATCAGTACCACAGTTGGAGTTTTTAAATTACCAGAAGCCCACACCCCAGATCACATCTCTAACGTGTTCATGGCTTCGTTGGAGAGCTTTTCCATTGGAAAAGACCAAATTACGGCAGTGGTAACAGATAATGGTGCAAATATTGTTAAATCAATGCATGACAGCTTTGGAAGATCGCGCCACATCCCTTGCTTCGCGCACACTTTAAACTTAGTGTGTGTGAACGCACTGGAGTTTCCACAAGCAGAGGAGGTGATTGCCAAGTGCCGGAGTATTGTAGTTTGGTTCAAACGCAGTATAAAATCGAAGGAGAATTTGCTAAGCTACAACAATCTGCTGGCGTCCCAGAAGGAAAAGCATTAAAAGTAATTTTAGATGTCAAAACTAGATGGAACTCAACATTTTATATGCTGGAGCGTTTTTATACCCTTGCAGAGGGTATTATAAAATTGGTCAGATGTTTGTAACGCACAGAAGGAGACGTTTCCGACCCTATAAAGTATATATATTCTTGATCAGCATTAGAAGCTGAGTTGATATAGCCATGTCCGTCTGTCCGTCCGTCTGTGCGTATGCGTTTTACTCAGCCATCTTAAGAGCTATCGGGATGAAATTTTTTTGGAGGGCTTTTTATTACCTGGGAAAAATAAAGTATGAAAATTGGGAGAATCGGACCACTATATCATATAGCTCTGTAGGAAACATTTTTGCAAATATTGCAAAAATTGGAGTATCGCAATGAAATTTACCAATATGATAGTATTATATATAAAATCTCAGATCCCAAAATTTGAATCTGATCGGATATATAGAACACAAGTTACAGCCGATATAAATCGGTTCAACTTGCTGCCTACTACGTCATCATCAAATCAACAGAGCACACGCATGCACACATACAGACGCAACGCTACATAAACTATGTATGCGTGTATGCGTGCGAGTCGCGGCATGCGTGTAAAAGGGGATGGGGAAGAAGAAGAAGAATTTGAAATGATATTTAAAAGGTTCTGTGCATTAATGAATTGAGATACAGAAAAAGAGTTTCGAACATGTAAAAATATTATGGCCATGGACTGCAAGGGTATATAAACTTCGGCACAGCCGATGTTAGCTTCTTTGATATTTTCAAATTGTTGCTTGTATAAACTGTGTCCAGTCGATCCATCAAGCCATAGGTGACGATTAACTTCACATCGGATATGCTTTCAAATTGAGCAAAAACTTCTTTTTGAAAAATAATTATTCTTTTTACAGTATGGTTCAGCATATTTTGTAACGAGGCTTGTGATGATGTTTCTGTTCCTTGTATTACGACGGGTCTACATTCGGATTTAGCTTTAAAAACGTTGTCGTAGCATGGGAATATGTCGCAACCATGCTTTTGGTTTATGGTTCGAATGGCGTTATACTGCTTTTTGGATAAAGAATTTTCAAGTAGAACTGCTAATGCCCATTATGCCCATTATCAATCCAAATTTGAAGCAACTCCGTGTGATTGAACTCTACCTTGTCTGCAATATCAGCAAATATTTTAAAAAGGCGCAAAATAGCGCAAGCAAAATTATTGGCGTCATCTTAAGAACATTTAGCGGAAAATAATTACTTGTAAGTAGCAGCAAGAAGCAGCTAACATTTAGTCCACAAATCACAGAACGTTGAGGTTAGGTTTCTTCTACAAACAATACCCACAATAACAAACGAAACGAAACGAAAGACAAAAGACACAAGTACAAATTCTTTGACATAAACATAATAATCAACATACCTTGAACTATGTTTTCCATATTTAGCAATACCTCTAGCTATTTTATTAAGCGAATTATGGAGCATTAAAAGTTAAATAAGCTTTTGAGCAAAATCAACACAAAAGATACGTGCCACAAACAGCTTATGTTGTAGCGTTGCCAGAAGGCCAGGGCTCCATGAATAATTAAATAATTTATTTTCAAATAGATAAAACACTTATTTAGTGAAAATAATATTAGTTTAATAGCAAAGTTAAAAATTAGTTTTGAGTTTATGCCGCTATTTTCTTCAAATCTGCTACTGTGGACTGGATGCAAACTATATTATCGAGGAACAAGAGCGGCCGGACGACGCGTCGTCGAGCTCGTCTGCATCCGAACTATATTACCGAGGAACAAAAGCGAAACACAACCGGATCCAGTTTAAAGCGCTGCCGAACGAGATGGGAGGAGGAATAACCCTGTTTCAAGGGGAACAAACGACCGAGATAAATCCAGAAAAAGAGAACGCCAGCAAAAGGAGGGACGTGGCTCCCAGACAAGGTACGCGGTTTACAAAAATTGTCCATATCCTTTACGTTTCCAAATTTAGATGAAGGAAACGCATTTTTTCTGTCAGTTAAGTTCCCTTGTTCCGCCATTTGTCTTGGTTTAAATGATTTCAAGATTTAAAATGTGCTGAAGAGCGCTTTGTTTCGCCGAGAATTCATGAGAGTTATGTCCCTCGGCTATGAGATGCAATGTTCTGTGGTAAATATTTCCATATCCGTCCCCTATGTTCATTCAGCGTTTCCTCGTACATTTGGGAATACCCATATTATCTAAGTCCACTTAAAACGCAAGCTCGAGTATAACCACAATTTAATGACAGAAACCATAAGTCCTGCCAAAATTTTCAATGCTGGACTGATTTTTTTGATACTGAGCTGTGGAGAAAATATGGCATTATCGTATCTGATGATTGGCTTCCTCAACTTATGCCGAGGAAGTATCTTATATTGCAGACGTAGCGGATAGGTGAGTTGTCGATCAATTTCTTGGTTAAAAGAATTCCCTTCTAGATAATAAAAATGTTAATGAAGAGGAAAATCTAAATTCTGGTAGTCCCGAGACTTTGTTGAACAACAATGCACTAGAGCAGAAAGCAATAAGCAGCCGAATTGCATTGGCTGCCGGTCAAGGCCGCTGTCCAGTGGACTTAACCTAGGACGAAGACGCAAAAGAAATGTCCTTCTGCACAATTATTAGAGAATAGATTTCCAACATAGAGGGTCACCCTTCTTCCATGGCATGTACTGGCTTACGGAAAAAACGGTGATTCCACCAATATTGCGCAAATAGTGAATTTTATCAACAGATTTATCACAACCAATTCATTGGAGACGATCCTGAGCTACATAAAGAGATTCGATACCAGCGCCACAGACACAGCCCATAATGTCTATAGTAAATTCGGAGTCAAAAATTTTGTCGGTTTTATATGCCTTACCCGACAATATCTCAAACTGAAATATTGTTTGCATTAGAAGCTGAAGAGAAAAAGAGAGAGAAAATAAGCTCAGCACAGAGCAAGAAGCTTTTAGATTTAACGATTTAAAGATTTTTTTGTCCGACCTTGAAACTATCTATGAGAGTATAAGCTTGCTTTACCGAGTTTGAAAAAAAATTTTCCTCCGCCGAAAATATACTGAGAGGTTACTAAATGCTTATAACAGAGATATTTTGGGGCTACACCTTGCACCAACAACACTGATGCAGATTGGTCGAAGCAGTATAAATGGCTGAGTATTTATCGCTTAGTAGTCGGTGGGTGCAATCGCCAGATCAAAAATTCGAAATATTCCTGACCCTAAGTGGACTACAATCCAAAAAGTATCTCGGGTTTTCTAGTGTGGAGGATCAGAGCATGCCTCAACCGATCGGAAGCCATTTACAGTTGTCCCTGCTGAGGCTATTACCATTTAGCCAAGGCGCCAGATGTAACAAAGTCGCAGTTTTATCTACAAAGAAATATTAGCCGAGCTCCGCTTTACTTGGGTTGCCGTAATACAGCAACTAGCGCATCGGTCCTTTTCCTGTTAGGTGACTTTAGAAATGTTCAATCTGATCTTGTAAAGCCGTAAGGAGAAAAGGCTTTGCATACGCATTACACTGTGCAACACAGAAAATAAAACCGCACCGGACCTTTTTTTCTCAAAGTACATTTATTGAATAGCAAAAACCTTTTTGGGTTTTTTAAAGTTTTTTTTTTTATTTTTTTATAGCGAGTTGAAATTTTAAATTTTGAGGTTGATTTTTGGTTTGTCATATAAGCTGAATATGACTTTTATATCGATTCCTTCTTTATGCATCGGATCTAAATCTTCCTTATTTATTGTAGAAATATTGTTAATGCTTAAATAAATTTAATTCATGAATGTTACATAACCCAAAATGCCATTTTCAGCTATAGTTTAAAAAAAAAATTCCATTTAAGTCATTTTCTAGAGTAGTTTTGGAGTATTTTTAATTTATAACTATTTTTGTGGGAATAATAATTGTAAAATTAATTTAAAACTAAAAATATGTTTAGAAATAAGGCAAAATCCCATAACTTGTTAGCGAAAAATACAAAAGTCACGGCATATCGAAATCCCAAGGAGCAATTCAAAAAGTTTTCAACGGCTACTATCACTGGGCAGAGGATGAGAAATGTTTGGCAGTGGTGTTGAATCTGCGCGGCCGCGCCTCAACATTTTATGGCACCTTGCCTACACAACCTACACTTACCTACTCAGCACTGTGTGCCGCCATGCGTCAACGATTTATGCTAGATTGCCGGTCGAGTTATAAAATGTTACGTCATCGGATACAAGGGCCCAGGGAATCATTGCCTGATTTCGCATTGGAATTGGAATGCTTGGCCCAAGGCGCTTTTAGCGGAATGCCCGGACATATGTATGACCAGATTCTGGTGCAACAATTTATTGACGGTATGCGTGAAACTCCACTACAGGGTTAAGTAATCTCCAGTCGACCGATTCAGTTACAAGAGGCATTGGACGTAGCGATGCAAGTGCATACACCACGACGTCGCCGGCGAGACGCGGTCGCGGCCAGCTCACAAAAGTGGCATCGCTAACAGCAAGTCACCCTTCGGAAAACAGCAGCATGCCAATGTCGCGGGGCGAACATTGGAAGAAGTAGATAACGCCCCAACTCAACGATACAGCTACTCTAGCTCCAACACCAGCTAATGCACCGGCGGCTCTCAGGCTCAATTCAGTAAAGAACGCATCAGTCGCCCACTGACGCCGAGTCCCCAAGCATAACGATGTGAGGCGCTAGATGAGGGTGAAGGCGAGGAACCGAAGCCGCTAGTAGCTGTTCGAGATGACGAGGATATTCTGGCCCCTACCGAGCGCGAGAGACCCGAAATTCAACCACCAGTACCAGGAACGTTTGCCATTCTGACGTGTCGTGTCCACCGTTAATGAAGTTGAGCGGTCTGCCACATTTGAGCATTGCGTTCCTGCCACATTGGAGCCATCTACGCCGTTGCACGAGTCACTGTAGACAGAGCCCTCGGTTAGAAACGAAAACACTGGCGTGAACTAAGAAACTGTACTGGCGAGATTGTTTCGTGAAACTAAGGTCGCCGTTCCAACAAACATATGCGCCAAATGCCCCCCCGAAATAAACAGGAAGGATGCTACTATTTTAAATAGCCGACGTGGGATGGGCAATCCTATCCAAGCTACGTATTCACCCGTACCAAATGCTAAAGACAGCTTACATTTTATTGTTTTCATTCAGCAGAGGCCATTGCCAATAGTGGTGGACACCGGCGCGGCAGTCTTGGTGTTGAAATCGCGTGATGTGCATCAGCCAATACGGACCTCACCATACCAGGTAACCATGTATGGTAAGGCGTCGTCAACGCTCACCTCCACTCAAGAAACGATGGTAGAGTTGCAAGTGTTGCGCAATCCCCTGATTCATCGATTTGTCCTGGTGTACGACTCGACGCCTACACTGCTGGGTACTGATTTTTGGGTAGAACACAAAGTCGTGATCGGCTTTGATAAGATGCACCTAAGATTCCACTGTGGTACCATGCCCCTACTCTGCGCCTTCAAAGCGCCATGAAATCCGATATACTTAATGGCTCCCGTCTGTTTAGCGCCACGCTCTGACACGTATGTCAGGTTGCAATGTGCGCCGATAAAGCCGGCGGTACCAAGCTTACTGAAGGAAGACGGCTACACAGAGCTGCCCGACGATATCGTGCTAAGCCCCGGCGTCGTCCACCCAGTGTCTGGCCAATTCTCTGCAAGGATATCGAATTTAAGTGCACACGAGAGAACGCTGCCACCCACACTAGTGGGCGACTTAGAAACGGTGGAAGTGGTATTACCCGACAGATGCGAGGATGAGAGCTCAGATTCTGTCGAATGGGACCGCCACGTTCGAACGTCTGATGGACAATCTTCTGTCGGGGGTTATGTTGAAGTTCGCGCTAGTCTATCTCGATGACGTGATTGTTTACTCTCGTACAACCGTTCGGTTGTCACCTCACACACCTGCAGGACGTAATTGAACGACTGACAATGGCTGGTCTTAAACTTAATCCGAAAAAATGCAGCTTTTTTAAAAAACTAGTCAGTTACCTAGGCCATATCGTGAGCCGTGAAGGGCTACAGGCGTGCCCCAACAAGACTGATAAAGTGCTGAGCTGGCCTACACCTCGAAATACTAAAGAAGTCCGATCGTTTTTGCTTTTCCCTTACTACCGCAAGTTTATCCCCAACTTTGCTACGTTCGCTCGACCCCTCCACCAGCTGACTGAGAAACTTCGACGCTTTGAATGGGAGTAGAACGTAGCTATTGCGTAACACGTCGAACGCTTCTCGACGTGATCCGTGCCACTAAACATTTTCATCATTATTTGTATGGCCGTCCGTTCCCACCTGCGAGAGAGTCGAAAGAAAAAATGGAGTGGCTGTGCTATTTACCCAAGTCTGTTACCCGATCTTCGTAAGGATCAAGAGGCTGACGAGGCCCTCGGTAAGGTGCGCGACTGGATGAACAAGGCCGAACGACCGCCTAAAACTACATTGTGGGGCAAGAGCCCGGAAATTAGAGCATTGTGGCATCTCTACGACCTACTAGCCGTGGATGAAACCGGAGTGATTACCATAAAAACTCAGAGAACATACCCGTAGCCCTTATGCCCCGCTCAATGGTGGATGCTGCCATTTGCGGCGTGCACGATTCACCGTCGGGAGGACACTTCAGTGCTAAAAAGACCTTAGCCAAACCGAAGAAAACAATTTTACTGGATCGGCCAAAGTGCCGATATAACCCCCTGGTGCGCACGCTGCACCATCTGCAATGCAGAACCATCGGTCGCCTACAACCAAGCTTGATGGGAGCGCTTTTCGATCGTCTAGCGATTGACATTCTAGGTCCTCTACCAACTACGCCTCGTGGGAACCGCTACGTCGCGGTCGTTATGGATTATTTCAACAAGTGGCCGGAATGTGCAGCCATACCGGACCAAACAGCCGAAACTGTAGCTCGAGCCTTGGTACAAGAAGTCTTCTGTCAATTCGGCGTTCCATTCGGTGGTAAATGCGAACGCTCGCCGCCAACTGCCAGCGGCCGCCCAGACTAACAAAATCCGCTACGACCTACGATCACACCCTCAGGAATTCCAGCCCGGCGACGATGTATGTCTTTCTTCACTTTGCCGAAGAGTAGGTCGTTGCCCAAAGCTACAATCCGATTGGATTGGGCCGGCTACCATAGTACGTCGGATTTCGGATCTTGTCTACGAAATTCGACCACCTGGAAAAAGAGTTACTCGAACCGTACATGTGAACCGTTTGCCTGTTTAACATCCCGATCCTCGTAACGACTTGGTACTCGGGCAGGAGCCTCGAGTCTAAGGAGGGGGTAATGTAACGTAGACGGCCTGGATGGCAACTCAGGCAGTAGGCCAACTGTCTCCATCAAGTAGCGGTCCTATTTTCTACGGCTGGGCACACTAAAAACGGCGCCATAGGGAGGGATAGTGGTTTTTTTTGAGCTAGCGCGGCCAACTTTAGAAGACGAGAGAGAGAAGAAAAGGATAGAGAAAGGAGGAGGGCTGAAGAAGAGCTTTCCGCCGCCACGAAAAATTGAATGGAATTCAAGTTCAAGAAATTTAATTTGTGTAAAGAAAATATCAATTTCGGGAACGGTGAATAACTTTTTCCTTTTTTATAGGAAGTTGGAAAATGGATATATATATTATTTTTCGAAAGAAATTACTGAAGAGTAACAATATTTAAATCATTAGCCTTTACAATCTTTTTGGTTTTCCTTAACTCTAGAATTTCAATTTTATTGCTTTTAGCAGTGAAATCCATGATCTATCTTTGATACGTCGTGCTGATGCGTATTTTGATAGCTTATCAATAAATAGTTTTAAGATACATTAGGGTACCATATATCTATGTGAATTATGTCATTAATCTTTTCAAGTGTTTCTGATATATTTAAATTATTTGATATTTAGATGAATTATATGTGTTACAATTATTAACATACAATGAATAAATTTTTCTTAGGACAATAGTTTTGGCCCCCTTCTGATCCCCCAATTCAAAGAAAAGTGTTTTTCTCAAAGTTTTTCTCTAGTTAGAGACATTAAGTTGGAAATGTATACTAGCTTAGTAAGCGCGCAGATTATGTTTGTGTAAAAATGTTGTAATTTCCTACCTTACTCATTAATACCCTGCAACGTACCCAATTTTATCAGGGTGAAAGTAGCCAAGCTATGCAAATAAACGTTTATCACAAGGTGAGTCAAAAGGCCGGAGTTGGCCGTTGGATGGTGGCGGCGCTAACGTGCTCCTGTGTTTGTAAGAGTGGTAAACAGTAATTTAAATCAGAGCCCGGCACTCATATCCCCCGGGGGACGAACACGTTCGGCACCTCGTATGCGTGTAACCGAACGGCTGCCGAAGTCCTCACACAGAGCATGAGGGTGGATTTAGTTGCCCTCAGCATTTCGACGCGAGCACGTCTATGTCGCTTTGCTCGATCGCTACACATAAAAAATTAATTCCTTCATTCTTTTTATGTAAATGGCAACTTTTGCAATATTCTATTCGAAACAGTCTAACAGATAACTATTTAGAAGATCTTCTTCGGATAAAAAGTTATCCAAATAATATAGAAGTAAAGCAAATAGTTGACTTTTAAAAAAATGTATTAATTCGAAATTATTGGTTTTCCATCGCACTTTTAATTTTTCTTGCTTTCGTCACATGCAATTTGCGCAGTGTTAATCAACTTACGCACACATGCAAGCGCACACATACATCGAAAATTTTCGATGGCTCTCTTTGTGCCGGGCCCTGTTTTAAATACATAAATACATTTTTATACCCTTGAAAAAAGGTTATATTCATTTTGGTCAGAAGTGTGCAACGAATATGCGTTGATCCAGACATATATATATATGGGTGAGTTTATCATATAGCTCCCAAAGGAGCGATCGGTCAAAAAAGATGACTTTTATTAATAACTTCGTTATTTTTTACACAATGGCCTTAAAAGTTTTACATTTTTCAGTTTAATGAAGCTGGTAATAACGGTACAAAAAATTTTGTTAAATCTGATGAGTATTTATACCTTGAACCTATATGTTGCAATGGCATATTAAAGTCGCCAAAAAGTATGTAACCGGCAGAGGCAAGCTTTTCCTTCCCCATAAGATATATATATTCTTGATCAGGATCGACAGACGAGTCCATGTCCGTCCATTCGTCCTCCCTCCCGTCCGTATGAACACCAAGATCTCGGGGACTATAAGAGCTAACATCGCCAACTATGGTATTTAAACCCCCTATATTACCTACGGTAAGTAGTTCAAGTTTATTTCAAATTTATGCCACGATCCCTTCCGCCGCAGCAATTTAAACTGAAATGTAGAATTTAAAAATTTTAGATATTGTCAAATTGTGGTTGCCACGCCCCCTTCCGCCCACGTAACTTGCAAAGAACTGAATATGTCCCGCAATTTTTTAACTACTGCAATTAAATTTGACACACTAAAATGTCATTATTATCCAGTAAAGTACCAAATTTGATGAAAATCAGACTAAAAATAGCCAAGTTATTCATAAACACGTTTTTCCCTAAGTAAGCCATAATAGTTGAGTTTGCCGATGGGCCCTTGTGCTTGTAAGAGTAAGCAAGATATTTTTAAATATGCATATTAATAGAATTTTTAATACACACATGCATTATGTTGTTATAAATTTAGTATGTTTTTTTACTTGGTGCATAGTATACCGAAGTCGGCAAGACGACTTACATCATTTATGTAGCTTATATGTATAAGTAGCTGATGAAATGGCATGCTACATGCGCTTCGTTGCTGCAGCCTCAGATTTTAGGCTGTTCTTTCGCGAACTGTAGCCTTTTTAAAAAATATCCTCGGCCTTCTTTTTCTGGTCTGGAAGTGTATAAAATCTTTCTTCCGTTCAATGAAGCCAAGAGGTCTAGATGCTCTGTTGACAATTGGAGATATGTGAAGATTAATAAAAAAGTTTAGGATCACAAAGAATGCCTAGATCTTTAAACGATAGAGAAATATTTGCCGACTTTGACCTTAAATATTACAGCACTACGGATACCCAGCGCTCTTGCTAGAAATTCATTTTAATGCTTGAAAAATTCTTTATCAACTGCTTTTAAAATTTTTAAATCGCATTATCGGCTTGGAAGCTATGATTTTTTCATACCCTTGATATTTTGCTATTCTTCTATTACACATAGCCGACAAAGTGAAAAAAGGTTTTTTCTAAAAATCTAAAGTTCGCGATAGAACAGATTTTCAAGTTTAGGCTATAGCAATGCGGCGCATGTAGCTTGCATTTTTTCATTAATAGTTATCGGAACTTGGTCAAATTTGGCGCAGCCATTAACAACATCATTAAACTAAAAAAAAATATAGTTTAGGGCAAGCATGTGAAAAGTAGCAAAGTTATTATTAAAAGTCAATGTTCGACTGATCTTTCCTTTTGGAGCTATATGATATAGTTATCGGACCGTTATAGTGTGAGAGGTACATGATACATACGAGATATACGAGATATACAACCCGTACAGTATATACAAACCTAATTGAACAATTTCAGCTCAGTAGCTTTAACGGAGGAGTTTGCGCTGATCCAGACGGAAGGACGAACAGACGAACATTGCTATAAAAATTTGTCGTGCTGTTCAAGAATATATATACTTTATATGGTCGAAAATCCTTCATTGTATTCATGCTGACCAAAATTGATATACCAAATTTCCTATGCTGGTCGGTTATTAGAAAGATACAGGCACTTTAGAAAATTAAAAAAAATTATGACAAATTGAAATTTATGCAATATTCAACATAACGATGTTAAAATTATACTATACAAATATTCGGGCTATTTGATGTATGCATGTAGAGGCAACGATGGTGAAGGGAACACAAATTTGTATACCCTTGCAGAGGGTATTATAAAATTGGTCAGATGTTTGTACCGCACAGAAGGAGACGTTTCCGACCCTATAAAGTAAATATATTCTTGATCAGCATGAGAACCTGAGTTGATATAGCCATGTCCGTCTGTCCGTCTGTCCGTCCGTCTGTGCGTATGCGTTTTACTTAGCCATCTTAAGAGCTATCGGGATGAAATTTTGGGGGCTTTTTATTACCTGGAAAAAATAAAGTATGAAAATTGGCAGAATCGGACCACTATATCATATAGCTCTGGAGGAAACATTTTTGCAAAAATTGCAAAAATTGGCGAATCCCCATGAAATTTATCAATATGATAGTATTATATATAAAATCTCAGATCCCAAAATTTGAATCTGATTGGATAAATAGAACACAAGTTACAGCCGATATGTAAATCGGTTCGGTTTACTGCCTACTACGTCATCATCGAATCAATAGAGCACACGCATGCACACATATAGACGCAACGCTAAATAAACTATATATGTATGTGTGCCCATCGTGACATGCATGTAAAAGAAGATGGGGAAGAAGAAGAAGAAATTGAAATGATATTTGAAAGGTTCTGTGCATTAATGAATTGAGTTACATAAAAAGAGTTTGGAATATGTAAAAATATTATGGCCATGGATTGCAAGGGTATATGAACTTCGACACAGCCGATGTTAGCTTCTCTGATATTTTTTTTTGTAATTTGCGGAAGTGAAGTGGAAATAAATTCGATTACTATACATGCCACATGCCAATGGCTCTAGCCCTATAGTCTTCAAAATGTAGGTGTTCATATTACATACATTTAGCAGTTCACTCTATGGGTACGTGGTATAAAAATTCTTACTTTTGAATCGACTAATTTGTTAATTTTTAAAAACTGTCAATTTGCGATAAATGTTTGTAATACCTGTCACCTATTTACTAAATGATTCAACAAAGGTAAAAAACTTAAAAAACGTTTCGACCCTTACAGTCTCACTAAAACGGCTATATGTATATCCATATCGACAAAAGCCCATCGATACATCGAAACACATAAAATCCATCTGTGTTATTCATGGTCACAACAATGGTTTCTTAGCTCTAATCATAAGCTTCTAGTCTGTCTAAACAAATTAAAAGAGCCGAACCTAAACCGACAACGCTGGAAGGTGAAACTATATATAAATTCAATGTCGTTATAACATTTATAAAGGCAAAGAAAACTCCTTAATAGATGAACTCAGCAGAATAACTAATCCACAAGTAGAAAAACTAAAAATAAGTACGAGACAGAAGTAGACATAAAAAATTAAATATCTTCATGTAAGAAAATTTCTAATATATGTAGGTCTATGAAGTATGCAGTCGCTAACATCGAGATCATGTGAGCCAGCATAGGAGAGAGCCAGTGGGTGCTCTCTAGGGGCAATCAGGGGTATATACAAGCTGAAGCGGGAGAGCCAAGCAATGGGGAAGCAATCCAAGTCCAAAGTTCACATTTGTTGTTATTACAATACTTTTTTAAAATGATCGATTACAGCAAGTCATAATGTAAATTAACTAATTTAGCAAATAATTTACTAATTAGCAACAGGACAAGCTGTGCAAGTAATGCAGATAGACAAGGAAGGGAAATAAATTAACGCGCACTCGCTATGAAAGTGGTTGCGGTTGTGCCATGTAACTTTCACAGCAGCAAGTAAAAGGTGAAAGGTGAAAGCTATGTGCCGATGGAAAATTATTAGCTCTATTCCATGGTATATCCTGAAGGACACCAAATACAACAGCAACAGTAACAGGAGGTATCTTTGTGACCTGTGGGTGCAAGCATCACCCTTGTAGTGCGAGACTAAGATACCGAAGGTGGTGAGAACTTCTAAATAAATAAGGATTTATTGAAATCGAAGTTCAGGAGTTATCCTTGAGGCATTTGGAAAGTGGCAAGAGCATTCCTAGCAAGTAAGCGCCACCAGTCACATAGCGGAGGATACTTCCTTCAGCATCGGAGCAGGAAACACGCCAAGGGCTACAAATTGTCGCAACACTCAGCGCGGAACCAACGATATGAAAACCAGGACACAGCTAGGGCAGCCAAAGACAACGCTTCCCATTGGAAAGCCTATTACACATAGCCAATACCAAAGAACAACTCAAATTTTTTTTTATTTCTTTTTTGCTGTTTTTCTATTTTTTTTCTCTTCATTGCTTCTGCATTTGCTCTCATCATCGCCTGAAACACACCATTAGTGCTAGTGTTTTTTTTCTTGTTCTTTCTTCTTTGTGCTTGTGTTTAGCTTCTCACCCGCGTAATAAGTTTTGTATCGCCGCCTTTCAAAGCTCGGCTTATAGCTATTCTTACACTCTTTATTATGCTTTACCGCTTTAGTCACTACTGCTTCACCTTCCACATCCTACCCCTTCTCAATCCCACATTTAAATTAAAATCTTTAGTACTACTGAAGACCGTATTATTTTTAGCTTATCATCTAAGGCGTCATCCTTCGTACTCGGTCCTGATAATAATGGTCTGGCACCTCTTTACATTTCCCCCTATATTTAAGTGAAACTACACCCATGCAGGGTCCCTCTTTTGACTATCTTTTGTTACGCCCATGGAGGGCATATTAAAATATTTCAAAATAAAATTAACTATAGTTCTTTTTTTTGACAGATAATGCTCACGATCTACGCCTTTCTCTTTCTGGCTACCGACTCGCGGAGAGGGCAATCTGTCAGCATCGGCCGCTGTGCTGCATGCCGACGCCAAACGGAAAAGCAAAGAACTGGAAAGCGAAAGAGAGGGACGAGGCAGAGCAAGAAGAGTTTGAGAATACACCAAAACCTCGCGTTCCAAAAAAACACGACGCAAACTGAAACGATGCAAAGTGAATTAAGATTTTCTATAGCCAACCATGGAAAGATCAAAGATAGGTTCCAGGGCTATGAAAATACTGATTTCTAAAAATAAAATTGAACGAAGTAAATATTTAAAAACAAAAATTTTATTGCATTCATTGAAAAAAACAATTTCCATTAAACCAAAATAACCTATTCAATTAGTTTATCTTTATGAGTTTTTAGTTGCTTCGTTCATTAAAAATTTGTCCAGAGTTTGCTGAACAGCTTTTTTTTTAAATTTTAAATAAAATTCTTGTAGCTACCGCCTGGGGACCTTAAAACTTCTGTCTTTGTCAGGATCGTTTTTTATAAAATTCTCCACCATGCCCATCGCTTTTGAAATTTATTTAAAGGTTAAACACTGTTCTTCGAACATTTCTACTAAACCGTCACGGTCATCCTCTTCATTAACAGCTGGTGGATCCAGTTCCAAAAGTTCTTCATTCGAGAATTCTTGATTGTGCGAGGTTCGCAATTCTTTAATGCAGTCTCCTACATACCTTTAAAACTAGCCTCTCGAGCCAAATTAGAAATTTCACGGCAAACACCTTGTGTACCATCAACTTCTGCAGCGCATTTTCGGTAAGCACATTCAGGCCATATTTTCCGCCAAACACCATTCATACAAGAGGTTTTAATCTCCTTCCACGAATCGGAAATAATTTCTATGGCTTTTAAAATGTTTAACTTTTTCCAAAACTCTAGCATGTTTGGTTTATCTTGCCCATCAGCTTCACTTAAAACAAGATTAAATGTTCGTCGAAGGCAATAGCTTTTAAATGTCGATATTACTTCCTAATCCATTTTATTCAGCCAGTGGATGTCGTATTAGGCGGCAAAAAAACAAATTTCACATTTTCTGACACTCATCCACGCCAGGAGCGTTGTCTATTAGAATCAAAGCCTTGAAGTTTAGGTTTTCCATTTCGCAATAAGCTATAATTTTTGAAATGGCACATGTCGAAACCCTGTTTTGAAATAATGCTGCTGTCATCCATGCTTTTTTGTTTGCTCGCCAGTGGTCAGGAAGCAGATTCTTAGAACAACCTTTCAGAGCTCTTGGATTTTCTGACTGGTAAATGAGTAAAGGTTTTGAATTTGAAATCACCATTTGCATTACCACCAAGAAGAAGGGTCAATCTATCTTTGCTAGAGAGCTTAGATAAAAAAATTCTGTTAGGTAGTCGTTTCCAAAATAAACCAGTCACATCAACATTAAAGACTTTTTTCAGATCATAGCCACCTTTATGAATTAATGCTTTTAACCCTGTCGGGTATCGTTCTGGAGCAGTTATATCAGCTCTAGCTGGTTCGCCTTTAAGAGCGATGCTGTGCAGATTTGCTCGAGCTTTGAATCTTTTAAATCAGCCCTTACTAGCTTTAAATGTTTCATTCTTGTGTTTATTACTACAACTAGTATTATCGTTCGATACTGCTTTGCTTTTAATGTCATCAAAAAAGCTTTTTGTTTTTGTCTGAATTACCATTTTACTTAATGGTATTCTTTGCGCAACTTGATATTCAATCCAAATGGAAAGCAATTACTCCATTTTGATCATCAAAGCACTCCTTGTTCCGTACAAAAAAATAATCCGTTATTTTTTGAGCTTCTAATAATGTTGCAGATTTTGCAGCCTCTCTTATTTTGTCCCCATCTCGATCTCTAATAGTTCTGACTGTTGTTGGAGTCAAACCAACAGCCTTTGCTAAATCCACAGCCTTCTCTCCCTTATTAAACCGACGCAGAATTTCTAATTTTGTCTCCAAGCTGATAATTTTCTTTTTGGTAATTAAATACCTGCAGATCCCTTTCCACGCATTTTGCTAAAAAAAATTACCCGTAACAACAGAAAGGGGATTTCCGAATTTTGACAGCAAGACAAAATTATAAACAGAAGTAGGTCCTGTCAATGTTGAAAAACGTAAAAAAACGCAACAACGAGAATATAACGACGCACAGTAAATATTAGTACATTAGCAACTTTGAAATTATTATTATTTAGCCTTTTTTACATTAATTAGTTTTTGACATCAACAGCTTTCTGTGTTGTGCCTATTTAGTTATCTTTGACACTGCACGGGCCACGTGGATGCGGGCTTTAAGCTTATCAAGCTTAAGCTATTATCAGCTGTGAAATTCCACCTTTGTGGGACCAAAGCTTCGAGTGATAACTTTAAAGCTTGTGGGCTGCGCAAGCTTTAAAGGTTTAATGTTCTATATGATAACTAATCCCCCCTCAATTGGGGACGTCCTCGGTGCCGCAAAAGATGATTAACTTTGGGCGGTGCCCAGATTGTGCCGTTAGATTTTAAATCCAAAGCGGCTGAATAAATGGACAAAATTGCAGGCGTCTATGGATCAAGCACGCTAGGACTGTGCATCTAGTGATCCAGTAGGCGAGGAGGCAATTTTCGGTAAGTCGAACAAGATGAGGCGATCACCAGTGTCGTCGCCGGCTGGCCGACCGTTGCAGGTGCCTGACAGCCAAAACTGCGCGGCTCTGGCAACAAGTCCCACTGTTATATCGGGCTTACCGGAGCTAGACGATCTTGGCAACCTCCACTGCCACAACCTCCTCTGCCACAACCTCCTCTACCTCCTCTGAGAATACCTTCAAGAAGAAGGATGATGTAAGCCGCAGGTCCGGCATGTAAACCAAAGCTCAATGCAGGACATACGGCGGATGATAGAGCTGCAAATAGTATCTGTCACAATGAACTCGGTGACAAATCCCAAGCATTATATAAAGTTGAGATGGCCACGCAAACTTCGCCGGTCACCATCAAAGCTCAATGCATTTGGCTCAATGGCAAAGGGAAGATGCAGTGGCGCAGAGGAATACTCCACCAAAAAAGAAGCGTCGCAGCGGGCAGACGTATGCATCCAAATAAAGAGGATGAGCGAGGAATCATGTCGCAGAGACTGCAATAGCACCAGTGCAAGAATCTGCAGGAAAAGATGACTCTGGCCCAGAATGGTAAATGGTAGGCGTAAAGCACAAGCCAACTATGTGCAGAGGCAGGCCTGATGCCATAATAATCAAGGCGGACGAGGGAACTTCATATGCCGAAAGATGGTCGGCTAAATTGCGTTAAAGATAGCGTTGCAAGGCTCAGAAAGACTCAGAAAGACGACCAGCTGCTGGAGCTAAAAACCAAGGATGGAGGCATCAAGCTACAAGAAGAACTGAGCAGTGTACTGGGAACAAGCGCCAAAATCCATACAGTCTCAGATGTGACACATCTCGAGCTTCGAAAACTGGACTGCCTGGTAACAAAAGCAGATATTATTGCTGCTATAACCAAGGCATTTGACACCGGCTCAAGCCAAATAATAGTGAAGGCGCTTAGACCTATATACAGCGAAACCCAGGTGGCCATTGTTTGCTTGCCACAGTATAGGTCGGCAATTCTCCTGGGGCTGAAGGACTTCGTAGTTGGCCTGTTTAAATGCCAAGTTAAACAGAGAGCAGCCACACAAAGGTGTTATAAAAGGCCTCAATTATGGACACGTTGCCGCTAAATGTAACAGCAGCATAGATCGGACAAACTGGTGCTTAAGTGTGGACAGACAGGCCTTACCTGCCGCCTGGGCAAAACAGGAGAGTAACCAACGTGTCTATAATGGTTAAGTTCATGCAGTTAAACCTTAACCATTGTGCAGCGGCGCAAATCTTGCTCGCGCAAACGGTGAGAGAATTGGATGTAAAAGTCGCTATTCTTAGTGAGCCATACAGGGTAGGGGTTAGCAGCTTGTGGGCAGCGGATAAAACTGGCAAAATGGCTATTTGGTCTTGTGGCAAAAACCCACTGCTCATCCAGTCTGTGCAACGAAACAACTACTTTGTGCGGCAAAAATTGATGAAGTATGGCTATACAGTTGCTATATGGCACCAAGCCTAAACATACGTGAATTTGAGACTGTGCTCGATCATCTTTCTGCAGACGTGTGTGGAATAACCAAAGTAGTTGTTGCCGTCGATTTCAATGCTTGGTCCGAGGAATGGCACCAGCTCAACAAACGCAAAAGGCCGCACGGTACTTGAGGCATTCCACACCTTAGATCTGGTAGTGTCGAAGA
Source organism: Drosophila insularis (assembly GCA_018903935.1). Lineage (NCBI taxonomy): Eukaryota > Metazoa > Arthropoda > Insecta > Diptera > Drosophilidae > Drosophila > Drosophila insularis. Next base: position 493,757 of record JAEIFP010000759.1, read on the forward strand.
CAGCCAGCGAGTTCACATCTACAGCCAGCACCGCCGCTAGAACAACATATGGAACATATCGTTAAAACGCTGTTCCCAAGTACATCAACGGTATCGCAAAGGAACGCGAGTCCCATATTAAGTCAATACAGCCCGGTGCGCACAGAGGAGGTGCTACTGGCAGCAGGGCACCTGCAAGACAACAAAGCTCCTGGCCCCGATGCAATTCCAAAAAAAATTTTCGAAAAAACAAAACTTGGTGCTCATTCAAATGTGCTAAAATAGAGGTTTTCACAAGAGACAGAGATGCTTTTGGCCTGATTACGGGATACAGAAGATTATAATCAGAACATAGGACTCGAAAAGGTTCATGCAAAGAATAGTTAGAAATACAGTGTTTTAAGGATAGAGGAATAATTTCTAGTAGGTCTTCGGGGTACAGATGGGTTTAACTGGTTCAATAGCTCAGGAGAGTCTATTTTACCTTTTAAAAGTTTGTGTATAAAGATAGCACCAAGCATTACTCTACGATTAATTAAAGAAGGAAGGTTGATTAAAAGAAGCCTACTGGACTATGATGGCAAATTGACATTGCGATCCCAATTTACACCGCGAAGAGCAAAAAGCAGAAATTGCATTTGTAGTAGCAAATATATTCTTTATTTATTATGTATATTTTAAATCACAGGCTTATTAACAGCTTTTTATTATACGCCTGCCCTCTTTGATCGTAGCCTATCGAATGACTCTCTTTCTCATTGCTTAGTGTTAATTAACGTGCATACTGTTCTGCCACAGCAGTGTTGGCAATTCGAGCATACTTATCGGTGTTCGTTATAGTTTAAACTAGTTATCCTACTACACTCTTGAACAGATTCAATTTTACTTTGGTGCGTCTCATATTGATGAAGTATACAGAATTTTGGTTGTGTACGGATCGTCAGACTCTTTTGACCATCGTTTGACAGACCCAAGAACATTCATGGCTTTACTAACTGTAGCAGAAATATGAGGATTAAAAGTTAATTTATGGTCCATAAGAACACCTAAGTCATTGATAATATCTAACCGTTCTAAGGCAGGGTCGTTAAGATAATAACTTGCTAAGTATGGAGTGCATCTATAAAAAGAAATAACTTTACATTAAGAGCTGTTGAGGTTTAATCGATTGGATTCACACCAACTCTGAAGATGATTAAGATCGGATTGAAGCAGGAAACAAGACGATATGGTAAAGAGGTAAAGCTTAATCTCATCCGCATACATAAGCACACGAGAATGTGTCACTACCAATGGAAGATCATTTATAAAAAGAGTGAAAAGCAATGGACCAAAATGACAACCCTGAGGTACTCCAGAGGTCACTTGGATGGTCTTAGAAAATGAAGATTTGAAGAAGAACGTTTGTGTACGACTTATATAAAAGCAGAGTATGATTAACAGAGTCAAAGACCTTGCTGAAGTCAGTATAAATGACGTCAGTTTGCAACGCAGTCTTGAATACTTTGATCGAGTGAGATGTACATTCTAATAGGTTAGTAGGTGTCGATCTACGTTTTTTAAACCCATGTTGGGATGACGAAATGATTGAGTTCCAAAAATGCTGCAATTGATATGTTATTATTTTCTTAAATACTTTGGGTGTGGCAGACAATTTAGAAATACCCCTATAATTGGAGGCTTCGGACTTTTTCCCCTTTTTATGAAGTGGAATAATATATGATTCCTTCCAGATAGACAGGAAGGCGGAAGATGTGACGGACAGTGTAAACAACTTAAGTATTGGCTTACATAGGGCCTTTGCTCAAAACCTTAATACGCAGCTTGGTATTCCGTCAGGGCCAGGTGCATATATTGGTTTGACGGAACTGAGCACGCTAAGAACCAAACTTTCATCAAACACAGGGTCTAAAATGCAATTAGACTATTGCAAGTGATGAGGATAAGGAGGATTTGCTTGATAAATCGAACAGGAATAAGTTGTTTTGAAAAATCAGCAAACATCTCAGAAGCTGCCTAATCAGTGTGTGTCAGCTTTATTGTTTTCGAAAGACAAGTAAGACGGGTGCACTGATGTCTTACGTTTTACATTGACAAAGTTATAAAATTGCTTAGGATCGCGAGAAACCCTATGTTTACATCGCTGAAGATAATTTTTATAGCATTGTGAATTTAGCACCATAAAATTTGATCGAGCAACTACATAAAAGGGAAAAATCCGATGCTTTACCGGATTTTTAAATCTTACGATTTTACGTTCTTCAAGTTACATAACTCACTTGAGAACCAAGGAGGTCTATCAGACCATTCTTTAGTCACACGCGGCACACAAACATCAAAGAACGACTCAAGAGTTTTATAGAAGACAGATATAGTAGAGTCCATATCCGTGCAGGTAACAGATATGACCAATCGTTAGTAAAACAATAGTTTTTTAAGTTTAGGAAAGTTTAAGTTTAGAAAAGATCGGATTGGAGGCATCGAGTTATTATATCGAGACATAACCCCAAAAGGATGGTCAATGGTTACATCCAGAGTAGGGTGAAAGTTGTCTTCAGGGATAACTAAGGGATCAGTCCTGGAAACATCGCAGTTGGAAGAATCCAACACAAATACCAGATCTAGTGATCTGTTACGACTACTCCGGACGGGATTTATTTGATTTAGGGACAACTCAAGCAGACCATCAATGAAACAATGTGACAAGGAGGGCAACAGTAATAAAGAATCATATGAGAGGGTCCAGGCAATCTCCGGTAAATTAAAATCTCCCAGAACAACGAGCCAGTCTTCGTCAGAGAGATATGAGGAAATAAGTTGAATAGCTTCCAAATGGTGAGTGTATACTGCCAAGTCGGACTGTGGTGGAATATGCGAACAAGTAATATAGGCAGAAAAAGAATTAAACGAAATTTTAACACAAACAAATTAAATCTCCTGATTGGAGGACTGGACAATTTCAGACGAGAACGCCGAGTCAACAGCAATCAAAACACCGCCACCATTACGGATAGTCCGATCATGTCTATATATTAAATGTTTTGAGGGGAAAATTGAAGCATCGGCAATATCAGGCTTCAGCCAAGTCTCAGTAAAGGCAAGAATATAAAAGTCAAAAGCTAAACTATCTACATAGAGTGTAAAGGGTTTAGACTTTAGTCCCCGTACGTTCTGATAGGCCAGAGTTAAGTACGAAATTAGATTTTTTGACTCGCCAACAGGTGCAGACGAGCCGGAAGGAACGTTATTCACAGAGGCAGGTAGCAAGCTAATCGGAGGCCGATTCTTCTTTATACTGTTTTACAATAAGGTATTCCGGCCAAAAATCTTAATGTCATATTTGGCCAAAAAGATCTGGGGAGACACTTATTTTAAAAGACGAAATGTCCCGAGTATATGAAAAACGGAACTTTTCCACAGCAATGTTTGGTGCTTGAACTTTGCCCTGGATTTGGATTTTGCTGGGATTATTGCAATTATATTTGCAACAGACAGATATTATTAAATAATTGATTTATCAAAATCAAATTATAAATCAATATGTAAATTAAAAGGGAAAAATGTATATACATGTTAAGAGAGACGTATACAAACCAAGGTAAAAAGTAACTGCAATATGCAAATTAGAAAAAGAAAACAAAAAAAGAGAATATTTTTATTTTTTTTCTGTATTAAAACACACATCAATCAAAAATTAAGCAGCGCAACAACAAAATTATATTTGCGTTTGTTAAAGTTTTGATATTAATATATGTGTATAAATGTTCCTAAATTTAACCCAAACTTCGCGATGAGTATAGCGAATTATTAAAAATTGGTAAAGCAATGAATTTAAATTGAATATTATAATGAATATTATATTATTATATTGAATATTTAACTTCACGAAAGAACGAAAGACAGTAATTAAGCATTAATTATTCGTTGTCCGACAAATTATGGTTTCGAGGAGTTCTCGACTCTGCTTGCTAAGCTAGAGGCTTGAATAAATTCGCGGCCGATTTCTCCTATGTCGGAAGACCCCACCGATTTATTGGCCTTGACTCCGGGCCATTTCCTACTAGGCGGCCCGTTGCTATCCGTCACAGAACTTGAGATCAAGGACCAGTCAACAACCGGTGGCAACATCTGATGGCCGTAAGTCAGCATTTCTGCGCTCGATAGAAAGATGAGTATCTGAAGGAGTTACACAAATAAATTGAGATAATTGGCGGAATGAATGGCGATTTTCTTGTGAAAATTTCGAAGTAGGCGAAAAAACCACAACCTTTCATTCAACGAATTGCGTCGCGGATAGACCATATGTATCCCCGCAATGACGTCAACGTTCGTGTGTCGGCCTGCTCAACCAGTCGCGAAGCTGTTCATTCTTCCTCCAGAATGAAGAATTCAAACTCTCTACGTAAAATTACAGTGGGGTCCAGCAGCGGGTCCTTCGGCCCAATAAAGAAGAGGCAAGTTGCCAGTTTTTCACCGACCGTCGTCTGTGACCTTGATCTCGGGCGCGGACGTGATGACGGAAGTGCTAGTGGGAGTTTACCAGGAACTGGCAGTCGGTTGGGGTTGGCGATACCACCAAAAAACACGCGTTGTTGCATTTTAGCGAGGAGTCGTCGCTCGCGTTGTTGTACAAGCTTTTATTACAGCTGTTTCTGGTTAGGAGAGGATTTATTCCTTTTGCTTTGTAGCAAAAGTGATCAAACTAATAGCGTTAAAATTGTGATTAGGCGTTTCTTAGGCGACTGAGAGCCCTTCACAATTTGTTATTTTTTTAAAGGAGGTCGTTATTATAGCACTAAAATGTGCGGACAGCACGCGGCGCTGGAATATGATACTTTAATCGGTATCCGTATACTGATACCAGAAATTTTACGCCGAATCGAGAAAAATGAGAGCGGCATAAAATAATGTGCAGAAGCAGTATATTAGAGTCACAACCAACCCGTTACATCAGACGGAACTTAAGTCATTGCAAGCTGATGCCATCTAATCAACAGCCGCCTAATAAAGAAAACTCGAACAAGGACGCACGTTCCTTCACAACGCTCAACATCTCCATCACCATCTCCATTGATTCCCGACCAAATTTAAAAAACTCTACATACCAAATTTAGTGGCTCTAGCTTTTATAGTCTCCGTGATGAGGGTGTTCAAACGGACGAAAGGACAGACTGACTGACATTGCTACATCGACTCAGCTACTAGTAAATTGTGGTATTTTCAAGTGCAGTCGTGTTTCTCAAAGAAGAATATCTTAACATAAGGCCACACTATAAGCAAATTAAGTGTTGCCTGCATTTAGGGGCATGCATTTAGGCGCATAAATGGAGAGTTAGACCTAAGTTAGTCATTTTTCAGATCATAAGGTCAGGATTAACAAAATTACGGTGCCTCTGTCCCACGTAGAGGACCATGGTCAGCAGGTATAAAATGCAAAAAAAAAAGTATGGAAAAATGGCTAGAAAAAAAACTAATACTCCAGATGGCAGCTTCGCCTACACCATCTTCTTGTCCCTCTTTATGTTCTTCTTTTCGGATTGAAGTACCCAGTACAAGCCCTGGTGTACCTCAATCTGTCCCTCACGGGAACTCTGATCATGCTGGCTCTCAATCATTTGTGGATTCCAATGGTCCAACGCCTTTACTAACTGTAGTGCCTCATCGCAAACAATTATTTATTTCTAGACCTGCTCCAGATACTTCTGAGTCGCCTGTGGCAGCTTACATTCGTAATATATGCCCTGCTAAGGTTTTAGTTGAAAAAAATGTAAGAGGAATTCTTACCAAGCTCTCAAAAGTGTTCTGTAATAGCCAAACCTTTTCGGCTGACATTTTAGCTTTTTCTAAACCTAGGCTCAACTCCTCTGTTTTGGATAACGAAATTCTTTCTAATAACTTTATTTCTTATAGGCTTGATCGTGTTGGTCGTCGTGGCAGTGGAGCACTCATTGCTGTCAACTCGAAGTGTTGTGTTCAAGTGTTGTGCCGATTGATCTTCTCTGAGTTTATTTTCGTCGAAATTACATATTCCAACTTTAGCTTATATATTTCTTGTTCATTTATTCCTCCAGCTTCTGATATCATGACCTACATGCACCATGCTGATGCTTTTCAAATTCTTTTTAGTCGTCTTAAAGATCGTGATTTCCTTAAAGTCTAAGGCTTCGGCCACGCTTTAAGCGATGAGCGACTAAGCGACTGAGCGACGCTCTCTCGAGCGACGTAAAATATTAAAGCTTATGAGAAAGCGTTGGAGTGGCCACACAGCTGCTGAGCGACGATCGAATTTTGTGAGCGTCTGAGCGACGTCGCTCAGCGCTAGAATTGATTCTAATTTTTAGTGCATCGCTGAGCGACGAATTGCAGACAATGCAAAAAATCTGCGCAGAATCATTAATTTCGGCTGTTCAAAGCCGAACCGTTTTATGGAACGACACTCATAAAGAGTATAAAAATAGATTTATAACTGATAAAGAATGGAATGAAGTTGGGAAGTATGGGATAAACGCCAAACCTTCGCCTTTGAATTCTCTTTAATTGTCTATATTTGCTATAGCGGCTTTCAAGAAGATTTCGTAGAACTTCTTTAGAATAAGTCATTTTTGCAACTAATCAATCGAGCGGTGTCGCTTAGTGCGTGGCCACCTCACTCAACGCGATCGCTCATTAACGTCGCTCGAGAGCGCGTCGCTCAGTCGCTTAGTCGCTCATCGCTTAAAGCGTGGCCGAAGCCTAAGATGATTTTATCTTGCCTAATATTTCTTGGCTGGTTGATGATAAACTATTTTTCTTAATTCCTTCATCTCAACATGTTTTTCTTGATAGCCCAATTGAATGTCCGCTATATCAGTTGAATTCTTCTCTTAACTCTTCTTAAAGAATCCTTGATCTTATTTCTGTACCTCAAACACCTGACCACCCTACCATGAAGTTATTATTTTTTACAAGTTAGTTACTAATTCATTTAATAACATCTAAGTTTCTCGTCGTAGATGTTTTCGTAAAACAAATTTCAATCGTGTCAACAACCTTATCTCCTCTTTTGATTGGTCATTTCTATTTAAGTGCTGTGATAAAGATTGTGCAGTGAATTTTTTCTATTCTGCTCTTAATTCTCTAATGCGTTACTTATGTGAATGTGTCTAACGTCTCCAGTGCGCCGGTCTGGCTCACACGTAGGCTGTCTAATCTCCGTAACATTAAATCGGGATATTTTAAAAGGTTTAAAAAAACTGGTTTGCGACTTGACTATGCAAATTATTGTGTAGCGAAATCTCAATTTCGTCTCTTAAATACTCAATGCTACAATAATTATATCGTGCGCTGTAAGGTTGAATTCTTTAAGAACCGCAAAAGATTTTACAACTTTGTTAATTCTAAACGACGCTCTAATTTACTACATTCCTCCTTCAGACTTAATGACCAGACTGCTAATGATATTTCTAACTACCGTGGCATTGCCAAACTTTCCGCAATACCTAAGCTGTTTGAGAAAATTATTACGTCTTCCCTTCAACACCTATCGACATCTACTATTTCTCCTTGTCAGCTTGGCTTCATGAAAGGTCGTTCGTCGCTTACCAACCTTTTAGAATTGACTGTCCTTGTACACCACGGCTTTCGTGAAAAGTGTAAAACTGATGTTAATTATACCGACTTTAGTAAGGTTTTCGATACGGCTGATCATTCTATGCTTCTTACGATACTTAACATTATGGGCTTTTCCCCGAAATTATTGGCTTGGTTAAAATCGTAATTGGCTTGGTTCAATCCTTTCAAACATCAGGAAAGCTACAAGTATCACTCGATATAAATAATAACCGAGATAAAGGCGTAGATAGAGAAATCGAACACATTTTTAAGAATGCAACTATGAATTTTATCAGGATCGGGTGCGAAGGAAGTAGTTATAGATGATAAGCTATAGATAATACAGTCTAGGAAAAAACAAACAATTTAAATGTGGGATTGAGAAGGGGTAGAATGTGGGATATGATGCAGTGGTAAGTCTACTGAAAGAATTTAGCAAATTAATAATAATCTGAATCGTTATTAGTTGTCTGGTTATTAAGTCTGAAAGGTGGAAGGTAGTAGGTTGGAGCGCCGTTTAGAATTAACAAAATTGTAAAATATTTTGGGGTTCTGATAGAATTTAACCCTACATCGCATGATTTAATCTTGTAGCATTGAGTATTTAAGAGACAAAAATTAAAATTTCGGTACACAGTAATTTACATAGTCAAGTCACAAACCACTTTATTTTTTATTTCATTTTTTTTATTTGAATATACTTATGTGCATATATGAAAGCACATGCAAATACATACATCAGTGTTTGTTACACGTACATACATACACATACGCGTATTTGCTGTGTTACAAGTTGAGCTGTTTGTGTTTAATGATTTGGGTATCAATATACTACACCCTCCTTTTTTTAGAAATTAAAGTAATATTATGGCGTTATTTAATAATTAATGGTTAAGGATAAAGATTTTTTTTTGTTTTTGTATCCGGCAACACAAAATTTTTTTTCTATGTTTCTTTATGCTAAAACAGTACCAATATGTTATAACCCTACATCCCAATCAGTTGTATCCACTGATATAAATTAACATACGTACTCGTTAAATGTCTTCATTGGACCGTACTTCAGAGTAAAGGATATAAATATAGATTTTGCGATTGTTGTTGCGGTTTCTGGTATGGCTACTAAGTATTTCGTCAAGTCACATATTAAAGTGACACTTTCAAAAGCGTACATAAGTGTTTCGGTAGTATGCGTTTAAGTATGCTTTGTCGTGACATTTGTTAATGAAGTATGTTACATGACGTGTCATGTTTTTTAAATAAAAGTGTGTTCTTTATGGTCTCCCTGCATAGGATTACCATAATATCTAGACAATATTGCTTCTTTCAATATTTTAATGTTCAAAACTGACCTAAGTCGAGATTTTTACAGACCGGTAGTACTAATTCGTGCAATAACTTTTTTCCCCCATATTTAAAGAAACATAAATTATTTGTTATGTGCAAGGTCACTACTTTTCGTACTTCATCTTTGCAAATGACTTCGCGTACGTTGGGTTTAGAAGCTTTATTAGGTACTTGGCTAATTATATTTTCACTTTTGTTCTCTGACCAGAAATTATTTTGTCTACTTTGCTGCCTGGTAGTGACTTTCACGACATACGCGATTGTATTCTTTAGATCAAGGATGGCCTCATAGTGGCTATTATGGCTCCCGTGGCTCTTTACCGAAAAAATTTGTGTGTCGTTTATGTCGTTTATGATCCGTCATAAAACTCGAGACACACGAATTTTTGTGTCGATTCGCAAAAATTACCTTTTTCTCTGCCCAGCCTTTCTGGTTCCCAAAAACAATTTCCTTGTCCACCCTTGCTATAGATCGTTTATCGCAATTCGGCACATGGCGCCCTAGTTACCAACTTGAGGATCCGGGGTAGATATATTTCATGGTTTGGTTGTAGATATATTTAATTATTTGGTTTAGGTAAATAATAAAGACTTGTTTAATTCGACTTAAAAAAGAAGACTGCTTCATTTTTATTCATATTAATTTCTATGTACCCACACCCTAGGCACTAGGCACACTCGGCAGAATGCCGACGTAAGCATTTGATTTACATTCTTTGGAATTATGCTATTATGTATACATATTGTTTGTTGCTGATGTTGCTGCTTCTGGATTTTGCTCAAGATTTCTTACATTGCAGTTTATGTTATGACCAATCGTTAGTTAACAAAAGTCTAGGAAAGTTTGTCGTGTGAAAAGATCGGGTTGGAGGCATCGAGTTATTATATCGAGACATAACCCCAAAATGAAGGTCAATGGTTACATCCAGAGTAGGATAAATGTTGTCTTCAGGGATAACTAAGGGATCAGTCCTGGAAACATCGCAGTTGGAAGAATCCAACACAAATACCAGATCTAGTGATCTGTTACGACTACTCCGGACGGGATTTATTTGATTTAGGGACAACTCAAGCAGACCATCAATGAAACAATGTGACAAGGAGGGCAACAGTAATAAAGAATCATATGAGAGGGTCCAGGCAATCTCCGGTAAATTAAAATCTCCCAGAACAACGAGCAAGTCTTCGTCAGAGAGATATGAGGAAATAAGTTGAATAGCTTCCAAATGTTGAGTGTATACTGCCAAGTCGGACTGTGGTGGAATATGCGAACAAGTAATATAGGCAGAAAAAGAATTAAACGAAATTTTAACACAAACAAATTAAATCTCCTGATTGGAGGACTGGACAATTTCAGACGAGAACGCCGAGTCAACAGCAATCAAAACACCGCCACCATTACGGATAGTCCGATCATGTCTATATATTAAATATTTTGAGGGGAAAATTGAAGCATCGGCAAAATCAGGCTTCAGCCAAGTCTCAGTAAAGGCAAGAATATGAAAGTCAAAAGCTAAACTATCTACATAGAGTCTAAAGGCTTTAGACTTTAGTCACCGTACGTTCTGATAGGCCAGAGTTAAGTACGAAATTAGATTTTTTGACTCGCCAACAGGTGCAGACGAGCCGGAAGGAACGTTATTCACAGAGGCAACGGATGTTGCCAGGATGTTATTCCTGGAAACGGATGTTTGCCCGGACGGTTCGGACTCTACAACAAACTACAAAGCTGGACTCCTCCTTGATATTAGCTGCTAAACATTTGGTGACATAGGGTCATTGTCGGAATCCGGAACTGGTAGAGAACGATGTACCGACGGGCTAAGGGACGCGCCCTGAAACCTGGCCCTCTTTCGCGTCGGAGATTCAGTCAAAAGTTCAGAACTTCTGAATTGAACCTCCCCAGTCCGTTTCATAAAACTTCGCATATCAAGCTCCAAGCCACGACACGAATCACAGCCCCATTTAAGGCCGCCAATCTGTGCAATACTATCCCACACCTTGACTCTGTAACAAGCACATTTAAAATGCATTACATTGTCACACAGCCAACAGTAAAGAAAGTCTTCACTGGTCTTGCTGGGATTATTGCAGGCCGATTCTTCTTTATACTGTTTTACAATAAGGTGTTCCGGCCAAAAATCTTAATGTCATATTTGGCCAAAAAGATCTGGGGAGACACTTATTTTAAAAGACGAAATGTCCCGAGTATATGAAAAACGGAACTTTTCCACAGCAATGTTTGGTGCTTGAACTTTGCCCTGGATGTAGGCTATGACTTCTTCAGAAGTAGTATTGGGATCAAGCCTCGAAATAAAAATTTGCTTTTTGGGTGGAACTACAACAAGGGAACTAGGAATACTAGGCACAGCAGTAGCGGCTGCAGCAGACGCATTAGCAGCAGAAGCAGCCAGCACTTTACTAGCTCCTCTTCTAACTACTTTATTGTTAATATTCCTGGAAACGGATGTTTGCCCGGACGGTTCGGACTCTACAACAAACTACAAAGCTGGACTCCTCCTTGATATTAGCTGCTAAACATTTGGTGACATAGGGTCATTGTCGGAATCCGGAACTGGTAGAGAACGATGTACCGACGGGCTAAGGGACGCGCCCTGAAACCTGGCCCTCTTTCGCGTCGGAGATTCAGTCAAAAGTTCAGAACTTCTGAATTGAACCTCCCCAGTCCGTTTCATAAAACTTCGCATATCAAGCTCCAAGCCACGACACGAATCACAGCCCCATTTAAGGCCGCCAATCTGTGCAATACTATCCCACACCTTGACTCTGTAACAAGCACATTTAAAATGCATTACATTGTCACACAGCCAACAGTAAAGAAAGTCTTCACTGGTCTTGCTGGGATTATTGCAATTATATTTGCAACAGACAGACATTATTAAAATAATTGATTTATCAAAAAACAAATTATAAATCAATATGTAAATAAAAAGGGAAAAATGTATATACATGTTAAGAGAGGCGTATATAAACCAAAGCAAAAGCTAACTGCAATATGCAAATGAAAAAGAGACAACAAAAAAAAAGAGAATATTTTTTGTAATTAAAACACACAACAACAAAACTTGTCACAAGCGCGAAGTTAACGGCCGCGAATAGAATAGAGAGCACCAACACCAAACAAACAAAATGTGAACTGTAAATTGAGAGCGCGGGTGGGAACGAAAAATAGTAACAAATCAAAAACAGCGCAACAACATAATAATATGTGCGTTTGTTAATGTTTTATATTTAATAAAAATGTAAATATAACTTAAAATTTCGCGATCAATATAGTGATGATAAAAATTGGATTAGATAATTAATTTAATTCAATTTAATATAATGTAAATCAAGTACACAAAAGAACGAAAATGTTAGTTGAGCGAGAGCGCAAAAAAAACAGGACCGACTTCGATGAGTGACAGTATGTATGTATGTATATTTGGGTTCAGAAAGGCCAAAACTACGGTGCATGCTCCAACGACAGTAGTCGACATAACGGCGAAAGCTGTTGAGAGCAACGATACTGCCTTATAACCACCCTTGACATAAAAAACGCATTTAAGACGCAAAAGGCAAGAGACAGGTCATTGAAGCACTCGACAGATTCCACGTACCGGAGAATCTCATATTCATCTCTCAATCAAGGGAGGCGTACTCGGGGGCTCAGTACTTAGCCCACTTCTGTGGAACGCCATGTATGATGGCATACTGCGTGTGCATTGACCCTCACATGTATGTGTATGAGTGACGCTGACTCACGTGTATGTGTGCGTGCACACTATGAATTATCGAGGTTCGCCCGAAAATGTCGTACATAAGTGTGAGGAAGCCAATCGTATATTTTGGACACATTCGTATGGGTATGCGTGTGGAAGGGTATGCATAGGGATATCGCCTATATTGACCATGCACATGTGAGAGGAATTTTTTTTATGTCAGATTCGTGTCATCATTTTTAGTTTTGGGCACAGTAAAACAAAGGTATAAAAAAAAATCAAAGAAGCTAACATCGGCTGTGCCGAAGTTTATATACCCTTGCAGTTCATGGCCATAATATTTTTTCATTTTCCAAACTCTTTTTCTGTATCTCAATTCATTAATGCACAGAACCTTTCATATATCATTTCAATTTCTTCTTCTTCTTCCCCATACCCTTTTAAACGCATGCCGCGATTCGCACGCATACACATATACTTTATGTAGCGTTGCGTCTGTATGTGTGCATGCGTGTGCTCTGTTGATTTGATGATGACGTAGTAGGCAGCTAGCCTTTCCTCCAGAGCTATATGATATAGTGGTCCAATTCTGCTAATTTTCATACTTTATTTTTCCCAGATTATTAAAAGCCCCCAAACAAAATTTTATCCCGATAGCTCTTAAGATGGCTGAGTAAAACGCATACGCACAGACGGACGGACAGACGGTCAGACGGACAGACGGACATGGCTATATCAACTCAGATTCTCACGCTGATCAAGAATATATATACTTTATAGGGTCGGAAACGTCTACTTCTGTGCGTTACAAACATCTGACCAATTTTATAATACCCTCTGCAAGGGTATAAAAAAACAAAGTCATTCAATGAGAAGAATATCGGAAGAGTTTCCGGCAGGGTTTTCACAGAGTCATCAGCAAAGTGATCAACAGAGTTTTCGACTGGAATTGTATTTTATAACTCTATTTAAATGAACTTTTACTCCGTTTATTTTTATACCGTTGCAAAAACGGTATAATAATTTTGGTCAGAAGTGTGCAATGCATAGATCAGCACGACGAGACGAGTTCATATAGCCATGTCCGTCCGTCCGTCTGGATCAACGCAAACTCCTCCTAGACCGTAACAGCTACAGAGTTGAAATTTCGCATGTAGGCTTGTATATACTGGAGGCGTTGTATATCTCGGATTCAGCCGGATCGGACCACTATATCGTATAGCTCCCATACAAACGACAAACTGTCGTGAAATTTAATATTGGTGAGTTTACTCGTGCTCCCCTGTTTGTTGAAGCTGCTGTTGTTGTTGTTGCTCTGCTGCTGGTCCTGTCTTCGTTGCTGCTGTTGTTGCCGCTGCTTTTGTTTTTGCTGCTCCTCTTCTAATTTAACAATTTTTTGCCATATTTGGTATGATTCTTCGCCGTTTAGATAGGAGGGCGCCCCTCTGACGGCGAAAGCGTACCTGGTTTCCTCCACGTCTTTTTGGCCTCTCCTCTATCGCAAGAGACCTTGGATTATCCAGTGGGCAGTCCTCCAGTGCCTTTTGGAGGGTTTTTTCCCTTACTTTGCCTTATTTATGTCAAGGATTTTTATACCCTTGCAGAGGGTATTATAAAATTGGTCAGATGTTTGTAACGCACAGAAGGAGACGTTTCCGACCATATAAAGTATATATATTCTTGATCAGCATGAGAAGCTGAGTTGATATAGCCATGTCCGTCTGACCGTCTGTCCGTCCGTCTGTGCGTATGCGTTTTACGCAGCCATCTTTAGAGCTATCGGGATTAAATTTTTTTTGGGGGCTTTTTATTACCTTTGAAAAGTAAAGTAAAATTGGGAGAATCGGACCTCTATATCATATAGCTCTGGAGGAAACATTTTAGCAAAAATTTCAAAAATTGGAGTATCGCCATGAAATATGATAGTATTATATATAAAATCTCAGATCCCAAAATTTGAATCTGATCGGATATATAGAACACAAGTTACAGCCGATATAAATCGGTTCGGCTAGCTGCCTACTACGTCATCATCAAATCAACAGAGCACACGCATGCACACATACAGACGCAACGCTACATAAACTATGTATATGTGTATGCGTGCGTGTCGCAGCATGCGTGTAAAAGGGGATGGGGAAGAAGAAGAAGAAATTGAAATGATATTTGAAAGGTTCTGTGCATTAATGAATTGAGATACAGAAAAAGAGTTTGGAACATGTAAAAATATTATGGCCATGGACTGCAAGGGTATATAACCTTCGGCACAGCCGATGTTAGCTTCTTTTATATTTTGATTTATTTTGCCAAAACAGAAGGCAGGATCTGTTTGCCATTTAAAGGCAGGATCGCCATGTAATTAAAAGGCGGGAGCTTTCTATTAAGCCAATGGTCAGGCTAATAATGCTTCTTTATTAATTAGTTTGGACCTTTATATAGGCCAAGGTTATGCTTACAGTCTCAGCTTATGCAGTGGGCAGGCCAACATAACTGGCCGTCTTGCAATGAATATGGTAATGACCTACACTTCCCGTGTGTGTACTTATGTATGTATAAATTGAATATGCCTTGATGGTTGTACCGCACCATACAGTAAAGGCTTTATCATAAGATTGCTACACCGTTTTTGTATGTATTTTACAATCGAAAAAAAAAAGCGCTCAAATTCGAGAGGATAATAACATAACCAGGATTTTCCAAACTCAAGCACTACTCATCGATACAAGAATATCTATAACGGAAAGATCAAGAAGGACTTAGTGAAGGACATTCACCGCCTAGTAACTATCGCTACCAAGCCTCAAGGATATCTTAGCGTCCAAGGATATTAATTTTATTTTATTTATTTATTTATTTATTTATTTATTTACGTCAAGTAACACAGCAGTCGACGAAAAAGCTTAAGCTAAAGACAGATAGTAATTAATTGAAAAAGATAGCTTAGCTATATACACAACTAAACATCCCCGACCCGGTGGAGGTGTTTTATTTGCATAAGGTGCCAGCTATGCCCCGATTCACAGCCAATGTGGTCAGGGATGAGTTGCAGCCAATCCAAGTCCAGAATATTTTCATTGATTTCGCTGTAGATGATTAAAAAGTATAGCGCGAAGAGAAGTGACAGAAAGATGAGGAGAAATTAGGTGAGAAAGGTTGTTAAAAGATTGGCAAAGAACACGAAAAGGTTCGTGAAGAGAGGAGTTAGTCAGACATCTACTAAGGTAAATAGGAAAAAAGTTTCTGGTCCGACGTGAGGGAACACAAAAATATAACGTATCTAGTAAATTAGTAGAAATGACTTCGCCGCTGACTAGTTTATGGAGAAAGAGAATGCCAAATACGAGCCTACGGTTGTAAAGTGAAGGAAGATTAATAAGAAGAAGTCTGTCAGAATAAGAAGGTAGTCGAAGACTCGGGTCCCAATTAAGACCGCGTAACGCAAACTTAAGGTATTGCTTCTGTACCGATTCATTACTATGCTGGTGAACATCATATTGCGGGTTCCACACTGGCGAGCAATATTCGAGAATAGGGCGAACTAACGAAGTGTATAAAACCTTTGTTACATAGGGATCATCAAATTCTTTGGCCCAACGTTTAATAAAGCCAAGAAGGCTGCATGCTCTATTGACAATTGAAGCAATATGAACATTAAATAAAAGTTTTGGGTCAAACATAACGCCTAAGTCTTTAAAGGATGGTACACAATCTAACAGAATAGACTTAATGGAGTAATGAGCTAGGAACGGAGACAAACGACTGAAAGTCATAAAAGAACACTTAGAGGCATTAAGGTGTGATTTATTAACGTGGCACCAATCACAGAACGCATCGAGATCAGATTGCAAGTACTGTTGGAAAGAAGGATCATTATAGGAATAACAAATCTTGACGTCATCCGCAAACATGAGCACGCGTGAGTGAACCAAGGACAGGGGCAAATCATTTATAAACAGGGTAAATAACAGTGGGCCCAGATGACAGCCTTGGGGTACACCTGACGTAACTTGAATAGTTTTAGATAATGAGGAACGAAAAGACACCTTTTGGGTTCTGCCAATAAGATACGACTTTAACCAAGCCGACAGTTTCGGGGAAAAACCCATGATGTTAAGTTTTGCGAGAAGCATAGAATGATCAACCGTATCGAAAGCCTTACTAAAGTCAGTATAAATAACATCAGTTTGACACTTTTTACGGAAGCCAAGGGTAGTCAATTCTAAAAGGTTAGTAAGCGACGAACCACCTTTCATGAAGCCATGCTGACAAGGAGAAATAGTGGATCTGGATAGGTGTTGAAGGGAAGACGTAATAATTTTCTCAAACAGCTTTGGTATTGCCGAAAGTTTGGCAATGCCACGGTAGTTAGAAACATCCGATTTGCTACCCTTTTTAAAAAGCGGAATAATAAAAGACTCCTTCCAAATATTGGGAAAGCTACAAGTCTCACTCGATATAAAGAATAACCGAGATAAAGGCTTAGATAGGGAAATCGAACACATTTTAAGGATGCAACTAGGTATATTATCAGGACCGGGAACGAAGGAAGACGTCATAGATGACAAGCTAGAGATAATACAGTCTTCAGTAATACTAGGAAAAAACATACAATTTAAATGTGGGATTGAAAAGGGATAGGTTGTGGGATCCGAAACAGTAGTAGAATAAGTCGACTGAAAGAATTTAGCAAACAGATCTGCAATATCTGAGTCATTATTAGCAGTCTGGTCATTAAGTCTGAAGGTGGAAGGTAGTAGGTTAGAGCGTCGTTTAGAATTAACAAAGTTGTAAAATCTTTTGGGGTTCTTATAAAATTCAACCTTACAGCGAACGATATAATTATTGTAAAATTGAGTGTTTAAAAGACAAAATTGAGATTTGGCTATACAGTAATTTGCATAGTCAAGTCGCGAACCAGTTTTTTTAAATCTTTTAAAATATCTCGATTTAATATTGCGGAGATTAGAGAGCCTACGTGTGAACCAGACTGGCGCGCTGGAGACGGTAGAGACATTCACATAAGGAACGCATTTATCAATTAGAGAATTAAGAGCAGAGTAGAAAAACTTCACTGCACAATCTATATCGCAGCACTCAAATAGAAATAACCAATCAAAAGAGAAAATAAGGCTATTAAGAAGATTGAAATTTATTTTACGAAAACATCTACGACGAGAATTTGCGATGTTATTAAGTGATTTAGTAACGGAATTGTAAGAAATAGTAACTTCAATGGTAGGGTGATAAGGATCTTCAGGTTTCACTAGGGGCTGTGTTCGGGATACAGCACTAACAGTGGGATCAGAGACAAAAACAAGATCAAGGATTCTTTTAGAAGAGTTAAGGAAAGAATTTAACTGATATAGCGGACATTCAAGTAGGCAATCAAGAAAAACATGTTGAGATGAAGGAATTAAGAAAGATAGATTATCATCAACAAGCCAAGAAATATAAGGCAAGTTGAAATCACCTAAAACTATAAGAAAATCACGATCTTTAAGACTATTAAAAATAGTTTGCGAAGCATCAGCATGGTGCATGTAGGTCATGATATCAGAAGCTGGAGGAATATATGAACAAGAAATATATAAGCTAAAGTTGGAACATGTAACTTCGACGCAAATAAACTCAACACCTAAGGGCAGATCAATCGGCACGACACTTGAACACAGATTCGAGTTAACAGCAATGAGTACTCCACCGCCACGACGACCAACACGATCAAGCCTATAAGAAATAAAGTTATTAGAAAGAATTTCATTATCCAAAACAGAGGAGTTAAGCCAAGTTTCAGAGAAAGCTAATATGTCAGCCGAAAAGGTTTGGCTATCACAGAACAAGTTCGAGAGCTTGGTAAGAAGTCCTCTTACAATTTGATAATGAATGCAAAGACTAGACTTTATTAGTTTTTTGAAGCAGAAGATAAATTAGGAAGGTGGACAGGCAACGGACGGGAGCGCTTATTGGGCGCAAACTCGTGTACAACTAGGCCCTCTGGCCAGAAATTAGTGTCAACCATAGCTGAAAAATACTCATTTGGTACTGTAATTTTAAAAGAGGAGATTTCGCGAGGCCTTGAAAACTTAAACTTTTGAATTAAAACCTTAGCAGGGCATATATTACCAATGTAAGCTGCCACAGACGACTCAGAAGTATCTGGAGCAAGCCTAGAGATAAATAATTGTTTGCGATGAGGCACTACAATTAGTGGAGGCGGAGGAGCATTGGGATCCGCAAGTGATTGAGAGCCAGCATGATCCTGTGATTGATCAGAGTTCCCGTGAGGGATAGATTGAGGTACACCAGGGCTTGTAATGGGTACTTCAATCTGAAAAGAAGAGCATAAAGAGGGACAAGAAGATGGTGTAGGCGAAAGTAAAATGGGAGACGATGTAATAGAGAGTGCTGGCGACTGCTTACGAGGCAACTCAAGGGTACATTTCTTGGGTAACTTCTCAGAAGGTGGATTAAACTTAAATTGCGACAATAAATGTACGCTAGATTCACACTCGTTAGACAGCTGTTTGGCCAGTTTGTTTAAAGAAAGAAACTTTAAACGAAGATCCCTATACATACGGCTAAAATCCAACTGCTGGCTGGCACAAGATGGGCAAGTCCAGCGCATTAAGCCAAGCTCAGGCTTAGACACAGACAAACCAGAAAATTTGTCGTAGTCGCGTCCATTGAGGCCAGCACATTTTAAGTGAATAAGATTATCGCAGAGCCAACACGATATTGCTCTATACTGATCATCAAAACGATCAGAATGCTTGCAAGTAGGTAGACAACAAGCCATTGAAACGCCAAAAGGAACACAAGGCAAAAATATATACAAAATTTAAAATTTAAATACAAAGCTCTAAGATAATTATCGATATAAAATCAATAAATACAAATAAAACAAAGAGACAGCTAGAGTACACAGCACAAGAAAGAGTGCAAGAACAGTTATAAGCCAAGCTTTGAGAGGCGGCGTTACAAAAGTAATTACGCGGCAGAGAAGCTGAGCACAAGCACAAAGAAGAGAGAACAACAAAAATAAAATAATAAAAAAAACACAAGCACTGATGGTATGATCGGAGCGGTGAGGGGAGCAACTACAGAAGCAATGACGAGAGAGAAAAGGGGAAAAAAATATATATATATAAAATGCACCAAACACTAATCACGAAAAAAAACTAGTTAATTTGGCAAATTCTGCAAATAAAACACACGGGTCTCAAGCAAACCACACCAACGAAAATGTAAACAGACTAAGCACAATTAAAAATTGAGAGAAAATAATAGATATTGATAAAAACTCAGGAGCTATGAAAAAACACAACCGTCACGTCAGAGAGCAGAAGCTTATGATATATAATAGAATTCTAAGGACTTTGGAAAATTGGATTCTACAGCAATGACAATTTTTTCCCCAAGGATATTCAAAGCGCTAACGGAAGTAATTTTAATCGCAGGTTATTTAACCGCTTTTCCATCAGCTATATTTTTCTTTCGCGGATTATTCCAACTCAAGCCAATAAGCGGGATCCAATTTCATCACCAGACAAGATCATTTCAGTATATTCGAACTGTCACAACTATTTTACAAAATATTAAAACCAATAGTATATCCAATGTCCCTCTTGCGGGAATAACATTTTATTTGTTTTCCTTGAACAAATATATATACATATTTTCTGACATCTCACCACCCAGAGTCTATTAGAAATCAAAGAATAATGAAAATAAAAAATATATAAGTATATACAAACGTAAATATTTGTCTGACACATCCTAATCTCTAGTCTATCGGTTCACCGTAGCAATGTTTACATAGGCTGACTCGGAAGTCCTTTAGCTAATTAAGAATACCTTTTACATTACGGTCAAGAATCTTTATCAGTCTACCGGCAATGGGCGTTCATTAGATAAACTATCGACGCAAGGCAGAATTGGAAGTCTTTAGCGATGAATTTGAATGAATGAAGTGGAACCGCGGAGGACCTGAGGAATCGTTTCCGCGAGCTCGCCTCAAGGGAGGATCATCATTCCTAGGTATTGAGTCGACTCGCTGAATTGAATTCCAGTTTAGCGTTGGGGAAAAGAAAATAAGATATAAAACCCCAGTCTAGAGCACCCTCGCCCACTCTTGATGGATATTAACTATCGTTCTGAATCGCATTCTGGTTCTCGCTCCGGTTCCCCGACACCTTTCGGTATCCATGGCCAAAAGATCAACATCAAACACAGTGAGCGGAATCAGCTCTCTGGCAGTCCGTACCACCGTAAGCTACGCCTCAATTGCCGAACGTATAACCAAATGGGGTATTGCCTTTATCTTTTTTTTTAGAACAGATAGAGACAAAAGGAAAAATTGGACAGATCGCCTTTGTGTCGATTACAGAGAGCTAAATTCTAATACGGTAGCAGACAGATATCCTTTGCCGTTAATTAATGACCAGATTGCTAGGTTGCGAGGTGCGAATTACTTTACTTGTCTTGATATGGCAAGCGGCTTTCACCAGATTCCAATCCACCCTGATTCCATAGAATATACTGCATTTGTTACTCCGGATGGCCAATATGAATTTTTAACTATGCCGTTCGGACTGAAAAATGCGCCATCTGTGTTCCAACGGGCGGTTATGCGAGCTCTGGGTGACTTAGCCTTTTCATACGTGATTGTTTATATGGACGACATAATGATTGTGTCACCTACGATTGAGATAGGCTTAGAAAGGTTAAAAACAGTTTATACCCGGCTTCTCACAAATAATGAAAACATTATACGCTCTAACGTCAAGAAAAGACAGTTTCACTTGGGATCCTGAGCTCGAAGGTATTCGTAAAAAAATAGTCACCATCCTTACCAATGAGCCGGTTCTAGTAATATTTGACCCACAACACCCTATAGAATTACACACTGATGCTAGCTCGATCGGATTTGGTGCCATGCTTTTACATCGTATCAACAATCAACTTCACCTTGTAGAGTATTTCAGCAAAACAACTTCCGCCGCCGAATCTAGATACCACTCATATGAGCTCGAAACTTTGGCCGTGTTTGCATCCGTCAAACATTTCCGTTACTATTTGCTTGGTAGAGAATTTGTGGTTTACACTGATTGCAACTCATTGAAGGCATCACGCACTAAAATAGACCTAACTCCTAGAGTTCATCGTTGGTGGTCCTATTTACAATCATTTAGTTTCACAATACAATATAGAGAAGGGAAACGTATGGCACACGTAGACTTTCTATCTAGAAACCCAGTGCCTTCAACTCCATCGTTGGTTTTGGATAAAATACCTGAAAAGCGAGTTAGTATAGCGGAAATATCAAACAATTGGCTGTTGGCCGAACAGCAACGGGACCCAGATATTGTTGACGTTGTAAATAAGCTGAAATCCAACGAGCTGCCAGACGATATAGTTTAAACATATGATTTAAGAAAAGGGATGTTGATTCGCAAAATACAAAAAAAGGGTAAAACACGATGTTTACCAGTTGTGCCTCGAACTTTTAGATGGTCAGTGGTGAACCAGGTACATGAATCAATAATGCACCTAGGATGGCAAAAGACTCTTGACAAAGTATATCAATTCTATTGGTTTGACAAAATATGTCCGTAAATTTGTCAACAATTGCATAACCTGTAGGACAGGTCACACTCTGGTAAAGTTCAAGCAGAGCTACACCCTATCCCATATGTTAGCATACCCTGGCACACTGTCCACATGGATATTACTGGCAAGTTGGGTGGAAAAAGTGATATAAAACTATTCTTTCCTAGACGGATTTCTCCTATGTCTGAAGACCCCACCGACTCTTTAGCTTTGACCCCAGGCCATTTCCTAGTGGGCGGTCCATTGCTATCCGTGACGGAACCTGAAATCAAGGATCAGGTACCGTCTATCATTAACCGGTGGCAGCGTCTGAAGGCCGTGAGTCAGCATTTCTGCACCCGATGGAAGGACGAGTATCTGAAGGAGCTACATAAGCGCAATAAGTGGCGATTCCCTTCTAAAAACCTTGAAGTGGGCGATCTGGTGGTACTCAAAGACGACAATCTTCCATTTAATGAATGGCGTCTCGGGCGAATCCACCAAACACACCCTGGCAGTGACGGCAATGTCCGCGTCGTCGAACTGCTTACCGCTCGCGGCATTGTGAAGCGTCCCGTCGCAAAGTTGATCTTTCTTCCTCCAGAAGAAAGAATTCAAACCCATTATGTAAAACTACAGTAGCGTACAGCACTTGGTCCTTCCTCCCAATTAAGAAGGGCCGAGCTCCCAGTAGTAATATGTGTATTCTATCGTCCTACATTAACCGGTGGCAGCGTCTGAAGGCCGTGAGTCAGCATTTCTGCACCCGATGGAAGGACGAGTATCTGAAGGAGCTACATAAGCGCAATAAGTGGCGATTCCCTTCTAAAAACCTTGAAGTGGGCGATCTGGTGGTACTCAAAGACGACAATCTTCCATTTAATGAATGGCGTCTCGGGCGAATCCACCAAACACACCCTGGCAGTGACGGCAATGTCCGCGTCGTCGAACTGCTTACCGCTCGCGGCATTGTGAAGCGTCCCGTCGCAAAGTTGATCTTTCTTCCTCCAGAAGAAAGAATTCAAACCCATTATGTAAAACTACAGTAGCGTACAGCACTTGGTCCTTCCTCCCAATTAAGAAGGGCCGAGCTCCCAGTAGTAATATGTGTATTCTATCGTCCTACATTAATCCGCTTTCTTCATTTTTTTGTCCCGGCAGCTTCCTGATATTCGTCAACCTAGATCCCATTTCCATGGCTCCGAGACCGCGTTCAGTACAGGCATCGAAAGAGGAGCGCAGATGTTCGCGAGGAACTGAGTCCTTCCGTTGCCGAGTCTGTCGCGGAATCCATCCTCTGAAGCGATGCCGTCGCTTCCTGCGGCTGAATGTGGAGAAGAGGATGAGGGCAGTGATTGCGAATAAGTACTGCGCCAATTGCCTGGCCCACCAACATTCCGGAGGAAGCTGCTTAAGCGGTGATAAGTGCCGAATAGCTTTTGTAAAGCTATCAATTTGGACTATAATATATTTATTATAGTCCAAATTGATAGCTTTACAAAATTCGTACATCTATATCACACCCTCAAAATAGATACAGAGAGCTGTATCAAGGCCATGAAGACTTCAATTTCTCTGTTTGGTGTACCAACGCGGATTATAGTCGATCAGGGTAGATGTTTTTCAAGCAGTTTTCAGAATTTTGTTGCTTAAACAATATAAAACTTTATTTAATTGCGACTGGGGCAAGTCGTGCCAATGGTCAAGTTGAACGCGTAATGAGTACGCTCAAGAATTTTTTATCCGCAGTTGAATTAAGTCAGAGATCCTGGCAAGAAGCTCTAGGCGAAGTACAGTTAGCGCTAAACTGCACAACTAATCGAGCAACAGAGGCAAGTCCCTTAGAGATGTTAATAGGAAAAGAAGCCCGACCTCTTGGGTTGGTACCCCCATGGGACACAGAGCTAGAAGTGGATTTGGACTCTACCCGAGCTATAGCCAGTAGCACCATGAAATATTTAGCTTCCTACGATAAAAATCGTTTTGACAAGTCAAAGGCTACCGTTATTAGACACAATGTTGGTGATTATGTTCTTCTTAAAAACGAGGAAAGACACCAAACTAAACTAGACCCAAAATTTAAAGGACCTTTTTTGGTAGCTGAAGTTCTAGATGGTAATATAGATATATGTTAAAGTCGTTATCCAAGAAGCGACTATATAAGTATTGTCATGAAGACATAAGAAAACTTCCAGATGGAATTGTTCCCCAAGAGTTTGATATTGACAGCGAAGGTTCAAGCTTGTCAAAGGGTCAATTGGATCCGTCTAAGTGAGACGAAGAAATGTAAAATTAGTATGTTAAAAAAAAAAAAAAAAAAAAAAAAACAATTACTATTTAAGAATTGGTTACGTTTTGTAAGAATAAATGAAAGAAATGCTTGTATGAAAGAAGAATGGTTATCCGTCTAGGAAAGACGATTTTTGATTATCCGTCTATGAGAGACGATGGTTATCCGTCTATGAGAGACGATGGTTATCCGTCTATGAGAGACGATGGTTATCCGTCTGTGAGAGACGATGGTTATGCGTCTATGAGAGACGATCCGTTAATGAGAGACAAAATGTACTTGATTTAGATAATAAAGTTAAGACCTGTAAGAAGATGATTAATATGGTGGCAATATCTTTACCTACACGAGGACGTGTAGTTTGTCAGAATGACCGTGTCATAATGCAAACACAAGTGCAAAACAAATGTTTTGATCATGGCGTGTAATGCATAAGAGTATGGTATTTGTTATGTTATTATATATGGATCGATGAGAGTCTGTCTAAAGAAACCGCTGAAAGAGACGGTATGGAAACTGTTGAAATAGACAGTATGAATGAATTGTGCATTGAGATATAAAATTATCAA
Source organism: Drosophila insularis (assembly GCA_018903935.1). Taxonomy (NCBI): domain Eukaryota; kingdom Metazoa; phylum Arthropoda; class Insecta; order Diptera; family Drosophilidae; genus Drosophila; species Drosophila insularis. The sequence continues at coordinate 518,842 of JAEIFP010000759.1, forward strand.
TCGCTGTGTGGTCCAAGAGAAGTTGTTGTTGTTGCGATTGATGTAAAAATTGATCATTGGTGATGTAAAAATTGAATATGTAAAAACTGATAATATTATTCGATAAATAATGTAAATGAATTATTATTAGTACGATTATGACTATTATTAGTACAGAAGTAGTACTAAGTTTGGAAAGGGTTGATTCGTAACGATTTAAATATTGTGTAAATTAAGAATGAATTGATGTTAAAGACTGAAGATTGAGGTAACACTTCGTTAAGTTTATTGACGGTCTGGGTTACACGAGGACGTGTAAAGGTCAGGATGGCCGTGTCGGATAGTGTTGATTAAGTGACTAATAAGTCAAAGCCTACTAGTTAGTTCCAATAGATTGACAGGTGTGTCAGTTGTAGCCCTGGTTGAGCATCTAAGCAACCTTAGCAACTAATGTTGAGAGCTGTCTTCAGGTCAGGTCCTATATAAAGGGGGGCTTCGGGCTAGAGAGCTCAGTCAACAAGCTCCCCGGGAACTAGAAACACAGCAAATAGTACAAGTGAAACTAAAAAGTCTAAAGTGAATATTAAAAATTAAAAACATGAGTGAAACAAACGAAAATCTTGGCGTCCCGACATATATAATTTTTTTGTCACAATTTCCATATTCAATATTCAGTGGCGTATCTTGTATTGTAGAGTGATAGCTGTTATTATAATATTCTATAGCTTTACTAACTTTATCTTTGATTGATAGATCTTTGTTTTCAAGATATATAATTCTTATCTTTTCCGTTAAAGTGTTATGAAACCTTTCAACGTCTGCATTGCCAGTATAGAACAAAATGAACTTCTATATTCTCATTCCTTAAATATTCTTTTATATTTACACTATTAAATTCATTATCAGTTATTAATTTTTCAAAATTTCTCTTTGGGATTTGTACGAGCGCATTTTTTTGATTATAGTTTGATTATTCCGATTCTCAAGGTAGAAAGCAGTAGCAAACTTTGAAAATCGGTCAATTAAAGTTAGAAAATTACATTTTGAATTTGTATAGATATCCATATGAACAATTTTTCTTGTATCGTTTGGTGTTTCTGTATACCTAAATTTTTTTTTAACTGGGTTCCTATCATATTTACACCGATTACAAATGTCACAATTGTTAATATACTTTTGGATGTAGTGTTGAAGGTATGGATAGTAAATAATCTTTTTTAGACTTTGGTAATTTCTATTTATACCGGAATGACCAGTATCATATTTATGGAATCGATCAATTTCTTTTTAAAAATCTTCTTCGTTTTCAATATCTTTAGCGTGAAATGAGCATTTTACAAATTTTACATTTTTATTGCCTTCGAAAATTTGGATGATTTTGTTTTGAAATTTGTTGTATAGATTTTCATTATATTCACTGAATATTCCTACTTTGCCTTTTATGATATAAATCTTCAAAATTTTTTCCATTCCATTTTCAAGACAATTTAAATTTAAATAAATTTTTTTATTTCTATTTTTATATTCGAACTCCATAGTTTTTTCCTCTGTTAGGATTATTATACCCTTGCAGAGGGTATTATAAAATTGGTCAGATGTTAGTAACGTACAGAAGGAGACGTTTCCGTTTTACTCAGCCATCTCAAGAGCTATCGGGATGAAATTTTTTTTGGGGGCTTTTTATTATCTGGGAAAAATAAAATATGAAAATTGGGAGAATCGGACCACTATATCATATAGCTCTGGAGGAAACATTTTTGCAAAAATTGCAAAAATTGGAGTATCGTTATGAAATTGATATGATAGTATTTCATATGAAATCTCAGATCCCAAAATTTGAATCCAATCGGATAAATAGAACAGAAGTTACAGCCGTTATAAATCGGTTCAACTTGCTGCCTACTACGTCATCATCAAATCAACAGAGCACACGCATGCACACATACAGACGCAACGCTACATAAACTATGTATATGTGTATGCGTGCGAGTCGCGGCATGCGTGTAAAAGGGGATGGCGAAGAAGAAGAAGAAATTGAAATGATATTTGAAAGGTTCTGTGCATTAATGAATTGAGATACAGAAAAAGAGTTTGGAACATGTAAAAATATTATGGCCATGGACTGCAAGGGTATATAAACTTCGGCACAGCCGATGTTAGCTTCTTTGATATTTTTTATTTTAAATCTATTAAGAACTGTTTCTAATATACCTAAAATAGTTGTGTCGCCAAAATCTTCAGCCTGTGTATGTTGTGTAATGTCATAAACATTGTTTTCTAAAGAGCTATGAGATTCAGATATGTTTACGGCACAAATTTCGTCTTTACGTATTCGACTTAAAAAATCAGCTACCTGGTTGTACTTTTCTTTAACGTTTATGTTAAATTCGCTAAGCTTAACAAGCCATCTATAAAGTATTTCATTAAGTTCTTTTCCGTTATATTTAATTAGCAGCCATTTAAGTGATTGGTGATCGGACAAAATGTCGAATTTAACTCCATAGAGATATGGACGGAAATATGCTGTTGCCCACACTACAGCTAGTAATTCCATCTGTATAGAAGAATATTTTTTTTCATGGTCATTCAATGTACGACTTGCATAACAAATAGGATGACCATCTTGTTGCAAAACAGCACCTAAAGCTATGTTACTAGCATCAGTAATAAGCTGAAATTTCTTCTTGAAGTCCGGATACTTAAGTACCGGTGCCTCAGTTATGATTCTTTTCAATTTGTCAAATGCAATCATGAAGTTAGGCTCATCAACATCGATCTTAGCATCCTTTTTAAGGCATTTAATCATTTGATAAGCTACTTGAGAAAAATCCTTTATGAACTTTCTTTCCAGTGATTCCTAGAAAAGCTCTAATTTGTTTAACATTTCTCGGAATTTTAATCTGAAGAATGCTATTAACTTTTGCTGGGTTAGGCTTAATTCCTTCGGGTGTTAAAACATGACCCAAGAACTGAGTTTCTTTGGAGAAGAAATTGCATTTGTTGATTTGAATCTTAAGATTTGCTTCACAAAGTTTTTTAAAAATTGTAGGGGAGAGGGCCCAGTTATGACCCGGGTTTTGAAAAACCTCGAAATTTTTTCTTCAGTTCCGGAAAATAAAAAATTAGGAAGTTTAACAGTTAAATATTAACCAAACGCAATATTTTTCCAAAGAATGTATGTTTATTTGAGTTACTCAAAAAATTTTGGAACAGTTTTAATTTGGATAAAAATTAAAAGTGGCCCAGTTATGACTCACTTTAAGAAATTCTCTGAAAATAAGAAAATATGAAAGGAATGTGTTGGTGTTTAAACTATATAAAATAAGATAACAATAAGACAATCATAATATAGAAATATATGTCAAGTTAGTATGTAACCCGATTATAGATATCGATGGCTCATCAGTCATAAGTAGGTTTGAGATGATCAGCAGTTAACAATAAAGACCTAGTTAATTAAGCTGCTATGCAATAAAGACGTATTTTGCTGACCTAACACTATGTCGAACTATGCACTGGTGAGCTCTCTATTTTTACTATAAAAGAAATGCATTATTCTTAGTAAGATCAGATAACAATTGTAGTTACATCGGGTGTGCATCGCTGTGTCTTTGGCCCCCAATCTCTACCTTTGTAATCTCACTCCGAAGTCCACCCAATTTATGTGTTGGTTGCGACAACCTTTAGTCACTGGTTTATGTGCTAGTGCCTATATATATATAAATAAATAAACATTTAATAACTTCATGAAAAAAAAAAAAAATAAATAAATAAAAAAAAAAATATCAAAGAAGCTAACTTCGGCTATGCCGAAGTTTATATACCCTTGCAGTATACTTGGCAATAATATTTTTCCTTTTTGAAATTTCTTTCCCTGCAACTCAATTCATCAATACACAAACAAAATATTATTTCTCTTTTTACCACAAGTTTTTCTTCTTCCATCATTTTCTAAGCAAAGCACGGCACGCATACACATACAGTTCATGTAGCGTTGCGTCTGTGTGTGTATGCGTGTGCTCTGTTGATTTGATGATGGCAGTAGTAGGCAGCAAGCAGCGCTGCCGGCAGCGTTTGAACCGATTTATATTGACTGTAACTTGTGTTCTATTTATCGGATCAGATTCAAATTTTGGGATCTGAGATTTTATATCTATTACTATCATATTGGTAAATTTCATGGGGATACTCCAATTTTTGCAAAAATGTTTCTTCTAGAGCTATATGATATAGTGGTCCGATCCCAAAGATTTTCATACTTTATCTCACCCGGGTAAAAAAAAGCTCGCAAAAAAAATTTCATCCCGATAGCTCTTAAGATGGCTGAGTAAAACGCGTACGCACCGACGGACAGACGGACAGACGGACATGGCTATATCGACTTAGCTTCTCATGCTGATCAAGAATATATATACTTTATGGGGTCGGAAACGTCTCCTTCTGTGCGTTACAAACATCTGACCAATTTTATAATACCCTCTGCAAGGGTATAAAAAACAAAGGACTCAAAGTATGCAACAGAGATGTCAGGCACTATACGAAAGGTTAAATCAAATGAAGACTATTTATTGACATTGCTACAAAACCAGACATCTGTGATTGATTCAACAATAAATATCATCAAGCTAGACGAAGCCACAATTGAAAATCAGATGAAACTAATGGAACACCAAATGAACGACATAACTAAGGTCCAGGATAATGCGGTAAAGGCATTACAATGGTATATCACTCTAACTACTCAGATGACAGTTATTGCAGGGAATTTGCAACGAATTCAAACCGAAATTTCCCGAGTATTTACGGATGCCCATCATAGTAAAATAAGCCCGTTACTACTATCACCAGGCCAGCTTCGTGAACATCTGAACCAACTGAAGAGACATCTTCCGTTTGGTTTGGATTTGCCAGTTCCAGATAACGACGTCTTACAATTATATGGCTTAATGAAGGCACAAGGCACAATCGCAAACAATCATGTGATATTTAAAGTCACGTTTCCATTAGTGGCAACGCAGACAGTGCAACTGTATAACCTAGTACCCATTCCAGCAGTTGGAACTCATGGGATTGTAACGATGAACATTCAAATTCCTATTATTGCTGTCAACAAAGAACAAAATCAATACATTGGGCTCTCAAGAGCAGATCTGGAACGATGCTATCAGCTCAACAATGAGCAATATATTTGTTTTGATAAACAAACGACGTTTGCGGCTAATAGCAACTGTGAGTTCCAGTTATTCAAAAACTCAAAATCATCAGCGTGTCAAATACAACACACAAACAGGTCATTTGTGTGGTACGACATGTATCACAAAAATCAGTGGATTTTTGCCGCCACCAGACCAATTGAACTCACAGTGACCTGTGACGATAATATCCAAGATGTCACTATCAAGAAGACTGGATTGTTAACTCTAGACCCGACGTGTAAAGCAAGAAGTTCTGCTATCCGAATAACAGGTCACCGTATAGCTACGACAGACACAATAAAATTGTCATATGTGCGATTTGGCAACTTCAGCATTGGCCCAACAAAGGCAGCGCCAACAACAACACAATTCACGAAGATGCAGCTTAGCTACGACGAATTAAGCAACATTCAAGGAAAACTGGAAACTAAGCCAAACTGGAAATTGCCAGAAGACCTCAGCCAGCCAGCTCACCATGTTATCGTCTCCTACGTAGCGCTAACAATACCATTGGTTCTTGTGATGGTATATGGAATAAGAAGATGCTTACAACCCCAAAGACACAATGGTCCAGATCAGACAACCGTGAGGATCGTCAATCCCATACCGACTCCTGCTGCAGTAAACCCAGCCCCCAGCAATTTTTCGGTCAACGTTGGATAACGTTGAACAGGTGTTCAACGGCCGGGAGTATGTTGGTGTTTAAACTATATAAAATAAGATAACAATAAGACAATCATAATATAGAAATATATGTCAAGTTAGTATGTAACCCGATTATAGATATCGATGGCTCATCAGTCATAAGTAGGTTTGAGATGATCAGCAGTTAACAATAAAGACCTAGTTAATTAAGCTGCTATACAATAAAGACGTATTTTGCTGACCTAACACTTTGTCGAACTATGCACTGGTGAGCTCTCTATTTTTACTATAAAAGAAATGCATTATTCTTAGTAAGATCAGATAACAATTGTAGTTACATCGGGTGTGCATCGCTGTGTCTTTGGCCCCCAATCTCTACCTTTGTAATCTCACTCCGAAGTCTACCCAATTTATGTGTTGGTTGCGACAACCTTTAGTCACTGGTTTATGTGCTAGTGCCTATATATATATAAATAAATAAACATTTAATAACTTCAAGAAATACTAACGTCTTTCATTGAACAGAATGTCACACCAATTGTTGTAATTTTATGGTTTATTTATTATGTAGGCCTTCAATGGCAAAAACAGTGAAAAAAAAACATGAAAATGGCCTCCAATGGCCGAAAATGACAACGATTTTTATTCCGCGTCGTCCATGTCACTTTCGCAGTTTTTGCAAGTGAAATAACTTGCTTGCATGTTAGCGCACTTTGAATGAAACATTCAAGATCGAGATCTTTAAGAATATTCTCGGACAAACTGGTCCCAATATGTAAATTTTCTTTCCTTGTTGTTAAACAACAACAAAAATGTTGGAATTTGACAATTTTACATAATCCGAGTGCAAAAAAAAATGGGACATAACTGGGCACCCCAGCTGAGTCATAACCGGGCCTTTTTATAAATTAAAGTTTATATGTATATTTTTTATAGACACTACATAATCACATAAATTTTTATAGAATCACAAAATATACGGCAAATACAATATTTTGATGCATTACACTCACCTTTTCACTATTAATTTCACAAAATTTTGATACTTTGATAAAAATGGAAAAAAAATTTTTCGCACGATTTTCAACACGATGTTTGGTACGCGTATATACATTACGATTATTAACGTTGGGGTCTGTCCAAAAACTGCACAACGTCTAACAAACATGATTTACAGGGCTCAAACTGTCATTCAATACTGCATTTCAACAATATTTGAGAATGTCACAACTGGGCCTGAGTCACAACTGGGCCCTCTCCCCTATGAATATGGCCAACATGTTCTGAAAAACTAGTGGAAAAAATAAGGACGTCATCAAGATAGACGACACAAATTCTATTTATTTCTTCTTTTAAGACTGTGTTTATAAGACCTTGAAATGTGTCAGGGGCGTATTTGAGCCCAAATGGCATCCTGTTAAACTCGTAATGCCCGTGGCGGGTAGAAAACGCTATCTTTTCCCTGTCTTGTTCCTGAACGAGAATTTGGTGAAAGCATTTCGCGAGATCTATAGTAGAAAAATATTGCGCTCTTCCTAACTTATTTAATATACCGTCTACGGTGTTTTCATTCAATTTGCGGTAATCAATGACAATACGCCATTTTTTTCCCACTGTTATCAGCTTTTTTGGGTACGAGCCATAAAGGTGCATTATATGGAGAATTGCTCTTACGTATTATTCCCTGTTGTGGCATTTCTTCAATTTGCTTATATATTTCTTGCTCATGTATCTGAGGATATCTATAAATCTTGCAATATAAAGGTTTATCCAATACTGTTTTTATCTGATGTTCAATAATGTTTGTATTGCTAAGACACCGGCCTTCAAGAAATATTAACGTTTTAAATCTATTTAAAATTTGAGTTAGAGCATTGTTTTCCTCTTAATTTAAATTATTGAAAAGAATTTTCTGTGTTCTATCGTCTATTTTAATTGGTTCAATTTGATTTACCTCCTCAGAGTATGGTGAACTATTTTGAAATTGAATAGTGTTATTATTAATTGTGACTGTATTTTGATAAAAATCAATAATAGCATTTAATGGCTTAAGAATGTTTTGCCCTATAATAGCATCGAACGATTTGTTATTAAATGTTGTCAATTTCCAACTCATTGTGGCATCTTCTTTAAATTCGAGAGGCAGATCAGTTATAATTTCTTGCGTTATTAGCGATTTTGAATACTGGTTCAACAACATAAATATTAAACAGGGACAAGTTATTACAATACCCCCGAAGAACTTTGTGTCTTGGATAACACTTGTTATTTATTTTATTTTGTCTCTGTTTAATATGGATGTTGTTGAACCAGTACCAATAAGGGATGCTTTTATTGTTTACAGTTAACTTAATCAAGGGAAGTGATTTTTCGAGGCAGTTATATGAAAATTTGTATGGCAAGAACAATTCTTTGGCTCAGACATTGATTCAGAAGTAATGTTCTGGTTTTGATTATCATTATTGAATTGACTGTGTTCGTGGAGGGGCGGAAGGATCCAAATAAAATACAAGTCGCTGGCGGGTGCCAATTTCTTCTGGGTATGGTGAGCGGGTGATGAATTAAGAACGCGCGATAAATTCGGTTAAAAAACTTATACTTTATTCAATATTCACAGGTGGCCCGACACACACGAAATGGTTCGGGTTAGATATATGAAGTTCGAGATTACAAATCTGAAGGAGAAGAACGGGTGTTCGGGTGAAAAACTCGGACTAGATTAAATGGCGATCCCCATGGGAAAAAACCAGTCACCCCTCCTGGTGTGCCCGTAGCTGCCGAGGATAAAAAAACCCTCCTCACTCCTCACTGCTCTTCGCCGCTCACTGCTGTTCACCCGGTGGCGTGAACATACCGCCCCCCTTGCAACACGTTGCAATTGCCACCCTGGACATATGTAGGATGGTGGGCGGCAGCGTTCTGGAGCGCCTAGACCCCACAGGAGCCGGAGACGACCCATCCGAACACGGTGCTCTGGGCTGCGGGAGTACCGCTATGACCGGGCACACAGCCTGGTTGGATGACCTCAGGATAGAGGTCTGCCCCGAGCACCACGGACACCGAACCCGGCCGATAGAAACAGGGGTCGGCCAGGATCAGGGTGGCGAGTTTCTCCCGGACCGGCGCTGACACTTCCCGGATGGGGGTGCGGATGAGCAGGTCCTCTTCGACACGGAATATAAGATTCCGCCGGAACGTATTGTCGGACCTCGCCTCTAGGACGGCCGTGCAGGCTTGGTCGACCCCGACCTTGGTCACAGCCAACCCCAGAGACCGGGCAAAAGAAAGATTGATGCGGCTCTCAGCCGCACACGCATCGAGGAGGACGCGGGTCTCGAAGGAATTCGAGCCGTTGCCCAACCGGAGGATTGCTGTTGGCATGACAGTCGTCGTCCTGTCGTGGAGCAGGGAGGAGAGAGAGATCTCGGCTGTGCCTTCTGGAGAAGCGGAGCGTCGGAAGATGATCGGGAACGGGGTTGTGGCGGTGGTGCCGCACGTCCGGAGGTGGGTAGTTGTCTCGGCGGTTGGTCGGCCATATGGAGCGGGGTATGGTGTTTTTGCCCGCATCGTCGGCAACAATGGCGAGTCCGGCACGCGTCGGATGAGTGCTCGTGTGCCAAGCAATTGGGACAGTACTTATTTATAAGCACCGCCCGGAGCCGCTTTTACCCTCGGAGGTTCAGGACGCGGACACTGCCGGAGTGCGTAAATCCCCCGGCAGACCCGGCATCGGTACGCGTTCGTCCCATGTGGAGCAGATCGTTTGCTGCGGTGGTACGGCAGACGCGTGGGGCCCATGCCGCTGTGAAGGGGCGAGCTGAACGAACTGCAACGAAAGAAATTACGGAGGGGAGAGTGGATTAGTCGATACACGAAAACGAACAACATGCAGGGAGACGAGGACATCCGGACGGAACATAGAGGGATTGGAAGTCACGGTAGGGGTTTAGGCTCAGGACTCCTGCTGTCTTGCAACAGGATGAGCTTTGCCACGGGTCTTCGTATAGACCCACGCGCTGTGGTGACATCAGCCACTCGGACTAGACCGTCAGCCCCGGGCAAAGTGCGCTCAATTCGCCCTAAGCGCCACTCGTTGGAGGGGAGATTATCTTCGGACACGATCACGAGGTCGCCGGTCTGGAGGCTGCGAGTCGGTAATTTCCACTTATTCCGTTTGTGGAGCTCCTTGAGGTACTCACTCTTCCATCGGCGGCAGAAAGCCTGCTGGATTGCCTTCAGTCGCTGCCATCGGTTGATCAGCGACATAGGCTCAACCAGAATTTCCGGTTCCGCAATGGATACGAGTGGTCCTCCAATCAGGAAAGGCCCTGGGCTTAGGGCCAGCAGATCCTCTGGGTCCTGGCTCATGGGAGAAATTGGCCTGGAGTTTAGGCACGCTTCGATCCTACACAGGAGAGTGAAGAGTTCCTCGAACGTGTACTTGACAGTGGAAGAAGACTTGTAAAACAGGGTCTTAAAACTTTTGACCCCTGCCTCCCACAGTCCTCCCATATGGGGCGCGCTTGGCGGAATGAACTGCCAGGATAAAATGTGCTGGGGAAATGCCTTCATTATCTCAAGCTTGGTGGCGTTCAGGAAGTCCTTTTCGAGCGCCTTTGAGGCCCCTACGAAGGTTTTGCCATTGTCGGAGTAGATGCGCTGTGGGCATTGTCTCCGTGCGACAAACCGAGAGAAGGCTGCAAGAAACCGTTCAGTGGTGAGATCGGAGGTAGCCTCGAGATGGATCGCCTTCGTGCTGAAACACACAAAGACGCAGACATAACCCTTAGTTATGAGACACGCACGCCCGGTATAATTCTTGATCCCGAAGGGCCCGGCGAAGTCAATGCCCGTGTGGGTGAAGGGCCTGGAGTACGTGATGCGCTCTCGAGGGAGATCACCCATCATCTGAGTCTGTAGTCGTCGACGATGAACGATGCAGACTTTGCACCCCTTGATGTGGGACTTCACCAGGTTCTTGACCCGTGGGATCCAGAATTTGGTGCGCAGATACCGCACCATCAGTTGATTGCCGCCATGCAGCGTGATGCGGTGGGCGAATTCGACAAGCAGACGAGTGTTCATCATACCGGAGGGACTCAGCGGCCCGGAGTCGTCCGCAGGAGCGGAGTACCCCATGCTGGTCGAGAAATGGATTCAAGTTGAGTAGCGCGCTGGATGATGGCATGGGTCGCCCTTCACCAAGGGCCCGTATCTCCGCGAGGTATTCCCGACGCTGAGAGGTCCGAATCAAGGCGCGCTCGGCGGAGAGAAGTTCGTCATTGGTGAGGCGGACCGTGGAAGGCGTCGAAATCCTTTTGGTGGCGAAGCGTAGGACGTACGCGATGACTCGCAATGCCATACCGTAGTCCGAGAAACGTTCGCCGACGTCATCGAGTAGGGTCGTCGCGGTGGTGTGGCACTGGACTCGCTGCTCCAGCTGGGTATCTGGGAGTTCTTGATGGAGAGTTGGCCAATATTCGGGGGCTCGCTGGAGCCAGTCCGGCCCATGCCACCAGAGGCTGCTGGCAGATAACTCGTCCGCGGAGACTCCACGGCTCGCCAGATCAGCGGGGTTGTCCTCGGAGCGCACATGTGCCCAGCTTTGGCCACTGGTGCTTTTGGAGATGCTGGATACCCGATTGGCCACGAAGGTGGACCAACTACACGGCGGTTTATTGAGCCAAGCCAACACGATGGTAGAGTCGGTCCAAAACTGGGAGGTTGCAGGTGGGATTGGGAGTTCAGGAACGATCGACGCCCAGAGATCGGCTAGCAAAACCGCTCCGCACAACTCCAGCCGAGGAGCTACACGGGTCTTCGCCGTTAATAAATGGATTCTTACTTGATCGCCGTACCGAACCCGCACATATAGGGCTGCTCCATACGCTTTCTGTGACGCGTCACAGAAGCCATGAAGCTCCCACGAGAGCTTGTCGCTGGTGTTCAGCCAACGGGGGATGCGGAGCTGACTGAGGCCTGGGTAATCCTGCAGAAATTCGTGCCATTGCTGAAGCAGGAGAGGAGGCAGCACATCATCCCAGCCCAGTTCGGTTAGCCAGATTTGCTGCATGAATATCTTCGCTCGGATAACGAATGGGGCTAGCCAGCCAGCGGGGTCGAAAAGTTTAGCGATATGGGACAGAACCTGCCTCTTGGAGATCGACTCCTTCAATGGGGGGTCCGCTACGGTAAAGAAGAAGACGTCCTCGGCGGCTTGCCAGCGGATGCCCAAGGTTTTTGCGGTGCTCGCGTCTTCCAGCTCGAGAAAGTCTTCTCGCAGCAGGTGCTCTCTCGGAATAGCTTGAAGCACTTCCTTCTTATTGGAAGTCCATTTCCGAAGCGGGAGACCCGCAGACTGGAGGGCAGCTTGAAGCTCTCGTATGGCGAGACGGGCGTCGGCTTCAGTGTGAGCGCCGGCAAGGACGTCATCAACATACATATAGTTTCGAAGGATTTCGCTCGCCTGAGGATACATCGCTTGCACGTCTTGTGCCAACTGTAAAAGGACTCGGATCGCCAGGAAAGGCGCGCAGTTAACCCCAAACGTGACAGTTTGTAGCTCATAATCCTGAATATTGCCGCAGCGGTCTCGGTAGAGGATCCGCTGAAAGGGGGTATTCCTGGGGTCGACTCGGATTTGTCGATACATTTGCGTGATGTCAGCGTTGAAAACGAATTGAAAGAATCGCCATTTCAGTACCTGAAGCGTGAGATCGGCCTGCAGAGTAGGCCCGGTGTGCAAGACATCGTTAAGGCTGACGCCTCGCGTGGAGGGGCTCGACGCGTTAAATACCACGCATACCTTGGTGGTGGTGCTATCGGGCTTAAACACCGCGTGATGGGGGAGATAGAAGTTTTTCTCATCTTGAGGTGGCGGCACTGGAGTCATATGACCCAATTCCTCGTACTCTTGAATAATGGCATCGTACTGCAGCTTTAGGACGGGATCCTTGAGCAGGCGTGCTTCATTCCGCAGGAATTGAGCCAGCGCGATCGGTCTTGAGTGTCCCAAGTCGACGCTATTCGGACCTTTAAACGGTAGAGACACAACATATCGACCGTCCTTCCCTCTTTGGGTGGTCTCCTGGAAGTTCCGCTCGCAGAATACGTCATCCTCCTTTTCCGGCTTTGCGGGAAGGTCTTCCACCTCCCAAAACTTGGTGAGGAGTACCTCAAGTTTTGCTTCAGGGCTGATTCGTGTCTGTGCAGCGAAAACCGATCGAGACGCCGGAGGGTCAGGCATGATAGCCCCACACAGAACCCATCCAAAGATGGTTTCTAGACCGACGAACTCACCAATGTCCTTTTTGATCCGCTCTCCGAGGATGTGGGGAAACAGGTCTACACCGATAATCATGTCAATGGGCGCGGGCTTGTTGTAGAACGGGTCAGCCAGGGGGCGATCGAGGCACTGCGTCGAAACCGTGTTAAGGAATGGAGCCGTTGGAATGGCCCCTGACAATTTGGATACGACCAGGGCGGAGACCTCAATCTTGTTCAGTCTGTCACACGGGGGAGACAGCATCAGCAGACAGCCTCCATCACTCTGGCCCATGCCAGTAACCGCGGCGTCTACTGGGTAAAAGGGGGGCTGGACCATGTTGAAGACACGCTCGGAGAGAAACGTTGAATCGGCCCCAGAGTCGATCAGCGCCCGAATGTGGTGATCCACACCACGATGGTGCAGAGTGACAATCGCGGTGCCTAAAAGGCCTCTGCCTGGGGTAGATGCAAAATAACTTTGAGCATTTGTGAGTTGGTTGCTCGTGGACGGACGCTCTGCGGCGCTGTATGATGGGACTTGCGCAGCGGACGGTACGGACACGGACACATCACTCGGATGCAACAGAGTATGGTGACGTTCCTTGCAGGTATGGCGATTATGCGCACTGGAACAGCCCTTCACCTGATGACCGCGGGCAAAACAGTTCAGACAGAGTCCCTGTTGTCGAATAGTTTCCGAACGCCTCTGAACAGGCATATCAAGAAAACTAGGGCAGAGCCGTATTGGGTGATTCTCCCGATGGCACAGCTTGCAAGACGCCGGTTTAAGCTGAGCTTTCGCGGGAAACGCTTGGATCTTCATCGTTGCAGAGGGTTTGCGGGGGCCAATGGGGATGGCCTGGACACTTGGGGCCGACTTATGTTCATCGGTGGCATCCAGGACACGATAACGATCGGTAAGAAATTGGTTCAAATCGGACCAAGTTGAGACGACATTCTTATTTGGCACTGATTGCTCCCACAGGAGGATAGTGGCCTTCGGCAATTTGCTAGTGCAGATGGCGATAAGTAGAACATCCCAATTCTCAGTACCAACACCCGAACGCTCAAGCGCGGTAAGACAACCTTAAAACGCAGTCTGCAGCTCTCGCAAGGATTTGCCCGACTCTTGGGCCACCGCGGGAATCTGAAGGAGTTGTCTGGCTTGAGTCATGACAAGCAGTCGACTATTTTCATACCGTGCGGTGAGGTTTTCCCACGCGGCCTGGAAACCTTCATTCGTCAGGGGGGACTTAGCCACGATGGTTCTCGCTTCCCCTCGCGTCTTGGCGTTCAAGTGATAGAGCTTCTCCACTTGTGACAAATACGGATTGGCGATATAAATGGCGGCGAACAAATCACGGAATGTGGGCCATGCAAGGCTGTCGCCATCAAATGTCTCCACCTCACACGGAGGCACTCTATGCCCCGGCGGCCTCGACGGCGCGGTTGGCTGACGCGTAAGACGCGTCATCTGTGCCGAGAGCTGTTCGATGCGTTCTCCGAACAACGTCCCGCATCGCACATACGCTGCGTAAGCGGATTCGTGCTTCGCCTTGATGTGGCTTATGCTTTCCAAGCTTTCCTCGTCGGTTTGGACTGTCAAGGCCTTGTGACAACGGGAGTATTCCATCTCGACAGTTGACCAGAGGGATTTGAGCTGCTCTAAGTGCATTTTTATGGAAAACAAGGGCACTTCAGAAATTAGAGCTTCACTTTCACGAGCTTCAAACAGCGTCAGTGCGTCGCACGCCAGAACGAAATCGGAGAGGGACATTCTGGAGTGTTCTCTACGCTGTTGTGATACGGATCGGGTGACGGGAGCGTCGGAACAGTGCGTCACAACAACGTGCGGGATCTGGGTCTGGGTTGGAAGCGTGGAACGATCTTTGTGTTCACTCGAGTCCTTAACCGAAAATCTGCGACCCTTAGGTAGGCTGGACGAAGACGGACAGGATCTTGGGGATTCGCTGCGGCTGCGAACAGACGAGAAATTGCACGAAATATCCGTACGCTTCACGGTCACCGGAGTTTTCGGAGGCCGAACCTTCTCCGGAGTTGCAGAGGGAGACGAAAGACGGTGAGACTTCGGCGCAGTCTGGGACGGCTCCGTGGACATACTCAGAGGACGACCTTATAGACGACCGAGGTTGTGTGGTTTTGTTTTGGAAAAAACCACAAAAAGGAGAAGTGGACTGTATGGGGACGCACGAATGCGGATCGAAAATTACACGTAGACGAAGCGAAATGATTACAATACAAGTTTATATGGATTCGTAGGTAACGATGGGAGTACGTATAAAACAAAACACGGATGAAAAATATATAAATAAAGATGTATAGGATAAAAAGAAAATACGTTGTATATAAATCTGGATCTGGATATGTGCGCAAAATAATGGCCGGAAAAAATTATATATGTTCTATAAATGGACGGATATATATATACATATGCGCAAAATACTGGCCGGAAAAATTATTCGTATAATTTATAAATATGGCGGATATATAAATACGGGCCCGATAGCGCTAGGAAAAAAATATATATTTATTTGAAATATGGGCGGATATATATATGCGCGCAAATACTGGCCGGAAAGAATTATTTATATAATTTATAAATATGGGCGGATATATAAATATGGGCCCGATAGTGCTAGGGAAAAAAAATAAAAAATATATATTTATTTATAACTATGGGCAGATATATATATGTACGCAAAGGCTGGCCGGAAAAATTATTTGTATAATTTATAAATATGGCGGATATATAAATATGGGCCCGATAGTGCTGGGAAAAAATAAAAAATATATATTTATTTATACCTATGGGCAGATATATATATGTACGCAAAGGCTGGCCGGAAAAAATTATTTAAATAATTTATAAATCTGGACGGCTATATAAATATGGGCACGATAGTGCTGGGGAAAAAGATCTATATGTATGTATTTATGAATATGGGCGGATATAAATAAATGGGCCTGATAGTGCTGGAAAAAATATATATTTATTTATAAGTATGGGCGGATATGCATATGTGCGCAAAATACTGGCCGTAAAAAAAATATATATATAATTTATAAAGGTGAGATATACGAGGGCAAAATAATGGCCGGAATGAATTATCTGTGTCTTTATTTATAAATATGGACGGGGATATACGTAGGCGAAAGAAGGCAATCGGAAAGAATGTGATTTGAATTTGGCGCACTTGAGCCGCCTATCGATATCACGACTCGACTCACGTGTCACCACTACTCCGAAAACAGCTGTCGGCCGCTGCTTATATATTTGGTTCTGGTTTGTTGTTTATTTATGTGAATTTTTTTTTTGCCTTTTTTTTTTTTGGTTTGTGGTTGTGCGGGAGAAAAAAAACACAAAACGAACGTTTTTACACACCGCGAGTGTTGTGCGCGAAACAAACACAGTACCCGATCAGTGCATATGGACGAATGCCTGGATATATATATGTATGTACGTACATGCGTAAGTACACAGGTAAGTATGTAGATATGTAAGCACCCGCGTTCTTCACACAAAACGTAAGTAATTTGTCTTTTAGTTGAATGTTGGATTCCTTTCCCCTCCTTTTTTTTGTTAAATCAATGCGCGACGCCGAAATGGATTATGTGTTGTGGATATGTACATATGTGCGTGCATCAATAATT
The DNA here is from genome assembly GCA_018903935.1 of Drosophila insularis. Lineage (NCBI taxonomy): Eukaryota > Metazoa > Arthropoda > Insecta > Diptera > Drosophilidae > Drosophila > Drosophila insularis. Next base: position 535,599 of record JAEIFP010000759.1, read on the forward strand.
GTATGACGATGTATGTAAGTATGTATGTACATATGTAAGCCAGTGCATCGGTTTTTAAGTACGCGCGTGAGGAAATTAATTTCGCAACCAATTTGAAAGCACAAGAAGTCGCGGTGCATACGTTAATTGCTATTAACAATTTTTCTCTGTTTTTTTTGAGTTGTGAGAAATGTGCGAATAATTTATATGTAGATGGGTATGTACATATGCGCGTACATCAACAGATGAAGATGTATGTATGTAAGTATATTCGCGCGTGAGGAAACTAGTTCGGCATGGAAATAATTCGAACACATAAGAAATCGCGGTGAACACTTTGATTACTATTTTTTTTCTATTTTTTTTTATATAATACTTTAATAATTTTTGGTTTTTTTTTTCTCTCTTTTTTAAACCTTTACGCGGACTTGGCGAACAGCTGTGACAAACACATGTACATGTGAATGCATATGTATGTACAAAAAAATGGAATGGGACCAAAAAATAAAAAGGGTGATCGTGAAATGGAAAACGAAAACGTTGGACAAACACGCTAAGGATTAGGAACTACCATGGAACCTTGGAACAGGTCAGGTATGTACATACAATATATAAAAGTGTGTAGGTCGCTGTGGAAAAGCGGGAAAACCTCACACTTTTATTAGTATGTAGGGCAAATGAAATGAATAATGAAATTTTGTACTTATCAGGAATTCCGCCGATGCTAGCTGGAGGAGCGGAAGGATATCCGGCTCGAAGGACCAATGTTCGTGGAGGGGCGGAAGGATCCAAATAAAATACAAGTCGCTGGCGGGTGCCAATTTCTTCTGGGTATGGTGAGCGGGTGATGAATTAAGAACGCGCGATAAATTCGGTTAAAAAACTTATACTTTATTCAATATTCACAGGTGGCCCGACACACACGAAATGGTTCGGGTTAGATATATGAAGTTCGAGATTACAAATCTGAAGGAGAAGAACGGGTGTTCGGGTGAAAAACTCGGACTAGATTAAATGGCGATCCCCATGGGAAAAAACCAGTCACCCCTCCTGGTGTGACCATAGCTGCCGAGGATAAAAAAACCCTCCTCACTCCTCACTGCTCTTCGCCGCTCACTGCTGTTCACCCGGTGGCGTGAACAGACTGCAATCAGCTTTATCTGCTTGGACATGATCAATGCTCATTTTTGAAACATGGCTTTGTTGGCTTGTACAGTTTTGATTTGAATTTAAATTTTGTGTTCCTGATCGAAACTTTCCTGAATTACATTTTACATTTCGGTAATTGTTATTATGTTTAGCATTTTGGTTATTATAATTTGATTTGTGAGATCGGTCTCTTTGATTATTTGTATTATTATTTTGATATTGATAGTTTTGATTTTCCGTTTTGTTCGATTTTTCGTTACATTGTGAAAATTTTTGTTTAATATTTTGAGTTCTAACAAGACCTTCAGTTTCTAATAAATTGAAAGCTTCTCTTAAATTTTTAACATTTCTATTAATTATGACTGAAGCTAAATTTACATCGATATTTTTCAAGAATGTTCTTAACATAGCTTTTTCAACATTTTTGGAACCTAACTCAGAATGATAGTGGATATCATATTCATATCTTTAATTAATGTTACACATTATATTTCTTAAAGATTTAAAATATTCTGTAATATAGTTTTTGTTACTTAGCATGAACGCTTCTTGGTAAAGTTGATTATAAGATTCCTTTACGCCAAAATTCCGAATAAGCGTTTCCTTGATGTCGTACCACGACGGCTCGGCACTCTCGAGGGTTCTTACAACATGTAGAGCTGCGCCTTGGATTTTGTTGAGGATGACACGGCGAAAGACGTAGACTCCTGCAGTAGATGTGGGCGATAATAGTGAAAATATCATCTCCACTTCACGAATAAATAATGATAAAGCCCTTGAGTTGTCTCCTCTGTACTCGTGAATGTGGTGGGCATCCTTAAGGATGTATCCAAACGATAAGGTGAACTCGTTTGCCATCGCTACCAAAGAAATAGTAGCCGCTGTAGTTCTTTAGAACTTACAACGAAAAATACTAACAGAATTAGTTCTATTAGTTTCCGTCGCCAATCGCTACCAATCGTTCTTAAGAACTTGTCATCGAACAAGTTGTTCGCTCCGGGATACTTGTGTATGTGTATGTGCACTTTATGATTTAAACACACAGACCTACATACATACAGAAAATACAGTTTCAAATGCCGGCACGCTGTTTCCAGGTTAAACACGAATTTGTACGGGATGCAGCAAATATCCGATGTAGAAAAAACACTTAGTTGGTTTTTATTCGTCTGTACACACTTTTGCGAATCTCTTTGTCAAAGTCGGTATGTTTTGACAAAGATGTATGTGTTTTTTGCACAAGATTGGTATGTATGAAATTACATACAAGCACAAATTCGCACAAACTGCACTTAAGTGAGTTTAATGTTTTTGGTTACTCCGTCGACTGCGCCAGTTTTGTTAACAGTTGTCGGTTAACATTTAATTAAATAAAATAATATTTTTGTCTTTCTTTTTAATTGTATAAAGCCATTTATTTCATTTTAGTTCTCCACTTGTTCACATTTTTCCTAAGAGTGAGCTCAAAAGCTTTCTGATAGTCGAGATAGAGCTTTTGAGCTTTTATTTCTAGATCGAGCTAGTTAAATATAGATAAAGAGAGAGAGAGAGAGAGAACTTCGACTACATAACTCGCGTGGTCACGTGTATAGTGCCATATATCTACAACAACGTTGTAACGTGCTTGTGCTAAAGTCTAAATTGTATGGAGCGGTACACCACCAAGGCATATTCACTTTATCCATAAATACACTCACGCGCAGTGTAGATCATTAACATATTCACTACAAGAAAGTTAGATATGTTGGCCTGCACACTAAACAAGCTAAGATTGCAATGTAAGCATAACCATGGGCAATATAAAGAACTCAAATTTTGTAATGTATTGTAGATGTATTGTAGATGTATTGTAGATGTATTGTAGATGTATTGTAAATATATTGTAGATGGTTGTGTTTGCTCTCTGGGTTTTTTTCTTTGGATGGGATGGATTGTTGCTGCAATTTTCGTGACATTTTACTAACTAAAATTTATTATACATAGATTGTACATAGAGTACCTAATGAAACTAAAAGAGAGAATTGTACTCTCCAAAACAAACAATCTTATTGACCTTTAATGTCTCAATAAACAATACAGAGACAAATACAGTCAAGTAGATCAGACTAGCTATGTATATAAGGGTGAACTCCTCCAAACCTTTAACATATAGCTTTAATATGACTTGTATGTTGGCTGCCATCATTTATCTGTACCCTCCCGACCATGGCCAATAACAAAACACAAAAATATTTATATGTTAATGTCCCCAATGTACATTCTATTTCATCATTTTTATAACCTTGCAGAGGGTATAATAAAATTGGTCAGATGTTTGTAACGCACAGAATTAGACGTTTCCGACCCCATAAAGCATATATATTCTTGATCAGCATGAGAAGCTGAGTCGACATAGCCATGTTCGCCTGTGCGTATGCGTTTTACTCAGCCGTCTTAAAAGCTATCGGGCTGAAATTTTTTCTGTGCTTTTTATTACCATAGGTAGATCAAGTTTGAAAATCTTTAGGATCGGACCCCTCTATCATATAGTTGAATACGAAAAGTAGGTGAAGCAGTTGGAGTATCGCTATTTACTAATGTGATAGTAATTGTAGAAAAACATCAGATCCCAAAATTTCAATCTGATAGGAAAGATAGAACACAAGTTGCAGTCAATATAAATCGTCTCTGCTCAGCCGCTGCAGGCAGCACTGCCTGCTGCCTACTATGTCATTGCTCGAATCATCAGAGCACACGCATGCACACATCCAGACGCAACGCTACATAAACTATATGTGTATGCGTGCAAATCGCTTAATGCGTGTAAAAGGGGATGGTGAAGAAGAAGAACACAAAATGGAAATGATATTTGAAAGGTTCTGTGCATTAATGAATTGAATTACATAAAAAGAGTTCGGAACATTTAATAATATTATGGCCATGGACTGCAAGGGTTTTATAAACTTCGGCACAGCCGAAGTTAGCTTCTTTGATATTGTTTTGTTTTTAACGATTTCTGTAAACGATGTAAACAAATAGATCTTTCCCTGACTGTAGTCGTCATGCAGACTGATGCAAAATAAATTAAATTTTCAAAAAGGAATCGCGACACTGATATGATTGATAGCACTTTAATCTTTCAAAACTTTTAATTCTTTATAATCATTGGTGTATTCGGTTTGTATGTTAGGCAATGGCAAATAAAATCTAGAATGTATAAAATAGAAAGAAAACAATAATAGTGAGACCCGTAACATAGATTTAGGTGGGAGTTAACCTTGATCTGATCTTTTCTTTTGCACTTTTAAGTAAATCACTATATGTTATGCGCTCCAGCACGAAAAAAAATAAAAGTGATAGAAGATTACACTTACGGTTTTCCGAAAGTCCACTGATCAAAGCCTTCAGCAGCTGGATTAGGTTTTTGTTTCCGATGTTTTGTACCATACTTTGAATTGCTAGCTTTACTGAATTATACGATTGTGTCGGTGTTTTAAATGCTCAATACCAACCACAAAGGTCCTTTCTTTTTTTTTCTGGGATTTTTCACATTGTGAATTTAGATTGTTAATTTCGTTTTTCTTTTGAGGGATGAAAGCAATTCTTTTTACCTTTCAATCCCATTCTCAATTGCTGCTACATAGCAGCAATTTCAATAAAAATATTGTTCTGCTCCCGCTACTGCTCTGATTTCGAAGGGCAAGGATGTTTCCAGCACAGGATCGATTGCCTGGTGAGCTTATTCTCAGGTTCTTATTCTTTTCGAGTACGGTAGGATTATATAGAGATATCATTGTATAAAATTAAGTAAATATATTAATAAATCAAACATTTCTGAATTCCACGTTTTCATGTATTACTCTGCTGATACTCAACACGCGCTGCCACATTAACCTACATATGCCCAACCATTTCTCCTTTACCCTTGTCCCGTAGTCTTGCGTAGTGGATCCTAAGGTTCAGACATTCCAAGTGAAGAGGCAGCGGATCTTGGCCAAGCGAGGCTTCACTTAGCAATCAAGATCAGTCGTTGCAGTTTCTCTTCACCACGCCCATCCCCTTATCCCTACAACTTATTCTTACGGCTTCTTCTCCTTTCCCATTTCAAGAGGCAACGGATCTTGGCCAAGCGGGATTTCGCTTGGCAGTCAAAATCAGTCCTTGCAGCTCTCTTGCACTCTCCCTTTTTTTTTTTGCCTTAATCTTCCCCGTCCCTTTACTCGCGATCCTCTCAAGGACTGAAAGTTATACCCCACAGCTTTCTTACAAACATTGCGGAATATGCTTATAATACGGAGAGGAAAAGTAACTTGAGGTGTATAGACAGTGACTGTATGGCACATATGAGTTCAAACAAAAATGCTTTTGATATTGTCTTAAAAGAAGTTTTGTATGTGTCTGACCTACGACAAAATCTGCGTTCGGCTTCTCGAATTACCGACAAGGGATACTAAGTTATATTTCGTAAGGATGTTGTAATTATTAGGCAAAATAGTAAGCAAGTTTGGTTTCGAGCCCAGAGATACGGAAATCTATATTACGTTTATGCTGAAGAACACGGATCAAATAATGTGAGGGATGAAGGAAATAAATAAAAGATCTATGGCATTACCGTATGAGTTATTTAAACGAGGGTGACCTGAAGTGTTTAACCAAAGCCGATAAGGTACATTGCATTTTTATCACATAAGAACGCTAAACTAACGCAGTGTGAGATTTGCATAAGCGAAAAGCAGGAAGCAAAAAGAGATCAAAGCAGACATTGGAGATTGTTCACAGCGACCTCTGTGGGCTGTTGCGTACCCAGTCTTTGAGAGGATATAAGTATTTTATCATATTCACAAATGATTTTTCCCGATATTGTTCAGTTTATTTTCTAAAGCAAAAATCTGAAGTTTTCGAAAAATTCAAATTATACAAATCTTTCGTTGAGAATGTTACAGATCCCACGATAAAGATCTTACAGACTGATAAGGGACTTAATATCGAAACAAAGGATACGATGACTATTTGAATAAGGATAGAATTGGCAGAATTTCTTGCGATGGCCACGTGTCCTTTTGCAGAAGTAATTAACACGGCGTGCTATTTTAGAAATAGATGTCCCACAAAGGGATTCTATGGAGAGTTGCCATACAATTGCCACAAAAGCGTATGCACTAATTAAGGGCAAAAACAAGGCAAGTTTTGGTCACGGTCTGAACAGTGTATATTACTGGGACATTCATCAGAGTCGACTGTATCGACTGTATCACACAAAACGACGCGACGTGAGATTTTAACAAGTAATGATGTTAAATTTATGAATGTTTTAGGATTCAAAAGCGAATTTTAAGAACTGTATGAAGAGCCAGAAAATGGCATAAATATTCAACTAGGTGACCAAGTAAAGCAGGCTGAGCGAAATTCATCAAGCGACGATATCAAAGAGGTAAATCAAGATGTGAGATATGGTAGAGGACAACCAAAGCTGCTGAGAACCAGTCAGCGTAGTAGGCCACGGTAAGTATATCAACAAGTAAGAAATGTCGCTTTAGTAGACTAACACATTAATCAACGGGATAAAATAAACTCAGTTGAGGAAATATACGAGGAGTGCGAAATGGCCTTTGCAAAGCATTGGCGATGCTGAGAAATGCACTAGAGTTATGGAAGTTATGTTTTTGGCTCAAACTTTCAACAAGACTTGGAGAATTCTTGAGTGACCTAATGGTCGAAAAGTGATTGGAAACAAGATGGGTTTCCAAACAAAGGATGATGCGTTTCCAACAAAATGAAAGTAGGCGCGTTTAGTTTTAAAGGGATATGCACAAAAGCCAGGCGAGGATTTTCACGAAACGAATTCGCTTATGGTGCGATTTACATCGGTTAGATGCTACCCGCTACCCACTTTATCAGCAGACATGGAGATCCATCAAATTGATGTGGTCAAAGCGAACCTCAACGGTAATCTGGAACAAAAGGTATACATGGACATTCCAGAAAAGTTTACCGAGTTTATGCAAAGTTAAACTCGGGAGCTCCTATGGGATCAAACAATGCCCAGACGCAGTGGCGGAGCACCAATGGCGCAAAGATTTAACTGAGATATGAAGAGATCTATATGGACAACGCCAGTCCGGACTACAATGGCCCCTCCTTTTCGTGAAAATGATAAAAGGAAAACTTTTGATCGTCACGATTTATGTCGATGATTTGTGTAGGAACCAGAGAACTGCAATGAGTAATAAATTTTACGGTGCACCCAATCATTGAGTTTGATTTTGTTCGATGCGGTCCTATGTATTGAGTGAATGGGCTGTAACGGTTCGAATCGAACGCCCACGGACGCTCAAAAAAGTATTGCTAGTAGTTCATTCTGTATGTCCGCATATTTTCCTACAACTTGATTGAGCGGAACGTATCTTTTACTTAGGCAAATGGGAGTGACCGAAGATTTTTGTTTTGTTCGAAGGATTTATCGTCTGTTTGCTCACAATCACACTTTCTAATTGTGTGTGATTTACTGACTATAAGAATTGTTTATCGAATTTTTGTCATCGCCAAAACAAAAAATACAAGTTCTTGGAAAAAATGGAGGAAATTAATTCGGAGTTTATAACAGAGCAAATCGAAAATGGAAACTTTACTCTGTCCACCAAACGAAAAGGACGCAGTGCGATTTGGTCAGTATTGTCGGAAGTAATAAGGTCTGATAATACGATATTGCCAAATTTTGTATTTTGCCGCATTTGCTGTGCTGTTCTAAAATTCACGGCGAATCAGACATCCAATTTGGCTAGGCATGGCTGTTGCAAAACAGCAAAGCAACCACAATGTCTAAAAATAGCATCCACATTGGATAAGGCTGAAGCCGTTAAACGATGTGCAGCGTGGGTCACGGAAGACTGCCGACCGTTTTCTTCAGTTGGAGGTGCTGGCTTTTTAAAACTGGTCAAGTTTTTCATAAAAATCGGGGCAAAGTATGGCGAAAATGTGGATGTGGAGGACTTACTACCGGATCCCACAACAGTATCACGCCATGTTCAAAAGTCTGCCCATGAAAAAAAAAAATAAAATTAAGGATGAAATAATAGACACTGTGAACAATAAAGGTGCATCAGCAACAATTGACATGTGGACGGACAACTATGTGAGGCGAAATTTCATAGGCGTGACACTCCACTACCAAAAAAATTTTAAATACATTGACTTGGTTTTGGGAATGAAATCTAAGGATTTTGAAAGGTATACAAGTGCAAATGTATTACAAAAACTAAGATGCCTTTTTAATGAATTCGGTGTGGATAACATACAAAAGCTTACATTTATTACCGACAGAGGAACAAATATGGTGAAAGCATTGGAGAACAATACACGTCTAAGCTGCAGCAGTCATTTATTTTCGAATGTGTTAGACAAGTCGTTTGCAGCCACCGCAGAGCTCACCGATATGTTAGAAATATGCAGAAAGACTGTGATTTTTTAAAAAGGCTAGTTTGCAGCACCTTCTTCCCACCTCGCTAAAAAGCCAATGCCCAACACGGTGGAACTCTAATTATAGGATGCTGAAGTCTATACTCGATAATTGGGGCGAAATCAACAATATTTTGAAAAACAACGAACGAGGCCAACTTATGTTGCATATTAATATAACAACATTACAAGCCCTTGTTGAGTTGTGTGGCAGTTTTGAAATCATCTTTAAAAAATTTAAAACGATTCAAACAACCATGTCTCACGATCCGATATTTTAGGCAATTCATTTTTCTTTTCTAATTTGATGAAACCGACAAGAAACCCATTCGAAACACCTGAAGAAGAAGTTGAAAGATATTGCAAGGAAGTATTGAAATGAGCGACAAGTTTAATTTGTTGTAGTGGTGGCAAATGAACCAGAAAAAATATCCTGGTTTATCTAAGTTGGCGTTCCGAATTCACTCCATACCAGCTAGTAGCGCAGCGGCTGAGCGATCTTTCTCTATGGCTGGCAACATTATTACCGAAAAGCGGAATAGACTTGGATCGAAAGCGGTTGATAGCTTGCTTTTCCTAAATTCGTTTTATAAAAATTTTTAATACATAAACGTAATCTGCTTCATATACAATTTCTATACCCTTGCAGAGGGTATTATAAAATTGGTCAGATGTTTGTAACGCACAGAAGGAAGCTTTTCCGACCCCATAAAGTATATATATTCTTGATCAGCATCAACAGCCGAGACGATCCAGCCATGTCCGTCCGTCCATCCGTCTGTATGAACACCTAGATCTCGGAGACTATAAGAGCTAGAGCCACCAAATTTGGTATGTAGACTCGTGTAGTATGTAGAGTGAACAAGTTTATTTCAAATTTCTGACACGCCCCCTACCGCCCCCGCAAATTATATAAAACCGATTTTCTCAAACACTATAGCAACTAGAGACACAAAATTTGGTGTCTATATTTGCTTAGTAAATGCGCACATTTTGTATTTGTAAAATTTTTGCCACGCCCCCTACCGCCCCCGCAAATTAGATAAAACTGATTTTCTCAAAAACTTTCTAGCTAGAGACACCATAGGTATGTATATTTGCTTAGTAATTGCGCACATTTTTGATGTGTAACGATTTTGCCACGCCCCTTTCGGCCCCCGTATTTTGAAAAAACTCGATTATCTCCCATAATTTTCTACCTTGTGCAATCAAATTTAGCACACTTAAATTTGATACTAATATCCAGAAAAACACCAAATTTGATCAAAATCGGACTAAAAATAGCCAAGATATGCATATAAACGTTTTTCCATTTGGTCGGAGTTGGCCGTTGGCTGGTGGTGGCGCTAGGGTGCTCGTATGCTTGAGTGAGCGAAATACTCAGATATTTTTTTTAGAAATACGAAAATGCATTTGTTATAAATTTAAAATATTTGTTTTACTGGTGTATGGTATTCCCAAGTCGGCGAGACGACTTACTTACTTCATTTGTTCATATATTCCTCCAACTTCTGATATCATGACCTACATGCTGATGCTTTGCAAACTATTTTTAGTCGTCTTAAAGATCGTGATTTCCTTATAGTCTTAGGTGATTTTAACTTGCCTAATATTTCTTTCTTAATTCCTTCATCTCATTCCTGTATTTCTTGATAGCCTACTTGAATATCCGCTATATCAGTTGAATTCTTTACTTTAGTCTTTTAAAAAAATCCTTTATCTTGTTTTTGTCTCGAATCCCACTGTTATTTTTGTATCTCAAACACAGCCACTTGTAAAGCCTGAAGAGCCTTATCGCCCTACCATTGAATTTATTGTTTCTTACAGTTCCGTTACTAATCCATTTAATAAATCTTCTTAACAACCTTATTTCCTCTTTTGATTGGTTATTTCTATTTGAGTGCTGTGATATAGATTGCGTAGTAAATTTTTTCTACTCTGCTCTTAATACTCTAATTGATAAATGCGTTCCTTATGTGAATGTCTCTACCGTCTCCAGCGCGCCAGTCTGGTTCACACGTAGGCTCTCTAATCTCCGCAATATTAAATCGAGATATTTTAAAAGATTTAAAAAAACTGGTTCGCGACTTGACTATGCAAATTATTATTTTTAATTCAATCCCACATTTAAATTGTATGTTTTTTCCTAGTATTACTGAAGACTGTATTATCTCTAGCTTGTCATCTATGACGTCTTCCTTCGTTCCCGGTCCTGATAATATACCTAGTTGCATCCTTAAAATGTGTTCGATTTCCCTATCTAAGCCTTTATCTCGGTTATTCTTTATATCGAGTGAGACTTGTAGCTTTAAAAAGGGTAGCAAATCGGATGTTTCTAACTACCGTGGCATTGCCAAACTTTCGGCAATACCAAAGCTGTTTGAGAAAATTATTACGTCTTCCCTTCAACACCTATCCAGATCCATTATTTCTCATTATTTCATGAAAGGTCGTTCGTCGCTTACTAACCTTTTAGAATTGACTACCCTTGTACACCATGGCTTCCGTAAATAGTGTCAAACTGATGTTATTTATACTGACTTTAGTAAGGCTTTCGATACGATTGATCATTCTATGCTTCTCGCGAAACTTAACATCATGGGTTTTTCCCCGAAACTGTTGGCTTGCTTAAAGTCGTATCTTATTGGCAGAACCCAAAAGGTGTCTTTTCGTTCCTCAATATCTAAAACTATTCAAGTTACGTCAGGTGTACAAGGCAGTCATCTGGGCCCACTGTTATTTACCCTGTTTATAAATGATTTACCCTTGGCCTTGGTTCACTGACGCGTGCTCATGTTTGCGGATGACGTCAAGATTTGTTATTCCTATAATGATCCTTCTTTCCAACAGTACTTGCAATCTGATCTCGATGCGTTAATAAATTACACCTTAATGCCTCTAAGTGTTCTTTTATGACTTTCAGTCGTTTGTCTCCGTTCCTAGCTCATTACTCCATTAAGTCTGTTCTGTTAGATTGTGTACCATCCTTTAAACCTGACCCAAAACTTTCATTTAATGTTCATATTTCTTCAATTGTCAATAGAGCATGCAGCCTTCTTGGCTTTATTAAACGTTGGGCCAAAGAATTTGATGATCCCTATGTAACAAAGGTTTTATACACTTCGTTAGTTCGCCCTATTCTCGAATATTGCTCGCCAGTGTGGAATCCGCAATATGATGTTCACCAGCGTAGTATTGAATCGGTACAGAAGCAATTCCTTAAAATTGCGTTACGCGGTTTTAATTGGGACCCGAGTCTTCGCCTACCTTCTTATTCTGACAGACTTCTTCTTATTAATCTTCTTTCACTTTACAACCGTAGGCTCGTTTTTGGCATTCTCTTTCTCCATAAACTAGTCAACGGCAAAGTCATTTCTACTAATTTACTTGATACGCTATATTTTTTTGTTCCCTCACGTCGGACCAGAAACTTTTTTCCTATTTACCTTAGTAGATGTCTGACTAACTACTCTCTTCACGAACCTTTTCGTGTTCTTTGCCAATCTTTTAACAACCTTTCTCACCTAATTTCTCCTCATCTTTCTGTCACTTCTCTTCGCGCTATACTTTTTAATCATCTACAGCGAAACCAATGAAAATATTCTGGACTTGGATTGGCTGCAACTCATCCCTGACCACATTGGCTGTGAATCGGGGCAGAGCTGGCACCTTATGCAAATAAAACACCTCCACCGGGTCGGGGATGTTTAGTTGTGTATATAGCTAAGCTATATTTTTCAATTAATTACTATCTGTCTTTAGCTTAAGCTTTTTCGTCGACTGCTGTGTTAGTTGACGTAAATAAATAAAAAAATAAATAAATAAATAAATAAATAAATAAATGTCATCCGTCATCTACATGGGTGATTATCTCCAGGTTGCTTGGCTGGATTTCGCAGGCTGTCTAATCTCCGTAACATTAAATCTGATTCGCGACTTGATTATGTAAATCTTAATTTTGTCTTTTAAATACTCAATGCTATAATAATTATATCGTGCGCAGTAGGGTTGAAATATATCCAAACCCAAAAATATTTTACAATTTTGTTGATTTTAAACGACTGTCAATACTACTGCCTTCCACCTTTAGACTTAATGACCAGACAGCTAATAATGTTTCCGAAATTTTTGATCTGTTTGCTAAAATTTTCAGTCTACTTTTTCCCCTTTTGCTTCACCACCCACATCCTCTCCCTTCTATATCCCACATTTAAATTGTAATTATTTATGACTTATTCCTTCGAACCCATCCATAAAATGTGTTAGATTTCTCTACTTATTTTATATTTCAAGGAATACTTGTAATTTTCTAGTTGTTTGGAAGGAGTCTTTTATTATTCCCATTCATAAAAATGCCAACAAATCGGATATTTTTAAGTACCGTGGTATCGCCAAACATTTCGCTATAAAAGGCTATTCGAGAAAATTATTGTCTTCCATTCAAAACTTATCTATATCCACGATTTCTCCTTGTCAGCATGGCTTCATAAAAAGCCGTTCGTCGCTTACGAACTTTTTAAAATTGACTTCCCTTGTGTACCACGGCTTTAGTAACAAACTGATGTCACTTATACTGTTAGGCTTTTGATGTGGTGAATCATTCTCTTTTCATTACAGTAGCTTATTTATTAGCTTTTTAACTAAACTAAAAAAAAAGAAAAAAAAAAGGTTTTTTCGTTCTTTCTTATCAAAAACTGTTCGAGTAACCTCTGGAGTCCCCTAAAACAGTTATCTGGGTCCACTGTTGTTAACATTGTTTATGACAATTTGCCCTTGATTTTGGTTGTTTCATGCGTGCTTATGGTTGCAGATGATGTCAAGATTTGTTATATGCATAATATAATATATATATGTATAATGATTCTTCTCTCCAACCGTATTTGCAGTGTATTGGAATGTATGAATATTGTAATTAAAAGGCGGGAGCTTTCTATTAAGCCAATGGTCAGGCTAATAACACTATGATAGTCCATAAAAAAGACATGGCAAAATTCGATGGTTACATCATTAGTTTTTTAAGTTATCACGATGGTTTCATACAAAATTTTTTGCGGAAGTTTTTCATAAAAGTTGCCATTTTTTCGAAAAGGGTCTTTTTTTCCTTTGCTCCTAACTTCTAAAATATTAATTTTTTTACAAACTTTCTTCAGCAAAGTTTCTTAGAATTGAAAGGGCTACAAATTTTAGGAAGACATCTAGCCTCTAATCTGTCCGTTCCCGAGAATTGGGACAAAATGTAAAAAAAATCGAATCTTGACCAAATTTTTTTTATGTTTTCTTTCTCGCATTTTGCTAATATTGAAAATTTTCTATTCGAATCTTGATCATAATATGAAAATTTACTATGCTCAATGGCAGCAGAAGAGACACCAGAACTATCTAATTTACGATTTATAATATAACCATTTAATCAAATTGGATTTTTTTTTAGATATGTTCACAAAATTAAACTAATTGTATTTGTTTCGTTTTTGAAAAATATTTATCGATTTGTGATGGCTCATACATTGTTAGTAGCTCTTCAGGTTCGGTGAAAAATGTTGGCGGAATATATATTTCTGTTGGGCTTTGACATCTAGGAATTGGAATATTCTCCGAGTGAGGTACTGGCAACTGTGCAGATTGAACACTGTTATAAACCATAGAACTCTTCTTTAGTTTTGCGAGTTTATTCTGGCATGCGTAGCAGTTACCCGTATGATGGCCTTGTGGATCTATCCAAATCATTGGAATGCCGAAACCTATTTTTGCACGCAACATTTCGACCAATTCTGCAAATTGTTATTGCATTGTGTGCAGATATTGCTTGGTGCCCAATTTACGTCTCTAATCACTGGTAAATAAAAGTACTTCTCATAAATTGCTGCAATTCCAGGAGATATTTTACGTCTACTGCGAGGTCTTCCACATACTTAGCAAAATACGGAAAAACTTATCGGACACTTGTTAATTTTAATTTAAGCTCAATGCAAAACACTTCTAAGCGCAACGTTGAAGTCAAAATTATGATTTAAATCTATGCTTACATGATTAGTAGAGGTAATTTCTTAACGGTGCTCGCATAAGTACCCACCGATATCAGTAGAATAGCATATAAGTCTTTCTAATATCAAGGGCATAACCAGAATTTAAATTCGTGAGGGGTAACACTTTTTTTTCCTTTCATAGCGATACTTTTCGTATTCAACTATATGATAGAGTGGTCCCATCCTTAAGATTTTCAAACTTGATCTGCCTACGGTAATAAAAAGCACCTGTTGGAGGAGACGTCATCGTTAGCTTAGAATTGTATATATTAAGATTTCTTATATTATTTGTTTAAGATCATTGGAATTTCTACCACTGTATTTACATTAACATGTTCTAAAAGCTTCTGTTACATGGCTCATGAAGAGCTTCTAATTCATGAAACCGAAATATAAAAATGACTTCTTTCTGGAATTCAAAGAGAAGACCTATTTTTTCACTCCACTCCACATGCTATTTGAGCATTGGAGTTTTGTTTTCTGCCCAGTTGCAGATCAAACAGCACCGATAGCTTTTAAGATGGCTGAGTAAAACGCATACGCACATATACGCATATATCGACTCAGCTTCTTATGCTGATCAAGATTATACATATACTTTATGGGGTCGGCAACGTCTACCTCTGTGCGTTACAAACATCTGACCAATTTTCTAATACCCTCTGCAAGGGTATAAAAATAATGCACTATTTAAGCCGTATATTTTAAACCGTTTTATCTGAAGAAATATACATTCTAAGATATTCATGTTCTATGATTTCGTTCGATGGTTCCTAAAGTTTGATGGTAATACGCTGTGAAAATGACGTGGTCAATTCCTAGATGCTTAGTTCTGAGGCTACCTAATTTTTATATTCTGTTCTATTTACGCATTATTGCAAGCTTTTCGTCGTCTTTAATAATGGTTTTCAATCTGGGAGTGAGTGCTATATCCTTTAATTTTGAAGTCTGTAATGCTGCAGCTGTTAAATAAATTGTCGTCTAGCGACAATTGGTACCTTCCCAGACCAGTGCTATCAGCTACTTTTTCAAGGTGTGAAAAAAAATTGATCGAAATCGATTCTTTCATTAAAAGCAGGCTCAAACGTGTAAATTATTTTCATTCCCAGAATTATTTTTATTTTATCGAATTTTGAAAAAACGTCTCAGTAATAGCTAACTCTTTGCAATGTGACGGATTTTTATTTGTGCCAGTCGAAATTGGGTGCTTGCTTTGTTCTTTACTTTGTAATCGTGTGGTTACTCGTAGTATATTTTGAGCCTGATGCTTGCTTGATTTTTTATCACTGAAATTTATACAAGATATAAGTGAAGTCATATTCCTCCAAATCTAGCCTCATTTAGTTGATAGGTTTTTCAAAGAAAATAGATATTACACTGGACGATGGTCACTTTTCACTAAAAATATATTTCCATATATGTATGATCTAAAATATGTTATAGCCCAGTGTATTGCTGTTATTGGTAACTGTTGATTGTCATATTCTTGAGTTAGCATTGCTCCACAAGCGAATTTACTAGCATCGATTGTGATGCAAAATTCTCTATTAAAATCTGGATGGATACTGTTGTATTGGTGGAGTAGTGCTGTTTTTAGATGCTGAAATGCAAAAGCACATATGTAAGTCCAAGTGAATTCGACATTCTTGTTTAAGATTAAACATCGTGTTCATCTAAAATGGCTTCACCAAATAAGATTGACCAAAGAAATATACAAAACGAAAGACAAACAAAAATAAGTCAAAGATTCGTATATCGAGTATTGCTTAAAACCAAACAAAACATGAATCCACACTCTGTGGAAAACACTTAAGATTATAACAGCGGCGCGGTATCAAGTAAGCATTTTTAAGAACAAATGTCGCCTCCTAGAGTTTATTTATATACACAACACTTTTGTAAATAAAATCAGTTCATATTCAACGAATGAAGATCGGGTTTTATTTCCTTCGCCCTGGAAGCCCTATTCAATTCTTTTTACATAAATTTGTCAATACGCGTCCGTATTGAGGAAATTTTGGTATAACTACGTTTATAATAGTTACAAAATGCAACAAATCTCTTTACTTCATTTGGATCTTTTGGAGTTGGATAGTCTTGGATAATTTTGAACTTGCTATCGTCGGGAAGAATACCTTTGTCTGTACACTTGTGACCTAAGTAGATTGCTTCATGACTGAAAATGTACATTTGTCTGGATGTAGTTTTAGATTATATTTTCGGCATTTGTCGAAAATATCTGTCAAATGTTTGAACATATGTTTTTCAGAACAGCCTAATACAACTAAATCATTCATGTATAAAAAGGTTTGGGATGGTTGTAGTCCGGAGAAAGCTAAGGTCATCATTCGTTGGAGTGAATTCGGGGTATTTTTATACCGTATAGTAATCTTTTAAATCGATATAAGCCTTTATCTGTCGAAACGACGTTAAGTCTAATTCAATTTGATGAAAACCCGAAGTAAGAAAAATATTTGGCTCTACCAAATTTATCAATAATATCTATTCTTGGCAATGGAAATTTGTCTGCAATTCATTTTTTAAGCTTCTGTAATCCACCACTAAACGCCATCTTTTATAATTTGTCCCCGGAAAAGATTCCTTTAGTACTAATACATCAGCATCTGCTGGTGTGTCAAAAAACTAGCTTCGTCCCTTAACCTGGGTTACCGGAACGTTAGAGGACTGAAATCTAAACTTCCTAATCTCTATGTAGATAGTCTTTCTTTTGAGCATATCATTCTAGCGTTTACAGAGACGTGGCTTAAACCTGATATTGCTGATGCATCGGTTTTTCCCACAAACTTTTCTATATTCAGACGTGACCGGATTTCTCGCATAGGTGGTGGCGTTCTAATAGTTGTTGATGCTGCTTTATCATTCAATTTTCAATGATTCAATTTTCTAGTACCCAGGAGATTAATTTTTTGGTTTTTGGTTTCCAGTCAAGACATGTTCATAGTTTTAGGTGATTTTAATTTACCCGCTTATCATTGTCACCAACAGTTGAATGTACCATGTTGCTGCCCTCTTTGTCACATGACTTTATTGATGGCCTTCTTGGCTTATTTTTATCCCAAGTCAATCTTGTCTTAAATTCTAATGGAAAATCGTTAGATCTTATTTTTGTATTGGATTCTTCTTATTGTGAGGTTTCTAGGATCGAACCATTTGTTCTTCCAGAAGACAAATTTCATCCTACATTAAATTTAAAAATTGATCTGCCCTTGCTTTCACCATTACTTGGTTCAAATGAGTTACCTCTAACTAGGTGCTTTCGTAAGACTGACTTTGCCAGCCTTAATGAAAACATTGCTACTACCGATTGGTCTTATCTGTACAATTGTAGAGATATGAACTCAGCTGTTCGTTTTTTCTATGATACTCTGAATTCACTCTTTGATATTTGTGTGCCTCTTGGTAGGCTGGAGCGGCTTAACAAACCTCCCTGGTTCTCTCGTGAGCTCTCCAATTTGAAAAATGTGAAGACACTATATTATAAGAAGTTTCAAAAAACACGTCGTTCATCAGATTATGCTCTGTATACAGTCGCTCGTTCAAAATTCATGATGCTTAATACACAATACTATAAGAATTTTCTTCAGAGGTGTAAGCTTCAGTTTTCTTCTGACCCTAAACAATTGTATAATTTTGTTAATTCTAAACGTAAGACCTCTGTGTACCCATCTTTTTTGTCTTTTCAAAATAAGTGAAGTAAGTAAGTCGTCTCGCCGACTTGGATATACCATACACCAGTAAAACAAATATTTTAAATTTATAATAACCAATGCATTTTCGTATTTAAAAAAAAACTTTTCACATGCTTTTTACAAGCATATCTTAGTATTTCGCTCATTCAAGCATACGAGCACCCTAGCGCCCCCACCAGCCAACGGCCACTTCCGGCCATATGGAAAAACGTTTATATGCATAACTTGACTATTTTTATTCCGATTTTGATCAAATTTGGTGTTTTTCTGGATATTAGTATCAAATTTAAGTGTGCTAAATTTGATTGCACAAGGTAGAAAATTATGGGAGATAATCGAGTTTTTTCAAAATACGGGGGCCGAAAGGGGCGTGGCAAAATCGTTACACATCAAAAATGTGCGCAATTACTAAGCAAATATACATACCTATGGTGTCTCTAGCTAGAAAGTTTTTGAGAAAATCAGTTTTATCTAATTTGCGGGGGCGGTAGGGGGCGTGGCAAAATTTTTATAAATACAAAATGTGCGCGTTTACTAAGCAAATACGCATACCAAATTTTGTGTCTCTAGTTGCTATGGTGTTTAAGAAAATCAGTTTTATATCATATGCGGCGGCGGTAGGGGGCGTGGCAAACATTTCAAACAAACTCGATAAGCGTACATATGACACGAGTCTACATACCAAATTTGGTGGCTCTAGCTCTTATAGTCTCCGAGATCTAGGTGTTCATACAGACGGACGGACGGACGGACGGACAGACGGACATGGCTAGATCGTCTCGGCTGTTGATGCTGATCAAGAATATATATACTTTATGGGGTCGGAAAAGCTTCCTTCTGCCTGTTACATACATTTTGGCGACTTTAATATACCATTTCACCCTATGGGTGTATGGTATAAAAATTTTGTGTCTCTAGTTGCTATGGTGTTTAAGAAAATCAGTTTTATATCATTTGCGGGGTGGTAGGGGGCGTGGCAAACATTTCAAACAAACTCGATAAGCGTACATATGACACGAGTCTACATACCAAATTTGGTGGCTCTAGCTCTTATAGTCTCCGAGATCTAGGTGTTCATACAGACGGACGGACGGACGGACGGACAGACGGACATGGCTAGATCGTCTCGGCTGTTGATGCTGATCAAGAATATATATACTTTATGGGGTCGGAAAAGCTTCCTTCTGCCTGTTACATACATTTTGGCGACTTTAATATACCATTTCACCCTATGGGTGTATGGTATAAAAAGCGAGCATTGATCAGGCAATTGCCGATATGTTTGCGATTTTTTTCAAAACAACTTATTCCTCAACGGAATATCGAGCAAGTCCGTATCTTTATCATTTAGAAAAGGCTAATTGCATTTTCAATCCAGTGATTGATGAAGGTTCTATTCTTAGCGAGCTTAAATTAGTTAAACCCGTTTATTCTCCGGGGCCAGATGGTCTTCCTGGATGTGTACTCAGGTTCTGTGCAAACGCATTATGTAAACCCATTTTAAAATTGTTTCTATTGTCTGTCGAATCTTCCTCTTTTCCATCTATTTGAAAGGAGTCGTATATCATTCCTCTGCATAAAAATGGCAAAAAGTCCGAAGCCTCTAACTATAGGGGTATCTCAAAATTGTCCGCTATTCCGAAAACTTTTGAGAAAGTTATAACTTCTCAATTGCAACATTTTTGCAGCTCTATTATTTCGCCATCCCAACATGGGTTTGTGAAACGTAGATCTACAACCACTAACCTTTTAGAATTTACATCAATAATTATCAAGGGGTTCAAAAATGGTAAACAAACTGATGTCATATACACTGACTTCAGCAAAGCCTTTGATTCCGTTAATCATACTTTATTACTTTCGAAGCTGAGCGACATGGGATTTCCACCCCTTTTCCTATCTTGGTTTCGAGAATATTTAACAAATAGAAAACAGAAGGTACTTTTTAAGTCTTCTTTTTCCGTTTCCATTCCTGTGACTTCTTCATCTTGGCCCTCTGCTTTTCACACTATTCATTAACGATCTTCCATCAGTCATTGTTCATTCGCGTGTGCTTATGTATGCTGACGATGTCAAGCTTTGTCTCACTTATAAAGATACAGATTCATTTAGTCGGCTACAAGCTGATCTTAAAAACTTTCAATCCTGGTGCCAGTTTAATCTACTAAATCTTAAGACTACCAAATGTAAGATAATCACTTTTTTTCGTAACTCTCCTCAACTGGTCACTTATTTTCTAAACAATAGCCCTTTAGAACGTCTAAATAATATGAATGATTTGGGCGTACTTATGGACCATAAGTTAAATTTTAACACCCATATTTCCACCACGGTCTCAAAGGCCATGAGTGTCCTGGGTTTCATTAAAAGATGGTCAAAAGAATTCGATGACCCCTATACAACTAAAGTTCTTTTTACTTCGCTTGTCCGTCCTATTTTAGAATATGGATCTGGCATTTGGTCACCTCAATATGAGTCGCACCAGATTAGACTTGAATCCGTTCAAAAGCAGTTCTTGCTATTTGCTCTTCGTGGCTTAAGCTGCGATCGCAATGTCAATTTGCCTTCGTATTCTAGTAGACTTCTCTTGACTAACCTTCCTTCCCTTACTAACCGTAGAACTATGCTTGGTGCAATTTTCATGCACAAGCTCCAAATTGGTGATATCGACTCGCCTGAGTTATTAGCTCAGGTAAATCTGTCGGTACCATGTAGACGGAGTAGACATCCTTTGATACCTTTATCCCTTAGTCGTTGTTCTTCTAACTATGCCATGCATGAACCTTTTAGGGTCCTCTGCTCTGATTACAACCTTCTATTCCCTGTAATCAGCTCAGAGTTTTCTATCAATATGCTTAAAACATCTATCCTATCCCATTAGTTAATACACAACTATAGTATTATTTGTTTGTCTGTTTTTTCTCTTGTGTATTTTTCCACGCGATTCGTGCCGTGCGTTATACGGCTGCACCCCTCGGTCGGTCGGGTGGGAGGTGGGCATTTATCTGCTTGGGCTCGCGCGTAACAGGCTTTGTCCTGGTGTCGTAGGGGCCACTTGAACGTACGCAAACACATTTTTATACCATACACCCATAGGGTGAAATGGTATATTAAAGTCGCCAAAATGTATGTAACAGGCAGAAGGAAGCTTTTCCGACCCCATAAAGTATATATATTCTTGATCAGCATCAACAGCCGAGACGATCTAGCCATGTCCGTCTGTCCGTCCGTCCGTCTGTATGAACACCTAGATCTCGGAGACTATAAGAGCTAGAGCCACCAAATTTGGTATGTAGACTCGTGTCATATGTACGCTTATCGAGTTTGTTTCAAATGTTTGCCACGCCCCCTACCGCCCCCGCAAATGATATAAAACTGATTTTCTTAAACACCATAGCAACTAGAGACACAAAATTTGGTATGCGTATTTGCTTAGTAAACGCGCACATTTTGTATTTATAAAAATTTTGCCACGCCCCCTACCGCCCCCGCAAATCAAATAAAACCGATTTTCTCAAAACCTATTTTAGCTAGAGACACCATAGTTGGTATAAATATTTGCTTAGTAATTGCGCACAGTTTTGATGTGTAAAGATTTTGCCACGCCCCTCTCCGCCCCCGTAATTTGAAAAAACTCGATTATCTCCCGTAATTTTCTACCTTGTGCAAATTTAGCACACTTAAATTTGATACTAATATCAAGCAAAATACCAAATTTGATCAAAATCGGAATAAAAATAGTTAAGTTATGCATATAAACGTTTTTCCATATGGCCGGAAGTGGCCGTTGGCTGGTGGGGGCGCTAGGGTGCTCGTATGCTTGAGTGAGCGAAATACTAAGATATGCTTCTAAAAAGCATGCAAACCGATTTTCTTAAAAATACGAAAATGCATTTGCTATTATAAATTTAAAATATTTGTTTTACTGGTGTATGGTATATCCAAGTCGGCGAGACGACTTACTTACTTCATTTTTTTAAAATACGAAAATGCATTTGTTATTATAAATTTGAAATATTTGTTAAATTTGATACTAATATGCAGCAAAACAGCAAATTTGATCAATATCGGACTAAAAATAGCCAAGTTATGCATAATAACGTTTTTCCATATGGCCGAAAGTGGCCGTTGGCTGGTGGGGGCACTAGGGTGCTCATATGCTTGAGTAAGCGAAATACTAAGATATGCTTGTAAAAAGCATGCAAACACATTTTTTTTTAAAAATACGAAAATGCATTTGTTATTATAAATTTGAAATATTTGTTTTACTGGTGTATGGTATACCTAAGTCACCGAGACGACTTACTTCATTGATAAGTTGTAAATTAGATTGGAATCTGATGATTTAACTCTCTTAAATTCTGCATATTTGCCGTGAAATCTAGCTTTAGTTTGGACAATCTTTGACTATGAAAAATTGTCGGAAATAAGAAAGAACTCATAAAACTGAATAAAATGAAATGACAAGCGACGAAGAATATCAGTAAATATTAAAGTAACTATCTTACTGCAGTATGTGACGATTTTTTTTATTAAGTTTATCGTCTTTTTTGCCGTTATTTTCCATTTGGTGACCATTTTTTATAATTGATTAGATCAAACATTCTTGCAAACCAATTTACCTCTCAAAAACCTATAACAATTAAGGATCCTATGAATCAAACTAAATCGAACTAAAACTTTTATAACAGCAAGCTTTCATCTTTACAGTGAAAATTGAGAATTAAAGACATACATTTTGGCCGAGTCGTTTATCACTGTCATTGTAAACAAATCATTTGATTGAAATTGTTGAATCATTGATAAATAAGATTGATACAATACATACACTGATGAGAAAAACTGAATAGCAGTTTGCAGTCTTCAGTTGAGTAGCTCATAAATCTGTTCAGAGTTTTGTAACTATTTAACTCTATTGCCAAGAAGTTTGAAGTCATTCGATAACCGAGACGCAAAATGGTAAGCCAAATTGCCCGAAGAGCCAAAGGATACAGTTTTGCACTTTAAGCCATGCAATAATTTCAATTAATAGTAACAAATGTATTTATGTGTGTTTTAGAAATTCTGTTGACATGCTGCTTCGTAAGCATATCTCTCATTATCTCACTACGCTCAATCTTAATAAAACCACAGCGCCCTAATAAGCTAACGGCCAACTCAGCCCTTAAGGCCCACCTTGAGAAAAATCCTTTTATGCAAAACTTGGCTTTTTCAGCCCGAATTTGGTCGATTTGGTAAGTTGGTGGATATGAGTGATGTGATACAGGGAGTATAATTTATCGGAAACCGATTTGCACAGTAAAATTTCGCCAATAACTGTTTACAAATACTTGCGGTCGAACGAGCATTGAGAAATGAAATAAAAAAGTGAGCCGTTTTGCCGACTTCGGTATACCATGCACCAAGGGAAAATGTATTTAAAACTTCCAACATCAAAAGTATGTCTCTTAAATTCTTTTAACATGCCTCAAAGCATATTCTATCTCGCTTACTCTTACATTTTGTGTTCATACACTAGCGTTCTATTTTTCTAGTTTTTTCTATATTTTTAGTTTATTAGTATATTTTCTATATTTTTAGTCCTATTTCAATAAAATTGAGCAGGCAAGAAATTGCGACAGGCACTCGATTTTTTTTAAAATGATGGAGTCAAAAGTGAATGTGAATAAAATTTAAAATAAGCATAATCTGCGCGCATACTAATCAAGTCTACGTACCAAATTTGGTGACCTCAACTCAATTAGAAAATTTGTTTTATTTTTAATCAAAAAACCTGCGCGCATACTGAGCCAGTATTCATACCAAATTCGGAGTCTCTAGCTGGTATAGTTTTTTCGAAAATCACTCTTATCCAATTTCCGGTTGCGGAAAAATTGAAATTAACTCGATCCCTGTCGTACTACGTACTACGTCCTGCACGTACTAATTTTGCTGGTACTAGTTTTAAGACGCCGAGATTTATCTAGATAGACTTGCCTGTTGATCCTGATCAAGAATATATATACTCGGAAAAGATTCTTTCTAAACGGACTACTTGTCTACGGACACCTTCGCCCTTATAGACCACCTAGTAAAACTCGTTTATACGTATATTTTTCATGTTTCCGATTTTAATAAAATTTGGTAGGTTGCTTGTTATTAATAGGGATAATTTATGTGCTGAGGTTTGTTTTGATATTAAAATGAAGTAAGTAAGTCGTCTCGCCGACTTGGATATACCATACACCAGTAAAACAAATATTTTAAATTTATAATAACCAATGCATTTTCGTATTTTTAAAAAATTTGTTTGCATGCTTTTTACAAGCATATCTTAGTATTTCGCTCACTCAAGCATTCGAGCACCCTAGCGCCCCCACCAGCCAACGGCCACTTCCGGCCATATGGAAAAACGTTTAAATGCATAACTTGACTATTTTTATTCCGATTTTGATCAAATTTGGTATTTTGCTTGATATTAGTATCAAATTTAGGTGTGCTAAATTTGATTGCACAAGGTAGAAAATTACGGGAGATAATCGAGTTTTTTCAAATTACGGGGGCGGAGGGGGGCGTGGCAAAATCTTTACACATCAAAACTGTGCGCAATTACTAAGCAAATATTCATACCAAATTTTGTGTCTCTAGCTAGAATAGTTTTTGAGAAAATCGGTTTTACTTAATTTGCGGGGGCGGTAGGGGGCGTGGCAAAATTTTTATAAATACAAAATGTGCGCGTTTACTAAGCAAATATACATACCAAATTTTGTGTCTCTAGTTGCTATGGTGTTTAAGAAAATCGGTTTTATATCATTTGCGGGGGCGGTAGGGGGCGTGGCAAACATTTGAAACAAACTCGATAAGCGTACATATGACACGAGTCTACATACCAAATTTGGTGGCTCTAGCTCTTATAGTCTCCGAGATCTAGGTGTTCATACGGACGGACGGACGGACGGACAGACGGACATGGCAAGATCGTCTCGGCTGTTGATGCTGATCAAGAATATATATACTTTATGGGGTCGGAAAAGCTTCCTTCTGCCTGTTACATACATTTTAGCGACTTTAATATACCATTTCACCCTATGGGTGTATGGTATAAAAATTGCAGGAGGCATTCGATTTTTTCTAGATTATGCAGGCGTAGGTGGGCGAGGCCAAACTTTTAGAGAATCATAATCGGTGCGCTTTCTAAACAAATCTACATACGAAATTTGGTAGAAAATCAATTTTAATTAATTTGCGGGGTCGGAAGTAGGCGTTTCAAAATTTTTACACATACAAAATCTGCGCCTTTACAAAGCGAGTTTACGTAGCAAATAATTTGTTTCTAGCTAGAATAGACTTGCAGTGCTGCAAAAATTTGAAATAAACCTGATCACTTTACATACTACACGAGTCTGTACCAAATTTGGTGCTTCTATTTCTCATAGTCTCTGAGATCTACATAGGTGTTCTCACGGACGGACGGACATCGTCTCATCTGTTGTTGCTGATTAAGAATACATATCCTTGTGGTGTCGGAAAAGTTTCCTTCTGTCTGTTACATACATTTTGGCGACTTAATATACCATTTCACTTTATGGGTGGATGGTATAAAAACATCAAAGATCGGCTATACCGAAGTTGAAATATATCTTCCAAACTTTTAAGATGGCTGACTAAAACTCAAACGTACCGACGTGCGGACAGACGGACCGACAAGGATAAATCAACTCAGTTCCTCATGCTGATCAAGAATATATATACTTTATGGCAAACGACTCCCTCTCTGCGTTACAAACTTCTGACTATGTTTATAATACCCTCTGCAAGGAAATAAAGAGTACATCAATTTTTATACCATACACCCATAGGGTGAAATGGTATATTAAAGTCGCTAAAATGTATGTAACAGGCAGAAGGAAGCTTTTCCGACCCCATAAAGTATATATATTCTTGATCAGCATCAACAGCCGAGACGATCTAGCCATGTCCGTCTGTCCGTCCGTCCGTCCGTCCGTCCGTCCGTCCGTCCGTCCGTCTGTATGAACACCTAGATCTCGGAGACTATAAGAGCTAGAGCCACCAAATTTGGTATGTAGACTCGTGTCATATGTACGCTTATCGAGTTTGTTTCAAATGTTTGCCACGCCCCCTACCGCCCCCGCAAATGATATAAAACCGATTTTTTTAAACACCATAGCAACTAGAGACACAAAATTTGGTATGTATATTTGCTTAGTGAACGCGCACATTTTGTATTTATAAAAATTTTGCCACGCCCCTACCGCCCCCGCAAATCAAATAAAACCGATTTTCTCAAAACCTATTTTAGCTAGAGACACCATAGTTGGTATAAATATTTGCTTAGTAATTGCGCACAGTTTTGATGTGTAAAGATTTTGCCACGCCCCCCTCCGCCCCCATAATTTGAAAAAACTCGATTATCTCCCGTAATTTTCTACCTTGTGCAATCAAATTTAGCACACTTAAATTTGATACCAATATCAAGCAAAATACCAAATTTGATCAAAATCGGAATAAAAATAGTCAAGTTATGCATATAAACGTTTTTCCATATGGTTGGAAGTGGGCGTTGGCTGGTGGGGGCGCTAGGGTACTCGAATGCTTGAGTGAGCGAAATACTAAGATATGCTTCTAAAAAGCATGCAAACAGATTTTTTTAAAAATACGAAAATGCATTGGTTATTATAAATTTAAAATTTTATGCAGCTTTGCGTCTGTGTGTTTATGCGTGTGCTTTGGTGATTCGAGCAATGCCGTAGTAGGCAGCAGGCAGCGCTTGCGGCAGCGGTTGAGCTGAGCTCATTTATATTGACTGTAACTTGTTTTCTATGTATCCGATCAGATTGAAATTTTGGGATGTGATGTCTTTTTACTATTACTATCACATTAATAATTATTATTATCATAGCAATACTCCAACTGCTTGATCTACTTTTCGTATAAAACTATATTATACATTGGATCTGACAACGGTAATAAAAGGCACAGACAAAAAATTTCATCCCGATAGCTTTTAAAATTGCTGAGTAAAACGCATACGCAGAGAATCTATACTTTGTGGGGTCGTCTCCTTCTGAGCGTTACAAACATCTGACCAATTTTATAATACACTCTGCAAAAGTATAAAAAATTCTTAAATATATTAATTAGTTTTAAATTGACAAATTCGTGTTTTAAAAAAATTTAATGTAAAAATTGAACGTCGGAATGGTAAACAATGTACCACTGTACATCGAAAAAGAAACAAATTATTGAAAATACTATTTACCTTGACTTTCTCAGTTAATCGGTCTTTTACTATGTATTATAGTTGGGAAATAATACATTGTGTCAAAAAAATCTAGTTAACATTGAAAATTGCCAAAATTTATATATTTTTTAAGTCTGTTAATAAGTTAAAGTTTTGCGGATTGTATTAAAATGTTTATTTAACTTATATTTTGTGATTACTTGCTCAGAGCTTATTGGTTTTATTTACTGTGTTGTAGCTGCAAGGGGAGGAAGATGAACTGTCTAGATATGTAGTATATAAGGGAGCAATAATGGATATTCGATGGAAATAATGGAGTAACGGAAATCCTTGTTGATTTATTACACAAATTGTTTTTTTACAAGCTTCCTTGTATTATTTACGATTCGAATAGTTTTTAAAAGCATTTGTAACATTAAATTGAATGTGTTTCATCCCTTACCTTGTAATCGAATTCGTGTTTCGCTTTTTCCAAGAGCATTCACACTTGAACAGCTATAAGCACCAAAATCGGACTTCGTCAGGTGCCTTATTGTTAGGTTGAGGTGCCATGTGTATAAGTTTAGCATTGTTTCAGAAATGTTATACTTGTTGCCAGTGTGCAGCTTAAGGTTGCCTACGTAAATTAAATAACATTAGATTTGATGGTATAGTTTTTAAAGCTTTAAATTACCTTCGTTGCGGTACCAGCCATTAAGTGGTTTCGGATATACTTCTACAACGCATTCTAATGTTACTTCACGCTCAATAGGGGCTCCAACTAACTGGTTTATAGCTTTCAATGTCGGCGAAACTGAGAATGAAAAATTCATACAAATTGTATATTGTCTTTACATTACCTACCTAAAAAGAATCAGAAGTTTATATAAACCGTTTATATAACCTTTGTTTTGTGGTTACTCTGCAGTAGTCATACCAAAAATCATTTAATACAAAGAGCTCAACTTGTAACACTTTGTTGCAAGTATAAACAATTAAAACTGTACACAATAAAATATAAGTGTGCAATTGAATGTGTTTATGTATGTATATACATAGATTGATGTATGTACATAGACTTATTCACATAAGTATATGTCGGAGAATGAATCAAAGCCCATTATGTGAACTGTCATCATGTGAGGTCCTATATAAGACGGGGCATTAGGCTCAGAGAGTTCAGTAATAGCTAGCCACGGCCCGGAACTAACAAATACAGTTCAGTGCAAAGTAATCAAGTTAAGTCTAAATAAAAGAATACAGTGAAGTAAAAATGAGTGAACTAAACCAAATTCTCGTGAAGGATGCCCTGCCAGGGACTTCAATAGGGACTTTGACATCAGAAGTGGGATTGCCTCCACACCATAGCAATCCTGACGACCGCGTATGATTAAGGCAGTAAGAAATGAATACGTGGAAAAGAAAGGTACCGGTCCGATAGTCCTGCCAAAGTTTAAGCCTGATGCCACAGGATCAAGCGCCTTTGCCTGGTGCTCTACAGTGGACCTCATCTTAGAAGAAAACTCTTTAGAGGGCAGCGCACTTCTCATGGCTCTAAGCAAATCACTAGAAGGCAGTGCATCCAACTGGCTTCCTCAAATATGCTTTGCCGGTATGGTATGGCCCCAATTTAAGGAATTGTTTATGCAGCATTTTGAAGGCACCGAAACCCCAGCTGCAGCAGTTTTCAATATTTTCAATGGTCGGCCGAAAGATGGAGAGTGCTTGTCATAGTACGGAAGCCGGTTGTTAACCTCCCTTCTGTTAAAATGGAATGGAATGACTATGGAGCAAGGTGCTATGTCAGTGGTTCTGGCCCACGTGGCTCAGGTTGAGCCCAAGGCGCAGCGAACCATTTTTACAACGGACACCAAGACGCGAAAGGAAATGAAAGTCGAATTAAAGGCGTTTTCTGTTCGCAAGAAACGGGACGGGACCATTTCAATCCGGGGGATTTCGAAAGCAAGCGAATGCGGCTACAACCTGACGTCAAATGCCATTTCTGCAACAAACTTGGGCATAAGACTGTAGACTGCCGTTCCAGGAAACAAGCAATCTTTCAACAAGAATCCAGGCGTCAGGCTGCCTCTTCTCCAGAGCATAAGAGAAAGACAATCATTTGCTTCAAGTGCGATGGAGTGGGGCATTTCGCCTCATCTTGCCCAAAAAGACAAATGGCGGGAAACGACAAGGTGTACGAGAAGCGTGTAAACATTTGCACAGTTTCTTCACCATCAGGAACAATAAGTTAATGCGGTGAGTCCGTTCATTTCTGTTTTGATTCTAGATCTGAGTGTTCCTTGATAAAGGAAAGTGCTGCCGATAAATTTAAGGGAAAAAGAATTAATAATATTCTAAAACTTAACGGTTTAAGTAATGAACCCATTTATAGTACACAGCAGGTTTTAACTCATATAAATGTAAAACCATAGAATTTAGAGGTTTTGATGCATGTTATTATGGATAACAATGGACGCTGAGAACTTCCAAATTTTTAAAACAAAAAGAGTCCAACTCGTTTAGTCGGATATGAGGATGCCATCAAATCTGATAGCGATATAAGTGAATTTGATAAGATTGCTAATTAATATTAATTTCCTAAATTGATACTCTGATTGGTTAATTGACGGAATTCCAAAGACTCGAGTTCCACAGGGCAGTTGGAAATTTAACTTGTAAATCCACAAAAACAGTACAACGGCGTCCATACAGGCTTAGTGAGGAAGAGAAAAACCACGTGCGGGGTAAAAAAATAAAATAATTAAAGTCAAACATTATTCGTCCTAGTTGCTCACCTTTTGCCAGCCCTACGATGTTAGTTAAAAAGAAAAATGGCACTGACTGTCTTTGTGTAGACTATCGTATGTTAAATGATAATACAATCGCCGATAGGTACCCGTTACCACTTATCTCAGACCAGATTGCTAGGCTTCGCGGGGCTAAATATTTCTTATGTCTGAATATGGCGAGTGGCTTCTATCAAATTCCGATACATGAAGATTCTATAGAGCAAACCGCTTTTGTTACGACTGAAGGGCAGTATGAGTTTTTGGCCATGCCTTTTTACAGTTGTCGATCTTGCATTGCTCGCGAATTTTGCATTATCCCTTATGAAATTTTAGACATGTGAAACAGGCGTTACTTTTGATTGCGTAATCCGATCGTTTCTTCACCTCTGCCTTTCTAAATTTACTACATTTGTCTAGGGAATGCTTGTCTTCATCACAAATAAAACACTTGCTGGCGAGTTTCATTTTCTACGTTATGTAAACATATATCATGATACAATCTCGACTGCTCCTGTGTCCATTCAGCAAATATTTCAAAATTACATTCTGCAGCTCTTAATTTTCGAGCGGTTAAAAATGATCCCCATTCTCGGAGAAAACTTTCATCTAGCCGCTCAATTAGTGTTGCAAGCAACTTTTGTGTATCGATGAACTTGCATTGTACAAACTCCAGCGCTGAATTGATATTTTGAACAGAGCAGTTGAACTCATAAAAATCTCCAATTTCCTTTACATATTTTATTTCCTGTGCTTTTGCATTAATTTCGAACGCCACATTTTCTGGAGCTCCGTATATGTTGTCCAAAATGGCTAGAATTTTTTTTTTTAATTTTATGACAATTGCGTATAAAGTAATGAAGTTATTGTGAAAAGGGTGTTATCAATCGATCGTTAAAATGTGATGTAGTCACAGGATCTCCATCAAATTTGGCGCAGGCAGATATATTAATATTACAAATTTCAAATTTTAGGAGTGTTGTGGAATTGGCCGTTGTTTTATGGTTTAGTTTTTATTTTTATAGAGCTTTTTATTTAGGTACGTTTTTCTTCGCCCTCGTTTTTATTAAGAGTGTGAAAATCTCTTTCTTTGAACAAAAAGATACTAGATTCAAGAACAGAAATGGTATTTTCGGTAACTAGCTAACTAGTGTATCAACGGTATCAACTAACTAGTGTTGAACCAAGTCTTCAGCATGATCTTTTATGTCGCTGGATTCCAGTCCTAATCTGCATAGGTTTCTTACTGGCCGACGATAAGTATTTTTTGTTGTTTTTATATCTGCTACTCTCACTATTTCATCTTCTCCTGAGTGTGTTTTGAGTACTATTCCAATTGGTCATTCACCTCTTGGTGTCATGCATTTTACTACGACGAGTTCACCCTCTTTCAAGTTGTCGCAATTCTTTTCCCATTTCGATCTGTTAACTAA
Source organism: Drosophila insularis (assembly GCA_018903935.1). NCBI lineage: Eukaryota > Metazoa > Arthropoda > Insecta > Diptera > Drosophilidae > Drosophila > Drosophila insularis. The sequence continues at coordinate 567,336 of JAEIFP010000759.1, forward strand.
ACTTGGGATATGTTCTTTAATGAATCGTCTCCAAAAGGCTTCCATTAACATTTGCGTCATCCTCCATGTCTTCTTCTCCCTGGATCCGTTAATTTTGCATGGTGCTTCAATAGATACACTTTGTTGTACAATTATATCATTGGGGCATAACCCTAAGCCGTCATCTGGATCATCCGATTCGAGAATATATGGTCGACTATTTACCAAATGCTCCGCTTCACAAAAAAGAGTTTGCAGCACTTCGTCAGTGGGATTATTTTCGACGGATAGTACGGCTAGTGTGTTCTTTTAAAGCATCCAATTAGCCTTTCCCAGCAGCCTCCAAAATTTGGTGAGTTCGCTGGTATAAATTTCCATTCGATTCCTTTTTGTGTTAGTTCTCCGCGCGCTGCTTGCATATCTATTTCCTCTAGAGCTTCTGTCAGTTCTCTTGATGCGCCTCTAAGATTAGTACCATTATCGGACCAGAGTGTTTTAATTTCGCCTCGCCTTGCCATCATACGACGGATTGCCAAAATGCACGAGTCTGTAGTTAGAGAGTGTGCAATTTCCACATGTATTGCTCTAGATGTTAAACATGTAAAGAGAACACCATATCGCTTTCGTAGGCATTTAGTGTACCTGCCGCTGAAGCCTCGTCCATCTTTCGTATAGAACGGGCCGAAATAATCCATGCCAACGGATGTGAAGGGTTTTTGAAATGTAGAAAACCTCTCCTTGGGTAATACACCCATTTGCGCCTTTACCGGTTTGGCTTTGCGTCGTCTACACCACATACATTCGTTGATAATTCTTTTGATCTTGGTATTCATCTTCGGCATCCAGTACTGCTAGTTCAATTTATGTACGAAGACTTGTATTCCGGTATGCTGTACTTCGTTGTGGAAATATTGTACCATCAGCTTTGTGAATACTTGATCTCCATCCAAAACAAAAGGACTTGTCGCGACGACGCCTTCTGCACGCATAATTCGGCTGTTTGTGCGTAGGATTTCATCTTCACCGATAGAAAGACAATATTTTGTGAGGCGTAAAGCCCCTGTGATCTTGCCAGTTTTAGCATAGATTATGTCGTTGTGAAAACATTCCGCTTGGACATGGAAATACCATTTTGATAGAGACCAATTATACTCCTCCACGACGATATCGCCCCGACGGATTTCCATCTTATATCGTTTCGCTTTTACGTTTTCTATAAATCTTTTGACCCATGCTGTGGCTCTTACCAGTTTTGTGAACTTCGAAATTCTATTTTCCAGTATTTTAAATGGGTGATAATATTGATGAATCAGCATCGTAAGCCCTGGTTCGGTTGGTACCTTTAATTTTGGCTGTGGCCACATCTTTTTATCTAATCCAAGAAAGGCTGGACCTTGTTGCCATCTGTCTGTGGCAACTTTTATGGGAGAATCTCTTGTTATGATATCAGCAATGTTTTCCATGGTTGGAACCCAATTCCATTCTGCCTTCTTGGACTTTTCACATATTTCAGTAATTCTGTTGGCTACGAAAACTTGCAGCCTTTCGTTACTGTTTATCCATGAAATCACCGTTTGGGAGTCTGTCCAGAAAACTCTTTGATCAAATTTTAGATGTATTTCGTTTTCAATAGTTTCCGCCAGTCTACAATCCATCACAGCTCCCAATATTTCAAGTTTTGGAATCGTAACGTGTTTGAAAGGTGAAACTCGAGCCCGAGATGCTATAAGCGTGATGTCATATTTTGTTGCGGCTTCTGCTCCCTTGTAACTTACTCGCATATATGCTGCTGCAGCGTATGCTTTGCTGCTAGCGTCGCAAAAAACGTGTAGTTCAACTTTCGTAGCAATAGATAAATGTTGGGAGTAACATCTTGTTGAACTAACATCATGTAGTCTCTTCAGATCATTTAACCACTCTTGCCACTTTTTGACAGGGTCGCCTTTAATGACATCATCCCATCCAATACCAAGTTCACAAATATTACGCATCAAGATCCGACATTTTATTGTTACTGGGGTCACCATTCCCAAGGGATCATATATTGAGTTGACTGCTGCAAGCACCATTCTTTTGTAGGCATCCATGTACCATTCAATATGTCCTCGCTTATGCTGTGCATTGTAGTTGTTGAGAATATAAATATATCTCTTTGTGCGTCCCAAATCATGCCGAGAACCTTTTGAGATATGTCTACTTTTTCGCCCAATCGAATCCGCGTTAACGGACCACGTAGATCTTCGGGTATTTCCTGTAACACATCATGATTATTACAAATAAAATTTCGAATTTGAAAATTTGCCGCTGCTTGTATTTGAATTACTGGAAGAATTATCTCAACAGCTTCACCAACTGTTGCTTTTGAATCCAGATAGTCGTCGACGTAATGGTTTTCAATGATGGCTTGAGCTGCTTCACTTTTGTATATCGCCGCATTGTGGTTTTTTACAAATTGTGCTATAAATGGTGAGGAGGTTGCTCCAAATATCATTGACGTCTTCTGGTAGACTGTTGGTGGTATTTGGGTATTCATATTTCTCCATAAAAAGCATTGTGAGACTGCATCTTCTTTGGCAATTTTTACTTGGTTGAACATCTCCTTAATATCTGCAGCAAAGGCTATTGTGTTTAATCTAAATCTTATAAGCACGCCTACGATTGATGAGAGCCAATCCGGCCCAGTTAGTAGATTTTCGTTTAAGGAAGTGCCATTACAAATGGCTGCTGCGTCGAACACTACTCGAACTTTTCCCGGTTTCTTGGGACTAATTACTGCACAATGTGGCAGGAACCACTGTTTTGGGGATTTAACCAAGTTGACATTAGTGACTATTTTGGCATAACCATTCTTAAGTATCTTCTCCACTTCCTTTTGGTATGCTCGCGCTAGTTCACGGTTTTTGTTCAGCTTTCTTTCAAAACATTTTAGTCTTTGTTCTGCCATTTGGCGACTATCGGGAAGTTTCACCATGTTGCTTTTCCAGGGTAAGTTTACCCGATATTGTCCATTTATTCTTATTATAGATGAGGATATCTTGCTAATAGACAATTTTTGTCGTTGTCCAATGAGGAGATAAGGCTGAAGATTCCGAATCGAGTTGAATTTTCGCCATTTTTGTGTATGGAAATTCATTGTGTATAGCTTCGTAATCGATTCGTTGAGTTGGTAAATTCAAATCCTTGATAAGACGTACATTTTGAAGCTTCTGAATTTTGCTATCGCCAGTAATAGCAATATCTGCGATTTCTGAAGTTTCATCATATCTAGAGATTTCTTCAGTCCATCCAAAGCAATACGGTTCAGGTTTCCCAATTATACCGACCTGACGTGCTATATTCATATCCAATATTGTGGTTGTGCTGCCATCGTCGAGAAAAGCTAGAATTTTTTTTCACCAGTTGGACCACGTAATATAACTGGTAATATTTTGAGAATTGCTGTTTCTTGGACTTCTTGGGTGCATCCGCTAATAGTTTGCGGCAAGGATTGTAGATGAGACTGTTTCGCCTTATGTAGTAAGCGACTAGACTCTAAAAAATGCAACTTCTGTATTTCAGCGGGCGATAATAAAAGCATTAAGAGTTTTAGCACACACCTACGCAGTCGTGTAAGGCGGGATTTTCATTTAACGTTACAAAGTGTTCTTTTCTTAAAACTATGGTAAAGTATATGGGGTATGAAATAAGTAATGGAGAAATCAGACCAAACATACGAAAAATTGAAGCGTTGTTGAGACTACTACACCCCAAACTGTGTCTCAATTGCGACAATTTATAGGTTTGGCCTCTTATTTCCGACAGTTTGTACCAAAATTTTCAGAGATCGTGGCAGGATGCGTTAGCTGATGTTCAACTGGCATTGAATTGCAAGGCAAATGGAGTCATTAGGTTTAGCCCATTAGAATTGAGAAACTTAGTCTTAGTCTTATTGGGAGTTTTCTAGTCTTATTGGGAGGTTTAAATAAACATAATTTATAAAACTGGCCAACGAAATTACCCTATTGAAAGATGCTCTAGTTTTTGTAAATAACGGCCAGAAGTCGTCCGATGTTGAATGGCTCTCATTTATTTTCTAAAAGAAGATAAAGGATTTTCGGTATAAAATGGGCTTAATAGTAGACCAGCCTAGAGATGGAGGCAAAGAAACATCCAACGATAGCAATGTGGCGAAGATTGTTCTTAAATATACGGTTGTCTGCAAAAAATACAGGAAAAAGTTGCAAAAATCTTCTTTTCTTTATATTTTATGTATTTCGAGAATATATTTCTTTACTTTAATGAGCAAATCGAGTGCAAATTGGTAACATCAGGATTTTTTAATTAAAGCATTTTTAATAACTCTTTTTCTTTATTTTCTATCTTTTGTGGGTAAGCTTTTACAAGGTAAGAAGTTTAACAAAAAAAAAATGGTCTCCCATAATATTCAATTAAAACACCAAAGAGTCGGAGCTAACTTCGGACGTGCCAATGTTTGTATACCATTGCAACTTTACACCATTTTTGCAAGGGTATAAAAAATCAGGAGTATAATGCAACTTCCATTATTTGTCAATTATTAGTTTTTCATTGCCCACTTTTTTAAGCTCCCTTCGACATGGAAAAAGGAGAATAATTTGCATTGTGCCAACAATCAAGAGACCCAGAGATCAAGAAAGAGTTGGAAAGTTCGGAGCAAATATATTTTTCAACTATAAATAGGAAAGAACGCAAGCAAAAAAAGAATTTTTATACCCTTGCAGAGGCTCTTCTTAATCAGTATGAGAAGCTGAGTCAACACAGCCATGTCAATCCGCCCGTCCCAAAATTTTAATCCGATCGTCCCTAAATAGAACACAAGTTATAGTCAATATAAATCAACTCTGCTCAACCGATACCGGCAGAGCTGCCTGCTCCCTACTATGTCATTGCTCGAATCAACAGAGCGGCAGAGCACATGAAGAAGAAAATATCAAAGAAGCTAACATCGGCTGTGCCGAAGTTTATATACCCTTGCAGTCCATGGCCATAATATTTTTACATGTTCCAAACTCTTTCTGTATCTCAATTCATTAATGCACAGAACCTTTCAAATATCATTTCAATTTCTTCTTCTTCTTCCCCATCCCCTTTTACACGCATGCCACGATTCGCTCGCATACACATATAGTTTATGTAGCGTTGCGTCTGTATGTGTGCATGCGTGTGCTCTGTTGATTTGATGATGACGTAGTAGGCAGCTAGCCTTTCCTCCAGAGCTATATGATATAGTGGTCCGATTCTCCCAATTTTCATACTTTATTTTTCCCAGGTAATAAAAAGCCGCCAAAAAAAAAATTCATCCCGATAGCTCTTAAGATGACTGAGTAAAACGCATACGCACAGACGGACGGACAGACGGACATGGCTATATCAACTCAGCTTCTCATGCTGATCAAGAATATATATACTTTATAATACCCTCTGCAAGGGTATAAAAATTGCGGGTATAGCAGAATAAAAAGGGACAGAGTAATAATTTTAATGTTTTGTTTGTGTATTGATGAATTGAGTTACAGGAAAAAAATGTTTAACATGTGAAAATATAATTGCTAAGGACTGCAAGGGTATATAAACTTCAGCATAGCCAAAGTTAGCTTCTTTGACATTTTTATACCCTTGCAGAGGGTATTATAAAATTGCTCAGATGTTTGTAACGCACAGAAGGAGACGCTTCCGACCCCACAAAGTATATATTTACTTCATCAGCATGAGAAGCTGAAGTATGCGTTTTACTCAGCCATCTTAAAAGCAATCGGTATGAAATTTTTTGTCTGTGCTTTTTATACCATACACCCATAGGGTGAAATGGTATATTAAAGTCACCAAAATGTATGTAACAGGCAGAAGGAAGCTTTTCCGACTTCATAAAGTATATATATTCTTGATCAGCATTAACAGCCGAGACGATCTAGCCATGTCTGTCTGTCCGTCCGTCCGTCCGTCCGTCCGTCTGTATGAACACCTAGATCTCGGAGACTATAAGAGCTAGAGCCACCAAATTTGGTATGTAGACTCGTGTCATATGTACGCTTATCGAGTTTGTTTGAAATGTTTGCCACGCCCCCTACCGCCCCCGCAAATGATATAAAACTGATTTTCTTAAACACCATAGCAACTAGAGACACAAAATTTGGTATGCGTATTTGCTTAGTAAACGCGCACATTTTGTATTTATAAAAATTTTGCCACGCCCCCTACCGCCCCCGCAAATTAAATAAAACCGATTTTCTCAAACACTATTGCAACTAGAGACACAAAATTTTGTATGTATATTTGCTAAGTAAATGCGCACATTTTGTATTTGTAAAATTTTTGCCACGCCCCTTTCCGCCCCCATAATTTGAAAAAACTCGATTATCTCCCGTAATTTTTTACCTTGTGCAATCAAATTTAGCACACTTAAATTTGATACTAATATCCGACACCAAAACACCAAATTTGATCAAAATCGGAACAAAAATAGCCAAGTTATGCATATAAACGTTTTTCCATATGGCCGGAGTTGGCCGTTGGCTGTTGGGAGCGCTAGGCTGCTCATATGCTTGAGTGAGCGAAATACTAAGATATGCTTGTAAAAAGCATGTGAACAGTTTTTTTTTAAATACGAAAATGCATTGGTTATTATAAATTTAAAATATTTTTTTACTGTTGTATGGTATACCCAGTCGGCGAGACGACTTACTTCATTTTTGATTTGTCATATGAGCTGAATATGACTTTTATATCGATTCCTTCTTTATGCATCGGATCTAAATCTTCCTTATTTATTGTAGAAAGATTGTTGATGCTTAAATAAATTTAATTCATGAATGTTACAAAACCCAAAATGCCATTTTCAGCTATACTTTTCAAAAAAAATTACACTTAAGCCATTTTCTAGACAAAAAGGCTCGTGTCGACTTTTACAAAGGTATATGTTACAAAAAAACGATCGTCACTGGTGGCGCACTCGACCATGCGGTGACTTCTGCTTGACCAACGAAGGGCGGTCAATTCTGAATGGTACACCACAAAATGCTTGACTGAAGTTAAAAAACCATGTGTTAGGGGTGTATGAATCGGAGTGGAAAAAGATCTTCGGCAATTGTTTTGAGCGCATGTAAAAGTGTATAAAAGTAAAGGTACACTTAATGAAGCTTAAGAATACTTTGAAAAAGAAAAACCATTTTTGTTGATAAATATTTCCATTTTCATTATTAGGTCAGAAATGCATGTATGTATATGTATATAGTGGCCCTCATAACAGCAGAATGCAAAGACAGAAAAATGTTCAAAACAAATTTATTTCTAACTAGAAATATATCCAATATTTTTGTAACTTGAAACTTTCTCAAGAAAAATTTAGAACAATATTGAATTGTTTTTCGAAATTTGACGGTAATTTCCAGGTTCCTGTTTTGAAAATAGGATATCCATTTGGTGCCTTTATGGGGTTGTTCAATTAAATTCAATGCTCTATTTCCAGTAATATAAATGTTTCATTAAGGCTAATGTTTAAGTAAGGATAACAGTGTTTTAAGGCATAGGCTTTCCATCTGGGACATTCAAATGTCTGTTCGACTAAAGGCTTGTAAAAATAATTGACATGTTATTATAAAGGAAAAAGAAAAGAAAACCTTTAATGTTATCTAAGACTAGCTTATTTTTGGGATCTAGATACCAAAGGAAGCTAACTTCAATTTAGCGGCTTAGTACTAGAACTAACAACTATGTCTGTTGGGGTATATATATTTTTTTTGTGTATGTTTTATTTTAGTGTATATTTCAAAAATATGAATTTTTGTGTTTTGTTTTTCTTTTTGTTTCGAGGGTATTTTGGCTATGATAGACTTATTCAAAAAAAGGAATTTGTAAACAGTATATATTAATTTTTTTCCATTTTATTTTTCTTGCATGCTTGCAACTTGAATGGTCAGCCAATAGTTGACTAGTTTCTGAAATAACGCCCAATTAGATTTGCTAAAGATTGGAAGCGTTTTCTTGCTAAGTTCCACGTAGTCAGAGTATTTTAAAACCACTGGAAGGTGATCAGAAAAAAAAATATTTGTGAGCCACTAGGTTACTTAAACGATTAGGAGTATTAGTTAAGCAAAGGTCGAGTGTGAGATGCATGTTCATATTGTAGAACGAGAACGCGCTGCAAGCGTTTAAGATACGGTTAACATCCGCACCCAATTTAGTAACACCAAACTTTTCTAAGCAGTTTATATTTCTGTGCGAAGCTTGTTCATATCAAAAAAGAACCGATGACGCTGAAATTCCCATAGCGTACATGTCTACTAAGCTCACCAATGCTCAAAAGAACTATTCCGTTTCTGAACTGGAGTGTTTAGCTGTCATTAAAGGAAGTTCCGTCCATACATAGAATCATTCTGCTTTGCAATGGCTTATGCGGCAAAAAGATCTATCCGGTAGGTTAGGGCGCTGGGCTTTACAGTTACAAGGATTTTCGATCGAACGCCGGAAAGGCTCTATAAACGTAACTGATACCTTGAAGAAATAAAGTGTGGACCGATTATAGATCTACAGGGCCAAGAAAACTACTGGCCAACTTCCGGCCTGCAACAAATTGGGTTCGCTTAATTGCGACTCAATCCTGCTTGCGTCTTTTGTCAAAGTTGCGTTTGTAAGTCATCCGTGCTTCTAGGATATTCTTCTTGGCTTCATCACGCAAACTCTCTCGCTCAGCATTAAAGTTATTGATGAATTCTTCCTTGATTAGACACATTATTCGATCTCCTGCTTGTGCACACATTTTCGTTCCAAACATCAGCTCGAATGGTGAAACTTTTGTAGTGGTTTCCAGTTGGTTGTAAGATGTGTTCGACTTTATTCTCGGCGACAAATTCTGCAAATGCGTTCGACAAAAAGGCAGAGCTTCGGTCACTTATAATACGTTTCGGGAAACCAATTATGTCTACCACTCTCTCAGCTTTTTTATGACTTCATCGTGGCCTGTTGACTTCGTGGTAAAGAGACAGACAAATTTCGCAAATCCGTCTACCATGGCAAGGATATATTTGGTCAATCTTTGTCAATCATATGCATCTGACCTTCTTGCTTGCCAAGGTTTTTGCTGTAAATAATACAACGGATACAATTACTAATAAAATTACACACCTTACGCTCTAAATGAGGGATCCAATACTGCTGACAAATCGCATGCATTGTTTTGCGGGTAGCAAAATGGCCAATTTCGTGCACTTCTCGAATTATTTCATTCTCCGTCTGTTTTGGCACCACGATTAAATCATTTCCATCTATTGGTTTGTATAGTACACCGCCTTTGATTTTGTAATTCTCGTACGACTGTTGATTGAGAATAGTTACCATAACCTTAATGTGGTTATTAATACTTTGCGTCTTTTTGATGCGTGCCGATACCTACGTTGATATATTATAAATTGATGGTGGATAGCGGCTCAGATGATTCACGTGCTGCATACTTTTTCCTGGTTTGTGTATAATATCGCAGGTAATATCTTGCAAATACAGCACATACGATGTCACCTCTCTTGGCACGTCTTCCTTCTTTGTCGTCTGCTTGAACGCTGAACAGTCCGTCACTAATTTAAAGTGAATCCCAAATAGGTAGTGCCGTAACTTTCGTAGAGCCAGATACATAGCCTTGGCATCTAATATGTAGTTGTGACGTTGAGCTTCGGATTCGGTCGTTTTTTTACTCCAAAAATACACCGGGTAGAGTTTATCTTTAAAGCTTTGGAGTAGCATCGCTCCAAACCATGCTTTGATGCGTCTGTGTGCAATTCGGTGGGAGCATCTCTCGAGTATAGATGCAACAATAGTTCGCTCGCTAGCAACTCCTTTAACTTCGGCAAAGATTGTAGTTCAGCTGCACCTATATGAAACTTGACATCCTTTCGAAGTAAATTCGTTAATGGTCTTGCGTAGTCTTTAATGAATTTTCGGAAAAATCCAGTGAGTCCAAGATAAGACTGCACTGCTTAACATTTTTGGGCTTTCCAAATCGATTGACGGCTTTCCTTTTTTCTTTGCCTGGCCAAATTTTTCCACCGAAAACGATGTGTCCAAGAAAGTTAATTCGTGACTGTAAGTAACTGCATTTTTTCCATTTGATTTTCAACTTATACTGTGCAGCCAATTGCAGAACCTTCTGTGTCTTCTCTAAGCAGTCATCAACGGAATGGGCATAAACGATTATATCGTCCATGTACAATTACATTATATTATCGTTGATTACATTTTGAAAGACATAATTGACAAATCTTAGAAATGCGGCAGGTGAATTTTTAAGTCCAAACGGTGGCTTATTGAATTCGAAAAGACCCTCTTTTGTTACAAATGCTGTTAGGTACTTACTGGACTTTTCCACAGGCTCGTGAAAAAACCATTTTCCAAATGTGACGGTGAACTTTCCAACGAAGTCGAATCCAATTAAAGCATTGCACCCAACTGACTCATCAGGCACAATGGCAAATATCTGAGTTGTATGCATATCGTCAATAACAACATCGGCCACTGCGGAAGCTGCAGTTTTAAAAATACTCCTTGGATCGTACTTGGCCAGTTTATCCACGATTTCATAACCCCCAAATGTAAAGTTTATTATAATGATTATGTTTATTGACAGTAGTATTATGAATGATTCTGAGTGGTTTAGTTACAGTACATTGGTTATATAAAAGACAACTGAGAACAACTTTGATAAAGCGTCGCGACGACTTTCGACTGATAACTGACTACTACGACTTTCAACTCTCAACTGCAACTAACTGCTGACGACTCTCGCTCCAATTCGCTCTCTCTGTGTTCTTGTAGACGCTCTTTTAATTGCCAGGGATGGGCACAACAGTTCTGATCTGGACATTCGGCTCTTCACATTCGGCCCTCCTGATCATCATCATCTGTCCCAGATGATTCCGGATCGTCATTGTCGACAACATACTTCCACAGCTTCATATTATCGGAGCTTGTGCGCGTCTGATTTGGTACTTCCACTTGGGCTGTATTGGGTACAACATAGCGGCCGTTCCTCTTTATCTTAGTTACCACATAAGGGCCAAGAAAGGGTTCGCTAGATTGCGACGAGATTACCCAACAAGTACCCATGAGATCTGTTTGTGCTTTACATTCTTACTGACTATAACAGCGACTCTGCCGCCTTTTCTTCCAGTTCTATCACATCTGTATATCACATGATATACAGAAACTACATAGTTTTTTAGATCAAAACGATCACTTTGAGTAAACCAAGTTTCGTTAATAAGAGCTACTTGAATATTATTATCTTCTAGGAACTTAATTAGTTGGGATCGTTTTTGTCTTAGGGCACGAGCATTCCATGCCATGATATTTATACTATTTGTGGAACTATTTACTGGAGTACACATATTTTATTCCAAGTTGTGTTATGACCTTGAACTGGTCACCTTTATTAGAGCAGCTACTTAGCTTTGAGATTATTTCTGCTAGAAGGGTGTTTAACTCTTCCATAGAAAACAAATTAGACGCGTTTGTCTGAATGATCGGTGCAGAGGCATTGTTGGGCATTGCATTGCTGTAGCTCGAATAGCTTATCTGTTGAGCATTTGTGTTAAGAGTCAAAGCGTGGAAAGAGTTTATGTTAAAGGCCGTGGTTCGTCGTATTGCTTCGTTGCGGAGAGCGTTTTGAAAGCAAGGTCCGGGAGCCGTGACCAAATAGTTGGCACTTATAACATTGTGTCAGTTTGTTGCGGGACTTTGTTTTGTACTCCCATCGGCAGTTGTAGAGCAGGGGTAGGCACCCATAGTCCGTGCGGGCACTTTTGTTCGGCAATTGCTCGTTTTGCTATCTGTGTGCATGCCGAAGTCAACCCGAATTGCACTCGAGAGCGTAAAATCTGAAATAGTCGCTTGCAGCATTTCGACGCGAGTGGATCTATGTCGCTTTGTTGAAAATATGCACATGGTAAAATTAATTTAGGGGTTGTTTTCTTTTTATTTTCTTGCAGCAGATCGTCGATTCCGCTCGTCTGAACGATTGAGGCAATATCTGTTCACTTTTCTTTTCTCGCAGTGTAAAACACACACATACATTGACAGTTTGCGTTGGCTCTCTTTGTGCCTACCCCTGTTGTAGAGTAATGCTCTTATTGACGAAGTTAACGATGTAAAGCAGAGCGCGGCACCCATATCCCCCGGGGGACGAACACTTTCGGCACCTCGTATGCGTGTAACCGAAAGGCTGCCGAAGTCCTCACACAGAGCATGAGGGTGGATTTAGTTTCCCTCAGCATTTCGACGCGAGCACGTCTATGTCGCTTTGCTCGATCGCTACACATAAAAAAATTAATGCCTTCATTCTTTTTATGTAACTGGCAGCTTTTGCAATATTCTATTCGAAACAGTCTAACAGATAACTATTTAGAAGATCTCCTTCGGATAAAAAGTTATACAAATAATATAGAAGTAAAGCAAATAGTTGAGTTTCAAAAAATGTATTAATTCGAAATTTATTTTTTTTTTTTTTTTAATTTTAATTTTTGCTTCTTTCGTCACATGCAATTTGCGCAGTGTAAAGCAACTTACGCACACAAGCAAGCGCACACATACAACGAAAATTTTCGTTGGCTCTCTTTGTGCCGAGCCCTGATGTAAAGCAGAGCCCGGCACTCATATCCCCCGGGGGACGAACACCTTCGGCACCTCGTATGCGTGTAACCGAAAGGCTGCCGAAGTCCTCACACAGAGCATGAGGGTGGATTTAATTGCCCTCAGCATTTCGACGCGAGCACGTTCGCTACACATGAAAAAATTAATGCCTTCATTATTTTTATGTAACTGGCAACTTTTGCAAAAAAAATATTAATTCGAAATTATTGGTTTTCCATCGCACTTTTAATTTTTCTTGCTTTCGTCACATGCAATTTGCGCAGTGTAAAGCAACTTACGCACACAAGCAAGCGCACACATACATCGAAAATTTTCGTTCGCTACTACTAAAGCAGTAGTTTGACACCAGCTTCAGCAACATTGTTTTCACTGTTTCGTTTGAAAGCCTCTCTAGTCTGGACAGTACCGCCTTATATGGTTTTGAACTTTTTGAATCGTATGTGTAGCACTCCCAATTAGATTCCTTTAATTTGCTGAAAATGTTATTGAAGCGCTCGGTGTTTGGGACGAAGATTTTTATTTCATGAAGTAATCCGTGATCTTGCATTTAGCAAAAAGGTCGTGTACAAATCCTGCATTTTGCTTAAGCAAAGTAATAGGTGGAGGCTTGGATGGAGCTGTTTGCGGATCAGTCTCGATTTCTTTGGCAATGTTGAAGTCTTTATCTTCTTGCACTTGCAGCGGAAGAAAATAGTTGGAGCGTTGGGAGCTATGCTGCTCTCGTTGAGTGGATTTCCTTTTTCTAGGCATTTTTGGACCGGCAGATGCAGTTGCAAAGTAAAGCTTTTTGACAGCGAAAGAAAAAACGATTGCTAGGTTCGCTTTTATACAACCGCACTCAAGTTATGCAAAAAGTAAACTGATGGGGTTAATTTCCATGCTTTGATTATACGTTGAGTGTACCGTGGATAAAAGTAGAAATAGTAGTGCGGTGATTTCTGAAATTAATTAGTGTTTTTATTTCGACGATTTTCTTTTCAATTTGGACTTGTAGTGTGTAGTTTGTCTACCTCGGTTTGTTTTAATGTAATGTAAAAATGAGCGCGCCTAAAGCTATATTGCTAGCATCTGTGATATATCTTATTGTAGTTTTAGATAAGCTTAGCGCAATTTAACAAAAACTCTGTTTAGGGTTGCCAAATGTTCTATAATGAGGTGGAATAACAATTATATCGTCTGAATAGACTTAACTTAGTTCGAATGCTATATTTTATTGTACTGGTTAAGATCAGATTTTCACCTTTTCTATACTGGATATCGCTAAATTCATTCTTACTTTTTTTGTTCTTTATTTGTGTGTTTAAAATATAATTTATAATTTGATAATTTAACACTACTTTCTTCATAGTTAATAACGGCCTAGCATGCCTTAAGACAATGTCTGCCTCATAGTATATCATATGTTTGTTGGTTGGGGCAAAGATTGCTCCGTTCGAAAGTTACGTTGGAATGTTATAAATTCTTAGTTGGATATAGGGGTTTGATTGGGTGCATTTGGTTGATCTGCTTAGACCACTTGTTCTGCCTGAACTGTCTGACTCGAGGCTGATTGATAAAAATTTTCGGACCAGTCCATTCTACTCTGACCACTAGTACTTTCTCTTTGCCTTTTAGTAGGTTGATTTACTACAGGGTTTTGATTCTGAGGTCGATTCTGAATCTGATAATTAAGTGGATTTTTTTGTCTGCCCTGATGTAAATTTTGTTGTATGATGATTTGAATTATTGTTTTAATTGTTTTGCCTATATTAGGTCCGTAAATCGCTCCAATTGTTGGCGTATTCTAGTTGTGATGTCCGCTGGGCCACCCCAGTAAGGTGCATCTCTATGGTGCCGTACATCAAACTATGTTGGCGGACGTCCCTTGTCGGGTAGAGTTGTAGAATATAGTCAACTCTCCGTATCAACGTGCTCAATGTCGAAGCGTTACCATGGAATGTAGGCAACTGTCAAAGCACTGCAAGTGGCTGGTTCAGGTGCGATTCTGATAGTTCCAGTGTTATCTTGGATAAGATTTTGTTTAGAACTTTGAGTTTTGATGTCGCGCCTTAGCCTGCACGAATATTATTTTGCGAATAAAACGAAAAATGGAAAAATAAATTTTTTTTTAGGTCTTTGGCCTTTACAGTTGCTTACAGCTCCTTTACTTGATTTTCTTTTCTTTTGCACAACAATTCTCGATCATGGACCAACCTTAGATTCGGTATATGTAACGGTGGTTTGACATAAGTTTTGCACTTTTATTATTCAATGTTACAAAAGGTCTTGTTTACTAGGCAACCTTAGATTCGATATCCGTAACGGTCGCTTATACACAAGTTTGCACGCACTAAGTTATTTTGTTTTATCCTACCGACTGCGCCAGTTTTAAATCCAATTCTTTCATCAATTAAAAAAAATGGATTATTGAGACTCGAGAACGTATTGATCTGTATTTGAAGAAAACGTGTTAAGAACTAACTTTTAATTGTTCATACAGATTTGTTTATCGTCATGATGTTGAATATTTTGTTATACGTAGTTTTTTCGGAAATTTTTGGTTTAGATTGGATATAAGAGATTGGTCTAGTTACATTGTTTGTTACATAAATATTTTGGGTATAATCTCATAATGTGTTTACTATTACTATATTTCATTTAACTGCATAGCACAGTGTTGCAGTGTTCTTCCTGGCATAAAGTGAAGACAACAGTTAGAGTTGTAGCAGGTGGATTTAAGACTCTCTCTTGTACATTTGCGTCGGTGAAATAGATACGTTGACCATTCTTTAAATGAACTGCTAACTGAACCACAGCTGGATTCCGTTCATGCATGGGAAACGACATAATTCGACATACAACCTCATTGCTGCTAATGTATCTTCCAGCCTGGTATTGGGAAATTTCATCGACAACATGTAGAGCTTTTCCTGCTTGAACACCAAATACTACCACGTTATATCCTACCGAACGCGGCAGTTATAAATCCAATTCCTTCATCAATTATAAAAAAAAAAGAAAAAATTGAGACACGACAACGTATTGGTCTTTATTTGAGGAAAACGTCTTAAGAACTTACTTATAATTATTGGTATGGATTTGTTTATTTATTTATTTATTATTTATTTATTTATTTATTTATTTATTTATTTATTTATTTATTTATTTATTTATTTATTTACAGATTTGTTTATGGTTCGGTTTACAGAGCTTTTTATATTAGTAGTGGGAGCATTTTATCTGGTGACAAGGGATCTTGGTTTTTATTGGTTAATTGATTTTTAACCACTATATATATATATATATATATATGTAAATATGTTTGTTAATATGTTAATACCAAGCCGAAGGCCAGCGCTTTAGTAAATAAGTTAGCAATAATTTTAATTATTATTAACTTTATTATAAATAAATATACCCTACCAGCAGTACCAGAAAGCCCGACTGATAGAAAATGTCTCTCTAATCATGACGTCACTTACCACTAAATCGGGTAAGATGAATGTGGAGTGGTTAGCGCTTGCTCAGTTGGCTCACGTCGATACCAGATTGCAACATCCACCTTTTACGGAAGAAAACATTTCAAGAAAAAACAGCTTCTTTCTACATAAAATGACAGAAATTGTCAACAATAGAAAGCTATTATTGTGGAAAGTTGAGTCACAATGTGGTTAAACGCAAAGCTATACGGAAACAAATTCTCCCTCGCCTGCAGAGCCTAGCGGCAAGAGAGTGTTTTGTCACCATCAGCAATCAAATGTAACCTGTTTCAGATGTGGCAAGTTTGGTCACATGTGAACCCATTGCAGTAACCCATTGCAGACAAGGTCAAAGATAGACCACAAAACTGCAACACAAATATATCATTCTCGTCATTCCCAAAGAACTCTATCCTATACTCTACAACGGCTAAGCAACAAACAGAACAAAACATCACTCAACAATCATCAACAACAAATTTAACTAATCAAACCCATAGCCCAAAGAACGAACCTAGTCCCATCAAGCACCAGCATCAGACAAGATCCACCACATCATACAGAGACATCGAATCATTCATGGACACCACACCAATCAATGACACACCATCCGCTTCAACACCGCAAAACAATAGCAGCCATCACTCCACTCTAACTGAAGACCTAAAACTAAGAATATATACAAGTAAACAAAACAACCTAACCAAAACTCTTAAGTCAAAACAACATATTGAATAAAAAACTAAAAAATTCAAGACTGTTTAGTGAAACAGTTGTGCAGTGGCACAACGTCAGTCTAACCACCTTAATAGATCCGGTTTTGAATCGATTGCAGTGACAATCCATTACAAAATCAAGTTTACTATTGTCTCATATATACCACCCACTTAAACACCACCCACGGCTCACCAACCCATTTTACTACTCACCACACATTCACACAACCACTTACAGTGAGATTTTCCACCAAAACAGATTAAATATAAACAAAGAAACAGCCAACTTAATCAAAATAATAATTTAGGCGGCTAACCAATCTATTCTCCAATCGTATCGAAACCATAAAAAAAACTGTACCCCAGCAATTGAAAGACCAAAAACTCACAGCCTAATGCTAATACATTGTGTTCCGTTTGGTCAAATTCAGCACGTAATTACAATTTTTACACAACTTTTAATTAACACAAGGCAAACGTTAATACTAATGTGATTCACATGTCATCTCCCATAGCCAAAAGCGTAGAAACAGACATTAAAATGATTGAACTGCTGGCGGCCTTCAATCAGTTAAAAGGAAAAACTCCAGGCAGTCATCGAATAAGTTACCAAATGCATAAGAACCTAACCCCTATGTTACTGCAAAGAATCCTAAACCTCTATAACAGCATCCTTAATACCCATATACCCCAACAATTTAAAGTCAGTACCGTCATACCTATCCTCAAACCAAACACAAATAAAACCTCCCCATCTCACTCAATCCATGTTTATCTAAATTAGTCGATAAGATTGTGTCGAAATAACTGCGACTAGCGACTAACTGCAAGCTACTAGACATTCGTCAAATGGATTTTAGAAAGGGGAATCAGTGTCTGAGTCGCTAGCTCTGCTAACCACATCTCGATCATCTCATTAGACTTCGCTAAGGCCTTCCACTCCATTTTAGATGAACTAGTTGAATGGAAAGTTGGTCCCAAAATCACTAAGTACATTTGTAATTTCTTATGCAACAGAAAAATAACTGTCCTTACTAACATAACGTATTCCATAACACTCTTCGCTTCGTTTGTCAGTCATTCTCTTCGGTATAGCCTTCAACAAGCTAAACAAAATACTTGCCCAACATAAGGAACTTAGCTTTAACGCCTAAGCTGTATACAATAGTTTCTAAATTCGAAAATGAAGTAAGTCGTCTCGCCGACTGAGGTATACCATGCACCAGTAAAACATATTTTAAATTTATAATAAGATATGCATTTTCGCATTTTTCAAAAATTCTGTTCACATGCTTTTTACAAGCATATCTTAGTATTTCGCTCGCTCAAGCATACGAGCACCCTAGCGCCCCCACGAGCCAACGGCCAACTCCGGCCAAATAGAAAAACCTTTATATAATAACTTGGCTATTTTTGGTTTTTTTAAATTTTGATCAAATTTGGGGTTTTGCTGGATATTAGTATCAAATTTAAGTGTGCTAAATTTGATTGAAGATAGAAAATTACGGGAGATAATCGAGTTTCATCAAATTACGGGGGCGGAAATAGCGTGGAAATGACCTCACTATCTCTGTCACTCAATGCAGACTGGTATACATTGAACTCCCTATCGGGCAGGAACCAATGGGTGGTAGCCAAAGAGCAGCGCTTAATTCTCGGCACAGATGCCAAATCCCACCTGTCAGGGGCTGTCCAAACATCAATACAAGGATGAGTCACTCGCAGATTTTATTCCTTTAACTAACACTAGCGTACCCAACTTATGTTGGTCATACCTCATCTAATGTGTAGATCTAATACTAACTACGGGTAAAGAGGTAGACATAAGAGAATGTAGGGTTCTACGCAGGCCTTCCTTCTCCAATCACAGGTTTATTCGCCTCGAGGTTGACTTACCAAACTTCCGCAGAAACCCCAGAAACACGAACACGGAAAGTACAGTGTGCGAACAACTGCTTTGCAGGATATATATTGCCCGGTCTCAATGGCATATTCCCCGCCATGTTACGGGCGCACGTCTCTAGCTCATTTTGGAACGAACGAGAGCCGATGCGAATAACCAGCCTTGGCAGCGATGAAGCATAGGTACCTGGAAGCCCATTAACTGAACTCGCTTCAGAATTTGGCCGCTTGAATGTCCACCGCCTGCATCTAGCCCAACCTCAAAATTTACTATATGCCGGTTCAAAATCAATAAGTAAGAAAATAAAGATTGTATTCTTTATTTTCTATGCCTACAGAGGAAAAATAATACATTGGTTGTCGCAGAAAAATACCATTTCTGTTCTTGAATCTAGTATATAAGTCAGTTTATCTTTTTGTTCAAAGAAAGAGATGATCTCACTCTTAATAAAACCGATGGCGAAGAAAAACGTGCCTAAAAGAATAAAACAAAAAAGCTCTCTATAAAAATATAAAAACCAAGCCAATTCCACAACATAAAATTGGTACTTCAAGCCGGATCATTAACGCGCATAATACAGTCCACAATAGTTAACAAAAATGTGGAGTTGGCGAAAATTGGTAGAAAAGAAATTAGAGGCGTTGAAGTCGCAAGAATTGCGCGACGTTCATTTCGCTATATATAAAAAATTTGTTAGAGATAATTTTGTGTAGCGCGAATTACGAAAATTCAAGGGCTTACCTTACGACTCCAAAAAGAAGCTGGAACACATCGACTGCATCTCGAAAGAGCTGGGCGCAAACGCTTTGCAACGAGTATGCCAATTCCTAGAAATTTCGCCGCAAGAAGGGATAGACTGTACCGAGATGGCATCAAAAATTTATGACGTCATTTCGTACAAAACTTCTGGTGAATTAAGCGGGAACGCCATACAAGCATCAAACACGAACCAGTCCGAGAACCAGTTCGAAAACATGAACCAGTTGGAAGTACCACGCGCGGAAGCTTGGGTGAGCAAAAAACATACTTTGAACACTACTGTAGCACTAATTCGTTCGTCTACCTCCTTACAAAAATCTGTAATGTCTGATGGAGACCACCCGATAAATGAATCTCTATCGATCTCCAACGGGGACAACAACATGCAAAGCACCGTCATCACAATGTTAGCCAGACAAAGCTTAGGCAATAAACATCTGGAATTTGACGGTTCCTCCCATTTGGTATGGCGACATTTTAAGACGCAGTTCATAAAATCGGGAAGCGATTGTCAGTTTTATAGAGAAGAGGATGTATGTATATCGTCTGCACAAATCACTGAAAGGGGCAGCGCATAAACAGGTTGACATTTTGTTGATGTCGGCCAAGAAGCCATCGAAAATTCTAGCCATTTTGTATAACATATACGGAGCTCCAGAAAATGTGGCGTTCGAAATTAATGCAAAAGCACAGAGGTTCGAAATATCAATTCAGCACTGGAGTTTGTACAATGCAAGTTCATCGATACACAAAAGTTGCTTGCAACCCTAATTGAGCGGCTAGATGAAAGTTTTCTCCGAGGACGGGTTTCATTTTTAACCGCTCGAAAATTCGAAATATTTGCTAAATGGACGCAGGAGCAGTCGAGATTCTATCATGATATATGTTTCTACAAGAAGATAATTATAATCAATAACGTAGAAAATGAAGCACAAAAGAAATTTGAATCACAAATTCAATCACAAAAGGTTACACAAACTCGCCCAACCAGCAAGTGTTTTATTTGTGATGACGACAAGCATTCCCTAGACAAATGTAGTAAATTTAGAAAGTCAGAGGTGAGTACTGAGAGGTTAGTACTCAACCGCCGCCGTGTGCGGACGTGTTTTTTAATGCACTCCGCAAAAATTTGTATAGGGCTCTCAGTCGCCTCAGAGACGCCTATTTACAATTATATTGCTATTAGTTTGTTCTAATAGCAATAAATACAACAACAAAGTGCGTAATTTTTACAAAAGCCATGTCCAACAATTCGGGCCCAAGCTCTCTCGATCCCCACCAGCAACAGCTACAAGAACTAATTGTACAACAACAACGTGAGCGTCGACTCTCGGTCCAATGAAACAACGCGTACTTTTCGGTGGTGTCGCCGACCCCACTGAATGTTAACGTAAGCAATAACACCGAAAGTGCAAGCCACTCAGCAATCAACAGCAACTTACCGTGGAGAGAGCAGTGTGCTTCTCCATCAATATCGATAACTGGGTCACCGATTGCACCGACCAGCACCGTCAGCTCGTTGACAGCAACTACTGCAACGTTGACAGCAACTACTGCAACCCCTGCCGAAGTATTGACCTACCTCAAGCCGTCAACGACAAGTCGCCCAGAGTCAGCAACAATAATAAACCCAACGCCTTCTGTCCAAACTGGAATGGATAGATATATTAAAATAACTAAGCGGAAGCTAAGCCTTAGG
Organism: Drosophila insularis; assembly: GCA_018903935.1. NCBI lineage: Eukaryota > Metazoa > Arthropoda > Insecta > Diptera > Drosophilidae > Drosophila > Drosophila insularis. The sequence continues at coordinate 588,501 of JAEIFP010000759.1, forward strand.
TCAGTGTGTGTTGGCTGCGGCGAACATCATAAAGATGGCATTTACACCAAGGACAGAAATAACGTAGCACTAAGACTATGCAGCGTGAACCACACGGTGAAGGGAACCACACGGCCAACTACAGAGGATGTCCTGTCGCTCCACCATCTACAGAATCCGTCACCTAGAGCACCAGAACTTGGGCAGCAAACTTCAAGTGGTTCAAGGCCCTGTTGATCTCTATTAATCAAAACAGGACCACTTTTATGTCGTTCATGCAAAACTGCATGCAGGAACTGATGCGGAATCAAAACCTGCTTATCCAAAAACTTATCGATAATAAATAATGGCTTCCCTAGCAAAAAAAAACCATCCACGAAACAAACCATCTAGACGGAAAAGTTTATGGCAAGACTAGCATCCTAATAAAAAAAACCGTATAAAACACTCGTTCCTCAATAGATTTGAAACACAGCACCTACAAGCTACTGCTATAACTGTCCAAACCAGCTGCGGCAACACTACATTGGTTACCCTGTACTGCCCACCACGCTTCTCAATCTCTGTATAGGAATTTACCGATTTCTTTAACACACTCGGAGATCGCTTCATTACAGCAGGGGACTGTAACGCCAAACATACGCACTGGGGATCTCGCCTGGTAAATCCTAAAGGCAGGCAGTTGTACAACACAATAGTCAACCCTCTCAATAAGATGGATTGCGTCTCACCGGGTAGGCCTACTTCTTGGCAAACAGATTCACAGAAAGTGCCTGACTTGATTGATTTCGCAGTAACCAAGAGGATTCCGCGTAATCGGATCACTGCGAATACACTGCTAGATTTAACTTCCGATCACTCTCCAGTGCTATTCACACTATTAACAAGACCTCAAGTACTGGATCGCCTATATAGGCTTACAAACAACAAAACAAATTGGCTTAAATTCAAAATGTATATGAGTGCCCACATTGACTGTTCTCCGAAACTGGAGGCTGCAGAAGACATTGACATGTGCGTCTCTGCACTTGAATCGATGATGGGAGCTGCAGCAAGAGTATCTACTCCACATGCCTCTACTTACACTAAACCTGTTGACAGGCCTATGAACCGGCGGATAGAACAACAACAGCAACTTCGCCTAAGGCATGCCAATCGCAACCTCTCCAAGGCGCTAAGGCAAGAGGAAAGCTGGGCTCAAAGGAAATACATAAAAAAGCTCAGTCCAAACAGCACTAAACATCCTATGTGGAAAGCCGACCCAACTTTAACCGCTCCTACAGCGACAGTTTCACTGATAAGGAGTCCAACCGGTGGTTGGGCCCGCAGTGACGAAGAGAGGGCATCCGTATTTGCCACACATCTTAAAATGATTTTCCAGTCAAATCCAACATCGAACTCATTTGTACTTCCCCCTTCGAACACATTCACGGATAGTGTGTACTCGGAACTCCAATCGGACGAGATCACTGCATTCAGTAAAAACCATTTCAGATGTTCAAAACCCGCAAAAACTCCCACAGTACACCCACAAACTCATGGAATCTTACCTTTATAATCGGAAAGTCGCTGCCAGATGTAATGGCTCCGTTTCGGCTGAGTTTGAAATCAAAGCTGGTGTACCGCAAGGCCATTGCTCTACCTGCTGTACGCTGCAGACTTACCAACCAGTTTAGGACTTACAACGTCCACTTTTGCCGATGTTACGGCAATCCTCAGCAGATCCAAATGCCCAACACAAGCATCTGCAAAGTTAGAGGAACACCTCAAGGTGGTAGAGGAATGGCTAGCAACCTGGCGTATCCGGGTCAACGAGCGGAAATGCAAACATGTTACATTTACGCTTAACAGAAGAAACTGTCCAGCTCTAATGCTAAACAACGTGCCAGTTCCTCAAGCCGCGGATGTCACTTACCTTGGCATCCACCTAGACAGAAGACTAACTTGGCGCACGCACATCGAAACAAAAAAGTCACAGCTAAAACTGAAAGCGAGTAGCTTACATTGGATCATCAACGCTCGGTCCCCCCATCTGGACTTACGGGGCCGTACTATGGGGAAATGCAAGTACCAGCAATGTCGATATTATACAAAGAGCACAGTCGAAGATTTTAAGATCAATCACGGGGGCCCCGTGGTATATACGATATATACGTGGTATATATATTTATATTCTCAACAACTACAATGCACAGCATAAGCGAGGACATATGGAATGGTACACGGATGCCTACAAATAGAAAGGTGCTTGCAGCAGTCAACTCAATATATGATCCCATGGGAATGGTGACCCCAGTAACAATAAAAGGTCGGATCTTGATGCGTAATATTTGGGAACTTGGCATTGAATGGGATGATATCATTAAAGGCGACCCTGTCAAAAACTGTCAAGAGTGGTTAAACGATCTGAAAAGGCTACATGATATTAGTATACCAAGATGTTAGTGGGCGTGGCAGAAATTTAAAATAAACTTCCACAGCGTAGGTATTACAGGAGTCTAAATACCAAATTTGGTGACTCTAGCTTTTATAGTCTCTGAGATCTAGGTGTTCATACGGATGGACGGACATTGCTAGATCGTCTCGGGTGTTGTTGCTGATCAAGAATATATATACTTTATTGGGTCGGAAAAGCTTTCTTCTGCCTGTTACATACATTTTGGCGACTTTAATATACCATTTCACCCTCTGAGTGTATGGTATAAACATCACAAACAATTTAAGTGGATTATGTGTTTAACCTTAAAAAGGGGGATCACAGGCAAAAACCGCAACCATAGAGTCACCAAATTTGGTATGTAGTCTCGTGTAATATGTACACTTATCGAGTTTGTTTCAAATTTTTGCCACGCCTCCAACCGCCCCCGCAAATTAAATAAAACCGATTTTCTCAAAAACTATTCTACCTACCCTGCAAGCATTTTCTGTTTCAACAGAAATCGTCTTAATGAGTCTTTTTTGAGTCCCCTTGACGATTAAAAAACGACTAATCTCCTGGGCGATCGAAAGAAGACTCATAAATGACCCTTCCATATGCTCAAAGTATGGTTGGTTTGAAATTTAAATTTGTTTTAAAACGAATTGCAAAGCAATCGCCAAATGAGCATGCAGGTGATTAAACTATTATCATTGCTTGGTTTTGCTTTCTTACTATACACTCATATTCTGCTTGCTTGGCTGATCCAAAAGCGATTCTTATCTAAGCTTAGATCTAAGTTAAACGGCACTTTTTTGCCGTGCAATGTGCAAATAATATATCAAATTTAACAAATAAAGAGGTGATTATGTCAGTCAAACAATTGCGTCGCCCACTCAATTTATTAGAGCTGCCATCAGAAAAGTTTTTTCGGACAAGGTAGCTTCCGAATACAGCTGGAAGGGGACGAAAACTAAACCCTCAGCAGAAAGGTGCTACATTGTAACCGTGATTAAAAGTATGTAATATTTTGGAAAATATTTAAAATATTTTTTATTAATTTATATTTTTCCTTTTAGATATTACTAATGAAAAATATAAATGCACGGACAAAGAATTAAATACGGTGCTACAAAAGCATTTTGTCCATGCCAACGACAGGCTGGCGAAACGTAGGCGTTTAGAGTAGTATATGTAAATAATATTGTAAATATGAATTATGAATTTCTATTACTATTTTTGTTATTTTTTGTTTGGAATTTCTATGTTTTGTTTTAAATATCTATTTACTTTTTTTGTTGTTATTTTTTAAGATCACATATGTATAATAAATAAAAATTATATTAAAAAACAAATTATTTTCGTTGCAAATTATTAAAAAATTTTATTCGAATATGAGTCAGAAATGATTAAATTATGACTCGTGGGAGACTCTTTTATGATTAAAAGATGACTTGTGGAAGACTTTTTTATGATTAAAAGATGACTCGTGGAAGACTCTTTTATGATTAAAAGATGACTCGTGGAAGATTCTTTTATGATTAAAAAAGAGTCGTAAGCGACTCATCAAGATGAGTCGCGGCTAGGGTACCATTTTCTCCCGACGAATGGGTCATTTATGATCAGAAAATGAGCGCATATATGACTATTTTCAATCGTCGCGCGACTCATAAAAGACTCATTTATGCTCTGTTAACTTCAAAAATGCTTGCTGGGTATATGATGTTAAAGTTGTTTTACTTGTGAAAAAGCTTTCACAAGCTTTTCTGCTCTCTGACGTGACGGTCGTGTTTTTTCATAGCTCCTGAGTTTTTAACAATATTCATTGTTTCTCTCAATTTTTAATTGTGCTTAGTTTGTTTACGCTTTCGTTGGTGTGGTTTGCTTGACACCCGTGTGTTCTATTTGCAGAATTTGCCAAAGTAAGTAGTTTTTTTTCGTGATTAGTATTTCGTGCATTTTTCATATATATTTTTTTTCCTTTTCTCTCTCGTAATTGCTTCTGCAGTTGCCCACCTCACCGCCCCGATCATACCGTCAGTGCTAGTGTATTTTTTTTTTTTTTTTTTTTTTTTCTTGTTCTCTCTTCTTTGTGCCTGTGCTCAGCTTCTCTTCCGCGTAATTACTTTTGTAACGCCGCCTCTCAAAGCTTGGCTTATAACTATTCTTGCACTCTTTCTTGTGCTGTGCACTCTAGCTGTATTTTTGTTCTATTTGTATTTATTGATTTTACATCGATAATTATCTTAGTGCTGTGTGTTTCTTTTGGCGTTTCAATGGCTTGTTGTCTACCTACTTGCAAGCATTCTGATCGTTTTGATGATCAGTTTAGAGCAATATCGTGTTGGCTCTACGATAATCTCATACACTTAAAATGTGCTGGCCCTAACGGCGACAAATTTTCTGGTTTGTCTGTGTCTAAGCCTGAGCTTGGCTTAATGCGCTGGACTTGTCCTAAAGATCTTCGTTTAAAGTTTCTCTCTTTAAATAAAATGGCCAAACAGCTGTCTAACGAATGTGACTATAGTGTACATTTATTTTCGCAATTCAATTTCGCTCCACCTTCTGTGAAGTTGGCCAAGAAATGTACCCTTGAGTTGCCTCATAAGGAGTCGCCAGCACTCTCTATTACATCTTCTCCCATTTTAATTTCGACTACACCATCTTCTTGTCCCTCTTTATGCTCTTCTTTTCGGATTGAAGTACCCAGTACAAGCCCTGGTGTACCTCAATCTGTTCCTCACGGGAACTCTGATTACACGATCAAGCTGGCTCTCAATCACTTGTTGATTCCAATGGTCCTCCGCCTTCACTAACTCTAGTGCCTCATCGCAAACAATTATTTATTTCTAGGCTTGCTCCAGATACTTCCGAGTCGTCTGTGGCAGCTTACATTGGTAATATATGCCCTGCTAATGGCCTCCTGCTCTGTCGAACGATAATCAAGATCTTAACGAGCAACGAAGCGGGCTTCTCCATCTCGTTCGCGATCTTGCTGCCTGAAGGCGTCATCCTGTCTCCGAACAATAGGCTGAGCGGTGTTGGCCTCCTGCTCCATTGAACGATAATCAGGATTTTGGCCAGCACCAAAGTGGGCTTCTACGTCCCGTTCGCGCTCTTGCTGCCTGAACGCGTCATCCTGTCTCCGAACATATGCTGAGCAGTGTTGGCCTCCTGCTCTTGTCGCGTAATATGGTTATTTGGGCCTGCTCCTGCAGCCTGTAGTCTCTATTGACTCGTCGTCCAGCACGTGCCAATGCGTCTTGCCTTGTCGCTCCCGTGTTTCCAAATCAAAATCAATATGAAATCATAAGTTATATTAAAGCATATTCTGAATTCCAGCTAAGTATGACCCGACTCACAACTAAAGTAACCAAAGTGCGAACAGTCAGCAGCTTTGTTTAAGATTCCTGTAGAGAAAAAACCGGAATTTAACGGAAATGTCTGTTCCACACCAACAAATATGCCATCATGGTGACTATATGGTGTTTCGTAAACTTGGGCTTTGATATGGGGTTCGCGGACATTTGAAAATGCCCAGTCAATTTCGATCAGTTGTTTTGTTGTTGGGATTTTATCGAGAAGAGTTGATAACCCCAGACCATTCAGAGTGGAATCTAATTGATCTTGGCCTGTTGAGCGACATATAGTGAACTTCCAATTTTTCCACTAATGTCGTAATTGTAGTTCTAAACTGCGTTACAGGAAACGATGAATTTCTGTACGTGACGATAAAAATAGTTTCCATGTGTTTAAATGTGCAGAGTTGACATATCTGACTCGGATTTTCCGATTCCAGGCTTATTTGCTCTAAAACAACTATGTTTTCTACACTTTCCGTCTTCGCATACACAATAATTCCATTATGGGATCTTCTGTTGTCCACTCGGGCTGATCCATTTATCCTTGCAATTTCCTCTTTTAAAATTACAGTACCAAATGAGTATTTCTCAGCTATGGTAGACCCCAATTTTTGGCCAGACGGCTTAGTTGTACACGAGTTTGCGCCCAATAATCGCTCCCGTCCGTTGCCTGTCCACCTTCCTAATTTATCTTCTGCTTCAAAAAACTAATAACTTCTAGCCTTTGTATTTGTTATCAAAATGTAAGAGGACTTCTTACCAAGCTCTTGAAACTGTACTGTGATAGCCAAACTTTTTCGGCTAACATTTTAGCTTTTTCTGAAACTTGGCTCAACTCCTCTGTTTTGGATAACGAAATTCTTTCTAATAACTTTATTTCTTATACTTAGGCTTGATCGTGTTGGTCGTCGTGGCGGTGGAGTACTCATTGCTGTCAACTTGAATCTCTGTTCAAGTGTTGTGCCGATTGAAAAAAGGAATCGAATGGAAATTTATACCAGCGAACTCACCAAAGGCTGCTGGGAAAGGCTAATTAGATGCTATAAAAGAACACTAGAGGCCGTACTATCTGTCGAAAATAATCCCACTGACGAAGTGCTGCAAACTCTTTTTTGTGACGCGGAGCATTAAGTAAATAGTCGACCGTATATTCTCGAATCGGATGATCCAGATGACAGCTTAGGATTATGCCCCAATGATATAATCACACAACTAAGTGGATCTATTGAAGCACCATGCAGAATTAACGGATCCAATGAGAAGAAGACATGGAGGATGACGCAAATGTTAGTGGAAGCCTTTTGGAAACGATTCATTAAGGAATATATCCCAAGTTTAGTTAACAAGAGGTGAATGGCCAATTGGAATAGTACTCAAAACACACCCAGAAAAAGCTGGAATAGTGAGAGTAGCAGACATAAAAACAACAAAAAACACTTATCGTCGGCCAGTAAGAAATCTATGCAGATTAGAACTGGAATCTCTCGACTCTCGATTTCTGTTCTTGAATCCAGTATATAAGTCAATTTATCTTTTTGTTCAAATAAAGAGATGGTCTCACTCTTAATAAAACCGATGGCGAAGAAAAACGTGCCCAAAAGAAAAAAACAAAACAGCTCTCTATAAAAATATAAAAACCACGGCCAATTCAACATTGGTCAACCTAGGAATTGTGACGAATATAGAGAAACATAGCCTATATACACATACAACACAATACACATATACAGCTTCATATAATTTGGATAATTTAGTTATTCGATTTTGATCAAATTTATTAAACACTTAAATAGGTCTTTTGAAGTGATGAATGTTAATTTTTATGACAATAGCTTAAAAAATAACATAGTTATTGTTTAAATTCCGTCAGCGGAAGGGGGTATTCGACATTATGATCAAGAGATGCATGCAGCATGCCATTTATCGTCATTTTGTATGACAGCAATATAATATAGTTATTCGGCACAGTCATTAATAGTTATACATATGTATAAAACTGGCAAATTATGTAAGCTGTATTGATTAGTCACCCGATCAGATGGACGAACAAGGCTATATAAACTCGTTTCGTCGTGCTGATCAAAAAAATATATACTTAATATGGTTGGAGAAGACTAAACATAATATACCCTTTTTGCAAGGATATAAAAAACAAGTGCATACAAAAATTGGTAAATAATAAATAAAAAGAAAAATCAATTTGAATTACCCAAATATCCAGAAATATTTATAAAAAAAAATGAAATATGTCGTCTCGCCGACTTCGGTACCATGCACCAGGTTGAACAATATTTCAAATTTCGAAAATATGTATTAAATTCGCCTCATAGCATAGCAAAACACACGAGCACTCTAGCGCCGCCACTAGCCTAAGGCCAAATCAGTCTAGTCAAACGGTTTTATATAGTATACTTTCCATGTTTATAGTCCGATTTTTATAAAATTTGGTAGATATTGATAGGGCTCACCAGTGTACTGAATTTGGTTTCAATAAACAAAAAGTTGCAAGAAGCAATAGGTTTTTTCTAGATTCTGGGGGCGGAAGTAGGCGTGGCAAAAATGTTAAATATCAATAATCTGCAGGAGAAAATCAGATTTATTTAATTTGGGGTGGAATAAGGGGGCGGGACCAAAATTTAAGAATATCAAAATCTGCAAGTGTACTAAGCTACTACACATTCCAAATTTGGTGGTTCTAGCTTTGTAAAATTTCGAGAAAATCAGTTTTACATAACTTGCAAGATCGTAAGGGGGAGTGCCAAAAATTTGAAATAAACTTGAACACCGTAGGTATTACAGGAGACTAAGTACCAAATTTGGTGACTCTATGGTTGAGGTTTTTGCCTCAAAATGACCGAAAATAATACAACATACAGAATATAAATGTAAAGATTGAGTTACCTAAGTCAATGAAAGCTCTTCGATTTTGAATATTAATCATGGATATGTCAAAGTGGCAATCCTACGTGCTAGCGGACCCCACCTTTAATCAACCAGGTAAGGTTGATATAATAATGGGGGTATATACATATATCGTAAAAAGTAGAATTGCCACGATTGATGTCCTAATAGGCCAAAATACTCAATTTGGTTGGATTGTGTCGGAATGCGCCAATTCAAAAGCAACTATTTCTGCAGTGTGTTTCACTTCGGAGGTAAGATACAAGATGAGATAAAGGAAAACATTTTTTAAAGTAAAACTGACAAAGAAGCAGTAAATATGCGAGTACCACAAATTATTATTGACAAAAGGCAAGAAATAATTTAGATATTGGATATCAAAAAAATCATTTTAATATAAATTCATGTCACAAATTGTCCTAATCTGAATTACAAAAATGGCAATCGAATTAAGGAATGCCCAAAGATATTTGGTGCATAAAAGGCCAAAAGCAGAATAACCACAAATTTCAGCTATCAAAGATATTTCAAAACCGTGGAGCAAGAGATCACATTGGCCGCCATATAAAAAACTAGAAGTTAACTCAGTAATACACATGAGGAGTGAGTAGATATCCCGAGATTTTTCAACGCATATAGGGGGCATTAGTAATAGTCTGGAGTCCAGTAAAATCCTTTGAATTGGAAAGAATAGGAAGACAGTTACAATCGCTAACGTTACATCAAATCGATTTGCTAGAGTTCAACTTCCTTAATGTTAGTTATCTTACTAACTATGATACATATTAATAATAATTTGCAAATTGTGTTTATGCGAATTGACTTCACCAAATCAGATGCACTAAAAAAGAACACAAAACAGTCATGACGAAAAATATGTCAAGTTTGCTTATAAAAAAACACAGACCCTGATCCGCACGATGTGGAAAACATTTAGGAATATATCTACAGTACGATGTTAAGTGGCCAACGCTGAATATAAGGTATAAACAATTTTCAACCCCCAAAATCTTGGGTCATAAGAATAAATCTTTTTTAATTGTCGACTTCTAGGTTCTAAGATTTCTTATATATAATCCAAACTTTTGGTAAAAAAAATAAAATTTTATATTCTGAACACAATAAGTAAAGATCTGTTTTATTTTCTTCTTCCTGGAATCCCTATTCAGCCTGGATATATCCTCTATTACTGTAATTAGCACCTCGCCGATAAAACAAGTTATCTCTATACAACTGTTAACGAATCATCATTCATGTTTTTGAATGTGCATGCCTGGATGATAAATTTAACCTTATAAATAGAGAAGTTCTGTGTTATTGCTTTCACAGATTTGTCTTCTAAAGATCTTCCTTTTTCTGCTTTTACTGATCAGATTCCTTGCATGGCCTTTGAGTTTTTTATTTATTAGGCTTATAACTTTTTGCTCATGCGCGCCTTTTGGTGTGTCCAATAAATTTCAAGAATCTAGAAAACTTTGCAGATTTTCCGACATGCCATTCAACTCTGAATGAATCAGAGGAATTCTACTACTTTATGCGCTCTGTCTGCAGTTATATCAATTGATGTTTTTCGATGTTTCTATCCCTCTATCTTCATCGATATTGACGCGAGTGTGTCTGTATCGCTTTGTTGGATAAATGCACATGGAAAAATTAATTTAGGGGTTGTTTTCTCTTTTATTTTCTTGCAGCAGATCGACGATTGCGCTCGTTTGAACGATTGAGGCAATATTTGTTCACTTTTGTTTTTTCTCAGTGTAAAACGCACACATACATTGACAGTTTGCGTTGGCTCTCTTTGTGCCTACCCCTGGTTCAGATCAGGTTCAGATTTCCAACAAAGCGATACAGACACACTCGTGTCGAAATGCTGCAAGAGACTAATTTAGTTTTACGCTCTTGAGTGCAATGAGTGCGGGTGGGCTTCGGCAGATGGCGAAACGAGCAATTGCCGAACATAAGTGCCCGCACGGGCTATGGTTTAGATTATTATTATTAAATGCACCCATAGGGTGAAATGGTATATTAAAAACGCCAAAATGTATGTAACAGGCAGAAGGAAGTTTTTTCAACCCCTTAAAGTGTATATATTCTTGATCAGCATCAACAGCGGAGACGATCTCGCCATGTCCGTCCGCCAGTCCGTCCGTCCGACCATCCGTCCGCCCGTTCATATGAACACCTAGATCTCGGAGACTATAAGAGCTAGAGTTTGGTATGTAGTTGGTATGTACATTTATCGATTTTGTTTCAAATTTTTGCCACGCCCGCTACCGCCAAATTAAACAAAACCGACTTTCTCAAAAACTGTTCTAGCTAGAGACACCATAATTGGTATGTATATTTGGTTAATAAATGCGCGCAATTTTTATGTGTAAGGATGTAAAATATTAATTTTTATGCCAATTGCGTGAAAAGTAACGAAGTTATTGATAAAAGTGACTGTTTGGCACAGTAATTTACAAGTGTAATAAACTCACTAATAACGAAGTTATTGAGAGAAGTAGGAGTTTGCGTTGATCCAGACGGACGGACGGACGGACATGGCTATATGAACTCGTCTCGTCGTGCTGATCAAGAATATATATACTTTATATGGTCGGAGATGCTTCGTTCTATGCGTTGCACACTTCGGACCAAAATTGATGTACCCTCTTTGGAAGGGTATAATAATATAAAAATACAATATAGAAGAAATAAGCAACGCCACAAGCCATGAACATAAGCGGAGACACGAAGCATCGTTGGCAACATGCGATACATCACTTTTACGATCTGGCACAACATGTTCTATCGAACCGCACGCATCCGCCAGCCAATTCGTCACAGCAGGAAGATGCGA